>JAPTHN010000006.1:30914893-32129848 GCA_026936325.1 Platynereis dumerilii
GGTCAGTTAAAACAAAGGAGCCTGTACAGTAAGGCACATAGTAGTTAATGTTATAAAGCCTTGCTACTTACATTGTTTTTGTTGTTGCTGTTGTTTGTTTTTTTTTAATCCCAAAATTTCATTACAGGAGTTCTCGTTGAAGTTTACTTTTTCACAGATTTTTTTAAAAATTTTGGCAGATGACAATTCATGCGTATCCGCATTTTGTCTACAAATTTGTGTTTTCGAAAGGGTTTTTCTAAAAGTTCCTTCGCAGTTTTCATTGTTTTTGACAGCGTATTCTTGCTAGTTACATCCATGGATGAGTGAACAACTGCAGTGATAAGTATAGGTTATTCACCGCAATTAAGGGAATATGTGATTTATCACCTGAGGGCTTTAGCCCGAGGTGTGATAAACACATATTCCTGGTCCCATGGTGAATAACTGGCTTATACCACGAGACAAACACTCAAACAGTCAAACATGAGAGGATAACAGGACAACAAAGAATATGGGAATTATTTCCCTGAAATACAGGCATGTGATTGGCTGAAAGAGGTGTCGAATGGTATAATGTAGAATATAATTAAGTACTTTTGTGTACGTTTTCCAAATGACCATATTTATTGTAGTATTCTGTAAATACTATATATAGATTTTTTTCTTTTTACTTTCTTTCTTTTCTTTCTTCTCTTTGCTGGTTGTGTGTCATTATGTCAGATGGCATGTACCTGTTGCATATAATGGTGACCCATAAGCCCAAAGGCCAGGGTGGTTCAAGCCCAGTGGCATATATAGATTTCAAAATATTGACATCTTTAAAAACATCCCAGAAAAAAATCAACAAACTCACTAACCATGCAACGAAACAACCTCAAAAAATGGTTTTCTTTCTTAACACACTCATGACACACTCATGCAACACTCATGGAAGAATTTATGATAAATCTCCACACTCCAATGCATGCATATAATGCAAGTCAAGTTTTTGTTTTCCTACTTGGTTCTATGCAAATACGGTTTATACACTTGGCCGCAAATGTTTCACAAACTGTCGCTCCAAGAATTTCACAAACGATCCAGACTCAACCATGAAAGGGATGGAAATGCAACTTTCGCTCTTCTTGGCAATTTCTATTGCATCTTGTCGTGGTCATGATGTCGTGCCAGAAACAGGTAGGCAGCCTTTTACATCACACAAATGATCAATTGATTATTGCAGCATCAATTAAAGCGAAAGAAATATGATATGATATCAGAGTTAAAAAATCAAAAGAATTGAGATTTTCATAATGACATCACCACAGGTCCTACCTCTTACAATGACATGAATCTTAAATGTATAAATGGGAGACAATATCTGCAATTGATAACTACACTCTAAAAAAAGTTGGTTTTTTGCATCGAAATTTGGTTTTTCAAAAAACCATTTTGAATCTAAAAAACCAATTTTGTCTGAAATTTTTTAGGGTGTAATATGACTTGCATCTAGTAGGCCTTTGTTGGGCATGACACCTTCTGATTCATATGAGTCATAAAGTATTACATGATAGGGATATGACCTCACATGCATTTTGAAGCATTTTTGTAATCCCTTATATTTTCATGGCTGTAAATGTCAAAGACGTTGCTACCGAAGTTCAACAAAATCAAATATATTTATTTTTCGAGTAGGCTCGCACACTAAACCCCAGCTTTGTAAATAACGAAGCTCGAGATTGCTTATGATTTTTGTATCGATGTCTCAACCTATAAAAAAGCTTATATATTATTATAATAAGACCAAATGGGTATGGTGGTATTTTGAGATGTACTCCACGAGTTGAAGATATCCTGAGTCCTCTGTACCCACGAGTGCGTCAGCACGAGTGGGTACAGAGGACTCAGGATATCTTCACGAGTGGGAGTACATCTCAAAATACCACCATACAACCATTTGGTCTTATTTATACCCCATTATCACCGTGGATAATCATAACACGTTCTAATTGAGGGTACGCGTTCTTTTGGAGTAAATGCAAGCGTTCTTGTTGAGTAGCTGTGAAAAAATCTAGCTTTGTTGCTAAATATGACCTTTTCTGAAGTAAATACTGACTTCATGGAGTGCCAGAAAGGTAGTCCTTGGCCTGTGTGCCATCTTTGCAATAATAAAATTTCAACTTTCAATGACTGGAGCCACACAATACAGTGCAGGTCTGTCACTCTTCTAACAATGCTTCTCTGTCACTCCGAAAGAACGCTTTCACTCATCCTCCATAAGAACGCTACCACTTTACTGTGAAATGCACTGATTTCTGCAAAGGTAGGGGTGAGTGGGGCCAGTTGAACCAAATTTTAGAATTGCTCTCCTGTGTGCATAATTTTACAGCTTTCAGGGAGAACAAAGATGGAAAAGGTAGTTTGAAAAGTTGGCAATTTAAATACTACGAAAGCTCCAATCTCAATGTGACAAACTAAAATTTACATCCAAAAAAACGAAAAAAGTGTGATTGTTCCCTTTCCATGTATCTCAGAACCAAATGCAACCAATAGATCCACATGGAAAAGACTAGCCATATGAGGTCTAACACAAGATTTTATGTATGTTCCCACCTGCTGAAAAATCAAGGGTTGCTCATCTGGCCTGCAGGTTCAACTGGCACCACTCTCCCGTACTCAACTCCTTGGTTATTATCCCAGATAAAGTGACTTGAATTTAGTAATATACAAGTCATGATTAATGTCTCTGCTGTACCATGGACAATTTTTGCAGCCCACTTAATGCCTAATGTTTTGAAATGAGTGCAATAGTGGAGACAGTATTAATTTTTTCCAGAACTTTCCGAAGTTGTGCCCATTATATTGCACTCTATAATTTGGTAAACAGTATAAAACCACACCATAATGATGCTCTACACTATCCATTACTCCATGGTAATAACAGAATTTTCCCTACTACAGCATTTTTTTGTCTTTTCTGGTATTTTCATGGAATTTTTCTGGCACTTACTCATAAGCCCTCCATTAGAACGCTTCCACCACTCAATTAGAACGCGTACCCTCAAGTAGAACGCTTTATGATTATCCCCCGTGATTATGTAACTCAAAAGAAAGCTGAACTTCACTCAAATGATCAATACTCAACAGTGTCAGCCAATCAGAGCACAGATTGCAGCTCAACTGATGATGTCACATTGTTGTGACGTCACCATGGGCATGACGTCACAATGGCAAACAATGCAATGACATCATCAACAATGATCAAACCATGTGGTATACAAAAAACCATTGAGTAGTATACAACGCAATACTACATGGGATATATCCACTGCTTTTTCATGTGGTATAGTAAACATTATGGGGTATATAAGTATTCTTAACAATACATCGATTCAACAAGATTAGGAATTTCGTTCGCGAACATTTTTGCGTGTGAAACGTCATCAAAGATTGAGTACATAATTTTCAATGCTTTTAGTTGTGTCAGATTTTCATGAAACAAAGGGAGGGGGCTTGGAATTTTTTTCTATGGCCAGCTATCCATAGAAATGGCTACTTTTGAATATAAAAACTTTTTATAACATTCCTTATGCTCTCAGGTTCATGGTAAGATCGATAGAGTACCCTTTTTAAGGGTACTTTTCTTGTTCACAGGAGTGCCACAGTGAAGGCAGTAGTAAACAAAGAAGCCATTTTTGTGTATAATTATTTCCAATGTTGATACACATGTTGATTTAAATCCCTGAAATATGTCATTGGAGGTTGTTATATGACAAGACTGAAATTTTAAAGTCATTTTGGAAGATATTTGAGGTATTTTAATTATTTACCAAACTAAACTCTGACTAAACTACTAGCTCCACTTTTATGGCAACTACAGGCACTTCCTGTTCAGGCAGTCACTGTAGACAGGAGCAGCACACAGAATGAGCTGTCCTTGTGCTAAGTGAGCTATAAATATAAAGCAATGCAAATATGTTATTATTGTATTTTATAACATAATATAAATGTGCATACACTCACTTCTTCAAAGCCCCACGTGATATTTATAAATAGACAGATATTTATTTTCACCCAAGCGTATGTCCACGTACAACAAGTTCGACTGATATATATATGGGGCCTAAACATAAAACATCCGCAGTATTATCAGTACAATATCACCGCTGTAATTACGCACACTGCTTATCATTAAGGCTATGACACTATGATAGCAATACATATATATAATTTATTAAACAATTTTCAATGACCATAACTCATATCTATGCAGCCTCAAAATGTCCAGCTCTTAGAATTGAATACAAACTATCTTTTTCATGTTTCTCCATCTTTGGATGACGTGCAAGCACTTTAACAGCTGCTTGTAGATTTCCTTCCTTCCTTCCTTCCTTCCTTCCTTCCTTCCTTCCTTTCCTCCTTCCTTCCTTCCTTCCCTTCCTTCATTTCTTCCTTCCTTCCCTCATTCCTTCCTTCCCTTCCTTCTTTTCTTCCTTTCTTCCTTTCTTCCTTTCTTCCTTCCTTTATAGTTTTAAGCTTTTTGAATTGGCTAACAATCTCCCCGGCTGGAACTTGGCTATTGCTGTTGCTGCTGATGTCACTGCAGCAGAACATTTAAAATTCAAAGAAAAAACATACATTTTAGTTTCGAAAATAAAACTTCATTGTCACAGCAGTTTACCAAATGTTGATGGAAGCAAGATAAAAATATTTTGAGACTGTATACTAAGTTTAAAAGTGATAGGCGAAATAGTGTGACCTCCAAAATGGTCAGAAGCTTCCCGAAAATTCCTCCTGCAATACAGGCTGCAAGCAGCTATAACAAGAAAAGTACCCTTAAAAAAGGGTACTGTATCGATGTTACCATGAACCTGAGGGCATAAGGCATGTAATAAAAAGTTTTATTATCTAAAAGTAGGCATTTCTATGAATAGTTGCCCATAGAGAAAAAGCCAAGGCCCCTCCCTTTGTTTCATGAAAATCTGACACAATTAAGGAAGTGTGAAAATAAAAGTAAACTTCAGTTATTTTGCAACCTAACAAAAAAGGTTAACTTCAGTTATTTAAAAAAGGTAGCTAATATCCCCCTACAAAAATAATCATGGATATGCCACTGGTTTGTTCTCACTGGGTTCTAGAAACTTTGCACTCAAACAGCGAAATGCACCGAAACGCCTTTTACGAACTTAATATTGCATGTAGAGCAAAATGAATAAGTGAATTGATTTCGGAGGAGTTTACTTGATATATGGCGGTTTTTAAATTTTGAAAATCGGACGTTTATTAAGGATTTTAGGCCAAGTTTTGCATTGAGCCCCCTCTTGAATTTGTACACAGTTTTTGATGACGTTTTACACGGAAAAAATTTCACGGTAGGTTTACCTTACCTTGATGAATCGATTTACTGTTAAGATAACTTACATATAAGTTTTTTTATAGGTAAAGACATCGATACAAAAATTAAAACAAGAAATTCTTTTTCACCTTCAGCGAAGGAACATTTGGACATAAACAAGAATTGGCTCAGTAACATAAACCTTAACTTTTCAACACACATCACAGGGAAACATATTCTGTCGGTCTTTGCCTTTTTTCCTTGGGGAACAAGGAACTAAAGTTGCCTCCTAAGACAGTTCATGTCAAATATTTTTAACTTCAAGAATGTTTTAATTACTGGCACAACAAGTTGTTTTTGCGCAGATAAACTAGGATACTTATCATTTTCAATCTCTAGTGCACACAGAATGAACATTATCATCGTTTTCAATTGACATCCCAATGTGCACTGGGATTGGTACTGTTATGGTCGTAACACATTTTATTTTGCTCTTTGGCTGCTCTTTGTTCTAATCTCTTACGACTGGGATTTTAGCTCAATAATATTGGGGATATTCAGGGAAACGTCTGATTTTCTCAGTATATTTGCAAAATGCCCCAGTGTGCCCCGGTCCCCCTACCACCAAATGGAAGTGACTGCACATGTAATGTCTTCAGAGTCAAGGCTTAGTTTATTCATAGCAAATACAGTTTCAAAGAAATGGTTATTCAACTGACATGGTTATGATCTGCCTCACCTACATTTTCCTTTTAACTTGCCTCAACAATTTCAAACATTGGGGGAAAGAATCCTGCAAAAAAGTATATATATATATATATTTTGGTGTTAAGCCCTCATGCACTCAATTTGACAATATCTTTTAACTATCCTAACTGCAGGTTTTTTTTTGGGTAAAAAAATGAAATAAACATTTGGACCAAAAGTATTAATCATTTCTATTTTTGGAAAAACCCCAATGATCTCTGACCTGGTGACTAGACTTTCTGTTATCAAATTTTGCTAAATAGGCCTACGTATCACAACAGATATAACTTTTTGTCTAAGAACATTATTCAATATAAAAATAATATAGATATTCAGATACACTAATTATGCACATCTAATCATTAAATTGTCTCATATATGCAAAATTATTTCAAGAAGACAACAAAAGTATCAAATTATATGCAACTAGGGTACTTACCAAACACAGTATTAGAACTGTTTGCAGATAAGCTGCCCAGTTTCAAAATTAACTTGCAACTTGGTTGTGTGATGTCAGTGGCTTAAAATTGTTTTGTTTGTGTCAGTTATGGTTAATCAGTTGATTCAGCGCTTACCATATCTAGCAGCACAGGTGACAATAAACAAACTAATAAAATGACTCAATGTACTGCATCAAATAAGAAGATTAGGAGACCAACAGAAAACTTTTGATGATTTGGCAAAGCTAGTTGACAAATTGAAAATAAGAAAATACATTTTTCCAGTGCAGTGCCATTCCGCAAAGATTTATAAGGCTCTTGATGGGTATGCAGGACAGGGAATTAAATTGTGCCGGGACAGAAGAACACAAAATCCCATCCAGATTGGCAGTTCACCGGAAAAAAATTATATTTTCTTATTTTCAATTTGCAAACTGCATGCTGTACATGACTTCCTGTTTGATCAAAACATCAGCCTGGAGAAAGCACATGTTTCAGAAAAAGTCAATTCATAGAAGATCAAATTGCTGTCAGCTATAGAAAACCACTTAGAACTGTGTATGTAGTCACTTTGGACCAAACCTATGCAAGTGTAACCTTGAAACATCTTTGATATTTGACCAACAGCTTCCAAAATTTCAGTGTGAGTTGGCAAAAAATTCTGTGTTGACATGGTCATAGGAGGATTTGGTCTTACCTTTCTTGTAAATAAATATCCTATAGTTTGTCTTGCTAGCCATTCCAAACAATAGATGCAATATAGCTATAGTCCATGAACAATTCCATGAAGATAAATGGATGCTAAAATTTTCAATTGCCATTTCTTGAGCAAAAAGTTCCTGGCTCTGTTACATGTTATTTTGCTCTGACAAGTGTCTTAAGGGGCCCTGCTACAAAATAGCAAGCTTGATAATCTTGTTTAGCCTTGTTTGGCATTGACTGTTTGTTGTAATCACCTGTTTTGAACCTCAGTTCAGTGGAGTGTAGCAATTCAACTGTGAATTCCATATGTTTGGTTGTGGGACCATGAAACTGGCTTTGCCACATCCATTGACAGTTTTCTAGTGGTCTCCTAATCTTCTTATTTAATGAAGTTCCTTAAGTTTGTTTATACCATTCGGCACCTCTTTCAGCCAATCACATTACAGTATTACAGGGGAATAATTCCCATATTCTTTGTTGTCTAGTTATCCTGTCATGTTTGACTGTTTGAGTGTTTGTCTCATGGTATAAGCCAGTTATTCACCATGGGATCAGGAATATGTGTTTATCAAACTCGGCCTAAAGGCCTCGGGTGATAAATCACATATTCCCTCTCCCGTGGTGAATAACCTTTACTTATTGTCAACTATGCTACCAGATATGAAAGCACTGAATCAACTGATTGACCATAACTGACACAAAGTCTCAGATTTTGGGGGATCAGTTGGCATTAACCGCAAGTTCTTTGTAATTATTTTAAACAAAACAGCATTTGATATGTAGCGGTTCATTTGGTAGTGACATATGAAAATGTATACCACTCAGGCTGGTACAGAAGTGATTGGGGCAACATAATACATGATTTATAGAATAAGAGCTTTATTCCAAATCATAAGAAGACCCCTTGATCCAAAGTAAGTGGTCATTTATAGAAACACACCTACCAATTAATCAACCTACTATGCAATTCGACCAATGCAAAATAAAGTTTTCTTTCTAAGATAAGCTTATGCAAAAATCCATGATTATTTGCACGGTCACACCAATGTAACCATATATGTATATAAGTCAAGGTTTAGTTTTTCTCTGCTCTGTGCAAATACACATTACACTTGAATATAAATGTTTCAATCAAGTCGTGTAAGAGACTTAAGACTCAACGGATGGAAATGCAACTGTTGCTCCTCGTGTTAATTTCCCTGGTGTCTGGTGATAAGGATTTTGTCGTGCCAGAAACAGGTACACTCTAAAAATTTTCAGACAAAATTGGTTTTTTTTAAAAATCCATGTTGGTTTTTTGCATTGAAATTTGGTTTTTCAAAAAACCATTTTGAATCTAAAAAACCAATTTTGTCCCGAAATTTTTTAGAGTGTGAGCAGCCTTTCATAAATCATGAATGGCTGATGATGACACAATGAACAACATGTTCGTTGCACTGCTCCAAAGTGCTCTTGGAGTAGAGAAGTTCACTCCACTTCATTCATTTTGCATTTCTGGGAGTAGATCAGAGCAGTTTGGAGTAGTTCGAAAGTACTCCAAGAAAGCCCCAATAGCTCAGTCAGTAGAGTGATCACCTCACAAGCGAGGGACCCGGGTTCAATCCCCAGGCTGGCCATCATGTCATTCTACGACATTGTCGTTCGCATCAGACGTAAATTGGAGGCGCAGTTAGCCCAACTGGAAACAAGTCAGTGACTTAGCTTGGCTGGTTTGAATTGAACCCCTTTGAATTTAGTTGAGTAGGAAAACAAACTTTTTCTCACCAAACCTCTGCATGTCGCTGTAATTTGCCGATAAAAGAATGAAAATATCAGGATGGAAATTTACAAGATTCGATGGCATCACCGCATCATATAACTTGTCGGGAACCAAGAACAAGTGCCCCTCTCCCCTGGCCCATTGTGGCTCCGTGACCCAATGTGCCTCGGTTCCACATACACATGTTTAAATATTTACTTATTAATATCATGCCTTTTTGGGTGAAGTAAAGCCTAGATAGATGATAAAATGTCAATTTTTCTTTACAATGCATCTTATTGCACATTGCAATATTAGTGTTTGCAATATTAGTATTTTCTTTCTAAATCTAAAGTCTCTGTCTTCATCTTAACTGTTTCAAATTACAATTGAGCTAAAATCCTTGATATATATGACTAAAGCAGGGCACACAGTTAATTTTTGGTGCAAATACATAGGCATATATATATATATAAATGAATAATATTTACTTAATTATCGATCATGCTTTTTTTGGGGTACATTATTTAATATCTCAAAGCCTATTCACTATATAGAAGCCATATAAGACACTTTATCCTCATTCCAGTGTTAATCCCAATGTGCCCCAGGTAAATTGTCAAACTTTCTTTAACATGCTCGTATTGCACATTGCAATATTAGTGTTTGCAATATTATATGTAGATTTTTTTTTTCTTTCTAAATCTTTAGTCACTAACTAGCCTAGTTTCAGGTGCAATTGAGCTGAAATCCTTGGCAATAGCAGGACACATAGTTCATAAGTACAAAAAGAGCCCTGATCTTGTCCGGTTGAGTAACAGTTATATTTAGAGAGAAAGAAAAATAATGGGAGCAACCTGCTCACCAAGGTGAAATTTATTTAGCATTTAAGTATGCAGTGTTTCTAAGAAAATAGCTATCCAGGTGACTTGTTTTATTTATATCACCTAAATTTTACTTTAAAATTTCTGAACCGTGGATATTTTTTATTTCAAAATCTTAAAAATAGCATGCAATGCATGCATCGGGTCCTTGGTCTATTTCAACAAGTTTGGGCTCTTCAATATTCTACCAACAATCTATCAAGTTAGGTATAAGAAAGCAGTATATTGTGACCATGCTCAAGAGGGCAGCACAGTCCAACTTTTGGTGTGTATACAGAAACCAGTTTTTGTGTGAAGTGCTGACAGCTCAGAAGAAATATGTTTAATAGAAGAAAATTTGAGCACTGATAAGCACAATATTGTAGCCAGGGGTGCATAAGCACCATCTTGATCATAAGGGCACATCTGTTGGGGTTGTCATTTTGTCTGTGAAATGTTTTAGTGAGTACACCAACTTTGCCTCTTCACAGGAAATGAAGCTGACGACAATGGTCTTGGAATGAATTCCAAGGACCCAAAAACAGTTGTGAAAAAGAAGAATTAGTCAGGTCTATTTTTGAGACTTACTAACAGTTGCTCTGAATATGCACAACACTACAAATTCCAACTTACGCCAGTCAATAAAATATTTGACTTTTGGTACGTACTCATACAACCAGTTGACTTTATCAGAGCATCTTCGTGCACACGTGCAAATTACAATCTTGAAAAGGCATGAAATGTCACCCTTTTCTACTGCTTCTGGCCTTCTTGGCAACTGCATGAGTGACAGCAGCTACAATATATTATTTTGTTTAAGGAATTTGTAACTTTGCCCCCTCCAACAAAACGTTAACCTGTGTATACAACATCAATTTTCATTACTCTTTGGTTAGTTTATTGCTTCGACTGTTATTGTTAGCACTTTCACAGGCTTTAAATCTCCTTCTGTGATATCATTCAATTATTGCTATCAACTTCTGTGAAAATTGAAAATTATTTATTTGATATAGCGCTATCTACAATTATAGAGTATAATTTTCAGAAGCATGCACTGCACAAGGAAATAATATAGAAAAACAAGCGGTAAATCACGTAAATAGTTAAAATCAAGGAGACATGTATGACATAAGCCTTCCATACTTTCCACCCACAAACTCCAGCAACCAAGTTCAGTATTATTTAAATGCTATGTCTTTAAAAACCCCACTACACCATCAGTACTAGAGAACATAATTGACAAGACTAATGTGCAAGACCTTAAAATATGTTATCAGTGGCCTCAACTTTCCCTAAATAAGTAAAACAAAGAGTACTTTTGCTCTGCCTGTTTCTAAAAAATAGGAAGAGGAGAGGAGAGGAGAGGAGAGGAGAGGAGAGGAGAGGAGAGGAGAGGAGAGGAGAGGAGAGGTTAAATCATTAGTGGCTGCGAGAAACAGCAAGAGGTGACCAAAAAGCCATATTTTTTATTGTTTTGAGTGACATTATAATTCTATTTGTAGGTATTAAGTCTTTAATTTTGAGTTTTAAAATGATTTAAAAATTCCATCATAATAATATTTAATTCCATCATAACAATAGAATTCCATCATAATAATATAATTCCATCATAATAATATAATTCCATCATAATAATAGATCTATATTGCAAAAATGTATAATTTGATGAGATAATTTGTTACCAGATTATGATGAGATACATTTAAAAACAAGTTGGTCAGAAGAAACACTAATTGACTCAATCAGTGCATCTGAACCACTGCTATTTCAGAGAAACTTGGTTTGCTTTTATCTTGCCATTGAACAAAATAATTTTAAACTTCAAATTCAGTCAGTATCAGATTGACATAGTCCGGAAATTGAATCAGTCAGGACTTGAGGAATATACTTCTGTTTATCATTTATTTATTTCAACTATCAATTAACATTCAACATATTCATTACAGTTCCGGGTGTGGCAGAAAATGGCGAACCGCTTCCTGATATGTCGGAGTGGCTATCTCACGACCACACAAAGAAAATTGATTGGAACGCCATCGCAAAAGAACGCCTCGATTTCATGGTCAAGGATTCTCCATACTCTCCCAAAAAAGCCAAGAATATAATCCTCTTCGTGGGAGATGGCATGGGAACGTCAACTGTCACCTCAACAAGGTTTTACGCCATGCAGAAGTATCAGAAAGCCCTGGCCTTTGACTATTTTCCAATCACCGGCTTCTCAAAAGTAAGTGGATAAAGACAAGATATCAATAGTCAATACAGTGGTTCCTGCGTTACAAGACCCCATGTTGTAAGACAAGACTAGCCTTATGTAACCGTCTGCCTCCAGCACTAAGAAGTATTTTTAGTGTACCGGGTATGTTGCACTCCAATGAGAGACCGCACCCCCACAAGAGACCGCTTCATTACCGCAAATGTAAATGATTTGTGTAATTTGTGATGTTCTTCACACTCCTTGTAGATTAAAATGTTTGAGGTGCTTGAAGGCATAGCTTTTGCAATGGAAAGGTGAGATTTTAAAATACTGAAAAAAAAACTTAGCTCTTTTTATTGGGAAATCATTCACTTGAACAGCATATAGACCCCCATCTTTCATTGGCACTGCTTTTAAAATTATTGACTATTGCCAATTATCTCCACATCAAACAATTTAACTTTTCTTGTTCCATACAGACCTACAACGTTAACAACCAGACACCAGATTCCTCAGGTACGGCAACCGCGTTTATGTGTGGAGAAAAGACAAGAATGACCGTTCTCGGGGTAAACGAAGACGTTGAACTGGGAAAGTGTGTCGATGTCTCTGACAAGAGGCTGAACTCTGTCCTCAGGAGGTCCATTGAAAAAGGTCAGGGGAGATTTTAAGTGATTTCTATCTTATAGAGTGATCTGGATCACAGATTGAGTGATCTGGATCGAGATCTGTGGATCTGTGATCTGAATCCAGATCCGGATCAGTGTTGAAATCGAAAAGACAATTCCAATCATATCAGAATCATAAAGATTAAAATGGTTGCCAACATTTTTACTCAAGGATTAAAATGGTTCGTTGTTTTGGCATTGGTTCCGGATTAAAATGGTTCCAGTTTTCAAAATTGACGTGGTGGATACGTATATAAAAGTCTGCGACGTACCCCCCCCCCCCCCCGGGAGGATAACTTGGCCTCTAAGAATATAATTATATAATCAAGAGAGCAAAGCAAAGTCCACAAGTAGATTCAGTTTGAAGGATATCATAACAGTTGGCATATTACAAGTAGTAACAGAAAGTCATGCACTGGCAGTTGAACAGAAAAATCAAAAAATACATTTAAAGTAGCAAGCAGAACATTAGAATTAATATCAAAATTTGAAAAATTATAGATGATGTTGTTGTACAAAATGTTTAAAAAACAGTGTGAAGGAATTGAATCCTTTCCTTACTGGGTCAGTAAGTTTTGCAAATTTAGTTGAAATTTAGTCAAGAAAGCATTTTAATTGATCACTTCAGGCAAATGGGCTGGGATGGCGACCACTACGAGGATCACCCATGCGACCCCTGCTGCCACCTACGCTTTTGCCTCTCACAGAAACTGGGAATCCGACTCACAACGAGACGCAATGTTGGATAATGTGATCGACAAGAGTAAATGTCCTGATATAGCTTCACAGCTGATTGACGATCCAATAAACGAGAAAATTAGGGTGAGCTCTTCCCGTTTGTGTGGTCTCAGATATAGTTACAATTTTTTGGTGGCCTCTCAATAGCAGTAATCATCTTTGTCTTGCAGAGGTCATCCGTGCCATGCATAACAGAGTGTAATATTTTTTGATTGAATTTGTAAGCTTCTTGGCTCAAATAAATCTGTCAGAGTCCGAGTCCATAAAAACACCATGCAAAAAGGTCTTATATATTATTTCAGCAATTTCTAACTTTTATTCATGAACACAGTACCCCATAAGCATTATGAGGTAGGGGAGAGTGGGGACCGATGGGCCGTCTGACAAATTATTGACCATGGAGGCAAATCTGCTTCAGATAAAGGATTCATACTGTGCACCCTATTAGCTGGTGTAATTCTCTTTAAAATGACATAAGATTCACATAGATCAACCTAGGAAGAAAGATGAGAAAACACATTTTCTATCAAGAAAGATGGTGGCCCATCGGTCCCCAACCATGGGGACCGATGGGCCATCCCATGGGGTCCGATGGACCATGTTAATAACTTGCCAAAGGGTGGATAAAGAATTCAAAATTTGTTTCCAATATGTTTTTGTTGATCCATCTGAGTGTATAGGAAAATAAGAGATCGAAAGTATATAGATATGCCCAGATTTTACACTTTGAAAAAAAGCTTAATTTTCACTAATGTCATGAGTTACTTTTTTGTAGTTATAATCAATCTATTGAGATGATATTTTAGTAGTACATGAACAGATGCATTATAAACTATATTGGAGAATTCCAAAACAATTGGTTCATCGCTCACTAAGAAAAAAAAAATTATTTGATGTTTGATCGATACAGAAGTTTGGCTAACACTGTGATAATCAAAATCTTGTCTAATGCCTCAAATTTGTTGATGAATATTAAAAAATGAGAATATTTCAATTTTTTCTCTATCAATGAATCATTTCTGTCAACCATTTAGATCTTTAGGGGAAACGTAAAATTTTCCAATGATACTGTACTAGTATGCCACCTGCAGGAGAAATCTTGAATCAAAACAATAAAATTCATCAATAACCCTCCATTAGGTTATATTTTGGTGACAATTTAACTTACACTCAATATTGCATCAATGTCTAACGGGGTCCTTATGTTTATCATATCCCAAATACTACCAAGATTGAACATTTTTGATTATGGATATTTTAAATTTCCACCATTTTGTGTTTTAAGCCATTACTGAGGCAAATCTATCACTGTAAATTCGAGGGCATTCATTTTAGTCAAAACTTATCATTTAAAGATGCAAGCTGAAGTTCTATTGTGCTTTTTCCCATAAAAGACTTTAATATCCAGCCCCATGCCAATACGCCACCTATAGAAAATCTCAAGAAATAGTGGCCCATCGGTCCCCAGGTTTGGTGGCCCATCGGTCCCCAAAAGCTTTCTGAGCAGTTAAACCCCTCGTTTTTGTGAAATATGGTTCTTGTTCCTAAAATTCAATGTGTAAATTGTCACCAATATATAGGACAAGGCATCATAGAAAATGTATTGCATTGAGTCTACACACTTTTGAGATATTAAACTTTTTCTGAATCAGAAAATTTTTTTTTCGATGTTGAAAATTTCATTTTGCCTCCTACACGCTTGTGCTATCACTTATTGATCAGTGGTCGATATGGTATTCATAGATGTGATAAGCAATACTAAAAATGCAAATTAGATGTTATGAAACATTTTTGATGTGGAGTTAAGAGGATGGCCCATCGGTCCCCATGGCCCATCGGTCCCCATGTTCCCCTACTGATGAACAATATGCAATTCACTTCAAATTAGTCCCCCCCCCCAATTCCTCCAGTTACTTTAAAGCCAGGAAATCAGTGAATAGCTTACAATTCATGATAAAAATCACCACAATAACAAAAAATTCATATCCTTTCATAATTAATTTTCAGGTTATTTTGGGTGGAGGACGATTGCAGTTTCACCCCATAAATATGACAGATGTTGAACACGATGATAAAGTTGGATTACGACTTGACAACAGGACCCTGCCAAATGTGAGATTATATTAAATGCTAGAAAATTCGATTTATATTTTTTTACACAGACTTTACAAATTAATATACTTTTGCACATCCATATACATGTTTTCATATACTATTTTCACCTTGATTGAACGTTATGTCAATATTGTAAGGGCCTTCGGCTCATGCAATTTACCAAATTTGAAAAAGTTTATTTTATAGCGAGCACTCGCTCGCTGGCTGCGAAGCAGCCAGCCGAGTGCGAGCGTCTATGTCAGTGCACGTGACCTTTTTGTCAAAAGGGACTTGATCAAAAAATTTTGTACATCTGCGCAACCGCACTTAACCGCACTTGCGTTGCGACATTTGAATCCTACGCAATTCTCGGAGGAGTGTGATCACACCTGACAATCTCCAAACATAATTATTTTGTTTTGTGAAGCTGTAGGCTGACTGACTATGATGAAAAGCATTTCAATCATATCAAATGTCTGTTAATTCTAAAAATAAGCCATTGACAATGCTTGGTAACCACGGTAATGACGCCGACCTGCTTACTCTTCCCGTGCTTGCGGGGGTTTGGGGGCGGCAGCCCCTAAAATGACAACACATCAGATCAACTACCGACACTCACCATTTGAATGGGTTCTCCCGCACTCCCGCAAGCATTATCAATCCTCCAGCATCACCAAAATCATTGACAATACAGATCGTCAGCACCAGTCGCCGCCGACTTGGTACCCCTTTCTATTTGGTATCTTTAGATTCGTCTTGGAGAGACGATTCTAATGATACTAAAATCGCTAGGATTGGATGATTCTGGGCCAAACTGCATTTTATGACAGCATCTTTCTCTAACTTTTCGTAGTCAACTTACTAAGTCAATCAAGTCATTGAACATCAAGTCAGGGACAAAATTAGGCTAATTATTAGCAGCTTTTTTTGCTTTTAAAAGTCTGCGGTCTGGAAACCATTGTGTTTCATCAAAAAAATGCGCTAAGTCGCTAAAATATGAAGTCTCCAGCATCAAGTCTGGAACCTCCAGCAAAATTCATTGAAATATCCAGCAAGTCGGAATTAAATACTTGGCAGGTTTGCTGCCTGACAAGTGATTCAATCAGTCAGCCAGTTGTTGACATTTTGGCAGACACAACGAATTATGCTGCAGGTGAAGCAGCTGTTTATTTGCACTTGAGAACCCTCCAGTGTACAGGTCGAATTCAACTGTCCTGTCAAATCCAAAAGTCGCCAATGGTAAATCATGGCAGATCTTTAAATAGTTCACGTCAGCCGGTCAGTCAGGCTGAACGAAGTGGAGAGCAGTAAAAAATCTTCAGGTGCAAACACTCAACCTAGAACCTACATCATTAGTTGTGTAGTAATTATATTGATATAGACGTGACCAACCTGTTAGCTTCAATGGCAATGCAGAACAAAAATGAAAACCCAAGGTAAATCCAGTATGAATGCAAGAAAACAAATCATTTTTCAGTCAGACTTCTCCGACTGAAAAAATGAAACTGACAAGTGTTCCTTTTTCTGACGTCACTGTAATTTACCAAATTGCTACATTTGTCCAGGCACCTATCAACAAACCCAGACACTTTTACTTACATCATAACTATTTTGCACCTGACAGACAACAAAGTGTCACTTTTAATTCTATTGCAAATAAAATGTAACTATTTTCAATTTGAGAAATGAGTGCACAATCATAAACATGATAAAGGTCACTCAGGGGCTGATGACACCATGACCATGACACCAAGTGTGGGGGGGGGGGGGTTATCCGGTTATGGCCCCCCCCCCCCCCCCAGACAAACTTCTTTCTTTTTTTGACATGGGGACAACAAAACTTTCATTATGGATACCCTACGTACCTGTGGATAAAGCTTCTTCTTTTTTTATGAGCCCTGCCCCCCCCCCCAAAGATCATCTGGTCAGCCCCTTATTGCTTGATGATATTATTGACAAAATGTGTGAAATGCAGTGAGATTGGGATGGATTACAGGCAGAGCCCCAGGTCACTGAATTTAGACATCATGACTTCATTGGCTTGACTCCAATTCTTAATGACTTGACTTGAGGAACTTCCATGACTTGGAAATTGCCATGACCAATCAGAGTGTGTCCTTGACATCACCAGCAATCCTTGTGTTGCTTGTCTTTTAAAAAAAATTTATAACAGGGCATAAGGCTAACATTGAAGGATTTCATGGCAGTGTTTAGGCCTAGAAAATTTTATAACCTGTCAGCTGCATTGGATCTTCATGCAGAGTAAAAAAAAAAAAATTCTGCTTGATGCCCCATCACAGTGACTGTATCAAAAACCAAACATCTCATTTCCCTGATGTGAAGTGATCTATCAATCAAACCTCTTGGCCAATAGTAAAACACCACTTCATTAGCATTCCTTCATTACCCCTCCTCCAGGGAATTCCCTTCACTCTCACTTAGCCACCAGCCAATCAGAGCTAAGCATTGTTGTGGCCTGCCTCTTGACTCCTCCCACCAACACATGCAGGCCAAGAGCATGTCACAGCCCCTGCTTCACAGGTGACTGACCTCTCATCAGCACAGTCTACCTTGTTGTTGCTCCAAAAATCCCAGACATAGCCCTTTGTAGCAGGTGACTAGGATTATCACCTGACTTTCTTAAACTTGATGACCTCATGATTAAAGAAAATACCTGTGCTTATCTGAGCTCTCTCCAAAATACAGTATTGGGAGATCTCAGCAACCAGATGGGTTAGAATGATGAGGTTTTCTGCTAACCAAATTACTTTTTTGTCATTAATATACTGGCTCGGTTGCATAATCAGGTCATGCTACGATCCTGCTGCCCCTTTCCTGAGAATATACGTGACAAAAAGTATTTTGCTGTTTAATTTGCTGTTTATTATCTTGACTTGTACTTTCATAAAATTTACAAAAACATATATTGTAAGGGGCCGACCAGACGATAGTTGGGGGGGGGCTGTGGATTTTACCCCCGGGACGAACTTTTTTTTTCGTTCGCGGCGCGTCGACGAACAATTTTTTTCGCATACGCAGTCGCGACAAACTTTTTAATCGGATTTTTAACATTACGGTACCCTAGCTACAGGTGGAAACAAACTTTTTTTTAATTTTCATGTGCTGAACAAACTTTTTTTTTCAGTGTCAAGTGGGAAACAATCTTTTTTTTTCACCAAATATCCATAGCCCCCCCCCCAAAGATCATCTGGTCGGCCCCTAACCTATTAGGGCTGTCAATTTTGAATGCATGATCTATGGCAATTTTGGTAGAATGCATTGACTGAAATTATTTTTATTGCATAAAATTTTACAATCTATTTCAAAAGAATTATGGTCCTTGACTTTCCTTAAGGGGGCGATAGTTGGGGAGGGAGGGTGTGGATTTTCCCTTGGGACAAACGTTTTGTGATGTGCAAACCGATGACAAAACTTTTTTTTCTTGCGTTTGAATGAGTAGATAAACTCTTTTTTATTGCTATATTGCAATTTGCACCCTAGCTGCAGGTGAAAACACACTTTTTAAAAATTCCATGTGCTGAACAGACTTTTTTTTTGTTTAAAGTGGCGGACAATCAATTTTTTTCACCAAAAATCTGAAGCCCCCCTACCCCGTCACCAGCATAGGTGTATCATGGGCATCAGGTCAAATAGGATATCAGGGCAATGCCCCGGGGGGGGGGGGAGGTACTCACTCTGAAAGGGTGTATATCCATAGAGGCTCCGCTGGATTGTACTAGTTTTCTGGCCTTTTGGATTAAATTGATTTTGGTTTTTTGACAATTCTGGTTAATTCGGTTCTGGTTTTTGCTACCCAAACATATTTTGTATCGTTAGAATCGGCTTGAGAAGACAATTAAAATGGTTTTAATAGCATAAATATTAAATTGGTCACCTAAATTTTTACGGTAGGATTAGAATGGTTTGTGGTTTTGGCATTGGTTTCCAGATTAGAATGGTTCCGCTTTTCAGAATTGCCGTGGCGCATCCGTATGTAAAAGTCGGTTGAGTACCCCCCCACCCCCGAGGGCAATGCCTTTGTTACTTCTGTACCATGTTAAAATTTCCAGGCTAATAATAGCGACAGCCCTCCCACGAAACAGCCGTCCTGTACGCCTATGCCTCCAGGGATCGACTGGTCACCGCCTAATTTTTTTACAAAGAAATCCTTGCCTTTTTTACTGTTATGGCTGTATTCTTTAACATTACTCTGAATTCCGTGAACAGCCAACCAAAACATAATTTTCATATAATTTTCTTCTTTCTTTTTCCCATTTCTTGTTATTTCCTGATTCCAGGAATTTGGCCTTTTCCCTTATTTTTGAAACAGTCACACCAACTAAGCTAGGGGCCGACCAGGTGATCATTGGAGGGGCCGACCAGACGATAGTTGAAGGGCTACGGAATTTACCCCCAAGATGAACTTTTTTTTTTCCGCTCGTGAAGCGTCATCGACAAGCAATTTTTTTTGCATGCGAACAAGTGCCAAACTTTGTCATCGCAATTTTAACATTTTGGTAGGCCTACAGTACACTTAATCAAAAGTTCCCCATGATATTGCCAATGTTACCCCATGTCACTGGGCCTTATGGGGTGTGATGGGGCCTTACTGATGCACATTCCTCACTAATTAATTTATGAGGCTTTGCTGCTCGTTATTGCTTGTTGCCCCTTGTAGCCCCTTGTCACCCTTTGTAGCTGAAAGAAGGGGTTAGGCAGCTGGAAAGGGTGGTCAAAGAGACCCATACTGCTGCACAGGACACCTGGGATGCATATCTCAACTTATCTACTAAGAAGATAGTGTCTCTTCATTAAGAAAATTCCTATCAATTTCAAAGATAGGGCAACTTTTGATAACTTTGGTTGATTGTCACACTGATGAAGCCAAGTTAATTATCCCCCATGCTATGCTATGGGGATTTTACTTTTAGTCTCCGTGTCATGGCGTCCATCAAATATCTCAAACACCACACCATGCACAACGCTCATCCTTTCCCAACATTTAAAGACCCCCCTAAACTTGTCAAATCTTACCATAAATCAATAAATATCATAACCATTTCCACATCCCAAATACTTTTTCCTGTGCTTTTGCCCTGCAGCCATGTTATTTTTAAAAGCTAACTCCAGCCCCAGGTGTCTCCACATCCTTACATGTATGCACAATTGTGCTCCTGGTGGAAATATTTGGCATAACTAAAATTGGAATTCTGGTGGGTATAGGTAGATGTGTAGGGCATGGGGGATATGGAGGCAGTATACCTGCTCTTGTTTGATAATTTAGAGTGTCAGATTAAATTCCTGCTGCCACATGTAAACACTCAAGGCCTGTGTCTAACAATTCTGATTTTTAAAAAGTTTTATCTTTAATAATGTTATACATATTGTGTCTAGGTATCCTGGCCTAATATCATATCCATCTGTCTATTCAGCTGGTTTTAAATTAACTAAACAACTTGTCTATCCATCTATCCAGATAATTAGATATGCTACCTGTCTATCTATCTATCTATCTATCTATCTATCTATCTATCTATC
Organism: Platynereis dumerilii; assembly: GCA_026936325.1. Lineage (NCBI taxonomy): Eukaryota > Metazoa > Annelida > Polychaeta > Phyllodocida > Nereididae > Platynereis > Platynereis dumerilii. Next base: position 30,935,912 of record JAPTHN010000006.1, read on the forward strand.
TATCTATCTATCTATCTATCTAGTCTATCTATCTAGTCTATCTATCTAGTCTATCTATCTAGTCTATCTATCTAGTCTATCTATCTAGTCTATCTATCTAGTCTATCTATCTAGTCTATCTATCTATCAAGTTATTTCCTTGCAAAATACACCAATGGAGTCCAGCAGTACATAATCCCCCCCCTTAAGACTACATGGTGGCACCCTTATCTTATTCCTTATCTTTACCCTGAATGGATTCAGAACGACACAATTAGTGTTCACCGAATTTTTCCATGATTAATAACTAACAAGAAGGAAGATAGATAGATAGATAGATAGATAGATAGATAGATAGATAGATAGATAGATAGATAGATAGATAGATAGATAGATAGATAGATAGATAGATAGATAGATAGATAGATAGATAGATAGATAGATAGATACAGCTGTCATACAGCTGTCATACAGCTGTCATACAGCTGTCATACAGCTGTCATACAGCTGTCATACAGCTGTCATACAGCTGTCATACAGCTGTCATACAGCTGTCATACAGCTGTCATACAGCTGTCATGTCATGTTGAAAGTAAGTACACCCTTTAGTGATTTGCTATTGAACACTATGTTTAAGTTGTCTCAAGCTATTGGCTGTAACATCACTGATATTGACTCACTAGATTAATTAAAGTTACGATGGGCCAGTGTTTAGCAATAAGTGTGTGGATCTTTTATGAAATTGCAGCACATGTACTTGGGGGCAACCATTTGATATCCGGGGGGAGGGGGGCTGGAGTTTTCCTGGTGGGGAAATTATTTATTTCACCTTAGCTAGTGACATAGACCCAGAAGCTGTTTATTTTCAGAAAACAGATGGCTTAACCATTCTTTGAATGGCTAAGCCGGCTAGCCGTTTTTGATAATGGCTGCTTGCGACTCACAGACGATGTGGCTTGAAATGGCTTAAAGCGGCTAATAAGTCATCGTAAGATACGTAATTCAGTACTACAAGGCATCATTACTGCACCTACACTGTAAAAAGTTTACCGTGGTTTTCACGGTATTATACCGGCAGCGGAGTTGCCAGGATCATACCGTAAAATCACGGTACGGGAAAAGCCTACCGTGAAATAAAAAAAACAGCATTATACCATAATTTCACGGTACCAGTGCTGTTAGGTTTTACAGAAGTGTACTGCAGTTTTCACAGTAAAGTTACATTTTTGGCCATGCATTACGGTATGGTTGGCCCTTTTTTTCCACGGAAAACTGGACTAAATTTTAGGGTAAAGTTATGTTTTTGTGCATGAACTACGGCAAAGTTGCCAGGTATTTTACGGTAATCTGAACATATTTTTACGGTAATGAACTGCTATATTTTCAGCATAGATATAATTGATACTGTAAATACTGTTTATAAGACAATAAATTCGAACTTCATGAAATTAGGCCTACTCTCAATCACAGGGTGGGCATACCCTATACATTTCTGGATTCAGACTACAACCATGGCCACAACTCCCAATGTTCTTTGTATAGTCAATATCCTTTCTGCCCGAATTTTTCAAATCTTCACTATGTTAATTTAATGCTTGCAGGCTGCACTCTGTGATAGTTTACCGAAATATCACAAAAGCAAAAAAGCAGTAGTCACTTCAATCTAAAGTTTTAACTTTAAAAGATTGGGTTTTTTTTTTCACAAGGCTTCATCTGCAACAACTTCAATGTGCTTCTGAAATGCTTCATGCAATTTTACTTTTTGGCTGTTTTTATTAAATAGGCTACCACATGACAGGCATAAAATGGAAAGAACATTATGTTTCTGACTATTGAAATTCATTCACTCAACTCAGTACTGACAGTAACTAGTATTCGCGCAGCGAAGCGGCCGAAGGCCGTTGAGCGAAGCGAATTGAGTGCAAGAGAAGACTCAAAAATCTGTGCAGTGATGGTCTCAACATCAACAGTCCACAGCTGGGAATTAGGTCAAGTGGGTCCAGCTTCTTATCAATGATTTAGTTTCGTATTTACCAATACATAACATATTCATCTTCAAAAGTGTCTTAAAAAATCAATTTTCTCTAGTAATATATCCTGTACCAATAATTTTTATGGAATAGTTAATTATGAGCATTGACAAGCTAAATCAAATTATTAACATGTGATTAATTTAATTTCAATCAGACAACAAGAAAACATAACAAAATTAAAGTTACATAATCTTATAAACTGATGATTATGTAACAGTGAACAGTTAATCTACATGCAATGTTATTGTTTTTGTATTACTATATATATTTATACTATTATGTAATATCAACAATCTAACATAGACTTGACTTTGGCAGCTTTCAGTGTTGTCTGCCTTTTTACCATTTAGCTGATTATCTATCAATCTTATTTATTTATATAATATATATCTATCAATTTATCTATCTATCTGTCTGTCAATACATCTATCTATCTATCTCAGTATCTATCTATTTATCTCTCTATTTATCGATATATTTATCTATTATATTTTTTATCTAGTTTATCTTACTATTCTACATTTTCTCTGTCTTTCCATGTATCTGTCTTTCTAATTTTCTGAAACAGTTACATAACTGCAGTAACACTATAAGTCCCACAAAAACTTTTTAAAGTGGTGCGCGAATTTCATGGCAGTGCCATTTACATATTATGGCTGATATTGATTCACAATTACGCATTAGGCAAGATATTGAATTTTCTGAATATGCTCATGTTACACCCCATCCTCTTATTTTTCCATGTCTGATAATGTAATATTAACATGACACCGCAATAAGGGGCCGACCAGACGATAGTTGGGGGGGGGGGCTATGGACTTTACCCCCGGGACAAACTTTTTTCTTCGTTCGCGGTGCGTCGATGAACAATTTTTTTCGCATGCGCACTCTCGACATGCTTTTTTATCGGAATTTTAACATTACGGTACCCTAGCTACAGGTGGAAACAAACTTTCTTTTTTATTTCCATGTGCTGAACAAACTTTTTTTTCAGTGTCAAGTGGGAAACAATCTTTTTTTTTTCACCTTATATCCATAGCCCCCCCCCCCAAAGATCATCTGGTCAGCCCCTAAGTGCACAAATGTGCCTTCAACAAGCCCTGATTTATGGCACACTAGCATGACACCCATGAAGACATTGTTGGGAGGAAGGAATATATATGGAAAACATCACTTAAATTTCTGTGACTGCAATTACAAACACCAAACCCAGCTAAGGACCTTGTGAGTAGTGCAAGGAAGCTATTTCCAACTTTCATAACTAAACAATTAGTAGTTTGGCTGGAGTAGCATAAGGGGTCCATGAATTAATAGTATGATAAACATAATCAAATGCAAAAAAATAATGTTGTTTATTCTGACATTGCATTAAGCCAGAATGAACTCAAGAGTCAATAATATTAATATACAGATCTACAGCATGTTAGGACCTATGACCGTATGGGTTTTCAATTTGCCTAATGCCTATGAGTATGACAGTGCAAGCTAACTACTGTTGGGAATGGTGCCATAGTCAACATCATCAAGAATCATTCTATACTCCAGTTTGGCCTAGCCTCATCTCATTTTGATAATTTTTATACCATCGGAAGCGTCTTTTCGAGCCCTTTCCGTTGATACCAAATATGCCTATGTAACCTTAAAATAAACGGCTTACAAAATTAATGACGGCTTATGGCTTGAAATAGCTGAAAGATTTTTCAATTGGTTCAGCCAAAAGATTAAATTGGCTGGCGTGGCGGCTGCTGGCGGCGGCTTCGGGGACTATAGTGACATGAGTAATTATTTATTCATTTCAAGTAAACAAAGTCCCCAACTATTTATTCCAGAATCAAGCAACACCTTCTTAAGAAATACTCCAAGCAGAAATGATTTATTTCAAGACTGCCCAACATTTAATTATATTTCACCAAAACTAAGCAAGAAATTATTTATTTCAAAGAAAACCCAAGTTATTAAATGGTCACCCCCATGAATTGACTGGCCCTTGTTTTTAGAAGTCCGTGATTTACATGTAAGTGACTTGTAAATGCATGAAACAACAATTTGTCTTTATCTGACATCATAATAACCAGGTGATAAGGTTGGTAATTGATGAGGTAATTGATGGTATATGGCATACCGTAATATGGGGTGAATCAGGACAGTTTTGGCTGTTTTTTTTTTGTTATAGAATGGCCGCACATCAACCCAGAAATCAAAATATGGTGTCAAATTGTGTCCAATCAAAAGGTCTAACTATCCCATGGAGCTTCAAGTGATATCTTAAATTTCCAATGATCAGGGCCCAGAAAATCACTCTCCCAAGTCATCCCTCACTTTGGGGTGCATCGGGACACTCCATTATATCCACAATCAAAACTCCCTACCTTCTTTGAGTGATTGCTACTTATGAATAAACTTTAGAAAACATGTTCAATATGCAATAAAAAAATTGGGAGAAAACCTGAAATCAGTTTCAATGATAGTATGCAGATTTCTAGAAATGTGATAAATGACAGAAAACGTCTGTAAACTGTTATTTTCTTCAAATTTTGCTGGTGATTAGTAACTCTGGACTAAATTAGCTACAAATGATGCCAAGTTCAATAATATTCATCAAAAAACCACGCCAGCACACTCAAATGAAAATAAGAAGGGGAATTTTCTTCAATCCCGAAACTTTTACATAGACCTGGATCTGAACTCAGGACCTAACAAACAGAATCCCATAACCAGTCTATAATCATGGTCCTCTAAGACCATTATAAACTGATTTGGAAGTTTGCAGCAAGTTAGGTGGCTCTAGTATTTATACTTTATATGGCACAAGTGAAGTTTTAGCAAGCTTTTAAAAACGTCATTTCCGCAGGGCCAAGTTTAAAGTGCTGCAGCTCTTTGTTGCCTGCAGTTAGAAGTATAAAATTCCATCACAGTATGCGCTGGTGTTTGTACTATACATGTGCCGAAAATCATATTCCTAAGGCCAGCATAAAATGCTGGTTTTTGAGCAAATAACTTGTTTCCCTGTTCTGTCCCAATTCACCCCATTGTCCCAATTCACCCCATATTGTGGTACCCAACATTTGCTGTCAAGATAGAGATATGGTGGATTCCATTTTAAGGATAGATAGATAGATAGATAGATAGATAGATAGATAGATAGATAGATAGATAGATAGATAGATAGATAGATAGATAGATAGGTAGATAGATAGATAGGTAGATAGATAGGTAGATAGATAGGTAGATAGATAGGTAGATAGATATGTAGATAGATAGGTAGATAGATAGATTGGTAGTTAGGGACATAAGAGAGTTGGCATGCAGATAATAAATTTAGGTAGAATGATGGGAAAAATTAGATAAGTGAAGATATGACTAATGAAGGAGCCCCTATGTTTCCATGTTAAATGTATGATGCACTGTAAAATTGGAGGCACTGTTTCAGCTCAATTGATTGAGTGATACGGTTGCACAAGTTGATGAGCTAACATAGATTAATGTTTTAAGCTGAGATAACTCAAAATACCGAGCTGAGATAGCTCAAAATACTAAGCTATGTTGACTAAGGTATTCAAGCTGAGAAAACTCAAAACAATAAGCTGTGTTGACTTACAGCTCAAAATATTGAGTTTTGTTGACTTATTGATCCAAGCTGACACAACTCAAAATTTTGAGCTACGTTGACTTATTTTTTTGTCGCTTTTGATTTATATTTGTGTGACCTGTCTTATACAGTTATTTATGAATGTGGGCTGTAATACCAAAATATTGTTAGATCTGTAAAGGGGGTCCACCTGATCCAGTATGCTTCATTTTAGTACATCATAGACAGACCCAAGATGCACTCAACTCAGACCATTGCATCACAAGGAGATTTAAAAATTATTTTTTTGTGAATAAATCCCAATGGCCTGTGGCTCATCAGAGTTGGTATACAGTGCTAGGAATTCCACGGTAACAGAATCACCGCGGGGTCATGAAAATTGACCTTTATTGATGCATTACCAAATATATGATGAATAAAATCATGAATTTGTGATTTATTTTGATTTATGTGTAGGTAAACTTGATTTTTTGACATGCAAAATTTCTGACATATGTCTGAGCAGTTTTTTATGGCAAATCAAACTTTGGGTAACGGAATCACGAGCAAAAAGACCCACTTTTATGACTTTTTTATCTCATCGTCTCATTTAAGAAAAATACTCCAGCTATGCGAGATAGAAACTGACAGTGCTTATCCCAGGAATGTATTCTCAAAGTTGTTCCATTTTGATGGACTTGGGTCTTCACAGATGGAAATTTTGCTGTTCCCTTTAGGATGTAATTTTATGGAAATTGTGTGATTTCGTTACCGTGTCAAATGTGATTCCGTTACCTTTACTTGAATTTGGCCTATGGAGCCAGACAATAATGAAATGGGAAAAATATTTTAAAATTTGAATTTGAAGAATATTAACATCAAGTGATGTCAACATCAAACCTCAAGAACTAAGTTATCCACTTGCATTGATGTCTCGAAAAATGGCATTTTTCATGATTTTTTTAGTGAAATAAAAAGTAATGAAAACAAATATCACAATTTCTGATGAACATTGAAAGAAAACAATCTAACCAGCAAAAAGATTTCAAAATTTATGCAAATAACAAGTAACCTTACATAACTGGATCATGAATAATTTTGTTTTAGGTAAATATTTTGAAAATTGTCAGTGCCAGGTCACTTCATGCAAGAAAAGGTCATGTTTCCAAGAGATGCGACATTTGCGTGGAATTAATGATATTTGAACACACTCTGACTTGGAAATTTTTGGTTGGCGTGTGTGAAAGCATGCATCTAATTACTCCCACAAATTAATTTAAGAGAGATAAAAATAAAAAAGTGACCAGCTAAAGTGGTGTGTTACTCAGTTTTCTCTGGGAGAGTGTAATATAAATATTCTTTTTTTCTTTTAAGTAAATAATTATTCAAAACTAAATGTGCACAGTGTTATGAGAAGTGCTTGTAATAGATGGCACTATATGTTGCACGGCCGAGAGCTATCTGCAACAACTGAAGCTGTCTTGTTTTCACAGCTTAACGTCATGATTCGTTTGGACAACTTACAGCATTGAGCTATCATACCTTGAAAACTTATAGGATTGAGCTATCATAGCTTGAAAATTATTAACATTCTCAGACAGCTCATATTATTGCTTCAACACAGTTTTCAAATATTACAGTGTGCTCCCACTTCATGGACTATCACAAAATTCATTTTTCATCACGAAGTTGTCCTCTCTTTTTGCATATCAAACGAATAGGCTGTAAAGCAATTAAGCAAGTTTGATAAGTAAATCTGAAAACAAGAAGAGGGAGCAAAAGAAGAGGGGGCAGTTGCATAACAATTATAGGTTGCAAGGGGGCAGTTATCAGATAATGTAAGCAGAGGGTGGGGCTAATTAAGAGTGGAAGAGCAAACATAGGCTGCGCAGCAGCAAACCTTCAGCGAACAACACCTTTAGAAGATTACAATAATATCATAAAATTGGTGCGTTTACGAAATTGCTTATAGGTATGCAATAGCGGTCGAGTAGTGGCCTTCCATTATCTCTATTTTTCCAATGATTCATAAAGTGATATACGCATCAAAAAGCACTGCTAAATTAATTGCATAGGTGATTTGTTTAGAAAAATGCATTACTGTATATGCAATAGTGGGGAAGTTTTGGCTCTGATATAAAAAAAATTCTTTTAAATATTTTTTCTCAATATTACAACAACTATAGAATAGCCATCTGTCAGACCATGAAAAGGCACAACTAGACCATACAAGCCATATGTCTACCAAACTTCATCCATGCATATGGAATAGTGACCGGATGTTGGGCCAGAAACAAAAATAATAATTTTTAAGTTTTTTTCAATATTTGAAAAAGTATATATTTTCCATCAGACCTTTCAAAAGGCACAACTAGACCATATTGACCATATGTGTACCCAAAGTTTATCCATGTACATGCAATAGTGAGCGAGTCTTAGCCCAAAAAACAAAAAAAATATGTTTTTACATCTTTTCTCATTTTTTCAGAAAGTATAGAATATCTGTCAATGAGACCATCAAAAGGCACAACTAGACCATATAGGCCACGTGTGTACCAAATTTCATCCATGCACATGCAATAGTGACCGAGCCTTGGCCCGGAAACGAAAAGAAAATTATTTTTATATTTTGTTAATTATTTCAAAAAGTATTTAAGATCTATTCATCAGACCATCAAAAGGCACAACTAGACCATACAGGCTAGATGTGTACCAAATTTCATCCCCATACATTCAATAGAGGCCGAGTGCCGGGCCGGAAACGATCTATCCGCCTGCCGCCCGACCGCCCGCCCACCCGCCCGCCCGGCGGACGGACAGCATTTTTACCCAAGTGATTACAATACCTTCTTCGAACTTCGTTCGCTGAAGGTAAAAAGTCAGTCAAGCAGCTTGGACATCCCAAAGAAAACTGAACTGGCACAGGGTACAGACAGATCAGAGATGGCATTTCCATGGGTGAAGACAGGTGATTAATGACCTGAGGTTACTGTCCAGGGTCCAGCATCTCTTCCTGATTAAGACAGTTTATTAGAAACTTCCCCTTACTTCATAGATATGCAGAATGCCTCCCAAGTAGCCATAATGCATAATCTGATGAAGATAATTGGTTGATTGTGTCCTAATCAGAGAATCATGCCATTCCTTTACCAGTGTATGGAACAGGTAGCTTCACAAAAAGAACAGAAGCTTTGTAAATGTAAAGTAAATGCAGAAGGAAAGTAGATAGATAGATAAATAGATAGACAAATAGATAGATAGATAGATAGATAGATAGATAGATAGATAGATAGATAGATAGATAGACAGACAGACAGACAGACAGCTAGACAGACAGACAGACAGACAGCTAGACAGATAGATAGATAGATAGATAGATAGATAGATAGATAGATAGATAGATAGATAGATAGAAAGATAGATAGATTGGTTGATTGATGGAAAGATAGATGGAAAGATAGATAGATAGATAGATAGATAGATAGATAGATAGATAGATACATACATAAATACATAGATACATAGATACATAGATACATAGAGATTGATGGATTGATTGATTTATATATTTATTTATTTATTGACTGTTTTTGATTTAAGCTGACCATCAGTTTTGTTTCAGCATGTTTCTTTTTTTTTTTCTTATTGTTTAACTCAGTAATTTAGCATGCCTCTATGATGGATTCACTAATCAGAACAAATTCTAAGGACTGCCCTTATCATTTCTGTCTAAAATCTATATCTAAAAGTTAAAGATTCATTAAGATAAAGATACTTGTGCAGTTCCTCAAAGGCAAGATAAGCAATTAACAAGTGATAAGGGAGGGCAACAGGGGGTCTCTTAAAGGGACCAGGGATTTTGGGCTATAAGGTGTCTTCAAATCTGTATTGGGGTAACACCCAGTGACCACCAGTGATATGGGGACTGTTGGGGCAAGGCTCAGTGAAGGGTAATTAACGTCCCCAGGGGGCATCAGCAACAATCAGTAACAAGGGTAGACAATGGTATACCATCAGCATGATGGGGTAAAGCTGAGACTTTCACAGTATCTTAACTGTACCTTAGCTACTGTGGGGAATTTTTTTCATAAAATGTTGAACAATCTGGAATATTTCAAACACTCTTCTTTTTCTTCTGTAATGCTCTTTCGTCCGTCAGGACATAGCGCGGCTCGGGAGAGCCATGACTTTTTTGATTATTTAAATCAGGGAGTATGAAATTCTCCCTGAAAGTAGCGAGGAGTCACCCTACGCTGCCGGCTTAAATTGTTTTCAGCTGTTTTGTCTACTGTAGGGCTACTTGAAAGTGGATGACTTGTGAAAAATTGTTGTCTGGGCTTTCAAAGTTCAAAATGGCATTCGTTGCTAAGTGCCAGGAAAAGGCCTCCGCCTATTCCTGAAATTTCTTTGTTTTCAGTGTCACAATTTATAGGAGAAGACAATCACGAAGTCTAAACTGCTTTAGGCAACACACTTTGATGTTACAAGACCCGAAATAATTCATAAAGTCAGAAGAAAAACATCTTCCTTTTTCCAAGAAAACTTTTTTAAACCAAAAATCAGCCGACTAAATTTGTGAATTCAGAACGAGGCTCAAACCAAGCCTTGGGTTGCTTTGGTGACACAATAGAGCCTCACTTTAATTGCATGCATCCCAAGGCAGCACAGGTTTAAAAAATGTGATATTTAGTTCAAACATGTTTTATTAATAAGTTTCCAGGTGATTAAGTCAAAAACTACCTTTTCCATGTGATATGCCTATATTTGTTGATCACACTATTTAGGAGCCTGTGACCAATCAGTTTTGTTGACATATTCGCAATGGTGTATCTGAGGGGGGGAGCAAAAATTTCTGTGGTGACCTTTCTTTTTCATTTCAATAAATTTGTTATATATATAAATTGATCAAGCTGTATTCGAAACATCGTAATAAGGCAGTTTGTTTTTAGAAAAGTTGATGGAGCCCTTTTTTTTTATGGGAGGGGGGGGGGGGGGGGTAGGAACAAGGGGAGGTGGGAATTGACATTTAGGGGCCTGCCAGATGATCTTTGGGGGGGGGGAGCTTTGGTCTTAGGGTGAAAAAAAAGGTTTGTTTCCCACTCGACACTGAAAAAGCAAGTTTGTCCAGCACATGAAAAAAATTTAAGTTTGTTTCCCCCTGTACCTAGGGTACCATAATTAATGTTGAAATTGCAAAAAAAAAAGTTTGGCGCACGTCTGCATGCGAAAAAAAAAGTTCGTACCGGGGATAAAATCCATAGCCCCCCACAACTATCATCTGGTCGGCCCCTCAGTCAAGATTGGTTTATCGCTGTGGATGTTTCTGTAACAGATCATTCCACAATCATCATTTTCTGCGAAGCGTCAACGAAAAAAAGTTATGCCCGCTGATGCACAACAAACATTTTTTTTTGCAATTTTAACATTGTGGTACCCTAGCTACAGGTGCAAACAACCTTTTTTTTTCCAATGCCGAACAAACTTTATTCTTTCAGCTTCAAGTGGGATACAGACTTTTTTTCTTCCAAAAGCCGTTGCCCCCCCCCCCTCCAAGATCATCTGGTCGGCCCCTCAATAATATACTTTTCAGGTTACTTCTCAAGTTACTTCATTTCATTGATCAACCAATTCTCATTAGTGAAATTTTGTTACTATTCTTGCAGTGACAAATTTCTGCTTTTCCACCAATAATTCAGAAATATGTGCACTGCCAAAATGTCTCTTTGTGAATAAATCATTTGTAGTGCAATTAGAGATCCAATTTATTTTTATCCGTGTGATGCGGTTGTTATGATGATAAGTTTGAATCATCTCTATAAAAGTTTAATCTCAAATGGGTTTGACAGTGCAGGTGAATAATTTAAGATATGCAAAATGTCATACCTGGTAATTATGAAGATGTCCCGCAACAATGAATTACTGTTTATTTATTATTTGTAATAGGTGTCACAATCAAAAATAAATTTCTTGATGCGTGTTAATTATGATCTCAAGATTGTGACCCAAATTTCTATAATTTTTCATGAGAAAGAAGCTCTGCGTTTCTATTTGATATTTCTACGATGTAGGTATGGGAATTTGAATGGCTTCATTTCATTTTAATTATGCAGTATGTAGTCTGTGCAAGATTTGAAAATGTCAACCACTTTGGCTAGTGAATTTCATCAGAAACATTGTGGTGGCAAAGTCACAACATTTGTTATTATTTGTGTTCAATTTTTGTGAAAGATTTTAACTTCATCTGACTTCCATGGTAAGCTTTAAACCAAGGAAGTGATTTGGTGTTTTTGAATTCAGATCTGGAAAAATACCAGTATGCTGTGAATTATGTCTGGTCACCTCTGTAGTCTGGTGGCTTCCATCCAGAGCGATATTTCTTTCCAAGGTCTTTTTTGATATCCAGTTTCATTGTGCCTGATTAACTGAGGTTGTAAAGAAACTAAATTCTTAATTTTAATAAAAAATGACACTTTGTGCTCGCTCTTATGCTGTGGCATTTACATATTAATTATAGTTTCATAGATGGGTTCCGATTACATGCAACACACTGATAGTCCATATACAATGTCAATGAAAATTATTAACCAAATCACTGTCATATTAATGTCGAATATCAATGTCAAACCAATGTCATATCAATGTCATATCAATGTCAATTATGAATGTCGAACTAATGTCTAATATCAACGTCAAATAACAAACGAATCAAGTGAAATATCAACATCAAATCGGCAGTAAAAGAAAGTCAAATAATTTTGATGGGACATTGATTTTGAATTGACTCAATATTTCTTTGTTGTTCATATGACATTGATTTGATGTCTCTCATTGAATTTTGATTTTACATTATCTCGACTTTTTAATGTGACTTGACCTGGGTATTTGACATTGACTTAACATTTATTCAGTGACATTCCTTTGATGTAACAATGCTTTGACATTCATTCTTGAGGCTATCTGTTCAGCGTAACTAACCAACTTGCTTGAGATGTTTATCAATTTAATTTTTCTTGTTGCTGCAGGTGTGGCGGGATAAAAAGATAGCGGAGGGTACAAGCGGAGACAAGATCAAATATGTCTGGAAAAAGGACGATTTTGACGCAGTGGATGCTGACAACACCGACTATTTGATGGGTATGATTCAATTCTAAAATTAGCCATAACAGCCAAATCAAGAAAGTGTTAACTTTCATCTATAGCCTACTAAGGGTGTCAGTGAGTCGACCCTATCCTTTCAATAAATTAAAATTAAAATTTCAATGTCACTGTTCAAGGATTTTGAATATGACTCTGGAGTATGCACATGATCACAGCCCTGTGTGACTTCCAGATTATTTTGCTTAATTATGTAAATAGTATGACTTTGTCTTGAATGTGAATTTGGAGAAAAACAAACAACATCTCCCTATCAAAAAGAATTTATCTGAGCTTAACACTGCTTATAATTGGCAATTATAAGAAGTTCTGGTGATTTTCCTAGGAATAGAAAAAAAGCCTGATAATGTCAATTAAATATTTATGTAACAGATCATCATCAACTCAGCAAAAACAAAAGATGACAAAAGTCGACAACAAAAGTCAGCAGCATATCTGGAGACCAATACAAAAATCAATGTCAAATCCCTGAACAGCAGCACATCTGGTGACCAATACAATTTTCTTTGACCAATTGTAGAATTAACAAACCCCATATCTACAACAATAAGATAATTTTGTCTCAGCTACAATAAATGCAAATTATAAGTATTGAAACACCGTTATTTTGGGAACCATTCCTCAAGTCACATAATTATGACTGGCAAAACTGAATTACAGAGGAGTGCCAGGAAACTAGTTTTATGTTTTAAATCATAATCTGCTCTTCTTAACAATTGTATTTCTGAATTTGCAGGACTATTCTCCCCCTCCCACATGAACTTCGAATCAGACCGGTTGGACGACAAGGCGGGTGAACCCAGCTTAGCAGACATGGTGGAGAAGGCCGTCAGGATCCTGAGGAGGTCCCCGGAGGGATTCTTCTTGATTGTTGAAGGTGAATATTTCATTTATTTCATTTACTACAAACACGGTAAAAAATTGTGGCCTCTTAGCAAAGCAGTATTTGGGCCATTCTCAAATTTCGGGACAATGTGTATGGCAAAAATGTTAGCAAAAATGTCCAGTAACGGAGGGGACGATGTGGTAACAGAGACGAATTTTCATGTGAAAAACCTACAGTAGGAGCAACAACAAAACGAGAGACAATAAAAGAATGGTGTAATTACTATTTTTAGAAATACTTCATCTATCAATAGATTTTTTTGGTTCAAATATTGATTTCTTTCTCATGATCTGGTAACGGAGTGGATGGTAACGGAATGGATGGTAACGGAATGGAATGATTTTTTACTTTTCTCTCAATATTGCTTTCCTTTTTTAGGGAGATTAGATGATTGCAGACTACTAAAACCTGCCACCCTCAGCAATATATACATGAAATCACTTTGTAAAACTATCATTGGTGTGCTTGGTAATGAAGGAAACAGAGTGAATTTAGTGAGACCAAAAACATTTTCTATGAAAAATATGTCTTAATTTAGTGAATACATGTTTTATGAAGTCTGCAAGGCAGTGGTACTGTGGTGCATATGGGCCATTCTCAAATTTCGGGACAACAGGTATAGGAAAATTGTCCTGTAACGGAGGGGAAAATGTGGTAACGGATGGGAAGTTTGATGTAAAAAACCAACTCTAGGAACAGCAACAAAAGGAAAAATGATAAAAGATTGATGTAACTTTTATTTTCAGAAGTACTTCATCTCGTATCAGTAGATTTTTTGGTCCAAATGTCGATTTCTTGCTCATGATCTGGTAACGGAGGGGACGGTAACGGAGGGGAACAATTTTTTGCTTTTCGCTCATTACTGCTTTTTATTTTGGAGATTCGACAAAATAATTGCAGAATATTAAAACCTGCCACCCTCAGCAACATATAAATGAAATCGCTCTGTAAAATTATCATTGGTAAGCTTGGAAATGAAGGTAACGGAGGGGACATTTTAGTGAGACCAAAAACATTTTTTATAAATATTATGTCATAATTTATTGAATACGCATTGTATGAAGTCTGCAAGGCAGTGGTACTATGGCGCACATGAGTCGGATGATATTCAGTGAAAATAGCTCATAAAAAACAATAACGAACAGAGCTATGGCAAGTAACGGAGGGGACAAAAAAATTGACATAAATTAGTGACACGACTTTTGTATCAATTAAATCAATGAAATTATACCCAAAAAAAATTGAGTATGAACTAAATATACATTCAAGTCTATATTCCCATGAATCGTGCAAAGAAACTTTGAAAATAATGGTATATTAGGAGGAAAATGAACACTTGATTTTGTCATGTCAGGTCCAGTGACAGGGAAAAACCATTGATTTTGCACGGATTTCTGGACATAATGCATTAAAAAAAGTCTAATGAATGACTTTTTGCTCCAAATGCGGTGGTTCTAAGTAGAAATATGAATAACAGATGCAGAGTGACACGTCAGATATTTATCGCATTCATATTAACGTCAGGGAGCGAGAGTGACGCAAATTGTCCCGAAATTTGAGAATGACCCATATGCGTCGGATAATTTCAGTGAAAATAGCTCATAAAAAAACAATAATGAAACAAGCTATGGCAAGTAACGGAGTGAACATGTCTGTTATATAAATTAAATCAATGAAATAAGACAAAAAACTAATTGAATGTGAACTAGATATTAATTCAAGTCTATATTCTCATGAATCGTGCAAAGAAATTTTTAAAATACTGGAATATACAGAAAAATTGACACTTGATTTTGTCATATCTGGTTCAGTGACATTGGAAAACCCTCAATGTAGCATGGATGACTGGACAAAATGCACCGAAAAAAGTGAAATAAATGACTTTTTGTTTCAAGTACAGTGGTTCTAAGTAGAAAAATAAATAACAGACATGGAGTGACGCAGATATTAATTCCATTCAAACTTATGTCATGGCACCTGAGTGACGAAGAGTGTGCCGAAATTTGAGAATGACCCATTTGAATAAATGCAAAATTGGATGAGAAAGCTTCTTCTCTCGTGTGAGTCATAAGAAAACTAGACTCAATCAATGAGCTTGAATAGTGGACTCAATTAATGAGCTTGAATGGTGGCCTCAATTAATGAGCTTGAATGGCGGACTCGATTAATGAGCTTGAATGGTGGACTCGATTAATTAGCTTGAATGGTGGACTCGATTAATGAGCTTGAATGGTGGACTCGATTAATGAGCTTGAATGGTGGACTCGATTAATGAGCTTGAATGGTGGCCTCGATTAATGAGCTTGAATGGTGGACTCGATTAATGAGCTTGAATGGTGGACTCCATTAATGAGCTTGAATGGTGGACTCAATTAATGAGCTTGAATGGTGGACTCAATTAATGAGCTTGAATGGTGGACTCAATTAATGAGCTTGAATGGCGGACTCAATTAATGAGCTTGAATGGCGGACTCAATTAATGAGCTTGAATGGTGGACTCAATTAATGAGCTTGAATGGTGGACTCAATTAATGAGCTTGAATGATGGACTCAATTAATGAGCTTGAATGGTGGACTCAATTAATGAGCTTGAATGGCGGACTCAATTAATGAGCTTGAATGGCGGACTCAATTAATGAGCTTGAATGGAGGACTCGATTAATGAGCTTGAATGGCGGACTCGATTAATGAACTTGAATTGCGGACTCGATTAATGAGCTTGAATGGCGGACTCAATTAATGAGCTTGAATGGTGGACTCAATTAATGAGCTTGAATGGTGGACTCAATTAATGAGCTTGAATGGTGGACTCAATTAATGAGCTTGAATGGTGGACTCAATTAATGAGCTTGAATGGTGGACTCAATTAATGAGCTTGAATGGTGGACTCAATCAATGAGCTTGAATGGTGGACTTAATTAATGAGCTTGAATGGCGGACTCAATTAATGAGCTTGAATGGTGGACTCAATTAATGAGCTTGAATGGTGGACTCAAGTGTGCGTGTGTGCATGTTTGTGTTTTACGCCTCTGAAGGAAGGACACAGAAAAGCAAAAAAGAATGATAGGAAGTACCATCAAACATTGGTCCAGATGAGCCAGTGGCAGTTGGAATCAAACCTAGGACCCAGCCATATTGCCAAGGGCTTTCTCAGCTGAGCTAACCCTTGATCGATGGATGATTGGGGCTTTATAATGATGCAGACCGGACCACCTTTTAGAGGGTGGTCCGGTATTTACAAAAGTGGTTCGGTCCTGGTCTGGTCCAGGGTGAGGTGGTCCGATTTTGTTACTGGACCGGTCCAGAAGCAGTCCACCGGCATTTCAAAAATTATGATAAAACAAGCTATATGACATAAATTTCATTTTTAGATTTGACAAAATTCATGCGATACTCTTCATGACATGAAAAATCACTGGACCGGTCCGGACCGGCACTTTACCGGTCCGGTCCAGCAATGGACCGGTTTTTTGTAAGTGGTCCGGTATTTTGGCGGTCCAGCCCTGGACCGCGGACCGGACCGGTCCAAGGCGGTCCGGTCTGCATCACTAGGGCTTTAGGTCTTGTATATATGCACCTGGTAGGCTTATTAGGACAGGAGGAGGACACGGCAATGAGGCGAAAGATGATTGAAACAGCCGTCCAACACAGGCCAAGATGACCCGGCAAGAGCTGGATTCGAACCCTGGACCCAGCGACTGGCAGCCCAGCACGCTACCACTAGACCAAGTCTGACCAACCCTCCCCCCTAGCTAACCCCTTTCATTAGGCCACACATAATTGATCTTTAGCTTCTCGGATTCCTCTCAAGGCCCTTTTTCTAGGGCTCGGTCGGTAGGACAAAAAAAATAATTTTATAATGACAAAAAAAAATTATTTTTTTTTTTTGCTATTTTTTTTCCATCGGCAGGAAATCTATTGTGTCGGCGGGTCCGCGAAGCTAAGAATCAATTATGTGTGGCCTTATTATAAGGAGGAGAAACAACATATCGTTACACCACGATGTTCTTTCAAACATTTCAGGGGGAAGAATAGATCACGCCCACCATGACAACCTGGCAGTCAAGTCTTTGGAGGACACCTTCATTTTTTCAGAAGCAATCCAACGGACTCGAGCCTTGACAGACGACAAAGACACTCTCATCATCGCAACAGCCGATCACTCTCATTCATTTGTAATCAACGGATATAATTTCATTGACAATGATATCACAGGTAGGATTAATTATAATAGTTCAAACTGGTTGGGCCCTGTTGTTATTTGCTTTGAAAATATCTTGATTTTGATATAACAGGATTTCTTTGATTACTTCTCCAGCTATATTCCATGTCATGAACAATTAAGGCTTTTTTTTGTTTAATATCAGATTTAGAATTATATCAACTTGAAAATTTCAAGATATATTTTATCAACCTGAAATTTCAAGATAAAAACATAAATTTATGTAGTATTGAATTATGATTTTTTTTTTCTTGCTTCCTTTTTCATATTTTATGACCAAAAAGGTCTCGGCAAGTTGCAGAATGGTTCAAATATAAACATGCAAGATGACAAACCGTACACCGTCCTCTCTTACACAAATGGACCTGGATTCCTAGACCACAGGACAAACCTGGAATCTAGAAATACGAAAAAAATTCCGAGAATCCAAGAAACTATTGTCCACCCAAGGATCAATTTGGAAAACGCGGCTAATATAGGTGAGTGAAAGTCCAGTCTAGGGCAAATATTAGGGGAAACCTACGTTGATCCCCAGAGTCAATTGTATGAAGCTCCTGTGGTCCCCAACATTGTAGAACATGATCGGGAACACAGTTCTTATTCTGAATGAAAGAATAATTTTCCAACAATTGTATCCTTCTTTCTCTTTCATAGCTGGTTTGGGATATTCAGCTTATACCACAAGTAGCACAAAGAATTAATTCATGGATTGCAATTTCAGGCGACAAAAACTTCTACTATGATGCTGCCATGTACAAGGACTCGGAGACACACAGCGGAGAAGACGTTCCGGTGTACGCTTCTGGACCAATGTCCCATCTTCTATCAGGGACTTATGAACAGAATTATATTGCCCATGCAATGATGTATGCCGCTTGCACCACACCGTACGAAGATAGACCAGGATGTAGCGATAACGAAAGTCATGAAAATGATGCAAAGAAAGGCAATGATAACAATGCAGCAACGACAAACACTTTTGGAAGTTTGATGATGCTGTTCACTATCTTTCTTGTTCATGCTGTCAAGTTGAATTTGCAAGAATTTTAAGAATGATGACAATTTGCTCAAAATTAATTTAGATTTAGAATTACAGGCCTCCCAGTGGCCCCGTCAAAAAATATAGGGATTTTATAGGAAATTTGCAATGAAATTTATAGGGCTTTATGCGGCTTTAGCGACAAAAATATAGGGAGAATAAAGGGCTTACACCTTCAAACGTATGGCAAATTAATATTAAATTAACCGGCCGAGTGTTCGATCGGCATATCCAGAGACTATGAACCCAACTTGAGCAATGTTGAGAAAAGATATGCCGGCTCGTTCATCCAAGGGAAAAGCTGGCATCCAGAAACTATAATTTAAAAATGCTTGGAATCATAAGAAATGCTAAACAGTAACCATAATTTCAATTTCGCGTTTGTAAAGCCAAATTGCAAATTTAATGCCACAAAAATATAGGGTTTTATAGGGATTTTTGGCAAAAATCCTTGAAAATATAGGGAAATATAGGGAGCAAAAAATATATAGGGAAATATAGGAATTTATAGGAAATATAGGGCCGCTGGGAGCCCTGGAATTAAGAAATATTTTTTAGTAGATTGAGTAGGCCTAACTAATCAAAAGCTTCAAAAATTAAACATAATATTTTTGTAACTGGTTAACACTTTAAAAATTGATAATTATAGGAAAATGGTTCCTGCATATATGAAAGACCGCCCCTCGGGATATTTGAGATTCACTTGCAGTGTTCACCTTGACAGATGCTAATTCATAATTCGGGATGCTGAATGACATGTGAATACTGTTTCTGACAACTCTGAACAATTTCAACTTTTTTGGCAACTTGAGTCACTGAAAAAAAAAAAACATCCAGCCTCTCAATGCAGCACTTGCCAAACCAAAAAGTGATGACAATTTGCTCAAAAATGTATTTATATCAATTTTTGATTTAGAAATAGTTTTTGAGAGAATGGGTAATTCATCCAACAGTTTCAAGGATTAAAACTAGTATTTTAGTAATTGGTAGCATACTTTCATGTTCTGTAATTGTTAGTTATAACACTTTTTGATAATATAGGGCATTCAATGATGCTGTGGTCCCTACTTAAAGCTCGAGGAAGGTGGTCATACGAGAAAATTAGGCCTTCTAACCAGGGTTCTTATTAGGCAGGGACCACTGACAGTACAAGTATCTAGGATTTTGGCTGCACATATGAGGCTCTTTTTAGACTTTGACCTAAACAGCTGTACTAGTGCACAGTGCTGCATAATATGTCTTATCAAGACTGTCATTTTGGATATTTTAGATTCACTGGCAGTGTTCACCTCGACAGATGCTAATTCTAAATTCAGGATGCTGAATGACATGTGAATACTGTTTCTGAACATTTCAACGATTACCAATCTTCTGCAAACTTGAAACAGCAGGGCCTGTCAATGCAGCACTTGCCAAACTAAAAACTGATGACAATTTGCTCAAAAATTGTTATATGTATTAATTTTAGATAGAAATATTTTTTGAGAGATTGAGTGTCCAACAAACACCTTCAAGAACTGAGAACGATATTTTGGTATTCATAACATACTGTCATGACTCATATATTTCTAACACTATTTTGACAGTATAGGACATTCAGTAATACAGTGGTCCCAGCATATATAAGACCGCCCAGGGGATAATTTTCGATTCAGTTGTAATATTCACCTTGACAGATGCTGATTCCAAAGTCAGGATGCTGGATGATTAGTGAATAATGTTTCTCTGCAGTGGAGCCTGGAGGAAGGTGGTCACATACGACAAGTTGGTCACATAAGACAAGTTGGTCTTATAACAAAGGGTTTATGAGACAGGCACCACTATATCTACTATTATCTAGGATTGGGGTAGCATGAATGGCTATTTTCAGACTTTGACCAGAAGAGCTCTACTGAGCAGCTACTGTCTGAGCTGAAGCCTTAGTGCAGTATTCATCTTGACAGATGCTGATTCTAAATTTAGGATGCTGAATGATATATGAATACTGTTTCTGAAAACTAAGAACAGTATTGATTCATCTGCTGACTTGGGTCATTGGAAGAAATGTCTGGCCTCTAAATGAAGGTTTTGATCAGCTGAACTGAACATGTCCATAAAAGCATGTATGAAGCTTCAACAGACAGTCTGCTGTTTTATCTTACAATATCCAAGTTTTGAATTGTTTGTATGCCAAACTTAATGACAATGGGTATCATTCAAGAATACATCATCAAATTAGTGGAAATTGAATTGATATTGTATGAATCTTAGGGACAAAAAAAATCCCAAATACAAAATGCTTTGCCTCACTGTAATAAATAACTGTGTCTTGCAGCGACGATGTGTTGAAATTTTTGAGTTAATTATTTGTAATAAATATTTTTCAATGAAAGTATCGAATTAGTTTGTTGTTTTGTCCAATATCCTTTCATCCCAATTGAGCAAAAGCCAGTCATTTGGACCATCCCGCATGTATCACCAAGAAAATAGGTATGATAGGCATTAAGCAAGAAGGTGGCAGCACTCTTTGGAGTGCACAGGCTCACCATCATGTAATTAGTTGAAGCTCTTTATTACTGTGTACCATTTGCTCTATACAAAGCGACCCAGTTTATCATAAAATCTTAAATTTTGGACTAGAAACCAATTCAATTACAACATAACATAGCCAGAATAGGGGGAACGGGGCAACGGGGGCTTATTGGGACGCTTTTAACGTCTACTAATTTTGCTCAATGCTGAAAGCACTGAAGAACTCAGAAGTTTGCATGAATATCACCAATACTATTGAGCTTAAATGCAAGGCATAATAAACTTGACTGCACCTACCCTTTTGCAGCCAGAGAGTCGTAAAAATGACTGTCCCAATGTTCCCCGGCGTGGCACAGCCAGGGCAGATTGGGACATCAATTAAAAAATCATTTTAACACTCCATGTGCAATAGATATCACATATAAGTAGTGCGTAAGACAATATACAGTGCATTAACACCTTGTAGTGCCAATAGTTCATAACTTTAAACAGTTTTTAAGCCGAAGCTATTACATAGCTTCTGGCTTATTACAATCCTGTGTTTCCATGCCGGCAGGCAGTTTTTGGTCTGACAACCTATCACCAATGATTTCTCTGTTAATCTGACAAATGAACCTACCAAACTCCTACTGTACCTTTATTTACCCGTACACACGAGACAGGGTTGTATTCGGACCATGTTGAGTGCCTATATTTGCTAATACAGGCCATTTTCACAGAGTGCTGGCCATGAGTGACTTTCTCCGTCCACCATTCCTCAACTTCTGATGACACTTGGCTAATTTTGTTGCCATGTCGTCACAATCACCCATGACGTCACCATCAAGTGTCAGAGATTCCAGGAGGTGGCAGCACTGGTAGGCAAGTGCTGTATTTCAGTACCTTCACACTAGGGCTCCAGGCAGATAAAACTGAATTGACCTGGCAATCAATGATCAATGACAATCAATTAGACCTGTCAATGGCAATCAATGTCAATAGTCAATGGATTTGATTGCCATTGAACACTGATCAGAAGCCAAAGCTATGTTGATCTAAGTTACTTATATCCTCTTCCATTGGACATAATTAACTTAAATTTGATAACTACTTAGATAAATCTATACATTAGTAAATGTATTACTTTTCAGTGGATAGTGATACTCGTAATATCTTATTTTACACACCATATTATTCAAATTTTAAGCAATGTTTATTTCTCTAGCTGAGGCTTTACATGCTTTGCATGGTATTTTTAACATTTAGCATAAACTGTCCTGGGTGCGGACATCTATGTAAGTAACACACAGTGCTTTGTGACAAATTTGTTCACAGAGCATGGTAATCCACTATACCTCAATTCACTGTGGCCCGAACACCTGTTGTGTGCTGTCCCAGGCCATTCAGTTGCCTTGGACACTTAAATTCTGCCATATTAAGTGCGTCCCAATGTGCCCCGAATTCACTGTCCCAATGAGCCCCGATATGACTTTTACACCAAAATGCTAATTTCTCGGCCACCAGTGAGTGTGTTTATCACGATAGCAATTCATAACTGTTCATTACGATATATAAAATTCATACAAGCACTGAGAAAGCCTCATTGTTCATGGTTTGTCCACAGAATGGTTCGAATTGAACCCTTTCATATTTACTTTAGTAGTAGGAAAACAAACTTTTGCTCGCCATACTTCAGCATGTGGCTGTAATTTGTCTATAAAACCATGGAAACATCAGGATGTGAAATTACAAGATATGATGGCACTGTCATATCATATACCTTGCCAGGATCCAAGAAAACCCCACCGTCCCACAGTGCCCCGCGTCCCAATGTGCCCCCGTTCCCCCTACTGTATTTTAGTATCAGACATCTTGATGTGAAATTACAAGCATTAAATATTCAGAAGTCAAAAGATTTGGCGATTCTAGTAAAAAGTGCACTATTATTTACTAAATCTGCCTAATCTCCCAGAAAACTTAACTGATTGATTCCAAATTAGTACGTATATTATTGCAAAATTAGTTGTTTGCTCAATTTTTTTTTAATTTGAATTTATTGAACCTCCAATGGAGAGAAATATATATATATACAAATTAACAATCATAAAAACACATATCAATATATAAGAACTAGGAAAATGCAAACCAAAAAATCCTTAATTAGGTCAATTGGTGAGTACACAGTGTTATATGACACATGCAAGAGAAAACATTACAGGTGATTTCGTTAGCACGCGATTCTGGTCATTCACACTTGATAGTGAGAAATCAATGCTAAACAGGGACTTACTACGTTTGATATATGAAATGTGTGACGTTCGATTGCTTCTGAACCAATCAGATTAACCAAAAATGCTATGTATTTTGTGGCCAAGAACCTGAGAATCGCGTACTAATGAAATCACCTGTAAGCCTAAACCACGGCAGCCCAAACCAGTGCTACCAGTTCCGAAAAACACTCCTGGTGTAATGAACAAACGATTAATTTCGTTCATAAAAGAGTCAGCTATAAATGTCGACATGCAAAAGCTAGAAATGTTGGTATGCAAATATATAATAAAATTTAAGGTCTTTTTGTGAATTTTCCGACCATGGCAAACAGAATGTTGTATGATACAAACTGATAAAAGTAAAGGATACTGCATATTATGAAAATCACCTAAAATTAGCAAAAACGACTTAACTTCAAGGCTCTACTTACACAAGAGGGCACTTTAATTGCTAATATAATACCAAATAGCTCTATACAACGCCGCCTGTAAGTGAAAGACTTGATACAGTGTCATTACATCAATGCTAAACATCCCCTACCAAATTGGATAACACTGGTAGCCAATATGCTCTGCTGCATTCGGAGTTAGGTATGGGTCAAAGTCGTTGATAAGTAGGCCTATGTGAACCACCCTTCCCTATTAAATAGGTAACCATGCCAACTAAATAACATTGGGACTGCGTTTTACTTATCAAAGTCTTTGACCCATACCTAACTCCTACTGCAGCAAAGGAAATTGGCTGCCATTGTTATCCCACATGCCTCACATATCGGCCTCTTTGACCCAATATGTTTTCCTCTCATTGGATGAGAATTCATGCTTCCACAAGCAGTTTTGCTGAGGAGGTTTACCATTGATGCAATGGCACCATTTCATGCGTTTCGCTTACTTACAGGCGGCACTGTATCTGATATCTTAATTGTGAAAATCTTCAGTTACCAATATGCACGATGTTCAGGACAGTGAAGGGTAGCAACATAATGCTGCGGCAACATAATGCTGTATATAGCCACAGGCGTCTGCCTTCCAGTTAGCGACCACATGTTTGTTTACAATACAGTAGATTACATCATTCTAAACAAAGGCACTGCTCTCCACAGAAACTCACTTTTGCTTGAGTTATCGTCAGAAGCCAAGAGTGAACTTTATGTTTACAGAGGCCCTGATAGGATTTCATTGGATTTAAAATTTAAAGCATTTTGTCATCTGTTTGAATTTTTGTTGGCTTTCAATTTTGCTTCAATTTCTTTTGTATAAAATCAGAAACAACTTTTTTTTAATATTTTGCTTGTTGATTTCTAGTCCTGTGAGTGATCTCAAATTGTAAATCGGCAAACTTAGCTTCAAAGAATTTACGGAGCTTTTTAACAGGATGAATACAAACTAATCATCTTTGACTTCCAATATGTGTGCAAAACCAACCAACCATTTGGACATTAGGGCAGGAAACCACTCTATTTTTGCCGGTCACATGCTATCTTTGCTGGTTTTGACCGGCAAAACGGCACTTTTGCGGACTCTGACAAAAAGTCCTTAAAATGAAAGTTGGTCAGTAAGTACAATAAAATGGAGAAATTCAAGGTAAATGCAACCTCTGAGTATATTTGTGGCCATAACTTTAATCTGTTCAGCAAATTAAAGCTGACAATTGGGTCAGACAATTGAGTCAGTTCAGGCTGGGTTTCTGAAGTGATCAGGCGAAGTGGGAAATAAATAAATGTACTATTATGTACATGTACTGCAAAGCATCAGTATTTACAAGTAGGCTCATGCCTGTGCTGTCGCATAATGTAGGACAAGTATACCCTATACTTATGGACAAGATCCCTGGTTATGTCTCTTACTTCAATTTAAACCAGTAGACAAAAAAAATTGATAAATGTTTTCGGTCTAGTAAGCTTGTGGTTATTCACAATAATACAATGCATAATTTTTAGGTGAGTCAACTTTCTTTTCTTTTACCCTAACGCTGTCTAATACTCTATGCAAATACGCATTACACTTCAGTAAACATGTTTCCCCCAAGGCATGTCAGAGACTTAAGACTCGACCATGAAACAGATGGAAATGCAACTTTTGCTCCTCTTGGCAATTTCTCTCGCATCTGGTGATAAGGATTTTGTCGTGCCGAAAACAGGTAGGCAGCCTTTCTATTCATATAAGACAAATTGATGATGCAACAATTAATAAAGTGACAATACTAGGTAAAATTTAGAAGGTCTTTCAAAATTTGTCAAATTGTATTTCATATAATATCTGAGGCTTATAAGAAGCAAGCTGACCTACGTCTAAAAATCCCCGGCTTGGAAAAAATGCAACCAGTGCGAAAACTAAAGGATAGGCGGATGATTGGGGCTTTACATCTTATATTTTGCACTTAATGTATTAATTAGGACAGGAGGAGGACACAGCGTTGAGGCGAAGGATGGTTGAAACTGCGGTCCAACAGAAAAATTGTCTGAAAAGCAGTGTTATCACTATCTAAACTAGAAATTTCGATCGCAAGCGAATCGAGCAATTGGAGGTTTGCCAATGTTTGTACGTTTTTGGGTTTTCATAAAACTACATCCTTGATACCTTGGCTTGCGAGGGTGATAAAACTAATGAATTGGAACGATTGCCAGGGCTAGAACCACGAAGTGCAAAAATTCACAGATGAAATAAGTTGTCTAACATATACTCTTAGAATTGAAAAGAAATACACAGAAGCAGAGCCAAAGCATTGGAAATAGCCTTAACCATAAGCCACATTCACTGAATTATAAGCAAAATCTATTTATTTATTTAACATATTGGCAACATTACACCCATTGGCAACATTACACCCATTGGCAGCATTACACCCATTGGCAACATTACACCATTTGCAACATTCACCCATTGGCAACATTACACCCATTGGCAACATTACACCATATGGCAACAATACACTCTGGCAACATTACACCCATTTGCATCATTACACCCATTGGCAACATTACACCCATTGGCAACATTACACCCATTGGCAACATTACACCCATTGGCAACATTACACCCATTTGCAATATTACACCTATTTGCAACATTACACCCATTGGCAACATTACACCATTGGCAACATTACACCCATTGGCAACATTACACCCATTAGCAACATTATACCCATTGGCAACATTATAACCTTGGCAACATTACACCATTGGCAACATTACACCCATTGGCAATGTTACACCCATTGGCAATGTTACACCCATTGGCAACATTAGACCAATTGGCAACATTAGACCATTGGCAACATTACACCCATTTGCAACATTTCACCCATTGGCAACATTACACCCATTGGCAACATTACACCCATTGGGGTATCCTCACCCCGAAGGGACACCCCCTAGGACTACCCCCAGGAGGCACCCCTTATCTATCATCTTTCTTTCTATCTATCTAATCTATGAATGTGTCAAGAGTATTAAGTGCCATCAGTTGCTAATTGCTATTTTGAGTAGTGTCAAAGAAGCGTCATACATATTTGCCAATCCAATTGAACAGTTAAATACAGTTGACAGAGCAAGAGAGTCTTGAAAGAATAGCTTGGTCAATTGACCAGAATAATATTAAGCACCTATTTGGGGACTCTTCACCAATATACACAAGATGGCGCTCATGGTGATTGGTTGCTAAGGTAAACATGATCAGAGAGCCATTTGTGTGAGAGCTGCTTAAGGTGGCAGATGAATTAGTGGAAAAATAAAGAAATAGACAATCCCAGTTGAGCAAATGGAACACTTTCTCGCATCTACAATGCTCATAGTGCAAGTGTGTAGAATTGTAGACCCCTGGATCATGCATAAGTATGATTGAAAAGCGATACAAAATTTCTTTGCAATTTGTAAGGAGGGCAAACCTCCAATAAATCTTAGAAAAACTGGTTAATATAACCTCCGTTCAAAATTGACTACATTGAATATCCTTTACTTGAAGTTGAATCTCTTGGATTTTTTTTTCCAATGTTTTATTAAATATATCATGCAGGTTGCTCAATAATCAGGATAGTCCAGAAATTGAATTGCATGCATTCAAGGGATATATGCTACTATTTATTGATATTAGGATAGGATAGGATAGGACAAATTTATTTTCGCAACAAATGTACACTCAGCATATAAACATAAATATTACAATTTTACAAAAATTTCAATAAATGTTGCGTTGGAGGCCACCTGAGCAGATGTATATACTGCTATAACCAATAGGTGGGTGGACCCCCTCCCCCTTATGAACCCCATTAAAGTATCATAAATAAAACATAAATCTAATAATAATTAATTACTAATTAAAATAAGACCCATTTCGACACATGACGCATATCATTGAACATATTTACGCAGATATAATCACACCCAAGCATAGATTTTAGAAACAATATACAATCAATGCAAGTATTTGGTGAGCAATGATATGCCTTGTCTGGTGCACAGTAGCACTACAGAGTCGGCATAACAAAGTCCGCTAATTTATAGTAATTAAAGACAAATTATAGTGATTATAAGACATTGAATTTGTAAAAACAAGTATCACAACAGTCGAGGAGGGTCTGGAGCCTCTGGACCGACCGCTCCCTACTTCTAGTTGAGACAATGACATAATTATAATAATGTAAGAATTATAAAACATGAAATGAGCAAATAATTATCACAACAGTTGAGGAGGGTCTGGACCGACCGCTACCTATTTTTAGTTGTGACAAGGAAAAATTATCATAATGTAAGTTAATGCTGATACTACTTTGGACTGACATTAATTTACCATGAATTAACAATGAAGACATTCTTTACAGTTCCGGGTGTGGCAGAAAATGGCGAACCGCTTCCAGATATGTCAGAGTGGCTATTTCAAGACCATACGAAGAAGGTCGACTGGAACGCCATTGCAAAAGAACGCCTCGATTTTCTGCTCAAGGATTCTCCATACTCCCCCAAAAAAGCAAAGAATGTGATTATTTTTGTGGGAGATGGCCTAGGAACATCAACTGTCACCTCAACAAGGTTTTACGCCATGCAGAAGTATAAGAAGACACTGGCCTTTGACTATTTTCCCATCACTGGTTTCTCAAAAGTAGGTAGATGACCTTACAATCGCACAAACACTATTATTGATCTAATCATAGAGGCTTCTTCCGAAGCCTGCATTCAGTACTAAACAGTTCAACAAAAATAAGTCCCCCTCTACAAAAACTTGAATATCTCAAAGACCTCCTTTCTGATTTCTATTAAAGTTGATTAATTTGTATGCCTGCATATTCACATTGTGTCTTTGTACTTATAGCTCGATTATTTAATTTTTGTCCGAGCCAGCAGAACCTGAGTGCACGTACACCTCTTTAAAAAATTGTTTTTACTTTTCCAAAAGTGGCTCGAACTACACTCAAATTATTTGCAATATCACCCAAGGAACCTAAACAGTGAAAATGTTGCAAACGAACTCCTCAATTGTCTACTAAATGTGATTCTGAAAACAAATGCTCACCAGTCTCTTGATGAAGTTGGTTATATCCATTGGAAAAACCACGGAATTTTGAAAACGGGGATAGCCTCACTCGCAGGCTGCTACAGCTCAGCCAGGGATAACGCCACTAATCTACAAATACACACCTTTAGGATAAATATTTAGGCCTATAATTCAGCCAACTTTCATAAAAATCGGAGAAGGATTCTTTAAGATATTGAAGTTTACTTTATAAGGATGACTAATTTTTTTACTGTTTCTTGGTTCGACCGAACGGACAGTTGAACAGATTTTCTGCTAAAAAAACAAAAGCTTACCCATGTATTGATTATATTAAATTTTCCTGCCTTTGCCTCTGGTTGGTCCAGTTCTGGGTGCTCATGAGGGTTGATTGGGGGAGAGAGCAGGAGTCCCCAACATGTTACACATTTACCCAATGTGAGGGATCTTTCACTTGCCCAGCACAGACACTGATACAAGGGGCCACCAATTTAATGTCTCATCTGAACAACATCCAGCTGGCACTTTGCTAAAGAAGGTCCACTGAAAAATTTCGAGTTACCGAACTGAGCTTCGAACCCATGCAGAGTA
Organism: Platynereis dumerilii; assembly: GCA_026936325.1. Taxonomy (NCBI): domain Eukaryota; kingdom Metazoa; phylum Annelida; class Polychaeta; order Phyllodocida; family Nereididae; genus Platynereis; species Platynereis dumerilii. Next base: position 30,965,635 of record JAPTHN010000006.1, read on the forward strand.
AGACCTTCAGCAGAGAAGGGCAGGTGCTGCCAAGCTACAGTATTTTAGTACATGTTGATGTTAGTGCAACTTTGGGGCTCTATATGCATCTTAGTTTTTTAAATCAGTTTTTGAAAGTAGTTTTTTATCAAAGTGTATTCATCATTTATGAGTGGAAAGAAAATTAAGAAGAGAGCCTAAATGAATTACAAAAGAGCCATTTTGGGCACTCAGTGAAAAGGTCAATTGCAATAAGCATCTCTCTACATTTCAAATCTTCTCTTACACAAAATTGGAATCTCTCTATGAATATCGCCACCTTCAAAAAGCATTCCTTCGCTGTTTTTTATTTTAAGTACAAAACCCCTGAAGAAAAAGGAAATTCTTGAAAACATACTGCAAAAATAACTATTAACATACATTTCCCACCACAAGATCTATAATAATTAGCTTAGTTAGTTGCTTGATAAAAGTTAGAAAAAAGAAATAGTGAAGGTTCTCAAGTTGCATTAAAAGAGCTTTTTTCATACATGAGTACTGTAATTCTTTCCAGTCCAAAGTTGATTTATATCAAGGCTCACCTATGAAATTCAGAAAATGTAGAAGGCGGAGGTGGGTTTTATAGTCAGGTTCAATGCTCAGTTGCCTTCATGTACCTTTATTAGTTGACAAGCTCACAAAACACCTTGATGTCTCTCATTACCCTAAAAAATATCTTACAAGCATAATTAGCAAAAAAGCAAATGGTTTAAAAAAACATTTTAAGGCACACCCAACAAAGATGGATACCCAAGGCCAAACATGACATTGTGAAAAAAAAAAAGTTTTATAGGAAATTAGTGATCTCTTGGAATGTGCCATTTTTCTCTGTGACAGAGTATGTGAAATCAAAATTTTACCAAAGTTGATCAATGTATTTTTATCACCAAAAGAAAAGCAAAAGGACTTCACAAATTATGGTACTTTGCATAAACCAGTTGTCGACCTCTCTTGAAATAACCTATGATAAGGTTTAAAACAGTTAAGTGCCTGTGGTCGAGTTGGTATGATACCATTCTCACATAAGGTCATGTGTTCGATGTTCAAATCTAGCTGGGGCATCGAGGTAAATGAACATATCCGCCTTGAATCACTGCTTCAATGGGGAGGTCGACTATGAGGTGGGGAACCAAAAATTTTCATTGATCCTTCATGAGCAAAATTCCAGCAGGATGTCATTTGGACAAGATGTTAAATTGGCGGCCCCTTGTATCAGTGTCTGTGCTGGGCAAGTAAGAAATCCCCACACATGTGGTAAATGTGTAACATGTTGAGGACTCCCACTCTCTCTCTCCCATCTCATCAATCAGCCCTCGTGAGCGTCCAAAACAAGACTTAGAGGGCAGCACTTACCATATCTATCTACCAAATACAAAATGGCCCCCGAAGTCAGCCCTTAGCTGTATCATTGAGGAAAGATGTCCACAAATTCCATGGCTGAAGCGATGCATTTATAAAAATACATCAACCATACAACTAACTGAGATACTAAAATACCCGAGCTATTGAAGGCCTAATTGGGAAATTGTGCACCTGAACAGTAAATTATATTACGGGAACCAGGCTTTGGAATCGGAGTCAGTAGTCGGAGCAGTGGAGTCAGAGGTTTTTGGGAGGAGTCGGGAGTTGAACTTTGATTTTCAGGTGGAGACGGAGTCGAAAATTAAATATGTGACTCCGGACTCCCAAAAATAACTAATATAATTTACAAGAGTTAATAAATTTACAAAAACATTGTTACACAAATGTGAAATATATCCCAAATTTTACATATACAATACTGCATAATCAACTGTTCAAGTACAGAATCCTATGAAAACTTTGTAGAACAATTTTTTTTCCACTGTTCTCCATGTAATATTTGTGTGTAATATTGCCGATTAGAGTAGTCGGGAGTCGGAGTCATGATTCAGGAGTACTAAGGAGTCTAAGTCAGAGTCGGAGTCGCTTTTCAGAAAGCCAAAGCAGTCAGAAGTCAGAGTCGGTTCACTTATTACCTGACTCCGAAGCCCTGATGAGAACTATACTTTTCTTTTAAACTCAGAAACTGGATAAATACAATCGACTACTACTCTGTACGTGGACAATCTCATTTCATTTTTCCAATCAGACCTACAATGTTAACACGCAGACACCAGATTCCGCTGGCACAGCAACAGCATTCCTCTGTGGAGAAAAGACACAAATCAGTGTCCTGGGGTTAAGCGAAGGAGCTGAATTGGGGAAGTGTGTTGATGTCTCCGACAAGAGGCTGAACTCCATCCTCAGGAGGTCCATCGAAAAAGGTAAGTGACACGGAGAATATCACCTCCATCAAAGCGACAACAGCAGAGGGTTTACAATCCCACAGTAGAGCTAACTTTTTGCATTGGTTACTCAGCCTGTACATGTAGATGTTGTAGAGTAAAAATTCTACATTATCCACTTGTAGATTTGCCATTTTGCCATGAGTCAATCACATTTTTGCTATGCATATCTCAGAGCCATTTTTGCCAATTTTTGAACTGGAACGATACTCAGTTTTGTCAATTCTTGATGGAACCAGATTAACAGCATTAGTTTTTTTAAAAACTGCAGGGCCAATACATTAGACATTAATAATAATCTCATTGTTGGCCATTGATACTTGTGTTAATCCTTAACAGGGCGCTAACATTCAAAATTGTCAGTCAGATACTGGCTTTTCCAATTGTGTAAGTATCTTGGTGATGTCTAACATTATTAATCACTTCAGACAAATGGACTGGGGTTGTGACCACGACAAGGATCACCCATGCGACTCCTGCTGCCTCCTATGCTTATGCCTCTAACAGAAACTGGGAATCCGACTCGCAACGAGATGCAATGTTGGCTAACGTGGTCGACAGGAGTAAATGTCCCGATATAGCTTCACAGTTGATTGATGATCCAATTAATCAGAAAATTAGGGTGAGTCAGATGCAGTACACACTAAAACATTTGGTGACAAAATTGGTTTTTTAGATTCAAAATGGTTTTTTGAAAAACCAAATTTCAATGCAAAAAAACCAAAATGGATTTTTGAAAAATCCAAGTTGGTTTTTTGCATTGAAATTTTTGTCACCAAATTTTTTAGAGTGTAGGATGCAAAGCCATTCAGTTACGTGATTATACAGTACAACCCAATATATTTTCCATGCAGATGCTTGCACTCGAATACCCCATGGCTTCTATGCCTTTGCACTCCCCAGCCCTCCCTTCCAAGCACTTGCTACTATTGACACTAATATCGAATATGGTAAAAGTTAATTTCTAAAGAATAATTAAGAAATTTCATTAAAAATTGGAATGGAGAGCACCTTCATGACGGCAGGGGATTTAGAAATATTTTGGATTATAATTTATTATCACTACTGATTAATGTCACACTTTAAAGTTGGATAACAGATGTCTTGCCTGCAATGTATAATATGAATCACTGGCACAACAAAAATTACATTGACCTCATGTTATTTTCAGGTTATACTGGGCGGAGGACGATCGCAGTTTTACCCCATTAATATGACAGATGTTGAAAACACTGATAAAGTTGGACTGAGGCTTGATAACAGGACCCTGCCCAAAGTAAGGTTATAAAGTCGCATACCAAAAAATTATTGAAACAATATTATTATTGTACATCATATTCTGTAACACATTTTACACTTTCAGACATCGACTTTGGGTATTTCTTTTTTTAACATTTATTTGATAAGCGTCAATATTGCAACGGACTAATGTTCATCAATTTACCAAAATTCTAAAAACATTTCATAGACGTCAACTCGATGTCAAATCAATGGTAAACCAATGTCAAAAATTAATGTCCAATCAACATTAAATCAATGTCAAATCAATGTCACATCAGTTTCAAATATTGAGGTCAAATCAAATCACCATTAGATCAATGTCAAATCAACATTAAATCAATGGCAAATCAGTGTCAAATATTATTGCCAAATCAAAATTAAATCAATGTCAAATCAATGGCAAACCAGCGTCAAATATTATTGCCAAATCAACATTACATCAATATCAAGTCACTGTCTAATCAGTTTCAAATATTGATGTCAAATTAACATTTTATCGAGGTCAAATCGACGGCAAACCAGTGTCAAATATTAATGTCAAATCAAACTTTTACCAATGTCAAATCAATGGCAAACCAGCGTCAAATACTGATGTCAAATCAACATTAAATCAATGTCAAATCAATGGCCATCAGTGTCAAATATTAATGTTAAATCAATATTAAATCAATGTCTAATCAGTTTTAAAATGTTGACGTCAAATGAACATTAAATGTAAATCAAAGTGAAATCAATGGCAAATCAGCGTCAAATAGGCCTACTAATGTCAAACCAACATTAAATAAATGTCAAATCAAATGCAAATCAGTGTTAAGGACTAAGAACAAACCGACATTAAAACAATGTCAAATTAGCATTAAATCAATGGCAAATCAGTGTTAGATTATCAATAACAAATCAACATTAAATCAATGTCAAATCAATGTCAAATCAATGACAAATCAATGTCAAATCAATGTCAAATCAATGTCAAATCAATGGCAAATCAGTGTCAAATATCAATAACAAATAAATGTTAAGTAAATATCAATGGTAAATCAGGGTCAATTAATAATGTCAAATCAACATTAAATCAATATCAAGTCTACGGCAAATCAAAACTCAATATCAATATCATATCAACATTAAATCAATGTCAAATAAATGGCAAACCAGTGTCAAACATATTAATATCAAATCAACATTAAATCAAAGTCAAATATTAATGTAGGATCACCATTAAATCAAGGTTAAATAAATAGCAAATCAGCACCAAATACTAACATCAAATCAACACAAAGACAATCTTTAATTCATTTTGATTAGATGTTTCCAATCTGATGTTTATTTCACATTATTTTAACATTAATTTGACATAAGTTTCATCATCAAACCTTCTGTTGACTTGACATCGATATTTGTCATTGATTCAATGTCAATTTGACACCAATTTAATATCTATTTAATGCTGATTTGACATTGATCTGATATTGCTATTTAACACTGATTTGATGTTTTTATTTGAGATCGTTTTACTATCGATGTTGCTTTGACAAAGAGTCATTCAGCAGCGTTCTGTTTAGCTAATCCAACTGGCTTGTGATGTTCGTTTTTTTTTAATTTCTTGTTGCAGGTGTGGCGGGATCAAAAGATAGCTGACGGCACAAGCAGAGACAAGATCAAATACGTCTGGAAAAAAGACGATTTCGACGCAGTGGATGCCAACAACACTGACTACTTGATGGGCAAGTTTATTTGAATGCTAAAAAAAGATATTAAAATGCAAGTTATTATCTCAGCTACACCACAGCCATGACAGGGTGTTAGTTAGTCATTACAGGTTGGCTAAGAAAGGTGTCTCACTGTGCCCCGCTCTCCACTACATAACAGTGAAGTTGCATGTTATAAATTTGTTTTATGATAAGACAATCACATCGAATTGCAGGACTATTCTCACCCTCCCACATGAACTTCGAATCAGACCGGTTGGACGACAAGGCGGGTGAACCCATCTTAGCAGACATGGTGGAGAAGGCCGTCAGGATCCTGAGGAGGTCCCCAGAGGGATTTTTCTTGCTTGTTGAAGGTAAATATTTCATTTATTACAAACACCGTTAAAAATTGTGGCCTCTTAGAAAAGCAGTTTTTGAGTAAATGCAAAATTGAATGTGAGTCGTAAGAAAACCAAACTTGGCCGATTTCAAAAGTAATCTTTGAGTAAATGCACATTTAGATGCAAAGGCAGTTTCTTTGATAATTGACCCCCCCCCCCCCCCAAATTTCAAATAATTCATCATTCAATCACTTCAAGAATACATAAATGGGATCTTACAATTTTTCAAGTCAGCCCGAATAATTGCTGGACACATGGTCTTAGAAAGTGGTTTTCCATGAGTACCCAAAATTTAGAGTCTGAAACCTTGGGATTCCGAATAAATTGGAACCACAATGTTGGATGATTTAGGCTTCACATCTTGCAATTACGCACTGTGGCATATTGGTAAATCAGGAAGGATTAGGACACCACAATGAGGCAATGAACTATCAAAACTGTTGTCCAGGAGACCCAATGCAATCGAACCCAGAGATTGGAAGCCATGGCCGCTATGATTCTATCAGTTGAACTGAACCCTTTCCCCATTACCAGGAGGATAATATTATTATTCCCTAATCCTAATAAATACTAACACGTAATTCAAAATTTTCAGGGGGAAGAATAGACCACGCCCACCATTTCAACTTGGCAGTCAAGGCTTTGGAAGACACCTATATTCTATCGGAAGCTATCCGCCGAGCTCAAGCCCTGACAGACGACAAAGACACTCTCATAATTTCAACAGCCGATCATTCTCATTCATTTGTAATCAACGGATATAATTTCATTGACAAAGTTATCACAGGTACGATTTATTGTTAATTTTCAATACAAACTAAGGGTACCCTAGGTTTAAAAAAACACTTGATTTTGGTATTGCAGAATTCTTCAATTACTTCTTCGCTCAAATTCTGCATCCTGCACAGGTGTTTAACAATATCACACTTGAGCGAAACAGCATCTTTATGTGTTAAAAATAACTAAGTCTACAACTCATCTTTGATATGATATGACATTGTGCCAAACTGGTGTCACAATAAAAATTCATGTTTTTTCTTTCATATTTTGTGACAAACAGGTCTTGCCAAACTGGAAAATGGGTCAAATATAAACATGCAAGATGGTAAACCATACACTGTCCTCTCTTACACGAACGGACCAGGATTCCTGGACCACAGAACAAACTTTTCCTCCAGCAATATGAGTAGTATCCCCAGGATCCAGGGAAACAACATCCGACCGAGAATTAATCTGGAAAACATGGCTAATATTGGTGAGCTACTCTAATGCAAAACATGGCTAATATTGGTGAGCTACTCTAATGCAAAACATGGCTAATATTGGTGAGCTACTCTAATGCAAAACATGGCTAATATTGGTGAGCTACTCTAATGCAAAAACATGGCTAATATTGGTGAGCTACTCTAAACCAAAACATGGCTAATATTGGTGAGCTACTCTAATGCAAAACATGGTTAATATTGGTGAGCTACTCAAATGCAAAACATGGCTAATATTGGTGAGCTACTCTAATGCAAAACATGGCTAATATTGGTGAGCAACTCTAATTCAGCTGGGTGGCTGAGTGGTTAAGATGCCAATTCTAAGGTCTTTGTCTGCACGGGTATGACTTCCAGTTGGGAACCCGAAATTTTCAGTGGATCTTCAAAAGCAAAATCCCAACATGATGTCGTCCGGACGAGACGTTAAATTCACAGGACATTCTGAACAAACTTTGATAGTTATATATTATTAATATATATATTGACACATTGAACCTGATTCAGAGGCCCCTGTGGTTAAATTGGTGGCCCATTGCAATTTGCATCAGTGTCTTTGTTGGGCAAGTAAAAGATCCCTCACATGGGGTAACTGTGTAAGATGTTGAGGACTCCCGCTCTCTCTCCCATTTCATCAATAAACCCTCATGAGCGCCCAGAACCGGGCTTAGAGAGTTACACTTACCATATCTATCTATTTGTCTCATCTAAAAAAACATTTTGGGATAGGCCAAAGTTTTAAAAAAGCAAAAAATGTATAATAATGAATTCATGCATTGTAATTTCAGGTGACAAAAACTTCTACTATGATGCTGGCATGTACAAGAACTTGGAGACACACGCCGGGGAGGACGTTGGCGTGTATGCCTCTGGGCCGATGTCCCATCTTCTATCAGGGACTTATGAACAGAATTATATTGCCCATGTAATGATGTACGCCTCATGTGTCACACCATATGAACATAGACCCGGGTGCCGTGAAAGTGATTATGTTTATAATGTGGCAGTGACTAACAATTTTGGAAGTTTGATGGTGGTGCTCGCAATGTTTACCATTCATGCTGTTAAGTTGAATTTGCTGGAGTTTTAAGTTTAACTCACTCCAGAACAATTCAGATTCAGAAACAACTGATCTATGGCAAAGCTTCAGCTCAAAGCTGTGTATCTAACCGTTTCCTGCCTTAAAACCCTGCAAGTTTGAGCCTATAATGTGAATAACTGAAGCAGTAACCTGGCGAGTGAGGAGCAGGACTACATAAGATTAAAAAGTTTATCATGATACAGTGTATCAGTGTTGGCGGTCTCGAGGCCGGCCTCGTCTTTTGGCCACATTTTGATGGCATCTGTCTTGGTTCGGTCCCGGATGCCAAATCCCAGGCCTTGCCTCAGTCTCGGGTGTCTTTGGGTCTGTGATGGAGCCCTGTAAGTTTCGCCAGGCCAACCTCGAGGCCACATTCGATGGCCTCAGCCCCAGACTCGGATGTCCCGGCCTCAACTACATCACTGCAGTGTATACCCTATTGCCCTAGCTGGGTTTACAAGGAAATCTACAATTTTCTTCATCTCACTTTTTCCAAGGCACACCTGAATAATACTGATGATCATTTAGATCTATAAAGTGTTTTCACTCTGCTCCACAACAATATTTAAGCACTGTCCATAAAAGGCTATGTAAGATAACCAAGGTTTATGTGAAAAAAATTATCAAACAAGTTGGAAGCACTCTGTAGAGCACATAGGCCCAATGGGGCAGTTTTCTAAGGTCTGGGTAATGTGGGTATCATGCCCAAGCACCGGAAACACCAGTGCCCCTGGTGTCAGATTGGGGAAGCTTGCCTCCTTCAAAACATGGGCTAGTGCTCACTCATGAAAGTTGTAAATGACAAGGTAGACTAAACAGCCACTACGGCAATATATATAGCAGACTAATACAAGAAACTGTCAGAGAAACAGCAGACAAACTGCTTTATGACACATAATCACAATGCTGTACAGATCGAAGCAGAGCTTGCATCGAAAGAACAAAAATAGCAGCATAACCTTCACAAGCAAAAAGAGCAGACAAAACTGCATATTGAGAAAAACCAGTAAACTGCAGACCAGACAAAAAGCAGGTAAAACTGCACTTCGGCACATAATAGAACAAAACAAGTCACATTGAGTGAGACAAAACAGCTGACCAAACTGTGTCACCCTCTGATGAGAATCACAAGTCATCAGAAGACAGCTTTTTGATAAAATTCAATATTTAGGAACAGGTAGAGCTTTTGTACAACCATGCACCCAGCGCACTCGCTGCCAAGACTTCACACAGTGCCATAGAATGGGGCAAAGTTGGTAATCTGGGGGAAATTTGGCTACCTATTTTAAGCCACTTAAACGGCAGTTCTGCCAAAGAAACAAGTGTCAGTGAGAAAAGTAGGCCTCACTGCAAACTAGCATTACAACTTGAATTGGTCAAGACACCACAGAACACCGTACTGACAATTCAAAGATCAAGAAAATAGAGGGAATGGTTTCAATTCAAAAGATAGAAAGAATATACACACCAGCCACAGGAAAAGCTGGAATGTGCCAATCAGCCGAACGCTCAAATAACAGGAATAGGAGAATAAATCATGAGTCACTCCAACATTAGGCCTTACACTACAATCCGTTAATATACAACAGGCACATACAACAGGCACATACATCACACATGCATGCTATAGCATTTAATACGAGCAAACCAACAAAAAAGCTTCCTTTTACCTATTTTATTGAATCCTTAACAAACCAAATTATTATACAATATTTATAGGCCTATGTACAAATAACTTCAAAACATCAATATTATTAAATCTACTTTCTTCTGCCATGTTTTTTGTGTGATTCATTTGGATTTTGACGTTTCTTAAAATTTCCACGGATGCCGAGTTGAGCTGCTCTACTCTGAGTGTCAATCGGGGCAAAAGGAGAATTGTGGGTAATATAATCGGGGTCCATTGCGTTATATTTGATGCGGGATGCCTTTGAAGCCCTTTGTTGGGCTTCGCGTTGATCTTCAACCAAAATTGGATTGCTCGCATGTTTTCCTCCTTTGGGCATTGGTAGAGAATACTGAAAAAGAATTATATAACAAACTATTTATGATGTTCAAGAAATTTACTACTCATAAAATATATTTCAGACAACTTTTTAGAATTTTGGCAACATCCAAATTCCATGGGCGGTCCAGGTTGTGTCATAATTATTATTTAAAAGAACAATGAATCGGCAATAAAGCATCATTTATGTTAACATTGATGATGCATCTGACAAAATCAATGTGCCACTGCGCAGCAAGAATCTACTTATTCAGAATAATGCTTGAACGAATAACATGATTGTGTTGTGGCGTGTAAAATAAAGGATAGATGGATGGATGATTGGGGCTTTACGTCCTGCATTTATGCACTTGGTAGGCTGATTAGGATAGGAGGACACAGCAATGAGGTGAAGGATGATTGAAACAGCCGTCTAATATAGGCCCAGGTAACCCAGAAAGAGCTGAATTCGAACCCCAGATCCAGCGATTGGCAGGCTAGCACCCCACCATAGGGGTGTCACGAAATTTCGATACATCGATATATCGCGATATTTGGCTTTAAGATACACAAATCGTATCGTAGGCCTGGTATCTCGATACTCACTTTATTGAAAAAAACACCAGAAAAAATGCCTTTTAAAACAACTGTCAAGTTCATCACATTTTGCAATTTTGTTTCCCTCGAGGGGAGAAGTGTCTCAAAAATATGCGCCCAAGAAAGTTTATGTACAGTTCCCAACACTGCCCCCTTGTGGACATGGAATTTCTATCCGCCAAAAGCAATTTATGACTGGCTGCGGCACATCGTATCGTGTATCGTATCGTGACCTCAGTATCGAGGTATGTATTGTATCGTGGGATAGGTGTATCGTGACACCCCTACCCCACCACTAGACCAATCCTCCCCCTTTTAAAAAATAAAGGAGGAAAAAAATTGATTAGTCTCCTTACCCTCATTCCTCTGGTACTGAGAGGTTTCCTTCTGGACAAGTAGTACTTGACATTGCCATCATCGTCCACAGACATGGACACTCTCTGTAAGGTGCTGTTGCCACAATGAGGACAGAAGTCTTTCAGCATATTTGTGGTCACTCTGAAAAACAACGAAAAAGACACTCTCAGACAAAATTGACTAAGTTACAGGTGTAACAGCATTAATATTTTAGTAAAGTGAGGTACGTCTACTCATCGAGGTCGAGATGTGCCCCGAAACAAATAGTCCAGTCCACCCATCCAGCAATTTCTGAGATAAATCGCGATCAAAATTTGAAATTTCTAGGACTTCTAAACCAACCATTGGTCATTGAAATTGAAACATATATTTGCTTTCCATTACTTTTCCACGACCAAAAATTGTCCATGATTCGTAGGAAGGATGGACGGATGATTGGGGCTTTACATCCTGTATTTATGCACTTGGTAGGCTAATTAGGACAGGAGGAGGACACGGCAATGAGGCAAAGGATGATTGAAATTGCCGTCCAACAAAGAGCAAGAGCTGGATGTGAAACCTGGACCAAGCGACTGCACTTACATGCACCCTACACTAGCTCAGCACCCAGATAACTACCCCGTAACATCTCCTTTAGAAAAATGAGAATTCACGAAAACACAACTTACTTCATACAGGCAAAGCATCTGAGGACGTAACTCCTGGCTTTCTTGATGAGCATTCCGTCGATGGAGATGACCTTGAGGCCCATCTGAATAAGAACGTTCTGAAAAGAGACATAAGAAAGGGATTTTGTGAAATACTTAAGAAATTGTTCCTTCCAAATCGAAACATTGCGCAAAAGAATGATAGATGGCACTGTTCTGTGGAGGCCAGGGTCACCAGACATGATGCCTTAAACTTGAAAAGATGAATTTTATGTTTTTTATGACAACAAGTAATTCTCTTATCAAATTTGCTCGTGGGCTATTGAGACATCAAATTTTTGCTTCAACGTGTTTACCAAGTTATAACCAAGTATTAAAAACATGTTAAAGATTCTTTTAAACAGGATCAACTTCCACTGATTGTTTCATTATGAAATTATTTTCAATGATGTCACCTTCGACAATGTCAAAATTTACTAAACTATTTTTCAATATAATATCTACTTCACCCCAGTGGGTAAACCCAAAATTTTCAGTGGACCTTCATGGCAAAATCCCAGCTGGATTTTGTTCGGAAGAGACATTAAATTGATGGCCCCTGGTATCAGTGTCTCTGTGCTGATCAAGTAAAATATCCCTCACATGGGGTAAATGAGTGACATTTTGAGGACTCCCACTCTCTCTCTCTCTCTCACTCTCTCCCCAATTTCATCAATCAACCCTTGTGAGTGGCCATATCAATCTGTCTATCATTTAAATTTTCCAACATCCTCACCTGCATTGAGAAATCGGTTGTCACACATCCAACTGGTACGTCTGCTTTTTCTAAATTCTGATCTCCCATGCTTTGTTTCATCTGCTTGATATTACTTGGGGTAATCCAGTCATCATCATCTTCCTCAGAATCATCATCATCACTGATTACATCATCTTCTTCCTCATCGTCATCATGTTCAATGATGTCACCTTCGATGATGTCCCCTTCTTGATCTTTGAAGATTCGACTTTCTACATTTTCTTTTTCATCAGATTTATCATTGACTAAGTTAGTATTACTGGAATTCTCTACTTCTTTACTGGGTTTGTCGCAATTTTCCATAGATTTACTTGAACTAGAATTTACTTCGGATTGCAATTTGTCTTGATCTACATTATTTTCCAAACCAGCGGAAACAGTGCTAGAGACTGAATTTATTTTGTCGTTTTTCTCTTCATTAATAATTGTAGATTTTTCCAATGATTCTGTCAATTTTTCAATATTATTGTCCGTACTAGAACTTATTGAAGTCGTCCGCGAGTTTGCTGGTGTCGTCTGCAAAGAAACAAAGGAATATTTTGCAAATTATTCATTTATAAACATCAGAAATAATGTCAGACGATTTCTTTAACTTCTGATCAGTTCAACAACAAGTCATGTGTTGTGATCCTTCAGTTATAATTCAATTTCATGAAAATTGGCTTGAAAATTTAGTCCTGTATTTGGAAATAATCTTGAATGCTTCTTACTTACATTTGGTAAATGAAATCCTGCAATTTCCGTAGGTTTTTCCAAATGTTTGGTTGTTGCTGTCCACTCTGCCTGGAAACAGTAAAGATAAGTTATAAGTTATTGGAATATAATATTTAGTGTGATAAATCCAAGGATATGGCTTAAATAATTCAAAGTTATTGCGTATGAAGATAATATTCAATTATTAGTCTTAAACCCATACCTGCCTATCCGGTTTAGTCTTGATGTGGTCTCTTCCAACATTGTCCCATTCGAGTTGTAGCGTCAATGCCATAACTTTTAAATCGACTGCAGACAGTGTTCTGTAATCCCCTGTCTTCTTCGCAAAGTCCGATACTGAAATCATTGAACATAACTTATAGAACAATTTGCATTTATCATAATATAATATGCACTATTAAATGGGGACTATATTTAGAATAGACATGAATGAGGGTGTTTCTTGCACAATGCAGTTTCAATATTTAATACTACCATATACTTAAGTAGGCCTATAAGTTGCATTTATGATACCCAAAATTTGGTATAATGGAAGGCTAAGGGAAGCGTCTCATATATGGAATAGACAACATAATGAAAGTTTTTCGATAGAAATCACTGAATTCAGAATTTGCATTGTTCTCGACTACAGCTTTTAAACATGCACTCTAACAATTCTCATACAAGCAACAAATCTTTATAAGGATTTCACAAAAGCATAAACACAAAAACAATCTGCACAGAGTAAAAAACATCCTTACCAGCCTTGATGGCCTCCGGAGTGGGTTGCTTGTACTGGAGGACATAGGGAAGAACCTGGAGACGCTGCTTCGTGGCTTTGTCTTTGATCTCATGGACCACTTCCGGGATGGTGACCACATTCTGACCAATTTCCTGGAGAAGAAGTTTCTAATTACAAACTTACAATCTTGTTACTGACATGATGGACAATGTACCTGTTGTAAAATAAAGATAACATGCTAGCACTTCACAGTATCTGTAACTTGTCAATGAGCCGATTCGTTTCTCAGAAGGATTGGTAACACAGCGGTGGGAGTCGCATCCATTTTTGCAATCAAATCATCGAATTGATGTAACCAACCAATCATCGGTTTCAACAACGGTTTGTAATAGGATGAACAACCGACGACAACGACTAGTGTGACTACTTGACTAGTTAATTTTCTTCTTTTTCGAGCAAATATACCAAAAGCAATATTATTTGGCATCAGGTTATCAAGCACTGGCCCACTCTTAATAACGATTATCGCCATCAAACTTATAGATTTGACATGTATCAAAAACTTCATATTTTAAGTAGTCGCCAAAAAAAAACTCATCAATTTTGTTGCACGAGGACAGATACATCTTAGACGACTTCTAAATTGCCATTACACATTTCAATCTATTTCTTTCATCAATACTGTGCCTTGCACTCTTCTCCTATAGGAACAGTGCATAATCGTGGATCCAGAGACGTACAGGATGGCGGAAATTTTATACGTCTGATAATACGATTGGGTGTACGGTCAACTAGGCGACAAACCAACCAGGCGACGACAATCACTTCCAACTAGGTGACAAGAAATTTGGGAATTAGATACCAGAACAAACTAGGTGACAAACAGTTACAACTAGGTGACACACATTCACACAGCACTTCCAACTAGGTGACGCAAGTTCACAAACCACATCCAACTACATGTAGGTGACAATGCATTTCCTGCTTGAATACAATTGCACGTGATCTGTACTAGTGTAGCCTGGTTGGTATCTCTAGGGACCTGCTAAAAAGCGGGTTGAAAAAAGCGGGGTAGCGGGTAGACGCAAAATCAACACAGGGAACAATAGGAAGCACTCAGAACAAACAGAAGGGTATTCAATGGACAGTAGTACAACATACAGTCTGTCCACCCGCTCCTATTTTACCCCTCTATCCCCGCTACTTGCAATCAGCTTGTAATTAAGCCATTGACAGCAGATTGCACTTTTACTGCTTATTGGTGTCAATGGTGTGAGACTCTGATTTGTTCCAATCATCTTTTGTGGTTGACTTTAATTGCCATCAATACAAAGTTGGGGCAGAATTGCTTTAGTAAAATTTTTGTGTGTAATTGCTGATTGGGTTGTCTTAAAATAAATAATTTCTGAATTTCTGAATATACTTTCTGTTTTTTTTTTACTTAGGCTAGAAACAAATGTTTTTAAAATGATGTTGTGTGAAGTTTAAATTTGAGGTATTGATAGAGGGATAAAGAGATAGAAAGACAGAGAGGGAGTTCTATATAGATAGATAGATAGATAGATAGATAGATAGATAGATAGATAGATAGATAGATAGATAGATAGATAGATAGATAGATAGATAGATAGACAGATAGATAGCAAACATCTAATTGAAAGGTGCTCAAGAAAAAAATATGATTTTCAACTGATGTTTTGTGAAGTTTGATTATGTTGAAATGGATCACTTGCCCCTAAGACATTGATTGCCATTGAGACAGAAGGTCAATAATTGTGCGTACAATCCATGGAGAGCAATTAGGCCTAATTGCCAATTCAGCAATGCCATTGCCACAATTGCCCTATGCATTGCCTGGCACTTAGAAAAGAGCAGAGAGAGAGCGGGGAAAGGTAGCGGAAGAAGCTACGATGGAGGGGTAGCGGATACAGTTGTTTCAAGTAGCTTCTGTGTTGTATTAGAATCTACCCGCTACCCGCTACCCGCTTTCTCCCAGCCCGCTTTTTAGTAAATCCCGTATCTCTACTAAAATATGTGTCACCTAGATGGTATCTGGGGAAAAAAGGTTGTCACCTGGCTGTCCAAAAAGGGTAGCCTAGTTGGTTGTAGTTTGTCACCTGGTCGGTTGTCGCCTAGTTGGTAGTGTTGTAGCTTTGTAGCTGGCTTGGGCCGTAACCTCTTCGGTTATTGGCCCCCCTTGTTGCCGTTTCTGGCCTTCAAGTCTTGAAGTTGCGCTTCCATGCGTAGATATTCAGGTCGACGGTGTATAATATAACCAGCCAACTTGCCTAACAAACTAACCTGCTTGTGTTGCCCATAAGTAGCACTTGCAAACCAGACAACCTGCCAAACAGACTAACTTGAACCAGCCAACTTGCCTAACAAACTAACCTGCTTGTGTTGCCCATAAGTAGCACTTGCAAACCAGCCAACTTGCCAAACAGACTAACTTGAACCAGTAAACTTGCCTAACAAACTAACCTGCTTGTGTTGCCCATAAGTAGCACTTGCAAACCAGCCAACCAGCCAAACAGACTAACTTGAACCAGCCAACTTGCCTAACAAACTAACCTGCTTGTGTTGCCCATAAGTAGCACTTGCAAACCAGCCAACTTGCCAAACAGACTAACTTGAACCAGCCAACTTGCCTAACAAACTAACCTGCGTGTGTTGCCCATAAATAGCACTTGCAAACCAGCCAACCTGCCAAACAGACTAACTTGAACCAGCCAACTTGCCTAACAAACTAACCTGCTTGTGTTGCCCATAAGTAGCACTTGCAAACCAGCCAACTTGCCAAACGGACTAACTTGAACCAGTAAACTTGCCTAACAAAGTAACCTGCTTGTGTTGCCCATAAGTAGCACTTGCAAACCAGCCAACCAGCCAAACAGACTAACTTGAACCAGCCAACTTGCCTAACAAACTAACCTGCTTGTGTTGCCCATAAGTAGCACTTGCAAACCAGCCAACCTGCCAAACAGACTAACTTGAACCAGCCAACTTGCCTAACAAACTAACCTGCTTGTGTTGCCCATAAGTAGCACTTGCAAACCAGCCAACCTGCCAAACAGACTAACTTGAACCAGCCAACTTGCCTAACAAACTAACCTGTGTGTGTTGCCCATAAGTAGCATTTGCAAACCAGCCAACCTGCCAAACAGACTAACTTGAACCAGCCAACTTGCCTAACAAACTAACCTGCTTGTGTTGCCCATAAGTAGCACTTGCAAACCAGCCAACCTGCCAAACAGACTAACTTGAACCAGCCAATTTGCCTAACAAACTAACCTGCTTGTGTTGCCCATAAGTAGCACTTGCAAACCAGCCAACCTGCCAAACAGACTAACTTGAACCAGCCAACTTGCCTAACAAACTAACCTGCTTGTGTATCCCATAAGTAGCACTTGCAAACCAGCCAACTTGCCAAACAGACTAACTTGAACCAGTAAACTTGCCTAACAAACTAACCTGCTTGTGTTGCCCATAAGTAGCACTTGCAAACCAGCCAACCAGCCAAACAGACTAACTTGAACCAGCCAACTTGCCTAACAAACTAACCTGCTTGTGTTGCCCATAAGTAGCACTTGCAAACCAGCCAACTTGCCAAACAGACTAACTTGAACCAGCCAACTTGCCTAACAAACTAACCTGCTTGTGTTGCCCATAAGTAGCACTTGCAAACCAGCCAACTTGCCAAACAGACTAACTTGAACCAGCAAACTTGCCTAACAAACTAACCTGCTTGTGTTGCCCATAAGTAGCACTTGCAAACCAGCCAACCTGCCAAACAGACTAACTTGAACCAGCCAACTTGCCTAACAAACTAACCTGCTTGTGTTGCCCATAAGTAGCACTTGCAAACCAGCCAACTTGCCAAACAGACTAACTTGAACCAGCCAACTTGCCTAACAAACTAACCTGCGTGTGTTGCCCATAAGTAGCACTTGCAAACCAGCCAACTTGCCAAACAGACTAACTTGAACCAGCCAACTTGCCTAACAAACTAACCTGCCTGTGTTGCCAATAAGTAGCACTTGCAAACCAGCCAACTTGTCAAACAGACTAACTTGAACCAGCCAACTTGCCTAACAAACTAACCTGCGTGTGTTGCCCATAAGTAGCACTTGCAAACCAGCCAACTTGCCAAACAGACTAACTTGAACCAGCCAACTTGCCTAACAAACTAACCTGCTTGTGTTGCCAATAAGTGGCACTTGCAAACAAGCCAACTTGCCAAACAGACTAACCTGAACCAGCCAACTTGCCTAACAAATTGACCTGCGTGTGTTGCCAATAAGTAGCACTTGCAAACCAGCCAACTTGCCAATCAGACTTACTTGAACCAGCCAATTTGCCTAACAAACTAACCTGCCTGTGTTGCCAATAAGTAGCACTTGCAAACCAGCCAACTTGTCAAACAGACTAACTTGAACCAGCCAACTTGCCTAACAAACTAACCTGCGTGTGTTGCCCATAAGTAGCACTTGCAAACCAGCCAACTTGCCAAACAGACTAACTTGAACCAGCCAACTTGCCTAACAAACTAACCTGCTTGTGTTGCCAATAAGTGGCACTTGCAAACAAGCCAACTTGCCAAACAGACTAACTTGAACCAGCCAACTTGCCTAACAAATTGACCTGCGTGTGTTGCCAATAAGTAGCACTTGCAAACCAGCCAACTTGCCAATCAGACTTACTTGAACCAGCCAATTTGCCTAACAAACTAACCTGCTTGTGTTGCCAATAAGTAGCACTTGAAAATCAGCCAACCGCCAACCTGCCAACAAACCTGAACCAGCCAACTTGCCTAACAAACTAACCTGCTTGTGTTGCCAATAAGTAGCACTTGCAAATCAGCCAACTTGCCAAACCGACTAACTTGAACCAGCCAACTTTCCTTACAAACTAACCTGCTTGTGTTGCCAATAAGTAGCACTTGCAAACCAGCCAACTTGCCAATCAGACTTACTTGAACCAGCCAATTTGCCTAACAAACTAACCTGCTTGTGTTGCCAATAAGTAGCACTTGCAAACCAGCCAACTTGTCAAACCGACTAACTTGAACCAGCCAACTTGCCTAACAAACTAACCTGTTGTGTTGCCCATACGTAGCACTTGCACACCAGCCAACTTGCCAAACGAACTAACCAGAACCAGCCAACTTGCCTGACAAACTGACTTGCTTGTTTTGCCAAGAAGTAGCACTTGTCAACCAGCCAACCTGCCAAACAGACATACTTGAACCAGCCAACTTGCCTAACAAATTAACCTGCTTGAGTGCTTTTGTTGCCCTTACATAGCACTTGCAAACCAGCCAAATTGCCATTCAATATTCAAGCCGCCTTCCTGAGACACTGTCACAAATAGCTTGACCCTCGAACCTGACCAACTTAAGTGGCAAATTACTGTGCTCATAAGTAATTTCTTACTTTGGACAAATAGTAACGATGCACAAATACAGAAAGCTTTACTCTGATGTTTTGCGGACTGGTCTCAACAAACATATCAATACTCTGCCAACCTCAACTCCATTACCCCTACCAAATAGCAACTTGGGATCAATTAAACTCTCAAACAGGTTTCAGATTTTGGCACAATCAGACTTCATGTCAGCTAGTCCAAAAAATGCCAGAAATCCCTCAAAGACTAATCTCAAATGTAACACTCTAAGAACCTGTGTATGGAACGCTCAAAGTTTGAGGCAGAAAACGCAGACAGTTAATGACTACAATGATGAGCATGATTTAGATATCTTTCTTTTCACTGAGACATGGCTTAAAGACGACGATACAGTTGAAATTGGCGAGATGGAGCAAAATGGTGAATATTTCTTCCTAAGTTCACCCCGGTTAGGAAGACCAGGTGGTGGAGTAGGTTGCCTTGTCAAATCTGGCATTCAAGCAATTAAAAAAGATCGCATGGAGACCAAGACCTTTGAACACATGGAGATCCAAGTCCAACTAGATGGAAAAATTGTTACAATTCTTCTGGTTTACCGCCCAGAACCATCCAACAAAAATAAATACAGTCTTGCAGAATTCTTCACAGAATTCACAAAATTTCTGGGACACTATCAAACTTTAAACAATGAAATCATAATTACTGGTGATTTCAACTTCCATGTGAACAAACCAGGTGACAACAAAATCATTCAATTTAAAAACATCCTTGAAATGTTTGATCTTGTGCAACATGTATCGGCTCCAACACACAAAGATGGCAATACGCTAGACCTTGTCATCACAAGAGAAAAATCGATATTGAACAACTGTATGGTCAGTGACCTGCTCTCTGATCATAATTGCATTCTGTGTGACATTCCAATAAAGAAAGCAAAAAAACCCAAGAAGAAAATCAGTTTCAGAAAAACTAGTAAAATCATTGTCCAAGATTTTAAAAAAGACATTGGGAGACATCTGTCTGTAGATGGGCTTGAACAAAAAGATCTCAATGAACTCGTTCGACTCTACAATTCCACCGAAGTTGTTCTGGACAAACATGCTCCAATTAAAACTAGAGAAGTAACTCTGCGCACACCAAATCCGTTCAGCAATGCTGATATTAAGATTCTAAAATCATCAAAAAGGAAAGCAGAGAGATTATGGAGAAGAACCAGACTTGAAAATGACTGGGAATCATTCAAAGAAAAACGAAACGCATTGAATTTGCAGCTGAATCACCTCAAATCAGAAGACCTGCGAGTGAAGATTAAAGATTCTAATGGTGATGCTAAGAAGTTGTTCAAGTTACTGAACTCAAGTTTGAACAGAAAACAGGAACTACCTCTGCCACCACATAAAAATGAAATTGACCTGGCAGATGATTTTAATAAGTTCTTTGACGAAAAGATTAAAACACTTAGGTCTAAGTTGGACTCTACACAAAATGAGAATGTTAATGATACTAAAACTGCCCCTCACACACTGCGACACTTTCGAAGTTTGTCTCAAAGGGACATTAAGAAACTGATCAGGGAAATGCCTGTTAAACACTGCCAACTTGATCCTATTCCCACATGGCTTTTGCTCGAATGCATTGATGAATACCTCCCAATTATAACCAAGATTGTCAATGAGTCACTCTCACTGGGAGAAATGCCTCTTGAGTTGAAACATGCCTTAGTGAAACCTCTGCTAAAAAAAGGTGGATTGGATCTTATCTATAAGAATTATAGACCAGTATCAAATCTGCCTTTCCTGGGCAAACTAATTGAAAGTGCTATTATTAAACAATATACCGACCACCTTAGTACAAACAACCTGGATGATGAGAAACAATCAGCTTACAGAAAATTCCACAGCACTGAAACCCTCCTAACGAAGATCCATGACGATATCATGTTGAATATGAGCAAAGGCGAGGTAACAATGCTCGTACTACTGGACCTTTCAGCCACTTTTGATACAATTGATCATAAGATTCTACTGAACCGTTTGGAAAGCAGATATGGTATTCATGATTCTGCAATATGCTGGTTTAAGTCCTACATTTCTGATAGGTCACAGTCAGTTATAATTAATGACAAAACATCAACCAAACTGCCACTGAAATTTGGGGTTCCTCAAGGTTCAAAATTAGGACCAATCCTATTTAATTCATACATCGCTCCATTAAGCGAAGTGGCTGCAAAAAATCAAGTTAAAGACCAAAAGTATGCCGATGATGAGCAACTTATTCTCTCTTTCAAGCCAACATTCTTAGATCAGAGAAATGCGGTTGTAAAGATGGAAAAGTGCATAGCTGAAATCAGGAAATTTCTTCATGAAAATAAGCTTTGCAACAATGGAGAAAAAACTGAATTACTGCTCATAGGCAGTCCGCACCAGCTTAATAAACTCCAAGTATCATCAATCCATGTTGACAATGTCGAAATCAAAGCAGCCGATCATGTTAGAAATCTAGGCATAATCTTTGACAAAAATATGACCATGGAAAAACAAGTCAACAAAATGTGCAGGAGTGCCTATTTCAATTTAAGAAATGTTTCAAAAATTAAGAAGTCTCTGGACAAGGAAACTTGCAAAACAGTAGTCAATGCGCTTTTCACTCCTCACCTAGACTACGGAAATGGTCTTCTGTATGGGGCATCTAGTCGCTTAATAAATAAACTTCAAGTAGCCCAAAACTCGGCAGTTCGACTTATTGAAAAATTGAAAAAGTATGACAGTGTAAGCCAGCATGGGAAGCAACTGCATTGGCTGCCAATCCCAGCAAGAATACAATTCAAACTCATGTTAACAACTTGGAAAGCATTAAACAGACAAGCTCCCTTGTATGTTCAAAATATGATTCAGCAAAAATCTGAAAGAAATTGTAATCTGAGGAGCAATAACAAAATACTCCTAAATGTACCAACTTCCTACAACAAAAACAAATACGAAGACAGAGCCTTTTCACATGCCGCTCCAAAACTGTGGAACCAACTCCCAGAGAATGTCAAGGCCTCCAAGACAGTTGATGGTTTCAAAAGAAATCTTAAAACTCACCTGTTTAAGAGTTTCTACAAATAGATCCATCATGCACAAGCGCTAGTGAGCAGTTTACTGGAATTAGCGCTATACAAATGCCTATTATTATTATTATTATTATTTATTATAATATTACGAGTGGCCAGATTACAATAACATCAGTTAAAACCTTCACTCCAACCTTCCCGAACAAAAAGTATAAACCAACACCCGTGCGTCAACAAGATAGATATGAAGGTTTCCAGTGAACCCGCCTCGGGACTACCCGCCCTGCCACTCCCCGCCTCGGCAAAACCCGCCTCGACCAAAACCCGCCCTGCCTCCTACCCGCCCCAGTTAATAGCTTGCCAGTTAATAGCTTGCCAGTAATAGCTGGCCAGTCAATAGCTGGGTAATAGCTGGGCAGTAATTAACAGCTGGGCAGTAAACAGAGGGGAAGTTAATAGCTGAGCACATGCATGGCAAATGATCAGTGTGTTGTTTAGATATTAAATCGATTAAACTCAATTAATTCTGGAAAAAAAACACGCAATTTTGTTTGGAAGTGTAGGATCAGGCCAGTATATAATTTAAATGTATCAATTTATGTCCTCTATCTGCAAGTGGTTTTTACTTAGAATTGGTACATTTTATATGTCTATAGATCTATCTATCTATCTATCTATCTATCTACCTGTCTACATGTCTGTCTGTCTATCTATCTGACACTTAATTTGTTTTATCTTGAAAGTCTGTTTAATTGTTTCATGGTTTTATTTGGCAACAACTATATTTTCTTTTAAATGTTATAAATCAATTTATTTTATGATTTACTTTTTAAAGTTTTAAGGATTATATATGTATTCTCAAATTGTACTATATTTCAACTTTTGCTGCAATTGCAAAATTAATAAACCAATTAAATTAAACTAGGTTCATGAATTACTATGAACAAATAGCACTATTGTTGTCAGAGGCGTGAATGCATCTTTTAATTGCCATTCATTAACTAATTAAAGAAAACGTGTCAAATTAGTTGCAACAGGTGTATATTTTAATTTTATGATGTTTTGCAAACTTTCTATCTAGAGATTTTTCTCTCTACTTTTTGTCTTTTATCGCTTCACTTGGTTTTATCCTGAAAGTGTTTGTCTATGAATACTTTTTATCCTGAAAGTGTTTGTCTATGAATACTACATTATACTTGGTAACAACAACTAGGCATATAAGCTAGTATGAACACATATAGCCTATTTCCACATAAACCGCTGATAAACTTTATATATACATATAAACAACGAAGAAAATTACTCCATATAGTGAAAGTTTCATTTTCATTTAATTTTCGATCAAGGAATGATCATTGCTTGATCGAAAATTAAATGAAAATGAAACTTTCACTATATGGAGTAATTTTCTTCGTTGTTTACATAGCCTATTGTTCTCTAAGGTGTGAACCCACCTTTTAATTAACCAGGCAGTCGGCCCAGTTTACCTTTAGAAGTGCCTAATTGCAATTCATTGCCTAATAACAGAATATGTGTCATATTGATAGCAACAGGTGTAGGCCCTATACATTTCTTAATTCGTTGAAAAAAAGTCTATTTGTTGATTTCAATTAATAAAAAGCAACTCATTCATAAATAAATTAATTCAACTTTTTTCCAGTGAAGGTTGAAGATATTGTTCTGTCGCATCTATATTGGCTTATAAGGCAAGCATGAGCGGTTTCAACTGGCATTTTTGTTTAGAAGTTCTCTCAAACATCATTGAAACATGCATCCTTTAAAATGAATTGAGTAAAGGCTGGGAAAATTTTAGAGTTTAAAATAATGAATCAAGATACATGTCAAAACATATGCCTATTATAATAGACCTGAGTAAATCATCACAGTCTATGAAATGAAAATCAAGAAAGTTAACCAATCCAGGAGTTCAACCAGGTTGATACAAGATACAAAATTTTACTTAAACTCGGATTTTAAAACAAAATATCAAATAGCTTTATATGCAGTAGGCCTACATGTTTGGCCCCTTACATTGGCTGCCTGCATGGATGGCAATCATGTTGCCCTGGCAAGCAGGGAGGGCAGGGGGCCAGGGTAATTAGGCAGCAATTAGACGGGGGTCGCGGCCGGGGGTTTGGCCGACAGATGGCCGTGGGGCGGGCTCGGCCCAGGGCGAGTTCTCCCTAGGCGGGTAATAGCGAGGCGGGTAGTCCTAGGCTAGGGCGGATTGACCGGGTACCGATATGAATAGACCTTTATTATGGATGTTAGCCTAGTTGTCTGTCTCCTAGTTGACCGGCAATCATCGATTAGAAGTCGGTACCCATCAAATCACTGTCACTTCAGCAAATTGTGCAATAGCAACATTACTGGCATTGACAGCTGTCAAATGCAGCTGTCAAAACATTTAACCAGAGCACCTATTATCGCCCATCACGTGGCAATGAAACCAATTTGGTATTTTCTCGGGAGTTTTCATTCCACAAATTTGGTCGAGACGGGTTCCTTGGACACTAAGCTGATTAAACAAACCAAAGTCACTCACTCTCAAGGGAGCATTTCTGATAAATCCACCAGAATC
The DNA here is from genome assembly GCA_026936325.1 of Platynereis dumerilii. Classification (NCBI taxonomy): domain Eukaryota; kingdom Metazoa; phylum Annelida; class Polychaeta; order Phyllodocida; family Nereididae; genus Platynereis; species Platynereis dumerilii. Next base: position 30,990,530 of record JAPTHN010000006.1, read on the forward strand.
CACAACAACGTGCTTCACCAAACTTCCAGCCATTTTTCCGCCGTGCTGCCCTCTTTCTTTTTCTCCACGAACAAAACTCAGTTTCCGGTTCCTGCTTGGTGGGAACGAAAGCTGGTTATTTTTGGAGAAGTAAGTCGATGTTTTTGTCAAATTTAGCCTTTTTTGACACACGTTCACTGCATTAATGATATCTTTAAAGTGTCTAGAACGTACTGGCGTCGTTTGATGCCATAATTTGCCAAAATTTGTGCAGCATGAAGAATTTAAATCAGTATTTTGATGGCGTCCTTTTTTGCAATTTCGACATTGTTTTGAGTGGATTGCAATTGACGACTTTCATGGGCACAGCCATTTTGTAATTTTGACAATATGTTGAGGGAAGCCTATGATGTTTTGCTGAGCCTGAGGGTTTCATAGCTTAGCCCCTCCAATGCTTTTTCCACACAATTGATTTGCTGAGCCTGGCTGCAGCTGTTGAGCAATGTGTTGGGTGTTCACTTGTTCAACTTCGTTGTTGTTGTTGTCTTTCGATAAGCTGCTTTTTCATCAGCATATGGACTCCTGGTGTAGTTCTCTGGTATTAGTCACAGGTATGTAAATGTCACTAGGTGGCTGGCTAGATGCTGACACCTGTGGCCACAATAAAATGTGCCACTCTGGTGTGGAGCTGAGTGATAAGTTCTCTAGGTAAGAAGTCTGGTTGTCCCAGGAGTACCTGCATATTAATAAGACGGTTGTTAGCAGGAATTTTGTATCTATGAAATAAGGAGTCAATATTGTCGAATAAACATGCCCTCTCAGCATTGTATAGAGAACAGTCAAAAATGAAATGCTCTATAGTGCCCCTACTCAGTTCACATGCACAGTTAGGGGTAGGATAGAAGGCTGGCAGAATTTTGTGCATGTGATCATTCAGGAGGGAGGAGCCTGTTTTGAGCCTTATAGTTTTAATATCCATGGCTCTGTTTCCGAGTGATCTGTAGCCTCTTTCACTAACTACAGGATACAGGGAGAAAGTAAATCTGCCTGTAGTGGCACAGTTCCATCTATGCTGCCATCTTTTGACATTGACCTTTTTAATTTCTGTTTTGGCTTCGGATATTGAAAGAGGCTCATTTTGTACATCCGTAGATGCCATATGAGCAGCTTTCCTAGCCAAGAAATCAGCAATGTCATTCCCCTTCAGGTCAATGTGTCCGGCTGTCCAATATATATATACAAAGACCCTGCGGGTTTCAAGTTCATGAACTAATTCCTGTAATTTGTCAGCTATGTGACCGTAGTTGTCGTCAACTCGGCCTCTGGTAGTGACATGAATAGCTGACTGACAGTCTGTGATGACATGAATTTTTCTGTCATGTAGTAACGGTTTCTTTTTAGAAACAGTTTCAATCGCTAAAAGGATGGCTTGTAGCTCTCCTTGATAGCTACTGGATTTAATAGAAACGGGTTTGACATGGTGGCTGGGTTCACCTGCAACTCCTTTCCAGTATATAGCTGCCCCAGCCCCACATGGCCCTGGGTTGCCAAGGGCAGAGCCGTCTGTGAAAGCAACAATGTCATTTTGAGTAGTGTCCAGATAGTCGAGAGCAGCTGAGAGAGCTGCTGTTTTCTGCTGGTCACTGCGATTGTTGCTACTTCCAAAAGCATAAAAGTCCTCCAAGTTGACAGCAACAGGATTGGGCCACGTGAGGTGCTTAATTTTGGTCTGGATCAACGGTTCAACTTTATTGAAATCCTTGGAAAGAAGCTTCGCGACCATTCGAAGTTTATGAAGGCTGGTGATGATTTTGTAGTCCATAAAAAGAGCATCTTCCAGTAATTGACCAACCTTATCTTTTAACATAAGTGTCTCATTTCTTGAGATTTTGAGGAAAGTGGTCATAAGAGTCTGGTCGAGCCTTAAGTCCAATGGGAGGACTCCTGTGATAGCTTCCAAAGCGTTTGAGGCAGTGCCCTGCATAGTTCCAGTGCACCGTCTGAGTGCTTGGTTTTGTACACCAAGTAACTCATTGATGTCCTTAGATGAGCACCATATTGTGTATCCGAATTCCAGATGTGGCCTTATACAACTTTTATACAGAGTAAGCATGAAATCCGTGCCTGCCCCTCTGAGGCCCTGTGTTAAGGCACTAAGTTTGGCTAGCATACCTTTGGTCTTTGCTACAGTTGCGGCTATATGTGACCTAAAGGTAAGTTTGTTGTCAAAGATGACTCCTAGTAGTCTCTTCTCTTCGACTAGTTTGAAAGTCCTATTTCTTACATTTATATCCAGTTTAACATTACCTTGTGTACTGAAACACATAGCTTCAGTTTTGGCAATGTTAATGGCTTGTTGCCATTTATAGGCCCAATTGAACAGTTCCATCATATTCTGCTCTAAAACATCTTCAGTGACGGAAATGTTTGAACCACTGGTCCAGATAGTGACGTCGTCAGCATATTTTATATGTCGTGTGGATATGTAATCCGATATGTCACTAGTGAAAATAATGTATAAAATAGGTCCAATGACCGAGCCTTGAGGGATTCCTACTTTTGTAGGTATCCAGTCTGTTGTAGCCGTATTAACTAGACTACGGGTGCATCGGCCATTTAGAAAACTGTAGATATAGGATAAAATCCTGCCACGCAAGCCCAGTTTGATAAGTTTATATATGACACCCTCCCTCCATACGGCGTCATAGGCTCCTTCGAAATCGATCATGACACATCCAGTGTGTTCCTTGTTTTTTAATGAACATTGTATGTCAAGGGTGAAATCCAGTAAGGCATGATTTAAATCTCTGCCTTTTACATACGCATACTGATGAGGGTCCATATATCCCTTTTCATTGAGAAAAGCAACAAGTCTGTCACACACAATTCTTTCAAACAGTTTTCCCACACATGAGCTAAGGCTCAGTGATCGGTAAGCTTTCTCAACATGATAGCTGGGTTTTCCCTGTTTAGGAATGTAGATTCTATTTTCTCTCTTCCATACAGAGGGTAAGTTACCTTCATTCCAGCAAGCTTGGAAAAGATTATGAAGTGGTTTGCAAATAATGTCTTTTGCTTTGTAGAGAGGGAGAGGGTGAATTTTATCTGGGCCTGGGCATGTTTTGTCTTTTAAGCTTTCAATAGCTCTAAAAGTTTCCTGATAAGTAATGTCACAATTGTAGTTAGAGGTGTCAATGGCGTCTCTGTTTTCAGAAATAGTTTTTTCAACCTCTGAGTGGACAATATTTGCCCAAGTTTCATTGAATTGTGCATTGTCTACATGTGTTCGCTTGACATGAACATCTTCTAATCTAGACGCAATAATATCATCATCAAAGTCAAAATTTTTGTCATTTCTGACAAGTGGCTGGACAGGAGCAGCTACACTCGACCCAAGTACCTGATTAACCATTCTCCATGATTTTGAGTCACTAGTTTTAAGCTGTTCACATTTAGAAATCCACCATTCAGTTTTTGCTTTTTCATAGGCTGCAACAAAGTCAGTAACTGCACTATGTAGTCTTGTTGCATTGTTAGGATCCCTTCTTTTTTTGTATAGTTTTCTACATTTTTTGCATTCACTGAGTAAGGCTTTAAGCTTATCATTGAAGAAAGGCTTAGTGTGAACGCATAGTTTCTTTGTGGGAATGACTTTATCGGCAATGCCATTGAGGATATTTGTGAACTGACCACTGAGGATGTCCGCAGAGAGGAAATCTCTCGGGGGCCAATTTGAGAAAGCCTTATTGGTTTCCACTCGCCAGTCATCCCAATCAGTGTTTTTGAAATCCCAGGCAGTTCTGACCGTATTCGGTCTATTGTCATCAATTTCAATAAGAATGGGAAGATGGTCAGTGTTAATGGGAAAATCGTCTTGGATACGCCATTTTATACAATTTGGCAGTGAAAAACCATATCCTAATGTAATATCAGGAGAACTAAGCTGCTGATTAAAATCACGAGTGGGTTGTCCATCATTGAAAATGTAGAGGCCCAGATTAACCATGTAATCCTCTACAAGTCTACCATGCTGCCAGGCTATTGCTGAAAGTTTATCATGTCTGACATGCCAGTTCTCCCACACATAACTCCTGGCATTAATGTCCCCAGCAATAAGAATTGGGCCATTGGTGCATGTGATAACCTCCTGGACATTCTTAAAAAATTTATGAAGGCTGGGGGTGTCCCCAGGGGGAACATAAACTGAGGCAACACTAATTACTTTGTTGCTAATTACCAATTGTGCCCAGCACACTTCTATGTCCTGTGTGTCAAAGTCTGTCCTTGGGACAATTTTGATATCCGGTTTGGCAAGGATGGCGACGCCACCATAGCCTCCTGCCCTATTTTTAACAATAGTGGCATTCCAGTTCCTGAATTTTATAGTAGTATCCTGGTTCCAGGTTTCAGATAGAACAAGTATATCAACTTTATGTCTATCTACAAAGTTTTCTAACAGGCGTTTTGAGGTGGCCAGACACCTGATGTTGATCTGAAGGATTATGGGCATATTTCTCCAGTCTTCTATGTAGTTGATAGGCAAACTTCTGATATTGTGGGCATGCAGTAGAGCTGGCCGTGTGACCGGGAGAGTCACAGTTTTTGCAGAAAATTTTATTACATCTGTGGTCTGGACCATTAGCATCACCACAATAAGCACAAATGCTAGGGTGCACACACCATCTTTGAGTATGGCCATAGTTCTGACATTTGTAGCATCTGATTACAGGAGATTTTCTGTATGCTTCACAAGGGAGCAGTTTTCTGCCCACAATAAGTCCATTGGTGATAAGATTGTCAGCCCTTTCTTTACTAGTTATGCTAATTTTGGCAATTGGCATAAGGGTGTTGCTGCTACGGTTTTTGAATCTATGTACACTGCATGCCTCACCTGAGCATAAGTATACAGCCTCTTGAATGTCAGTATCACTGACATTTCTAGGGATGTTACGACAAGTCAACTTCAAGTGTTGTTTTTGTGCTTTTGTCAAAGTTTTGACTGAGTGTTGTTGACTTAGTCTTAGGACTGGCATCCTAAATTATCCTTTCTGTGAATATGGAACTGTCAGATTGCTGACTATTTACACTTGAGACTTTACAGTGCACCAAAAAAGTGAAGTGACATGCATGCTTTCAGCTTTCCTGGACAATTTAGGAGAAGGCAAATGTGTGACACTGACCAGCTGACTGTTCAGCAATTTCAGTTGTGGCAGTACCTTCAATGTTCAAGTTCAATACAATAGGGCTATATCCGTATCCATGGTTTAGACCCCGCAACATCTGCTCGAGTCGAGACAGCTGTGCATTATTTAGTGTATACTGGCCAACGTGAACACTGCAACTTGCCTCTAAGTCTGACATTGTCTTGCAGATGCTTATGGGCTAAAGCAGGAATCTGCAGGATGTAGCCATATAACATGGAAGAGATAGGAAACGATGCAGAGCGCCACATTTTCGCCCCAAGTAATGTGCCCCTCAAGTCATTTCTAGATACATCCCTGCCACAATAATCACCACTAAGAGGGGTGTGCTACGCACATTAAGTATGAATTGAATATATATTAAAGTTGCTATGTGAGCCTATGTCCCCTCCCAGCGAAATATTTTGGGTACTAATTTGAAACGTCTGGATGTCTATCAACCAGTGACTAGGCCTACATGTATACATGCCCCCTGATGTAGATGACACTGATGTCAGTGATGTGCGTTCAACCGTAACAATAATTCAATTTGTATTGTCGGGCATTCAGGCTACTGCAGATACATATAGCCATAAAGTTAGAGAATATTGGGGGATTTCTTCCAAATAACACAACGTACACTCCACTCTGAAAAAAAAATATCATTTTCGGACAATTGGTCCTCAGGATCAAATGAATATTTGAATTGTTTGTTATAGCTCATAATTTACCAATTTTGACTCATTTCAAAATTGTGCAAAGCCGAAGATAGTGAATATATATGTAAAATTGTAGATGGCACCGTTTCCGGCATAATTTCACTGGATAGAGGTAGTCTGTGCAATTTTTAAGTGTGAAACTTTGTTGCAGGTCCTACCATGCACCATGGATGAAGAGGAGAGCAGAGTTCTCTTCAGTTCGGTAAGTGGGCCTCTGGAGAAAATTGTAGTTATTGGCTGGAGAATTCTGGAGAATTCTCTAGCCTTTTTAATAATGGGTTTTGGGGGTGTGGTCGATATTTGGAGGTGTGGCGCATAATGACAGGTATGCATTTTTGGCCATCATGCGTTGAGTTTGTGTTTGTGGTAATTGCTGGTTAGAAGCAATCTTAGTTGGCTAATTTGACAGCATTAGGCAAGGTGTAATGGGTTGACAGTTGTTCGGTTGAAACTGTGGCAGTACTTAAAAATTTTTAATTTTTGGGGGTGTGGCCATTAAGAGCCAATGAGAATGAGGGACTTGGTGGGAGTGGCCATTTCAGCCAATAGGGAGACATGTAGAATGCAAGGCCTGGGGGGTGGGGGAGGGACACATCCAGGGGGGTACTTGCAGAAATTATTTTTTTTGCTAGTTATACTTCTAGGCTGGGGGTCACCTCAGAGGGAGGTAATTTTAAAAATTTTAGATTTTAAAAGTCCAGAGGGTGGTCACCTCGGGGGGGGGGGTACTTGCAAAAAAAAAATTTTCTGCCTGTTATATTGCCAGACTTGGGTCACCTCGGGGGAGGTAAATTTTATATTCTATACAAGGCCCCGGGGGGGGGTCACATCCGGGGGGGTACTCGCAGAAATTTATTTTTTTGCTAGTGATATCTCTAGGCTTGGGGTCACCTCCGAGGGAGGTAATTTAAAAATTTTTAGATTTTACAAGTCCCGAGGAGGGTCACCTCGGGGGGGGGGGTTACTCGCAAAAAAAAAAAATTTTCTGCCTGTTATATTGCCAGGCTGGGGTCACCTCGGGGGAGGTATTAAATTCTATATTCTGTGCAAGGCCCGGGGGGGGGGAGGACACATCCAGGGGGGTACTTGCAGAAATTATTTTTTTTGCTAGTTATACTTCTAGGCTGGGGGTCACCTCGGACGGAGGTAATTTAAAAAATTTTAGATTTTAAAGTCCCGAGGGGGGTCACCTCGGGGGGGGGGGTTACTCGCAAAAAAAAAAATGTTCTGCCTGTTATATTGCCAGGCTGGGGTCACCTCGGGGTAGGTATTAAATTCTATATTCTGTGCAAGGCCCCGGGGGGGGGGGGGAGGACACATCCAGGGGGGTACTTGCAGAAATTATTTTTTTTGCTAGTTATATTTCTAGGCTAGGGGACACCTCGGAGGGTGGTAATTAAAAAATTTAGGATTTTACAAGTCCCGAGGGGGGTCACCTCGGGGGGATACTTGCAAAAAAAAATTTTTTTTTCTGCTAGATATATTGCTCGGCTGGGGTCACCTCGGGGGAGGTATTACATTTTATATTCTATACAAGGCCTGGGGGGGGGGGGTCACATCCGGTGGGAGCTTGCAGAAATTTTTTTTTTTTGCTAGTTATGTTTCTAGGTTGGTCACCTCGGAGGGAGGTAATTAAAACATTTAGGATTTTACAAGTCCCTAGGGGGTCACCTCGGGGGGGGGGAGTACTCGCAAAAAAAAAAAAGTTTATTTCTGCTAGATAGGCTGGGGTCACCTCGGGAGGTATTAAATTTTATATTCTATACAAGGCCCGGGGGGGAGTCACATCCGGGGGGGTACTTGCAGAAATTTTTATTTTTGCTAGTTATATTTCTAGGCTGTGGCTCTCCTCGGAAGGAGGTAATTTTAAAATTTTATATTTTACAAGTCCGGGGGGGGGGGGTCACGTCGGGGGGTGTCCTCGCAAAAAAAAATTTTTTTTGCTAGTTTTGCTAGTTATATGCTAGGGGTGAAAGCCGAAGAATGAGTAGCCTACCTGTCGAGACAACTGAGATAGCGTGCATTTTAGCAGCCATCTTTCTTCATTCCTGGACTGCCAAATGTGACCTTAATATTTCACTTAAGAGTTATAAAATTTGGTTCAGGTGTACGCCTGTGGGTATTGATTGGGAACATGACGATAAATTCAAGATGTAGGCCTTTCTGGCAGCCAACTTTTGTCATTCTTGAACTGTCCATTTGTGACCTTAATATTCCGCTTATTTTAGAGTTATGAAATTTGGTACAAGTATTCCACATTATGAATTTGTCGGCCCATAGCTCTATATGGGCAGCGACTCTGTTAGACACTAGTGTCTGCTGTCACGCTCTACTCAAACACTTGCGCAATGCTCACTGCAGCAAGTTGCACCTATACTTCATTGCTATACCCTCACGTCAAGAGAATCCCTCACTCATATTTTTTGCCTCAGACGCTCTCGCATGCTGCAAATCACACCTTCTACTTTCCCATAGGATTAACCAGCCATTGTATCCGAGGATGCTTGTTCATTGTTATTCCATACAGGTCAGATGGGGGGTTGACTATCACATTGGCCTACGTTTGAAGGCAGCTTCAATCATCCTTCATGTCATTGCCATGTTGTCCTCCTGTCCTTATAAGCCTAGCAAGTGCATCAACACAGAACGTAAAGCCCCAATCATCCGTCCATCAGGGGAGAGTTGGCTCAACTATTAGTTCAATGGGCTGCCAATGGCTGAGTTCTAGGTTCACATTTCCCTCTGGTCGAGTCATTTAGAGTTTCATCCTTTCATTCAGATTTAAATCAATGTTTTTTTTCCCATTCCCTTTATGAATGAAGACCTGTTCTTTATGACTAGAGAAATTTTTGCCACCGGTTGGAGCTTGTTTTACTTGCAAACAGTGGTGGGCATTTTGTTAACTCGCCCACCACTGCCTGGCAACTTGTAAAAGATTTTAAATTGATCAATGTGTTCATATGTTGAGGACTTATAAATCATTATTACCAATGACAATTTTGTTGGATATTCAAGGACAGGCAGTCTTTAACGTCAACATATGATTGTCTACTAATTTAGTTAAATTATTATTAAATATTAGAATTTTGTATACTTTTTTTTCCAGTTTATAGACCAGATTCGACAAAAGCTTGACAATGAACCGGAAGTCATCAGGATTATTGTCAAACGGTTCAACAGAGCCAGTGCGAGCTTCGTTCACTCCACAGAATTTAAGTAAGTGAAGCAATTTATTATGAAATTGATTCAGTTTATCTCGCTGTTGAGTCCTGTGTGAATACGTTAAAGCTTACTGAAATGACATTGAATTGACAGCCCGGTGTATCACTGTCTAAAGATTCCTCACATGTTGTAAATGTTTACTTGTATTGGCCAAATATAATTGATTTCTGTTTTCTCTGAAAACTAAGAGCTACTGTTGCCACTCGAGCGCTCTCAGTCGTCTCAGCTTTGTCCAGGTTAAGATTTTGCAAGATTCCATTGATGAGCTTAGTATAAATTTATGCAATTTGGCAAAGGTATTGACCTATTGGTGTGGATCAATTGACTTAAAATTGGTGCCGTTCGTGATTGTCCACTGTGACCTTTGTATTTCACTTAGTGCTATGAAATTTAGAAAATCTATAGGCGATTGCTTTAGGGTGTGGATCAAGAACATTTGGAGAAATCCAAGATGGCTGCCACCAATTCTTTTGTCATGTCTGTCAAAAGACCTTGGAAAAAAGGCCTCGGAAAAGATCCGAGAAGCTAAAAATCTATTATGCTTGGCATTATAGGACTCCTACTCTGAATCCCTGTGTGCCATGTCGTCATTCAGCCCTTTTTAGCTTCCTAGAACTGGCGCTAACACTAATGGCATTTTGGACCTTTTTGGTCGTAATACACTGAAAACTGGTCAGTTATAGCTAATTCTCTTGTATTCTCTGTTACTTCCAGATACTTGATGGAACGGACCATCCGCAATGTGGAGAAGAGTGATGGACACAAGTACGTCTATTTGAAGGAATTCACGGATGAGCTGAAGGCGTACGAGCAGGGCGGAAAGGGGAAGAAGAAGCGAGACTTGTCTCCGGATGAACTGCATCAGCTGGCAAAGAGAGCAAAGTTAGATCATGCGGAGAACGAGCGGAAAAAGGAAGAGAAGAAGAGGGAAGAAAAGAAAGAAATTAGAGAGAAGGAGAAGGAAAGAGAGGAGAGGGAAAAAAAGGAGAAAAGGGAAAGAGAGGAGAGGGAAAAAAAGGAGAAAAGAGAAAGAGAGGAGCGAAGGGAAAGAGAGGAGCGAAGGGAAAGAGAGGAAAGAAGGGAAAGAGAGAAGAAAAAGGAAAAGGAAGAGAAAAAGGAAAAAGATGAGGATGAAGTAGAAGTAATTGAAATAAAAGTTGAAAAGGATGAAGAGGAAATACAAGTTGAAAAGAAAGAGGAAAAGAAGGAAGAGCAGAAAGAGGAAAAGAAAGAAGTAGAGAACGAGGAAATGAAAGAGGTAAAAAAAGAGGTAAAAAAGCCGACTCCGAAAGCTCCGGAGAGACGCTTAGACTCGGTGGTGGAAAAATTGCAAAAGAAGCTGTCCCCTGCTGCCAAAGTTGTGCCTCCGAAGAGAGATCATTCTAGCGATTCTAACTCAGAGGATGTTGAGGTCGTGGCCATGGTTAAGACTGTTAAGAAGGCCGACAAGGCTGAGGCAGTGAGTTATGTTCATCAAGTTCCTCTTTAGCTGGTCTTGTTTTCTTCTATCAGTATTGTGGTCGTTTTTGTCTCGGTTTGGTTTATGTCCATTTGTTAGCTTAGTATTTCACTTCAGTTACGAAATTTCCTTCCGTATTTGGCTATGGGTGTTGATCATGGGTAGAAGAATCCAAGATGGCTGACAAAATGGCTGCCACAAAAGGGTCACCATTCTTGAATTGTCCATTCTGAACTTAGTATTACACATATTTGAACTTGTCATCATCTGGAAATTTCCAAGTCTCAAAGGAAATTTTGGAAAATGGGGTAAAATTTTGGAAAACCACCTGTGTCTCTGGTGATGCCATTGCCATCTGTCTTTGGAGAAATTCAATTTCTAATTGTGAGAAATTTTCACAGTATGTTGTTCTTTACCTCAAATTTCACTTTTTTTTCAAGCCTTGAATTATTTAAATTCAAGGAATTTTATTTCTTATCCATTTTCCCACTCTTCCTGTGTTTTTGCTATAACCTCCTATATTTTTTGGAAAGAAATCCTTTATGTTTCTGATATTTTTAAGTTTTCAAGATATTTTTCACGCATTTCCATGTTTTTGTCTGCGACATGAAGTTTTTGGCACATTTACGTCTCGGATGTGAAGTTTTTAGCACGTTCTCATTTGCGTTTTGAAGTTGTAGGCGCATTTCCTGTCTCCGTTTTGAAGTTTTAGGCCCATTTTTGTCTCCTATGTGAAGTTTTAGACACATTTTTGTTCACAACATGTAGTTTTATTCTTGTGATGTTTGAACACTCTTTGTCGATTGTTTCACTTTGAAAAATGTATTTGTTTTCCTATAAAAGAAGATAAAATCCTCCTATACTTTCTTGTGAAAAATCCTATTATACTATATGTGATGTTTGTGCAGGCCAAGTGTTTGATTTATTTGTCTTGTGTTATTATTATCTGCCTTTTTACTTACATGAGTTGGTTGCCTGAGCGGGCATTTATGACAAAACTTACTATTTGAATAATTTAATTTATACCACGACTAGTACTACTGTGAATGTCAACCATAGATGCATGTCTGACTTCTTAGCTTTATTTATAGGCGTCTAAACCAATTGAAAAGATGGTCATCAAACTTCCAAAAGAGAGTGCGGAAAATTTGAAAAAGTCCGAGAAGTCTGAGAAATCTGAGAACTCTGAGAAGTCTGAGAAGTCCGAGAGCGAAGATGAGCAGCCTAAAAAGCCCGAAAAGAAAGTCGAGAGTCCGAGGGCAAGGAAGAGGAAATCTAGTCCGTTCAAAAGTCAGCCGACCACCAAGTCAAAGGAGGAAGAAGATGAAGAAGAAGAAGAAGAAAAAAGAAAAGAAGAAGAAAAGGCTAAGAGAGGTTCCAAGAAGCAAATCATGAAATTGGAAAAACTGCTCAAGGTCTGTGATCTAGTCATTGCTTTACAGCTTTCAATCAGTCTCCAGTTGTTTTTGTTTTTTTACTGAATATTATGGAATCTAATGGTACAGATCTAATTCTTTCATGTTTGAATTGTCAGTTCAGGCTCCCCATGGTCCTTGAAATCTTTAGAAGTCCTTCAAAAAAATGGTCCTAGAAAGTCCTTGAAAAGGGAGAAATACCAGATGGTCCTGGAATCCTGATTATCTACAGAAAAATTCCTTTTAAGTCCATTGTTTTATGGATGTCAAGTTCTCACAAATGCACGGCCAATGTTCTCTGAACAAATGGCATTAAGTTTGTAGGAGATTTTTTTAGCCTGGCTCACCAGGCTAATTCAGGAGTAATGGTCTGAAAATATTGTCTGTCAACTCTACTGTTCAATAACTACAGGTTCAATATATCTGTTTTTGTGTTTTATTGGTTTGTTAGGGTAGCTAGATGTATGGAAATTACTTTTTTTTTTCAATTTCAAAAATTTTTTTCCCAAAATTTTTTTTTCCAAGATTTGAAAAAAAAAAAAAAAAATTCAAAATTTTTTTAGTTACACTAATTTTTTTTCCTTTCAAAAAGGGGATATCGGGCAACTTGTGTTTTTCAAAATTTAAACGTTTTTTGCTCCAAGATTTAAAATTTTATTTCCTAAATTAAAAAAATTGTTTTCCTAGATTTAAAAAAAAAACTACTTTTTTGTTCCAAATTTTTTTCTATTTCGCCAATATTTTCAAAGGAGGAAAAAATCGTACACATTCTTTTCGTGGTTATTTGGATATTATTTTGTTCATGGAACAACCACAATAACAGCACTTCACTTGCCGCAATTCAGAACAACCTTTCTCTGCCATTTCCAAAAAAGTAGACTTAACTATTTCACCAGCATTGCTACATATTTTGCTGTCATCACTGCCACATATTTTGCCGTCATCACTGCCACTTGAGCCAGGCTTTGAATCCGCGGATTCTTGTTTTTTTTGGAAGTGCTGCTGATTTGACAATTTTGATCTTGGAATGTCCTTGAATTCCGTTTTCAAATTTGAGTGTGAACCCTGCAGTCATGATTGACACAAACTGGCCCAAGGAGGCTTCACTTTCTATGACAATTTATGAAGAAACCTCCCAGAAATTGTAGTGTAGTTCAAAATATTTTTTCCTTGCACGGATGAAATTTTGTTGTTGTTCAATGAAAGTTTGCTGTTGTCTTCAGGAAATCCATGAAGAAATCCAGACTATCCAGGTGCAGGAAATGGACCTGGACGACCTGAACGACGACGCCTCTGCCTACATCCTGGAAGACAGGTACAAGAAGAAGATGATCAAGGTGAGACATCTGCGGGTTCACAATCAATTGGCATTCTTACAAGACCGTTAAACTGCTGGCTATATCAGGGCGTTTGCCCATCCTTGAAAAGCCTTGAAAGAAACTGCAAGTAGCAAAAAAAACCTGGAGAAAGCCTGGAATTTAGTTCCCACTTTTTTAATAAAATTCACAGCTAAATATTTAGCGATTTGTTGTGAGAGTCTGTCGACAGAAACATTTTGGTGTCAGAAAAAATATACTGTGTTGTTTTTGTATTAGTTCAAAAGATTTGCCTAGATTTTGAGAAACTTTTGCTCTGCAAAAGCCTTAACAAAAGCAGCTGACATCCTGTATATGGTTGGAAAATATTGTAGAGTGTGTAGATTACAGTGGTGTAATTGGCAATGTGCCATTGTTGTTGAAGGTTTGGAATCTTATCTCCAAAAGCAATTGCCCCATATGTGTGTCAGAGATGTGATCACAATTGCTTTCTGACTGAAACCATGTTTCTGCTTACGCTCATCTTGTAGATCTATATTTTATAAATCTGCTTATGTATTTTTCTCATTATTTGTCTTAGGTCTGGAACAAACTATGTGAACTGAAGGGCCGAGATTCTTCAACAGGACGAGTGACAGAGAAAAGATTTGTCTACGAAGGTAATTCATGTCCTTTCATTTTCATTCATATTCAACTGAGGTTGGTATGTGACAAAGTGTCCCTTTAAAAAGATTCCGTCTGATGTTCAGTTTCTTTAAAAAAGTGGGCCTAAAAATGGTTTTAGAAATATTCGTAAAAAAAATTCACTCAGGGAAAGAAACTCAGAGTGAAAAACTTCCGTTGTTGTTGAAATTGAGTATTTTTGGTAACAAGATGATTTATTTGTTGGGCATATTCCCTTCAAGCGACGGGGGAGGGTTGGTCTAGTGGTAAGGCGCTTGGCTGCCAATCGCTGGGACCAGGGTTCGAATCCAGCTCTTGCTGGGTCACCTGGGCCTCTATTGGACGGCTGCTTCTATCATCCTCTGCCACATTGCTGTGTCCTCCCCCTGTTCAAGTGCATAGATACAGAACGTAAATCCCCAATAATCCATCCATCCCTCCAAGTGAGTTCAAGTTTATCAAGTTTAGTGATGCAAGTATAAGAGCTGCAGTGGGGATCTAAAAACAGTTTAGACCATAGTAATATGTTTTCTTTCAGCCTCACATGATTTTCATTTCTAATATTGTATCATATCTTTTTCAGGAACGGCTTACAGAGAAATTAACAGAAAGATTTCTCATTTCATCAACAAAAAGAGGCTCTTTCCCGATTACGTTGATATTCAGGGCATCATCAATAGCTGCAATAACAGATACCGCTTAAAGATCAGGTAAGGCTGTTTTTTCTATAAATTCATAATTCTCGTATCATGTGCATGCATACTGTTCAGGTGTGTTCAACAAAAAGTTCGGAGAAAAAAAATGTGGAAAAACAGCAAAGTTACAGGCAAAAAATTTGGATGACACAAAAGAGTTTTGGGGGAAAAAAAATTGGAAAAAAAGAGGCTAATCAGTATACGCACTCTCACTTAACCCTTACTGGACTAAAGGGACATTTATGTGCATCCCCAGCTTACTGCCTGAAGGGCCATTTATGTCCCTAAAATCTGCTGTTGTCCCTGATGACGTCACAAGCACAAAATTGTTTTTTTTTGGACTGATCAGTCCAGTAAGGGTTAAATAATTGCAGGGCTCTCCTTGATGGAAATACTGAGCAAAAGGCAGTAAGGCAGTAAATTCAAAACTGATCATTAGACAGCACCGCTGGTGTCTTTATTAAGATGTCCCTTATATTATCCTGTGAATTAGCAAGTTGTTTTTATCTTCTTTCAGTAAAAAGAGCATCCAGACGTTGGCCAAGCAGGTCTTTGTAGAAGTCGGGAATAAACTCCAGGAGCGGAGACAAACTGATTTTGTCAACAACTTCGGATGTCCACTAACAGACGATTTCAAGTATGTGGTTTGTTAGCTTTTACTTGTGTTATTAAAGCATCTAAAGTATTGAATATTTAGCTAATCCAATAAATAAGAAACTAATGCTGTATGTGCAACATGCTAGTCGAAGTCTAATTGTAGCTTGCTGGTTTTAAAACAAGGATCTCTTGGCGCTGTGAATGTAGATCATGAAAAATGTATCCGGTTTATGAATTGTAATTTTAATTTTCAATCGTTTTGTAGAGAGTACGATGACCCAGCCTTATTTGATAGAACTCTCAGTCGGAAACTGGACAAGAATAAAGATGAGGGGAAAACAAAATTAGAAGAGGTAGGTTTGCATCAGCAATAAGTGTCCACAAGATATTATTGTTGAAAAGTAAGTATTTTGAAGTAGACGGGGTGTTATGAATCTCAGCAAAAGGTGGTCAAAGCCAAGGACAACGACAATATTCTTTTGTGATATCTTTTAATGTAGTTCTGTCATTCAGGGTCCCACAGCCCTTGAAAAATTTTTTTAAGTCCTTAAAAAATGGTTGGTCCTGGAAAGTCCTTAAAAACCCAAAAAAATTCAGATTATCCGTGGAAAAAAGTCTTTGAAAATCCACAGTTGCGTGAATTTGTCTATATGTGGTTTTTCGAAAAACAAATGAAATCAAAAGATGAACAATTTTTTGCAGGTGATCAACAAGTTTGCCCACAAGCAAGACAAAGGGGAAGAAGACTCGGACGAGTCAGAAGAAGAGGAAGAAAAAGAAGAAGAAGAGACAAAGCAAGTGGAAGAGGAGGTGGCCCAAGAAGTGCAGATGGAGATTGAACAGGCTGGTGCGTGTGACGAGTGTGCTGACTGTCGCTGTCTGTGAACTGTGCTCAAGTCTATTTGGTAGATCTACATGATTATCATTTCTTTTGAGGGCTTGCTGCATACTACGCATACTACGCATAGGACTTAGTAGGAGTGATTAGTCAGGTTTGATAGTTGAACTTGAAATAGGTACATGCTTTGTTTAGGGCTATTCCATTTAAAACTCTGGGAGGGGGATACATTTTTGACCCCCTCTACGCATCAAATGTGTTATTTTCCAGACCCCCCCCCAATGCACTAACTTCGTTTTCTTTGTGAGACCCTACATGCAATAGATGCAAATTTTTTACCTGCCTACATACATCAAGTCCAAATTTTCTTATTACAATACGTAATCTTCATGGAGTGATATTTTCCCCTCCATACATCTAAAGCGAATTTTTTGGGTCCCCTCCGACCTATGTATATCTAAGTCTATTTCTTTTGTATTCCTCCATACATCTGAACCAAATGTTTTCCAATCTCCCCATCCATCTTACAAAAAATAAATCTACCTGCCCACCTTGCCCCAATAGTTTTAGATGGAATAGCCCTTAGTCAGGGTCTCCCTGTACTATTCCAAAAGGTAGGTGATCAAATGGCTGTTGGTGTTGTCCATCAGAATGCTTACTCAGCCGGATTTTCTGCCAACCATGATACAACCGATCGACAAAATGTGTCAAGCTGTCTCGCATCCCCAGCAGAGACATGTGCATCTTCTAGTTTAATTAGTGTGGTGAGCTGAGAACTAACTAGTTGCCCCAAATTGGAAAATTTTGGAATGAATCTGGGAACCTTTAGTGCTTGTTAGCAATAGCTCTAGGTATAAGGAAGTAGGTCAGCTGTCCCTGTGACAAGCAAGCTGCCTTACCACATACGTAGTGGTCTCATGTGAGGGTGCAGTCCTACTGGTCGTTCTTGTTTAATATTATCAGCTGCATAAGGAGGGGTATATTACAGGAGGTTGCTTGTCACAGGGCCACTGTGTAGATAATTACTAAATAACAATATGATATTAGCTACTAATACAATTAGGCCTACCTAGATGTAAATAATATTAGCTGCTAATACGAATAGGCCTACGTGGATGTAAATAATTCTTGGTTGCAAGTGTTATTTACGCCCTCTTCTCATGACAGCAATTTTGCTGTTGGTTACTTCATTGAAGGAGCATTTTCTGGGAAAACGTAAAATCATGAGCAAGTTTGGTTGAGTGAGATGGGCGGTCAGCGATGAAAAATACTGTTTCCCGGGGAGACAATTCGGTTCAGAAAAGTCAGATTTCTGTAAATTGTGCACTGAAATTTTCCATCATTAGAATTACACATCAAGCTAATAGAAGCATGATAGATTAGTAAAAATTGGGAAAAGGTTCTATGAGAGAACATCACAACATTCCAAGACCAGTCATCAGTCCACCTGCATTGTTGGTGGTCAAATACTCATACTTTACTTCCAAGTTCATCCACAGATTTTTAAGTAAGTGTGAAACAAAGAAATCCATGGATTTGTTCTGGCCTTTTGGCAATTCATATTAGTCTTAGGTTATTCCATGCACGAAGATCTGACTTTCTGCTAGTCTGGAGGTTTCAACGATCTCGCATGGGTTTTCTTCAGCGAACTGATTCATCACAGCTTCACATGACCAAACTACGTCAAATTGTCAAACTGTGACCAGGGACACATGACCAACAACACTTTCTCGAGTTTTGAATCAGTTTGCTGAATACTCTAGAAAATCATAAGAGACAATTGAAAGCTCCAGTAAGAAGTAAGATATTTGTGACCTGCTCCACCAAAATGAGTTCAAAGTAGGCAATTTATATTTCCCAGAAATTAGCAAAATGTGTCAAAAGGTCACATTTTGATGTTTTTTAGCTGTTGGTACCTCATTTTAGCTAAATCAATTTCCTTTGAATAATTACGACCATTTTATAAGAAATTGATTTTAAATTATCTAAATTGGGCGTCCTTCTTGATTTTCTTAGTTCTTTCATTGCAAGGGCGGGAAATTCAAATGCCATTTTCTCAAAATTTCATGTTTCACATCATCAATGTTTGAGGTGCCATATCTTTGGATTGAATGGAGATATCAAAACATATGAACCACCATTTTAAAGCCCATTTTCAGTAGAATAAAGTAGTTTTCACAGCTAAATATGACAAGGGGCCGACTTTGAACCCATTTTGGTGGAGCAGGTCACATTTGTGTATCAGGGTTCCCACGATCATGGAAAGTCAGCGCAAGTAGTGGCAAAGAAAACTCAAATATCATAGAAAACTCAAATTTTTATCAAAATTCACGCTAAAATTTAACTCCTAAGTTTATGTCACATG
Source organism: Platynereis dumerilii (assembly GCA_026936325.1). Lineage (NCBI taxonomy): Eukaryota > Metazoa > Annelida > Polychaeta > Phyllodocida > Nereididae > Platynereis > Platynereis dumerilii. Next base: position 31,008,978 of record JAPTHN010000006.1, read on the forward strand.
GTTTGCGGACTGGATGGCCAGCAGAGATAAAGAAATTAGTATGCAAATTTGTTTCAGGGGCATATCGACCTCAGTTTGTAAGTTTTTGGTCATCGAAATCGGGATCCAAAATCCTAAATTTGATCATGGAGTGCTTTGGAAGAAGTCTTGGTATTTTTTTTGTCAAATTGAGTGGGAACCCTGGTGTATGGATAACCTGCAGCTAATGTGTGCCTATTGTCTTTCGCTCCTGAAAACATTAAGACTGGTTAATGACATTTTGGCTTATTTTGACCAAAAATTTTATGTCTGTTTTTGATTACAAGGCTTTTGAATTACGTAACTTAAAATTACACTAAATATTATGGATTTATGGCTCATTACAGACCAGTCTAACATTACTCTTACCGGTATGCTGTTTATCAAGTATAATTATGCATTTATTATTAAATATTGAATATTAAATTATGCTACATGCTTGTCTCATGGTATCAAGCGTCATATCTACCACAACGGACTTGATTTTGAATTATACACTGCGGGCTGAAAGTTTGGAAACACTGTTGATTTGCCATTGAATTAGTGGTAATATTCTCTCGCATAACTGCTTGTGGTTGCATGAATTCTTGTCCGATCTGCAGAAAATATGTCGTGGTAAGAAGAGGGATGTCAGAGGTAAGTTCAGTGCAAATGACACTCAAATTCCTATGTTGGTCTTGCAAATACAGATCATGCAGGGTGCCCACTGTTCTATTTCCTATAATAGCTAAAAAAGATATTAGGCTTCCTATAATTTCTTATATTTTGGAAAAAATTCCTATATTTTTCAAGTTTTCATATTTTGAGTGTATATGCATATTTTTGTCTGCGATACAAAGTTTTAGCATCTTTTTTCCCCTTAAATGTGAATTTTTATGCACTTTTTGTCCGTGACATGAAATATTTGGCTTATGATGGAAGCAATTCAATTCAGTGATTTGCCGATGGTTTCACTGCCGAATAAATTTTATGTTGTCCTATTAAAGTAGGTAAAGTCCTCTTATGTTTTACGATAAAAAATTCCAATAGCCGTATTGCTGTAATATTTTATGCGATTCGGTGGGCACCCTGTAGATGGGTCAAGACAAGAACCATAATAAGTTATATCGCATTGACCAAGGGCTGACTTACTAATATGCATCTGTATTTTAAAGAGCACCCTAGTAAAAGAAAAGCTATTTTAACAAACTAACCTCTGATGAACCTCCTCAGGCTGATGTGCACAAATTCTAATACGGTAAAATAGGAATCCATGCACCCTGACGCAGTTTTGCAGAAGAAGGTAACTCTAGTTCAAAGGCGAAGCAACTTTCTGTTCCAAAACTTTTGGCCGGCAGTGTAATTCTTCAATATTTTCTTAAATATTTAATGACATTGTGCATTACTGTCATTTCATGTACGATAGCCACTAATATTAATTGAATGATGTAATGTTAATGTGCAAGTGTGTTTCCTTTCCCATGCAGCACCTAAGAAAGTAAAGAAAAAACATAAGAAACCTAGTATGTATACACAGATAACATTCTTATTCCGTAGTTTTGTGCAATTGTCCATAACTGTGCACATGGAATGGGCGTGAGTGTTTTGGTGCGAGATCTTCACAAGAATGCCTATTTATTTTTCATGTGGTGTGCAGGGGGGAATTAAATTTCAGGTCTCTCACAGAATCAAAATAACCTTTATTTAGTTAGTTTCATTTGCAATTTGCATTTTCTGTCTTAAATTTTTGCAAATTTTCCGATTGGGCTTCAATTTGTTAGTAGAGATGATGTTAATTAGAAGTTGCCCATCATTTTCTAGCTAGGCTGGGGGTGGGGGGGTTTCTCTTGTGGTAGCATGCTAGGCTGCCAATGTCGCTTGGTCCATTGTCTTGCCGAGTCACCTCGGCCTATGTTGGACGGCGGTTTCAGCCTAATTGCCGTGTCCTCCTCCTGTCCTTATTTAATTAGCCTACCAAATGCATAAATAGAGGATGTAAAGCCCCAATCATCTATCCATCTGTCTCCACACTAGGCTGCCGATTGGTGGGTCTCAGGTTTGATTCCAACTTGGCTGGGTCTCCTGGACTTATGTTGGATGGCAGTTTCAATCATCCTTCGTCTTATTGCTGTCTTCTCCTGCTGTCCTAATTGGCCTACCAAGTGCATAAATACAGGACGTAAAGCCCCTCTCATCCATCCATCCTTCTAACCCCTACCCCCCTTCGAACAAGTTATAATTCCCAGCCGAAGAACCCTATGTTACTTCGACAGATAGTTCGTCCTGAGCAAAAGACTCGTTACGTCTTGCCTCTTCGCCGTAGTTCCTGTGTATCCTATGAAACCTGTTCTTTATACAAATACAGGACATGAAGCCATAAAATTATAAAGTTCATTTTGTCTATTCATTTTCGCTATTCTAATTTGCTGAAGAATAACTCTGCACTCAGTGCACTGCCATTTAAGTCATTTGTTTCTAATGTTAAGTTTTGACAATGGGGCCGTCACTAATACTGCACACTATTTGGGAGTTGAATGAATGGTGTTCTACTGTGTGATGTCATTTCAATTATAACCTTTCTTTCTCCGTACTGTTTCGTGCATAATTTTCTCTCTTTAGAACGATAGCGGATGATGCTGTGTGTTGTCTGTGGTATTTCCTCTTGGAATATTTTTGTAAGTTTTTGGGATATGAATGATAAGAGAAAACTTTGAATTATTTTTAACATTATTAAAGTTGGAAAATATATGATTTTGTAGACCAATTTCATTGAAGCTTCTCTAAATTCTCACCAGGAGGCTACAAACATAATACTTCATTCTTATTGGCTGATAGCTTTCCCGCCTTTGCATTGGATTGGTCCAGACTTAAGTGCTACCGAACTGTAGTATCTATGCATACTCCCCTGCAAAATCAATGCAGCTGCCAGCGTATGTTGGTAGAACTGTAATACCCCTTGCTTTTATGTGAAAGCATGCACTAATTTGGCTGGGTCACTACATGTGATGGTGGCGTTTGTGGTGCATTTAATATAACTTTAAGGCTTCTTACCTCTAATAGATAGATAGATAGATAGATATGGTAAGTGCAGCCCTCTAAGCTATTTTTTTAAGGAAATTTTTGGAAGTTGTGGTTTTGGATTTTGAATGTGTGCTTCTCTGATGTGTGGAAAGCAAATTGAAAAAAATCATTGAATTGTAAAAAGATATTTGGGCCCAATGTTTAGGTATCTTGGTAAATTGGGACATTCCTAATCCTTAAAAAGATCAAACAACATTTATCCCCCCCTGCTTCAGCCCCCATTACCTGACTTTATTGAAGAGATATATCATTATGTCTCTGTTCTTTGTCATTCAAGAGTTCTTTTGACGGAAACATGAAAAAAGAATGCCTCGTGATCAAAAACAGACTTTTTTTTTTCCTTTAAAACTTTCGGAATATTTGACAAATTAGATGGAACTATATAGAAAGTCTTTAATATCAAAATGATATCGTGGTACGTCTGTAGCCATTCATTAATTGTATCCTAAAGGTTTCAATAATTTTACAGAAATTACATAGCATTTCCATCTTGTGTTTTAGTGTATGATTGGTATAATGCGGTAAACTGTCTGTGACGAAATTATTCCGTTTAGTTTTCATTTATGCTGTTCATGAATGTATATATGTTACTTCCCCATGTTTTTCTTGTCATTATTTAAAGCTGTACCCTATAGCAATTGTAGTTTTTACTCCATATTTTTTCTGCTAATTTTCTACTAATTCTTTTAGAAGTTTCTCTCATATATTTAGTACATGTAATGCTGTTTGTAATGTGCTGAAAACTAAATCGTTATCTTGTTTTCATAAAGCACAAACCAAAAGTATATTTAAACTCCATCTAATAGTTATAGTTCCTAGTTATATTGTAGTTAAATATGAAATATAATAGTATAGGGAATGTCGTTAACTATAGACTAAGTGATAATAGTATTGTTTGATTTTATATTGCACTTATTCCAGATAAATCTGCTTACTGGCATTTGCAACACTTCTTGTCAATTATACCAATCATTATAGTAAAAGTTAGCTTTGGTTGAAAAAAATCTTTAATTGTAAAATGCAATGCATATATATTTTATAACTGAAAGTGATGTCAAGGCTTAGTTAAACCAGTCATCTTTTGAAACTCACTAAGTTGTGTAATAACCAAGTGAAGATTCGGTTACCAACAGTATAATCGCTCCCTTTAACAGTACTTGGCAAGTCTGACTCATACACATGAGGTTGAGGGTTCAAAACCTGCTCTGGCCATATCCATAGAAAATCACTATGATGTTTGGTACGATTGACTTCAACGCAGTGATCGCCGATGATCCGATGGGGTCTGGAATGGGTGCTATAAAAATCGTACGATATTATTAATTTGTATCCTGCGTCTTTAACATTAGTCTTGTGGTTAGTTCAACTTAGTTGATAGCATAAATTTATCGATGTCTCTGTCTCAGCGTCCCTTTAAAACAGTTCAGGATTTTCTAAATGAAGCCAGAAAACTGAAAATGCGATAGTAAAGTAAGGTCAGGAGAACATTTTAAGACAAAAATGCAAAAATTTTACTTCTAAACTTTTTTAAGGGACACTGTGCTGTGTCAATTTTTCCTGTGTAATTCTAATGCATCGTTAATTGCCTTTGCAGAACAAGAGGACGAACAGTCTTTACGGGTAGAACCTCAGATGATCGTTGAAAGTGAGTCGTCCGAGGAAGAGCAAGGGGCGGAAGATCTTGACGATGACGACGCCAGCAGCATTGACGAGCCGATCTTAAAAGAAGATTACGTGGTCGACGGGTTGCAGTGTACGTTAAATGATAGCCGGGAGGGGAAGGGAGAGGAAAAGAAGGAAGTGAAGAAAGAAGTAAAAAAGGAAGAAGAGATTGGAGTTATAGAAGCGATTAAGATAGAAGATGAAGAAACTGTTAAGATAGAAGATGAAGAAACGGTAAAAATAGAAGATGAAGAGACGGTAAAAATAGAAGATGAAGAAACTGTCAAGATAGAAGATGAAGAAACTGTAAAGATAGAACACGAAGAAACGGTAAAGATAGAAGATGAAACTGTAAAGATAGAGGACGAAGAAGATGAGGTCAAGGAAGTGGTAGAGCTAAAAGAGAAAGATAAGGAAACGGGGCGAAGAAAAGCAGAGAAGGAAGAAGTAAAGTCAAAGAAAGAAGTTCAGGCAACGAAAGACATAAAGGCAAAGAAAGATGTAAAGGCAAAGAAAGATGTAAAGGCAAGGAAAGAAGAACATAATGATTCCATCGAAATAGAAGATGACGATGAACCTACAATCAGTAAAGTGGAAGAAGTAAAGGATATCGACGAAGTAAAGGTGATAGAAGAAGTAAAGGTGGTAGAAAAAGTAAAGGAAAAGGAGCCACCCCCCAAGGAGGTAGTGGGGATCGAAGTACTGGATTCTCCATCGTCATCGGAGGATGAGGATACCTCCAAGAAACCAAAACCACAAGCGAGGCAAGACTGCTCGAGACTTGTCCCGAATGAGGAGCCAACAGAAAACGTGGAAGCAACCAGTCAGTTGAAGGAAATTGCGAAAAAAAGAAGCCAGAAAGGAGTTATTAACAATTCCACTTCTAGATCTGGTTTTAAACCAGGGTTATCAAGGGTCCAGCTTGTTGATTTTGGGTCGTCTAAGTCCCTTCAGGATAAATCATCTGGGTCACCCAGATCAAAGGATAAATCTGGGTCACCAAGGTCAAAGGATAAATCTGGGTCACCAAGGTCAAAGGATAAATCTGGGTCATCTCGATCACATGATAAGTCTGAGTCATCCAGGCCTACTAAAGTTAACAAGTTATCGAGAAGAAAGTCGAAACCATCTAAAGCACAAACGATCACTGTTGATGATGATGATTCTGAGGATTCTGAGGATTCTGAGGATTCTGAGGATTCTGATGAAGATGTGGTGACGCTATCTGATGATGACGATGACTGTAATATTGTCAGTTCGGTCTCCCCTGCCAAAGGTTCCAGGAACAAGCTAAGGAGAAAGAGACCACTGCACCAGCAGCCTATGGGAGCTGCCATGGACCCTCGCCAGATGTCTTTCAATGGCCCTGCCAACCGCCAAATGGGTCTTGTCCCTAATAACATGCGTCCCGTGAATCGACCCTTCCAGCCTCGTCAGATGGGTCCAAATTTCTCGGGCTCCATGAACCAGAGGATGCCGATGAACCCCAGGATGAACGTGAACCCAAACATGAACCCTCGGATGGGTCAGATGCAGCCTATGGTACGACGCCAAATGAGGGGAGCTAGGCCGAACATGGGTATGCAGAACCAAGGAGTAATGTTTCATCCACAAGCTTTAAATGCTAACAGGATCTCCCCACGGCAGATGACTCACGTACGGCCGCAAATGCCTCAAGTACCAGGGGGTCAAGTACCAGTGAGTCAAGTACCAGTGAGTCAAGTACCAATGAGTCAAGTACAAGGACCTTTCAACCAGTTAGCCCCAAGAATGCCACAGGCGCCAATATCTCCCCGTCAGAGAGGTATTAACGTTCACCAATCGCCCGAAGCACGAGTGGCAATCCCTCGACTACCTTTAAGGCGAATAAACCCCATGCCTGTCATCAGCAACGTCACTTCTGGTCAACTACCAGGGGGAGCCCCTTTCCAAGCCCCTGGGATACCCAATACTCAAAGACATTTTGCTCCCGTTTCAGCAGCTCCAGACCAAGTAGTTATCAGCGATCCCCTCCCTGACTTTGTCATGAACGATCGAGTTATATCGCCCATAGCAGTGGATCCGCCTGATCAAGTGTGCATCCCTGACTCTGCTACTGGTGGGCCTCCTGAAATGAGTAATTCGTTTAATAGATCCCCGAAGAAGTCATTGAAGACGTCTGACTCGTCGCCTATGGTGGATAATAGTGCCACAAACGATAAAGACTCAGGAAATAATACCAACAGTCCTTCTCGGAAAACTGTCAAGAAAGTAACACAGACCAACGACTACCTACGTCGCATCGCTGGTGCCTTGTCAGCGAACCCTGTCGTCTCTGTTGATGATGATGAGGTCATCGCCCTTGATGATGATCCTACGTCATCAACGGAATCATCTAAGGACTCTAATATCGGTTCTAATGGAAAGACGACTCCTAAAAAAACAGTCCCTAACAACATTCGTGTCAAACTCAACTTAGAACCGAAACGAAACTTCATCCAGAAATTAGCCAGCAAAGCGGTGGAAAGGGTCGTAAAAAATACCATTAAAGATGAAGCTCCCGTAATCAATATCTGTGATAGCCAAGAAAACCCCCAAAATGCCTTGGAAGATATCGTTGTACTCGACTGAGTCTGTTAACTGAAAGCTGTTTGAACATCAGTCTATGTTTTTGCTTCTTTATCTAATCTCTTGCGCTAGTCAAATTCCTTCTTGAAAATATATATCGTACAATTTAGACAATGTCAAATTGACTTAAAAAACAAATATAGGTCATGAGACAAATACTGTCTTTAAATGTCGCACCAACTAATATATTTGGTGAACATCGGTCAAAAGAAAAGGGAAAGTTTTGATATGCTTATTTAAAAAAGTTGTCATTGACTTATATTCCAGCAGCTTATGCTCAACCACAGGACCTAGCCCAAATAGATAATTGTTTCGCTAGTCTCTAGTTTATGCAAAGGTATCACAATCTGAATGAGCTTGCTAACTTCATGTGGACTGGAAGTAGGTCACTTGTCAACTCGACCAATCAGAAAAGTTCTCACAAAGGTCTAATTTTTTAAGGTGATCTCTGATGGCCAGATGCTCAAATTACCTACTTTCTGTCCAGATTAGGTCAGCAGCCTCAGTCTGAAGGTGTTAGCTTTCAATATATTCAAGTGACAAGTATTGAAAGAGTCTAATTCGGCTTTGGCCTGGGACTCAACATTGTTATGTATATAATACACATCATGTAAATAGCTTACGAATGTATGTGAAAGATATGTAAATGATATGTACATGTATTAAGAATGCCAACAAGTTTTGCTGTACACGGAGTATGAGTGAAATTCTGTTAAAAAAAAAAAGAACATAATATTGTTATATAGTGTGGCAGTGTGTCGTGGTTCGAGTGTCAGAGCCATTCATCATTGTGAGAAGTTTGCACAACTTTTCCCAAATATTATTTGTCATTGTCGTCATCTGTAAATTCTACATCTCATTTCATCCATTATTAGCTACTCATTTTGTAGAAAATGTTATCTTTGCAAATTAATTCACGAGGCTGACTTCCGAAATCTTAACAAAAACTTGCGAGCTAATTAAGGAAATCAATCAATTCAACCAATTGAATGGTTGCCATGTACTCCAACAAAGAGTTGCTTGTTCTTTGTACGTTTTTCAAGATCAAGCCAATCAGTATTCTTGAAAATATGAATTTATTGATGAGTCCCGGCTCTGTCTTGTGAAGCTAATACTCGTGTAGCGAAATGAGTTCTGTTGGGTCGGCTGTGAAAAACTTGCAAAGAAACAGCCTTGTCATGTTTCGAGTGGCAAAAGTGAATTAAAAACAACAATGATTATTCTCAAAGCATGTGCAATGTGTTATCCTATGAATATATATATCTGCAAAAAAAAAAATTCTCATATAAAATAATGTTAAACGTATAACATTCCAAAACTTAAAACCAGAGCTTTGCGACACTTAAAACAGAGCTTAGACGTGCCTTTGTAACTTCTTTTAGGAGAAGGCCAGACATAATTGATCTTTAGCTTCTCGGATCTTCTCGAAGTACTTTTTGTGGGGTCTGTCGGTAGGATAGAAAAATGCTGTAATCTCCATGTTTTAATGTCAACTTAATAAAAATGTGGGTAAACTCTTTTTTTTTCTGAAGACAGAAAATTTGTTGAATTGTTCTATGTGAGAAGTTAAAAATGAATAATGTCTGGCCTTAGCTCTGACAACTGCTAAGAAATGTTGATCAGAACTTAAAAAATAATTGTAGACGACTCTGGCATTTGTTTGAAGATGCAATATCTATTATTTTCAAAAAAAAGTGTACAAGTGTTATTTATAAATATCTGTTATATTATAAAACATGAACTAATGTGTGACGCATCACCAACAGGAAAATATTACTTCCATTCTTCATGGATATTGAACATTTCTGCTTTTATCATGAATGAATGAATGATTGGCATGTGAATAAAAATGTACCCTTATCAGATATTATGTCGCACATGGGAAAGTATTAAAACTCTTTGAGTATGACATGATTTGACTATTATTATATTTAAAAATTGACAGAATTTGAACGCTTGTCTGTGTAAAACTTTAAATAAAGGTGCTTGGATCACAAAGTCATAATGTAGGCCTAAATTTGTTTAGTTTTACTGAAAATTCTGAAAATCAGAATGCTATTTATATTTTCTGGTGCTTTATGCTGTGTATTAAATACATTATTTAAATTTGCTAATTTTATTAATCACAATTTTATGAATATTGTGATTATTATTAATCTTCCAAATACCTGACTTCATTTTGAAAAATTTTGTGGATCTTTTTCATGGAAGATCTCGAAATAATATGAACTTTCAAGTGATTGTAACCCAGATAATGTGTGAAGCTTGATTTTTAGTGTTAAAATAATTCATTCCTTTTGAGATTTATAAATTATCATTTCCCTCAAGTGTTTAAATGTAACTTTATTAGTTTAAAATCTTGCTCTCCCCATATTTCTGTCAAATTGTATTGTGTTCTTGAATGTCATTTCTAACATATTTAGGATGAGAAAATTTGGGACCAAATTTGTCGTTTCTATAGCAGGGTGAGGTTACACTGTATTTAATGAAAAATAAATTCTAAAAAAAAAAGTATTGAATAATCATAATAAATTTGATAGAATTCTGATTTTAATGAAAATTACTCAGAATTAAGGGAAAAAAAATTTAAAAACCACTATGTTCAACTAACTCATTTGTGAATTTGTGATCGTAGAATGTAGTTCTCCTAATCTCCTTGTTACATAAATTTGTGTTTTAAATTATATTAGCACCTGTTACATGTTCTATTAGGTATATCTTTGCAAATATTCATGTAAATTATTTCCATGCGTAAGTAAATTGAAGTTGTTGCGTGTACGTGAGGTCTGGGTTTCGGACAGCTCAGGGTACATTATATTGTTACAAGAGTATTTATGTTTGTTCCATTCAACTTTGATTGTTGAAATGATTGTGTACAGATAAATGGTGTTTAATAATCATGATTATTTATAAATGCAAAAATGGAAATTGTTGAGGATAATTGTGAAATTGTGAATGAATCAATTGATTGGATGAATAATGATTAATAAAAGTGAGATTTGTCATGTATTGAACTATAACATTGAGTGTGTCGTCATTGGTCGTAATGGTTAGGGGCCGAACAGATATGGATTTCTGTTAAAAAAAAAAATTGCATCCCACTTGCATCGTGACACTGTCCAGTCCGTTTTTGCTATGACTTTTGACTTGTTCAGGGTCTAGTTGATATTCAAACTTTTTTTAAGTTCCTGTCTGATTGGTTGGTGTCAAAATTTAGGGTCTATGCTTATATTAGTTACACTGGGTCTTGGTTCAAGATGTAGCTAGATTGCGGTCGAAATTACCAGCTTGATTTTACTGTCTGCTTCTATTGACATGAGCCTCAGCGGGGCAGTTGGTTAAGGTGTTGAAGTTGCTGGCTGTCACTTTGTCAGGTCTCATGTTCAAACCTGTACATGGTAGCCTGGTAGGTTCCAATCGTGCCGAGTTTGTGGAGGTAATCAATTCCAGGAATAGCAGTTCTCGTAATACCCGGTGGCTCAATGGGTAGAGCAAAAGTATTATAGATAAGGTCTGCCATAATTGATCTTAAGCCCCTCGGATCTTCTCAAGGCACTTTTTCTAGAGTCTGTCTCAGTAGGACTAAAAAAAAAAAAGAACATTTTATCAAAATTACGGGTTAGCTAATTTTTTTGTCCGTAGGCAGAAGATCTGTTTGGTCGTTCAATCCGAGAAGCTAAAAATCGAATGATTATGTCCAGAAACTGATGACATGTATCTCTGGATTTTCTCTATCACCCAAATGCTGCCTTCTATATAAGCCAACAAGAATGAGACGAAGATGAGATGGACAAAAAGGTTGAGACCACAATAGAGGTGGCTGGAGGGAGGAAGTTAACAGTGAGGAGATTGTGAGGGAGTGAATAGGAAGGAGGTGACAAAGAAAGAGACTGCGGCGGTGATTTGGGAGGAGGTGATAGGGATGGAGGTGACAAGGAGAGGGAAGAATAGGGTACGTGGAAGTGACAAAGATGGAGATGACAAGTAAACTGGCAGGGAATCGACGTAACAAGGAGGAGAGCGAAAAGGAGGCAGATGACAAAGGAGGAGACTATTTGAAATGCAGGGGGGAGGCTAATGGTTTTTCTTTTATTTTTGATAAATAATTTTTTGCTCAGTTTTGGTGAAATAAATCAATCTTTTTGGGCAGTCTCGAAAATAAAAATTCTCCAATGCAGGGGTATTTCTTAAAAAGGCGTTGTTTGATGAATGAATATTCAGGGATTTTGCGCACTTGAAATAAAATAAATACTGTCCCGTTTCCGTGAAATAAATAATTTCCCGCTGAAGAAAACTCAAAGCCCCCTCCCCTTGGGAAATTAAACGATCGTCCCTAATTAAGTTAGGAGGGAGGAGATAGTCCGTCTGAGCCTGACCGAGCGTGTGCCCCGCTCAGCAAGAAGTCCGGTCGCCCGGAATAGCTAGGGAGGGGACGTTCAGGGATGACAACGACAGACTCGGACAGAGGAGAATAGCAGGAAAGTGATGAGGATAGAGATGACTGGGTAGGCTTTGTCTCAGGATCTTTGCTAGTCTTCCACTCCCAGTCTCCAGCTTTCCTCAGTCAATCTTCTTGACTAACATGGCGCCAAATCATGAAATGAAAAACTAACTGCTCCCCAGATCCGACATTGGATAATGAAAAACGAACTGCTCCACAGATCGGACAGCTACGTTTTACCTACTCAAGCGCCAAGTGCGCACCAGTGGGTTGTCCTTGCAGGTGCGCGTGTTTCCCTTCCGAACCGGAAGTGAAAGCCTCATTCCAAAAAATAAACATGGCGAGTTCGGACGATGTGGATTGGACGACGTGTATAAAACCTTTAATTTCGACATCATGCTCGTCCTTTGGCAAGAAAGAAATACCCGATTTAGTAAATGCAATAATCAAAAGGTATGTATAGACCGATTTCGACTCAAGAGAAGGTCGCATTGGCCTGCAATTCTTTGTCAAACTTTCACAAACACAGGCCAAAAATTTGCAAATTCATTTTCCTGATTCAGCCTGTCTGGACTTTGGTTGTTGTTGTTGCCAAGCCGGTTTTACTATTTTTAAGTGTTGGGAATTTCCCTTTATTAAACAACATATTTGCAGCAATTTGGGATGCTGCTTACACGATTCACACAGAAAAAGTGGCAGTTGCAATTTTGGAGAAGTGACAGAAGTCAAACATAAAGTCTTAAATTTGAAGTTTGACTTTCGTTTTGCTTGCAGCAGTGCCAGTGGGTCTTTATTTTATGTAAAGTGTCATCCCAGAATGATGAAGTCCAATATCCAGAGTCTTCAGCCTTCAGGTAGCAAAAGTCTGGTCCAGCCGCACCTCCACTGACACTGTCCAGATAATGGACTTCATCTTTCGGAGTGCGCCCAATCTGGTAGCAATAGCTTTGGGCCGCCGTCATCTCACGTGCATTCTGGTCGCGGTTTCATGATGGCCGCCGCCAGGGGGATCGATTTTGGTCGCGTTTGGTTTGCTACTCTGTTCTTGTGAGTGTATAATGTAGATAGACTAACTAACTTTACTTTTTATCAGTTGGAAGATGTGAATGACAGAAATTGAGTCTAGTGGTCAAGTACAATTCTGTTCATCACACAAATTGAGTCTAGTGGTCAGAAAATTGCAATTTAGAGTGTTGTCATCATAGGATCTCATGCCTTGTGATTTATCAATTGCTATTAATAATTGCCTGTGGAATAAAGATGTTTCAAGGATCTTTCAATGTCTGCTGCCTTATTTTGTCCAATAAAGATGATTTCGCTTTGTTTTATCTTATTTTGCCAATTAATGACTTTGAAGACAGCTCAAAATGGGAAATGTGTTCTTTTCAATCCAAATTCAAACAGGATCATCTTTAGTTTTGGAAAGCATTACAACATACTCAGTACTATTTCATTTTGTTAGCAGATAGGTTCAATAAGAGAAAACATAAGAACAATTTTCTTTTTTATTAACCAATTGGTTCAATAACAGGAAATGTGTACATTGAATCAGTCAATTAATTCTATTTGAAAGTGGTCAAATACGATTCAGTTCATCACATAGACACATATTATGTGCTGTAACAGTAGAATTGCAATCTGGAGAGTTGTCATCACAAGATCACATGCCCTGACAGGCAGTGATTTTTGCTATCAGAGGTAAAACCTGTTATCATAGCTTCATCACAGGAAGAACACCAAATAATTGAAAGTCTAAAATTGAACTGCCAAGTAATAGGCTAAATATGTTTCCTCAATCCTATACCAAATTGAAAATGTTTTCTTTATTCAAAATTGCAGCCTATAATCCAGTTTTTTTAATTTATTTCATTTCCAAGGCAATACATTGATTAGGACCATATGATGCAAACTACATTTTGTTACTTAACAGCATTTACACATTAAAATGTTGCAAAACAATTGGTCAAATTAATAACTTCAATTGATACTGTTGTTGACACTGTAATAAACACTGTTTGCTTAACACCTTGCATGAGGGCAGACAGACCGGCACCTGGGATGTCTGAACTCTGAAAAATAAGTTCTTAAATATATATATAAACTTTTATTGACAAGCAGAAATATCAAATATAGATACATGTGTCAATCGAAAAATAGAAATGTATAAGTCTAGATCTACAGCTACAGTATTCTACAATACCAACATTTTTTTTTTTTTTTTTTTTTTTTTAAATCTAAAAATGACAGTTAAGGTTCACAGTTAAGGTTCACAGTTCATGTTCACGGTTCATGTTCACAGTTCATTTCACAGTTAATGTTCACAGTTCATGTTCACAGTTCATGCTAGTTCATGTTCGCAGTTAAGGTTCACAGTTCATGTACATTGTTCTTCAAAATAAAATCGAATACAATTTTCATTGTTCATGAAATAGTAATACTGGTCCCAGTTTCATACACATAATTACAAATCACATAAGAGTCAATCAAAACCAATCATAACAAAGTTGGGGTAAATCTTGACATACACAGCAGCACCGGTGGAGTTAAAGTGAGGGGAGGCATATTAAGTTTTTTTAAATTTATTTATTTATTTATTATTTTTTAATCACATTATTTTATTAAGAAAAGCACCTAAGGAATATATTAATTCAGGGTTATTTAAAAATATATAAATCTAAAGAGTCACAAATTGCATTTAACTGATTATAATTACGATAATTATCAAAGTAACTATAATAAATCAAACTAGAAAGCTTCAAGAAGAATCTAAAAACACATTTGTTTCAGAATTCCTACAAACTATTGATCTGAAAAGCGCTGATGAGCAGTTTACTGAAATTAGCGCTTTATAAATCCATATTATTATTATTATTATTAACAGTATGTTTAACCACTTATTGGCTACAAAATGGTTGAACTTGAACCAAGCATTTCTTATTTATAAGATTAAGAATAAAATTAGGCCTACATTTAAAAGTTATTGACTATCAAACTAAAATACGGTATAATACTGATAATTAACTTACTAACATATTCACCGTGAGTATGACTGATTTGAATTTATGCTTCAGCACAGCTAGCTACATGTTTCAATTTAATTTATTTATTAGCTGATGCTTACAAGTACATAAATGCGTGTCAGATTGTGATGTATGTCAGTGGTTGGGTATTCAGTTAATTGAGTAGTGCATGTGATTAACCACGAAATTTATCAAACTTTTCCATCAAACATAACATCAAAGCTTTAATTCATGCAATTATTCCCAGCTGATTAAGAAAGCCTTAGTTTCCAGAACAAGTTATCATGTAAATGTGCACAGAGGTGCGATGTTGACATGTGTATTGGTAGCTTTGTAGTGTTAAAAGCACATGCATGTTTAGGCGGCCGTAATACACGGCGGCCGAAAACGGGCGCTACCAAAGTCACTGGCGGCCACAAGCTAGCGCGACCAGATCCGCTGTGGGACCAGAATTGGCAGCGACCAGAATCTACTGATTTCCATCTTTCTGAGTTGATGGTCAGCCAATGACTGGTATGACCGAAGGCAGAGGTGGCGGAACGCTTCGAAAAGTGGGGGGGCACCGGGCTCCAGGGCAGCTTCTTTACGATAATTTCAGCAGAAAAAGGGGCATTTTATGTATTTTTGGACCCAAAAGTGGGGGGGGGGGGCACGTGCCAGCTCCGCCGCCTCTGACCGAAGGCAAAGATCGTTAGTTGACGGAAGGTTTTTTAAATGCAAAATTTTCCCCCCATATGACTTTGGCATAGCTAAAGGTTCAAAGCTCAATTTAAGTGAACAGGTCAAGCCAGACTAGCCCCAGGTGCAAGCATCGGAGTCACATTGGGGCTAAACCAGTCTAATGAATGTATTCTTCACTGTGATCCTAGTAACCCGTAGGTCTTGACAAGGATATTATTAGGGTTGGATAGAATGGTTTAATATCTTAAAGCAGAGCCGCTCTGCATGTAGACAGACGAGGCTATTCGCAGAGCCCAGCTCCGCATTTAATTTAGAAGCTAGTTAATTAGGCCCTTGCCACCTTGGCTGGAGCCTGGAGGCATCATGTTGTTAGGTGACAGCTGTCTTTTAAATCAAATTGAAGCTTTGAGCCTGTGGCCCACTTGCCGACTCTGGCAACAGACAGTACTTATTAGACAATTAAAGTCAAGACACCAAGCAGGTCTTTGAAAGACATGTCTAGCTGTACACAGAGGCTGACAGAGCCACGCTGTCTAAAAAGCCGCCCACTTCCTGGTATAGCAAATGTCACTCCTCACATATTCGTTTTGTGCTTACAATTGTTATAGAAACACCATGCAAGGCTGTGTAAACATATCATCGAATAGCTCGACATGCCAGCCAAGCAGTGAAAAAGTTGAAGTTGCGTAACTCAGAGTCCGCGAAAAGTGATTTTGACACACAGGACATTCGGGCAGGTAGATTCTGAATTTCACCTGCCCGAATGAGGTCTTACCTGCCCGAAATTCCAATTCTAGTAATTTTAACTGGTGATCTGGATTTGGTGTCACGGTGCTTTCATAATATGAAGCTACCCAAAACGCAAATTGAGTATACTTGCATAACACCCTAGAAGACATGGGAGGAGAGGGAGGCATATAATAGGGGGAGTATTCTCCAAACCTTGTCAGATATTAAAACATCACTTCAATTTCTGTAACTGTAATTATAAACACCAAACCTGGCTACGGACATTGTGGACAGTGTAGTAAAGTTTTCATAACTGAATTATCAGTAGTTTGGCTGGAGGAGTGTAAGGGCATGAATTAATAGTATAATGATTGTCCCACTGGTGAGGCTGACTCAGATAACTGTATAACATTTCAAAGATTCTTGCATTGAACATAAGTTTGTAGCCATTGCTTGTTGACCAGGTAGGGTTTATTTCATAATGATAATATTAGACTTAATTAGAATCAATTTCATGTAATGCATGACAATAAATTTTTACCTGTCTTATCCTAACGCAGTATCTGTTTGTTTATAATTCACTGGGTTTCCAGAAAACCCGACAGGTCCCCTGCCAATATCTGTAGTTAACATCATACCAACATGGCTCATTGTTGTAACCTTGCAGGGCTCAAATCTTGTGCAGATACATACTAGCTAGTGTTGGGCATCGCTAATTGCAATGATGAAGCATTGACACTTACAATGCTTAATTGCAATCCATCTGAGCTCATTTGACACTTCTGTCACCAATTTGTCTCATTGATGTTTGTCAATTGCACTGGATATTTCAAAGGCCTTTTCTAACTGCATCGTGATTGCTGTATTAGATAATTGACTCTCTAACTAACCTGTCGGACATTTGGGCAGGTGACCACTTTATTTTTGCCGGTCATACGCTACTTTTGCCGGTTTTGACCGGCAAACCGGCACTTTTCGCGGACTCTGGCGTAACTTGTGTTGAATGATGATTATGTAATGATTTGATTTTGAAACGAAGGCTTTACAGATTGTGTACACTGTGCAGGTCCTTTATGGTCCTGCATTGATTGCCAATCGCTCTTGTACCAGGCTATTGCTGCATTTGCTAAATTGGGTGACATGTCAAGGCACTGCCAACAAAAATTACAGAATTTAGCATGCAAACGACTATTTGTTAGAATAAAAATTCAAATTGTGAAAAGCAATCCTTGGAACTGTCATATCAATGACTTATCTGCCATATCTGGTGTGAACTGCTTATTAGCAAGGAGAAATGATGAACCTTCAGTAATGAATGGTGAATACTGAATAGCAGAAAAAGGGGTAGCATATGGCACGTGAAGTAGAGGATGATCTGAGTAGGCCTATAGTATACCTGGTGAAAGTTAAGCGAGGGAGAGAGTCTTGGACCGTGTTTTTTGGAAAAGGATTGTTTTATTCAGATTTATTTATTAATGTATCTGTCTCTTTATATTTCAGTGAGAATGCTATCCTGGAGCATTCAGCCGATTTGGAATGTTTCTACTCTTCTTTCGTTGCTTTGTCCACACATTATATCTGCACTAGTATAACCACAAGTAAGTTTTTCTCCAATCATTTGATTGTGGCACACTGCTGATCAATACTTACTTGACAACCAAAACATTTTAATGATCTTATAAAAATATAGTATCGTAATAATCAGGGATAACCTTAGTTTTCATTAAAATTTTTACACTGTAAAATATTGACTTCTGTTTTGTGTAGGTCACCCTATTGATATGAATTTTTCGTATGCATTAAATGCATTTATGTCCATTTTCTTTTTCAGTATCAAAAAGTAGTTTAGGAAATGTTGTATCTGCTTGCAAAGTTTTGCTGAAGTTTCTGCTGACCCGCTTACAGAAACATGATCAGAACTGCACAATTTCCCCGGTGAGTACTCCGTCATTTTGATAATATTTATTTTATTTTGGATTATTGTAGTTGAATGGATACACATGTGTTTATTAATGATGCACCCATCCACAAAAGAACATAGTGGCCCAACATTCAGGCATTCTTTATGAACCATTGTTATTATGTGTCCTATTTTTTCGAGACGGTCTGCATATATTAAAGATCATGCAGTTATTCTAAAAAGTTGGTACTCTTAAGCATATTTCTGCATCTCAAATACAACCTTATTTGACTCTGACCCCATTCCTAACTCTGACTCCGACTCCATGGTGTTCTAGCTAAGCCATTTGACCATGGGGTCACACCATGCCCGACCCACTTCCACCATGCTCAAAAAAAAAAGTTGAACTTTTTTTAAGTGCCCCCATTTCTAGAAAAATTTATGCTCGAATTATTGAAATCCTAGCTGGAACACTACCACTGCGCTGGAAAATTCATTTTTAGCGAAGCCCTCCCTGGTCCTCTGTTGATCATTCACTGGATGATGAATTCTTCTTTGAATTTTCTTTGTACATGTACTTGTTAGTTAAAATGTAATAGAAATCAATAGATGTGTTAAGGAGGACTGTCCTGTCTTGTTCAATTGTTTGCATGGATATTAGAGAAGGCAAAATGTGAGTACAAGATTCAATGTGCGTGGGGTTTATTTTTGTCTTTTCTGTGGCCTTCCTGTATATGTTGTATTGGCTGCTGCGAATAGGGATGCACAGGTATCGGTCCTATCAATGTCGGAATACTAGTCAGTACAGTAGCTTATTAAATGGTATCAACGGCATAATCAGCCTATCAGGGATGGTATTTGGGAGGCCTCCCCTACTGAAGAGCAGCATTATCACAATATCAGCCGTGTAGACTGATATGCGTGCATCCCTAGCTATGAATAATATACATGACATCAATGACGCATAACATTTGTCTTATAATATATATGTACACCTCTTACAATATTTATTAACATACATAGTATTACAATAATACATACATGAACAGTGCCTTTCTTGCATTTATCAGAACTGCGTTTCATTCTGATCTGAAAAAACAATATCGTGGCTTGTTACACAAAACAATTATATGCATGTACATGGAAAATACAGAATGCAATGAGCTTCCATGAATTTGTGGGGAATTTTCTGTACAAATATGAAAGGAAACAGGCCTAATATGTGCGCTTTTATGATCTTGCTTAAGAGTTAATGTTTCACAAATTTATGTTACAAAAAACTCAAAATGTCCATTCAAATTTTTCAATACCTCCTTCATCATGACTAATGGCAACGATACTCATAATATACTGCACTGAATTGCTTTGACTGTGCCTTACAGCCCAAGGATCAAAGTTCCATTTAGAGTAAATATTGTTACCCCTTGGGAAACATTCATTGGATAGATACATGTATTTAATTTTCCAAAATAGTTGTATCAATAGTATCTGACAGATTGAGACAGTGTGATTATATAATAAAACCCCATGACTGTAAAGTTCACAGCTATGAACATCATTTGTGTCAAGTCTGCTTCAGAATTGACACTCGCCCTTCGGACTCGTGTTAATTCGGAAGCCGGCCTTCCACTCCTGATGTTCATAGCTGTGAACTACACTGTCATGGGGTTTTATAACAGAGTACAATGGTTCCAAGAGACACCCGGAAAGTGTTTTGAGCGCCCTATCTTGGAGGTAATCTGAGATGACTGATAAATATTCTAAGCAGTTTATCAAAATAAAAAACTCATAGTCATTGACATAGTCAAGGATTTTCTAATTATTGGGAGACTTTTTTTATTAGAATCTGTGTTTGGTTGACCGAAAATGTATTAATTTTTCACAACTTTTTATGATTTCAGAAATTCTTGATGGTCTTGGTGAAGAGCTTATGTCGAGGAGTGTCAAGTTTGCCCAAGTCAGACGTGGTGACTTTCACTGCCCTCCTAAAGTCCGCCAAGCCACCTGCAAACATCAGTGCGTCAGCAGGTGAGTCAGGAAAAACTGAAACTTGTATAAATAGGTATTAATACGGATTTTGTAATGAGCAAAGTGTGTGGAAAATGAATTTCTAATTAGCGAAATGTTTAGAAAATTGTATTTTGAGATGTGTGTTGTTTATCTTATTGGTAGTAACAAACGAAACTTATTTGATTTGAAACATTTTAACATGGAGGATTTTGGTATTTTGGTGGAAAATATATGCCTTTCTTTTCAAAATAAATTCGAAAGTTGGTGTGCAGAATGCATGTGTATTCTCTCTTTATGCAATAATTGTGTCTATATAAATTATAAAAGTGTGAAGAAAATAAAATGAAAAGTGAATGAAATTATATTTTGACTAGTTAGCTACGAATGAAGATTTTTTGGGTCGGATGAGGATATTTCTTTAAAGTGCAGTTTGTCAAATTATTTATAAAAACTTTTGACTTTCTTTTTAGAAGGAGAAGAATGCCAGGATGCTCGGGAACCGAAGCGCCCTCGCCTGGACACTGGAACAGATATCTTCTCGCAATTGACGTCCGTCTTGGAGGAAGTACCCCCCCTGGGCAAACCCAAACAGGACGGCCCAACAGAAAGCATCAACTCAGATGGAGACACGACTGTTGTCCATATTCCTGACACTTCAGAAGAGGTAAGATCATACTAATGATGAAATGATTGATATCTTTATATGTTTTTTAATTGAGGACACATCAGACGCAGATAATCTGTTGATTTTATTGAGAAATGCAGAAAACCTTGATAAAGAGTCGATGTGTCTACAAAACTCTACCTGCATTTGGTGTTCTATTCATAGTAATATACTTCATACGGTACTGAAACTTCCAAGTATCATATTTCTTGGAATAAAATTTGCTGAATTTTATACCAATTAGAACTTGCTATTTGCTATATAAAAGGAGCTGTGCAGTGTGGCATAATTTACGCAACCATTTCTCGGGAAAAGGTTGGATAGATGCTAGAAATGACCATTTCAGTTCAACTGAGTAAACACAGTATAGTGGTAGCTGTGCAACTGTACGTGTAACAGTGAGGCTCTTTGGCTTAAACGTGTAACATGTATACTCAACTTATGGAAATATTAAGTCCAACAACCCAGTTTTGCATTCACGCTTTCAGCTGAAGTCGTTGTTCGCTGGCAAGAATATCCTGACCCTGCAGCAGCTGAATGGCAGTGACGTTCTGCTGGATGTGTGCCTGGATCTTGTCTACCTCAAACGTTTCATGATGAGGTACGAAGACGCCGTCAAAGGAAAGGAGTTTGTCATGCCCAAGACGGTCTCCGAAGCCATGGGAGTCAGGACGGGGTGAGTCTCTTGCGTTAATTAAGTTTTCAGGGTATTCTCCTAACTTATAAATTTTTTTCAGAAGTAATTATTAATTATTACAGTTAAAACGTTAAGTGATATCGTTCTGGCTTTCTTTTATTCTTCTATACTCTACATTTGTGTGATAATTAAAGAAGGTAAATATTTATGGTTTCTTGTGCTTTGTCTGGGAGAGGGGTCAGCTTAGTGGTAGCATGCTGGGTCCCGTTTCAATTCAAAGGTTGGTGACTTGGGCCAGTATTCATGTCAGTTTCTATGAAATTGTCATTATTTTAACATCCTTTGCCTTATTGATGTGTCCTTCTCCCATCCTAATTAGACTCTGCTATGCATAAATACCGTCCTGATATTATGCCCAAATTGTATTTCCATCCATCTTCTGTGTTTTGATCGTTATGTATATCGTTTTCATGTTGAATATTTTCAGACTGCAGACCCTGCTCAATGACATCTCAATTGTCTGGCGAGTCTTCTCGCTTCCCGTCTTGGAACCCATGACTCCCGGACGCCTCAACAAGATAGTCACGGTGACCATGAGTTGCTTGTATGCTGCTATCACCACGGCAACAGCTAACAGCATCGTTGCTACGGCGACCAGTTTGCCGAGTAAGAGCGGACCCAATCCTGCCAAAGATGAGGAAGTAGAGGGCTATGCTTCAGGAATTGTTCAAAAGAGTGTAAGTAGTATTTTAAATAGATGGAAAGTTTGTTTACTGAGGGGTTGGTGAAGAACCTGTAGCTTGAGGTTAGTCTCCAACTTTCAAGAGAGGACCCTCTCTAACTGAATAAACGCCAAGATTGGCTGGAATTTTGAAGGTGTGAACGACTGTTAATAACCCAATTCTGTTGCTTATTCTGGGGAAGATACTAACTGTTGAATACTACACTTGAACCGAACCTGCTTCGAAGCAACATTTATGAATTTCCAACTCTCTGGGTTGAGTCTACTCAAGACAAAAATTGAATTAATATCATCTAACTTCTGTTATTTGCAGTTGGAGGTCTTGAAGTGTGTGACAAATGCTGTGAGGACTTCAACAAGAGCTGGTGGACATGTAAGTACTTAATCTGTTGTGCCCTATTCTATTCGATTAAAAGAGAGGTGAAATTTACATGCTCGTAACTCATCAGCTGCTTGCAAAATGATTCAGATTCAGCTGTATGTAAAATGTATGCGGTATTATGATGTTTTTGTGCATACATATTATTCACAAATATCTAATTTTTTGAGGTTTAGCAAGATAAAATCTTAGAAATTATTTGTCATGCCCTTCTTTATGTCTTCTTTGTCATGCCCTTCTTTTATTTCTTCTTCAGATCGTACAAAACATCCAGCTGATAGGCGCATGGTGCATCCTCAAGGGGTTAGCGAACCTCCTGGCGCTCCCTGCTGGCCTAATGGAGAAACAGGAGAGGAAGGATTCCACTCCCAGTAAACAGACGCCCAGGCCCACTGCTACCAAGAGGTAGGTGTCTATAACCTAATATTATTGGTGCCATAGCTAACTTTGAGGGGAGCTCAGTTGGTACCATTCAGGGCTTCAAGTTTCTGGGTCCTTAATTTTCCTGTGTCCTTTATTTCCCTGGTTCTTTTCTGTAATTTTCAAACAACATTGCAAAATTCATTGATATTTCAGATTTTTGTTAACAATTTATAGAACCTTTCAACATTTGTCATGAGCATAGTCATGTCAGTAGTTTAAATCATAAATCGCCTCATTGCTATGTCCTCCAAGAGGCTCGGACTACTCCTGCATGTCCTAATTAGCTTTTCCCAAATGCGTGAATACAGGACATGAAGCCCCAATTTGTATCTTACTTGGCCTTCGGAGACCAGTGACTACAAATGTACGAGTGTTAGTCTCTGAACTGTTGTTCATATTGTATTTTCAGTCCTGCTGGTTTCGGAGTCTTAGCAGTTGCATTGTCGGCCGAGGCGATCTCCCTGCTTGTTCAGTTGATGGAAGATCTGCACGTGGAGGGCCTCTCCACTCTTGTGAGTAGATTATAAAATAATAATGAGAAATTCCATATCAATTAAAAAAATATAGGTCTCTGTGAATTTCACTGAATGATCATACTATGTGTCATGGATATACCTTGGCCCAACAAAAAATTACTTTGTATGAAGATAAAAGTAACTCATAGGAACCACCATCATTCACGTTGATGTGTTTGCCCATTGAAAAAAAATTATTTGCAAATGGGAATTGCCATAAATTTTCCATGTTGTCGTGAAATGTTTTGACATTAATTTAGATACTGCATGCCCTTTGTCTCTTGTCTTAAGATCCGAGTGAATTACCAATTTTCAATAATGATTTTTTTGTATCACAGAGAGAAGAAGAGCGGGTGATGGACCCCGCGGAGCTCAACATCATGGGGCAGTACACTGCCCTTCAGAGGGTGTGCACCCTCACCACAAACCTCGACCTCACTGGACTGCTCTTCAATGTGCTCACTGTCGCTTACAAGAAGGTATGGCATTGCTTACATTTCGGGAAGCGTGGTCTTCATAACAATATCTCTTGTGGTAATAATGTAATGGTTTGCGGTAATGAACCAGATATCAGGGTTGGCTTGTTAGTGAAAAACTAAAAAGTGACAATTTAGTGATTTCATTTAAATTTTCAGTTTTATGTGTAATCCTGGTACTTCTTTGCTAGTTCTAACTTTTGCAAAGAAAGACACTTGGTGAAGTAATGGATGTTAAGCCAAGCACTAATATTATTTTGCTGTTTCAACAGCCTGGGTCATGCTGAGCAAGCTGATTATCCTTAAAAATGAAGACTAAATTTTGAGGCGCATGCACGTGATATTTATTTGCCAAGAAAGATCATGTGGGTTAATTATTTTCATTACAGGGTCTCTCAGTTCGCAAACAGAAATCTGGAGCTGAGCATGCCTCGGACACTGGAAGCAGCACGTCCGACTCTAACACCTATTATGAGGATGATTTCAGCAGTTCCGATGCTAGCAGTGGTAAGTTGAAAATTGTGGACGACTGGACGTATTACTACATATAAGTAATGATTATTGTTCAGACAATAGTGAGATGAATTTATCATGAAATCTTGTCTATTTATATCAGGTAAATGTGTGACATGGGGTAAATGTGTGACATGTTGAGGACTCTAGCTCCCATGTTATCAATCAACCCTCGTGTGAGTGCCCAGAACTGGCCTTAGAGTGCTGCTGTTACCATTTCTATCTATCTATCTATCTATTTGTCTGTTTTGCAGATGAAGACTCGGAACCGATCCTCGGCCACTGGTTTGAAGAGACCTTGTCTCCAGAGGAGCACAGCGTGGCCCCATCTCCTCCGACAACCCCCTCAACTCAGACCAACGGATCAAGGTCCAAGCACCCTCAGAGGTTGAACAGCTCTGACAGTCCTAGCCTAGTGCCAGACAAGCATGAGCCTGAAGGGGTTTGTGTTTTTTTTTCAAAAGTATTTAGACTGGGTAACAGGATTCCAACAGATTGGCTTTTTCGCCTGGCCCAGTATGTTGTGTACTTACATACAAACTGTATTTTTCTGATCTGTAATTTGGAGGAAAATTGAGGATAACAAATATCGTTTGTAAAATGTGAGCAGAATTCGATCAATTCATGCACTTACATCAAATCTATGAATCTTTGGATTGAGAATCTACACTGCAGTTTTGTGCCGACTTGTTTGTTTGATTTAGTTTTGCATTCTTTATTTGTTGCCGCTCCTGTTATTGATATGTCCTTTGCATCTTTTGTGTCTCTTGCAGTACATCACCTTGGCAACGGACATCCTCAGCTTCCTTAACAACCACTTCCTCCATAGCAACGAGAACGAGATCATCAATTATGTCAAGTGAGTACTAATACTACCCAAAATAAGTTAGTCTTATTCTCAAGATAAATTATCACATTGATATTCACCTCTTACTCAGTAAGACTCTTTTGTCTTGTGTGTATATTGTTCAATGTTCATGATTATACTCTTATCTTCCAGAATGACCCTGAAGGACCAACACATGCTGTGCTTGGCGGCTATAATCAAAGAGATGGACAAGGAGGTCCCTAAGAAACTTGAAGGTAAATAATTATACCTTACTGTCACGTTTTTCAGTCCCAAGTGATTACCGTAGTTGCTCGTATAATGCACCTACTCCCTTGGCTGTCAGGGGTTGATTTAGCGAGTGTAGGATTCTCTATTATGTATTTGTATTTTATTCTAAATTTGTATGTCTTTTCTCTATTTAGGGTCCTACTACACAGAATTTTCCAGTACGTTGTCACGATTCAACCACAGCCTGATAGCCACTACTGTCCTCTCCGAAGTTCTGCAGGTAGGAAATTTACTTATTTTCATTCATTTGTTTAAAATAAGTTCCTGCAAGGTTGTAGTGTAGACGGCTGAGGGATAAAATCCTGTTTGGGACCTCTTTCTTAGTAGTTTTGAGAATAGGACAGGAAATCTGCTAGAATATCATACATGAGGTATGGCTAGTCTCAAAATTGTATTCGAAAAAAGCATACTGTCATTTGATTTGGTATTCAACAATGTTGAATGACAAAGTTCAATGTTTAGAATTAGTTTATCATATTTTAGTCATTATGATACAAAACAATGAGGAATGGTTTTATCACACTTTTGTGGAACTACTTAAAAACCAGATGAGACAAAGAATTTGAGCTGTGCCTGAAAAATTAGGGGGTTTTCTAAAACAATTGAGACCCTCTGCAGAGTCTACACTTTTACTCAAATTGTCTCTCTATCTTTTTGCAGGATAAGCTACTGACTCACCTTGGAGTCAGCTTGCAGGCTACTGACTTCTGGCCGTTGACCGTTTACCCCCGTACACTCGCCGTTTTGGCAGAGGTCATCCTGTTGCGCCAACAGACAGAGAGAGAATCAGGAAACACAGCCAAAGCAACAAGTGAAACAACAATTATAGGAATATGGAACCGCTTCCTGAAAACTATGAAGAAAGCTGCCACTAATTTTGATAATGTGGCTGACTGTGATGGTAGGTTTCTTCCTCATATTAGTTGGGTATTTTGTATCTTCGCGAGGTTTTTGTGACCTCTTTTTTTTTTGGTGACGTTTTGTGTAATTTCTCACTTGATCATGATTACATGCCTATTCTAAAAGAGATTTAAAATCTGAAGTTGTATTTTGTTCTTGTGACAGGGTTAGGTCTGTGGCTAAGTTTTGTATATATTTGAAATAAAATATGACTCATGTTATAGTTCCTCCGTGGCCTAATGGTTAAGAGTGCTTGTTTGCGCAACCGCTGGCTCTGAGGGCGTGGGTTCGAATCCCACCCCGGAACTCAATTTAGTCCGAGCCCATGGGACATTAAATGGAGGCGGGTTTTATCCAGTGTTCTGTGCTGGGGCAACTGAAAGACCCTGGGCATCCCTGAATTAATAGGGTATGTGCCAGACTCCCCTTCTTCTCATCAATCATCATCAAACGGCGATCACCAACACAGGAGGGTGCTACGGCATGGGAACCTCGGGCAATGTTCCTGTATCCTCTGCCCATGGGCGCTGCTCTGTGGCTGCCCTGAGCTGTATTTAGTGGAAGGCTCACCACAAATTTCCTCACACCAAGGGACCAGCAATATATACAAATACAAATACAAAACAAATGTTGAAAGATACATCCTGTCCGACTTTCCCTCTTTATTTAATAACCTGCTTTCATTTATTGGCAATAAATATTTGAGTACTTTTATTTTTTATTTCTTTTTATTCTGATTGGTTCTACATTTTTTGTTTCCAAGTCATTTTGAACTCTTACTTGACCCCTTATGATCTAAAATGTGAACTTATCTATTGTCTTATTTTTTTCAGATGTGAATGTAGAGCACCTTCAGCTCCTGCTCTTCTTCTTCCACTCTCTTCCCCTGATGCAGAAGAAGATGTTGTTGCTGCAACTGGGCCAGACCATCATCTCCGTCACCCACACCCTCGAGTCTGCAAAGTAAGCATCTCTATAGATATCATATTATGCCGTTACCATGTTTGCACGTGGTATAGTACCTTACATTCCACAATTTTTCGGGCTAGTATCTGATTTCCGAATATCATTAATGGCCGCGCAGCATGCTGCGGGCCATTCTTGTACTGAGCCAGGTTTGACATCTCATCTACCTGTATTATCGCTCGCATAGCAATGCCTATTGCAGATGAATTCATTCTGCACGACAGTCAATGGCCTTTAAAGGTGTGCAATTTATTACCACAATGACAAAATCTCGCCTTTGAATACCTTCTCCATGTCTGAAAAGCTCCGTGTATTGAGTAATGCGTCATTTTCTTCGAGTTCAGCGACCGCTCTGTACCTCTTCCGCCATTGTTGTTCGTTGTGAGCGCCCCAAGCGCATAGTGAAATTGCACTTTGGCGCCGCCTAGCGTTTTGTATTTTTTTACTTCCTGTCTTGTAACCGGCGAATCACAGCACTTCATTTCGGAATCCCCGTGACGTCATATCGTATACATTATCCGCTTGGGGCGCTCGCAACGAACGAGAAGCCAAGATGGCGAAGAGACGAGGTCTAAGCGCCCGACAAGGCAGTGCAAATACAGCTAAGATACGGCGTCTAAATGCATACACTTGTCGATTCCCTTCTATCCTAGGTCTGACTTGGCCTCCTCTCCCTCCCCCGCCCTCTGTTTGCGGCCATTGCGTCCCTTGGATGCCTTCTAGTTTGTCTTACAGTGTTTGCCGTTAGGCTGAGTACAGAAGTCAACAACCTGCACTAAGAAAATACGTATTAAGATTCAAGATTCTTTATTTGTCTTATCATATACATTGAACAAGAACATTGGAGACCCCTCTAAGGCTCCCTGGAGCCGCTATCGAGGGGCCACCATTGAAATTTACCTACATTAATTAATTAGACCTTAAACATGATGTAGTATTTAATTATAATATACAGAAAAAGAAGTACGATTTATTAATCTGATCTAGTCTGTTGGATAGCCATTTCAATCATCCTTTGCCTCATTGCGATGTCAGGCTCCTGTCCTAATTTGCCTCATCAGAACATAAATAGGCCTACACAATGTAAAGCCCCAGTCATCCATCCATCTAATCTAGTCCCCCATTATTGGATTGAATTTATTACGGCCTAATTATAAATCTTCTCTTTCAGTCCCTACAGCCAACTACAAGAAGTCGTTCCTTTACCAGTTTCTCGTTTGCTGCTCATCTTGGACTATCTGCTTCACTACTTCTACGACCCTCCTGCTGCCCTCATGGACCAGGTATTTACTCTATCTTTGCTTTATTGTCTATTTGAGTATTGCTGTTTTAGCTCAGATTGTGTTAACTAGCAGATTGCTTTCTTAAGATTTTAACTCTTGTCCTTCACTTTACATGAAGTAAGTTTGACCTCCAACCTTCCCCCTTTCCTGAATTTTTTTTTTAAAACTCCCAATGTACTTTGTAAGTGAATCTTGTTCCTGCGCTACGATAGGAGCCTGAGAAATTCTTTCCTTGTTGTAAAGAATGATTCAGAAATCACTTTCGAGCAGTTAAGACACCCCTACAGACAATTTAATTTATTTGAAAATTAAATTAAGTTTTAGAAATTTTTAAAATTGTTTGGTTGATAATTATTTTAGGCCAACATGCCTTCTTGGCGCTCACTAAACCTCAATATTTCTCAATCCAGGTGCAATGGAATCTCTTTGGTTGCCATTCTTCCAATAACACCAATGATTCCGAAGAGGCTACTGGCGCCCCCTATTTTGTGTGCCACCAGGTGGAGGATAACTACACTAAATCGTTGAACGCTCAGCAGACTAAGGAGTCGCAGATGAAACCGAGATTCTACAACCTCTCTCTGACCCCCTCGGTCGATTACAACAGCCAGGATTCTCCCAAAGTAGATGGACTGGTAAGAATTGATGTCTGGATTATATTCATCAGCCTCACCAGACTCTCTGATTGTCAGTGATTGAGGATGAAATACTTATTGTGCTTATGAATATTGTGCTAGGCTGATTGCCGTGTATCTTGGACCATTTGGTGTTCATAAAAACTGACTGTAGTGTGACAATAGAGCTCACAGGATTAAATAATTCTGAATGCGTGAACAAGCCTAAGGTTGAGTGAAATTGGATGTGCTTATTGGTGCCGCATATGAAATATGCGGGCAACTATGTTTTTGCTTCCTCGTGTTGTGTCTCTACAGTGGGGCCGTGGCATGTTGTCCTGTTATGTCACTTATGTCGTCGCCTCACCTCGGTTGTTTTCGATTTTGTTACAACCGCAGTACTCGAGCGGTCCGGGTGACTTACGTCCGCGGTCATTTTCGATTTTTTTAGTTGTGGTACTCCAGGGGTCCGCTTGACTTCCGTAGATCGATAGATCGATAGATCGATAGATCGATAGATCGATAGATAGATAGATAGGGGCAACCATTGAATATCTACTAAGGATAAGGGGGCGACAATTCAATATCTACTGAGGTGCCAAGATAACGTAAGTACATGCATGAATGAACCAAGGGGGCAACCATTTAATATCTCAGGAGGAGGGGGATGGTAGCCCCTCTAATGGGCCCCTCAAAAAGGGGCTCCCTCACATGAGGACCCCTCAAATGGGTCCCCTCAAATGGGGCCCCCTCAAATGGGGTCCCCTCAAATTGGCCCCCCCTCAAATGGGACCCTCTCACATTGGGCCCCCTCAAATATGGGCCCCTCAAAATGGAGCCCCCTCAAATTGGGCCCCTCAATGGGGCACCCTCAAATGGGGTCCCCTCAAATGGGGCCCCTCACATGAGGACCCCTCAAATGGGGTCCCCTCAAATTGGGCCCCCTCAAATGGGCCCCCCTCAAATTGGCCCCCCCTCAAATGGGGCCCCCCTCAAATGGGACCCCCTCAAATGGGGCCCCCCTCAAATTGGCCCCCCCTCAAATGGGGCCCCCCTCAAATGGGGCCCTCTCACATTGGGCCCCCTCAAATATGGGCCCCTCAAAATGGAGCCCCCTCAAATGGGGCCCCCTCAATGGGGCACCCTCAAATGGGGTCCCCTCAAATGGGGCCCCTCAAAATGTGGCCCCCTCACATGTGGCCCCTTCAAATGGGGCCCCCTCAAATGGGGCCCCTCACATGGGGCCTCCTCAAATTGGGCCCCCTCAAATGTGACCCCTTCAAATGGGGGGGGCCTCAAACGGGCCCTAATGGCAATGCTGGAGTTCAATAATCAATGCCAATCAATAATCAATGCAGGGAAAGTTGGACATCATTAAATGACAATCATTGAATGCATGGCTAAGGTATATCCATGCAAAAGCGGCACCATTTCGTCCCGGTGGGACAGAATTACGTTGCATTGTGCGACACTTTATCTTATGTTGCCTCTAGTTCTATTTTATGTGTATATGATTACATTGCACCAGCTGAAGTGAGCATGGAGTTATCCCAGGTGGATGTAATAAAGTTTACTTGACTTGACTTATAAGCGTGTTGGTTTGTGTGTATTTGAAGTTCAGACAAGGGCCTTCTGAAATCTTTTTCTCTCACTGACTAAAGATTTGTGGTAATTTTACTTTGAAACCATGGCAATGCACGGTACTAAGAAAATTGGAGATTCATTGATTATCAAAGCGCTATGTGATGATTAAGTTATTTTTCTCCTCACTAATTATTGGTTTACACTTTCACAAAACTTACCACATACTTTGTATTTGTTACAGGCATGTAGCTTCTTACTGGGCAATCCTGACCACCTCAATTACAACAACCTGTACGATGCGTGTGTCACCCTCCTGTCAGCTGGCTCCAAGTGCGACAAGTCAATGGGCTCCAAGTTCACACTGCTGGTAAGATATTGATTGGTTTGCGTTCGTTATAAAAAGTATTGGAGTATTGATAATGGAATATTCACGATTTTTTGAGACCTTGAGAAGGTGTACACCAGTAAGGAGCTTTTTAGGTCATTTCAGTGTCTCTCCTCTGCAAGTAAAAGATTTTAAAATTGTTGCTGACTCTCCTCTCATCTCATTAATCAGCCCTCACAAGTTGCCTGGATTCTCCTTGGAGGGCTACACTTATATCTTTATAGTTGTTTTAAGTTTTGTCATGTTTGTTTGTTTCTGTCGCAGGCGGCGAGCTGCATCCACTACCACTTTGTGACGTGCTGGCGCCTGCTCTCCTGCCTCGCTCCCTCCGTGGCTTACATGCAAGTCCTGGACTCCAAGAATCTGCAACTGAAAGACATGTACATCCTACACACCCTGAGACTGACGCCCAGGTTCCCACACAAGGCGTTCAATGGATGGATCAAAGTGAGATGATCTTATATGCCTCGGCTTACATCAATATCTGGGCCTAACTATTTATTCCCAGTATACATGTCATCCTCAGCCTATTTGATTCATACAGGGCAACCATGGAAAAGCAAAAACTGCAAAATATTCTCTGCAGGGAAAAGTTGGGGATTTTTGAAATAGACTTAAATTCAGTAAAAACTCGGGGAAATTGCTTGTGCCTGAGAACCTGCTATTTTCAGCCAAAATCCGTAAAATTCAAAGTTTTTAGATTCCGACAAAACAGCGCCCAGAGGTCAGGGAAAGAGCCTGGTGGGCGAGGGTAAAAATCAGGGGGATTCAGTGAAATTTGTTTTAGAATATCAGTGGGTACAGTGTTCTTTAATGGGTTTTATCTCGCGCATCTCGCTCTTTTCAGGATTGTCTAGTCAAGCAAGGTCTGACCACTCAGAAGGCAGAAGCATTACTGTCCTCTGTCATGAAGAAATGCAGCAGTCCTCAGTTTGATGTTCTCATCACTCTAAACTTCATTCAGAACCAGGTTTGTAAACTGTTTGTTGATTGCTCCATTTATTTGTGAGTTTATTTCAATGAGTGTCTTTCTTGCTCGAAATAGCTCACACTGGTGCTGATGGGACGTAAAACACAAACTCACTGTGAATCTCTTTTTTGACGGGAGGAGGCAATTTATCTCCAGGAGTGTTTAATTCTTGACAGCATTGTGCATTATGACAATTTGATATTTTTTTTAATGTGATATTTTAAAAGTGTGAAATAGAATTCTCTGTTTGAGAGTTTTGTGGATTGGCTATATTGAATGTCGTTAAAAAAATGAATGTTCAAACTTTCGTCCTGTTAGCAGAATAAAATTATATGTGAGACATATTCGCAATGTGATTATTATCAAACAAGTGTGGTAAAAAATATGTCATTCTTGCTATTATTTCAGATTTCTGTGATGCCCTTGACAGACAGTGAGCTGCCCTCCCTCTGTTCCATCTACATGTTGGATGCCGTCATATCCAAGATCCACTTTGCCCTGGAGGAGTCCTTCAACCAGACCGGAACGGAATCCAGTCCAGCTAAGCTGATGGACGTTAGTCAGGATCTCATGCCGGCCACATTCCTCTTGATCAAGGCTTGCACGATCTTCTGCAGGTGAGTGTTGTTTAGGGAATTCCGGGAAGATGGCGGAAATTAAGGGGGGAGGGGAAATATGAGAAAATGTGGGTAGTGTGGGAAAATTGGAAAGCAAAGGCAAATTAGGAAAGATCTTGATAGTTAATGGAAGTTGGCAATTGGAGGAATTCTTGGAAATAAGGCCTGCATCTAAAAATGATAATGGGGAATATGTGAGAAATTAAGGAAGTCTGAAAAAATGTCCATAAAAAATTGGCTTTTGCCCAGAGGCAATTTGGGGTAATTTTGAAAAACCCAAAAATCACATGTAATTGTGTGAAGAGAACAGAATAAATTTCAGTTGGTTATTGATGTGGCCCTGAAAATGCATGAGGCCTATGAGTGAGAAGTTGTTTATGCAATGCGTTATGAAATAGATATTCCTGAATCTTAAAGAATTTTTATCAATTTTGCAGGTCATGCCTCCTCAGTCAGATAGACAACACAAATAACCCAAGTTGTCTCCTGACGCCAACTGCCCTCAAGGCGTATGGCACAGTCATGTCTTTAGGATCTTCACGGGTCTCTAAGCTGTCCTGCCTAGGAATGAGTATGATGTGCTGGCTGCCCACACCTCTGAGGAATACTGTTTGCGAGACATGGAATAATGCTACAATGTCCGACTTCCCTACCCCTGGAGCTTGGGTAAGAAAATAATATATTTTTTGTCATGAACATTGAAGTAAATTACTACTTAGATGACAGAACGGTGTTTTGTGTCAATTTACTAATGTGTGCTCTTGGCCTACGATGAGACATCCATACATTGGTTGCCTAGGATCAAATAAAAAGCATTTCTACTTATTTTGCTATGGTTTAAATGTAAGAATATGCAACTTGATTACCAACAGGTCTCTTTCCCAAGATATGCAAATCAGAAGTGACAATCCCACACTTGGTGAAAAAAAAAATCAATTCTCATGAAAATTTGTAAAAACATTATCAAGATAGCTTTCCATAATGATAGTAAAAAAGATTTGTGTCTGATCTTCTGGTCATAATGCTTTGTAGACAGTATTCCCGCCTCATAAATTTTTGGACCTTGTACTGAGTATTTATGTCGTATCATTTCTTTCACAGAGTGACTCTTATGCAAGTGACGCCATACCAATTGAGTCTTACAACGATGCAGTCTTAGCAGCTCACGTTGCCTCGTTGTCCAATCAGAAGACGTTCACCCTCAATTCATCTCTGAAGCATGTGCTGCAGACCCTCGTTAGATTTGCTTCCGACTTGTCTGGGTAAGGATGCCAATCTTAGATCTTGCTCTCGATATCGATTGTTCCTTGACAATCCTTGTACCTGTTGGCTAGTTTCGGTTTTAATAGAGTGTCTAACAAAATTCATGATTTTTATTTTCAGTTGGTTTCCTGACGAGAAACAGACCCAGGAACTTGTGGCCGTCTTGTTCCCTCTGGTGTTTGATGTGTCTACCGAATATTTGGCTGATTACGTAAGTAGATGTTTGAACTGAACATTTTTTTTCTCAACAATAATTAAATATACACACGCGAGTTTCGACACTGCCATTACTAAATATTTCTAATAACGCTAAAGATTTTTCAAGATATGAAGTTCACTGTGAACTGCACCGTCTCCTAGTAGGATGTGCCTCTTTGCGGTGTCCTCCTCCTGTCCTAATTAGCCTATCAAGTGCATAAATACACGATGTAAAGCCCCAATCATCCATCTTAGTAGGATGTGAGTGTAGCCTGGAAATCTGCTATAAATTATTTTCTGTTGCCTGGTTGCATAGTGTCCAATTATATTAAATTAATTAAATAATTTTTGCATAACATTTCATGCAATTCTGCAGGTGAGCACTTGCTTGGAGAAGGTCCTTGGCCCGGTTGACGGAGAGGAGTACATGTCGAAACTTTACCAACACGCCATTGCCAAGTGCTACGATATCGTCATCAACCATTCTTCAGCCGAAAGGTTGGTATCTCAAAATCTGATCCAAATTCCCATTAGCTTTAAATTTAATTTTCAGCTTATGATATGCCAAGTGCAGCTGAAGTCTAGGCCTATCATTGGCTATCAATAGACAAATTTTGAAAGGTTTGTCAAAGCTATGGACTCATTGACTCGTAGCACAAAGAATAAAACCTACTTTTGATTCGCCAAAAATTACTTACAATCGTAGGGATTTTGCGTACGTTGTTTGACGAATTTTTTTCCATTTTTCAGCAACCTGGATGAGAAGATCCTGCAGGACTGTCTGAAATTCCTCGAGGGTCATCTGGAAAAACCCAGAGGCAAACAGGAACTCCAGAATTTCTTCACGGAGAAAGGAGGTGAATATCTCGATTGCTTATCGAATTTATGTGTAGGTCGCCTATCGCTGGGTCCTGGGTTGGAATCCAGGTTTTGGCGTGTCACATGGGCCTATGTTGGACGGCTGTTTCAATCATTCTCTGCCTCATTGCCATGCCCTCCTGTCCTAATTAGCCTGCTAAATGCATGAGTACAGGACGTAAAGCTCCAATCTTCCATCCATCATGGATTCTCCAGTCTTATTTCTTTTTTCTCTTTCAGATCTTGTCAGTGTGTTGTTGTCAGCCGCCAGTGAGCATCTCTCTCCTGTGTATGCCACCAAAGTCTTAAAGGTCTTCACTCGACTCTTCCAACTTGGTGAGTATGAAATATTGAAAACTAAAAAATCGAATTTCAAAACTGACTTTCTGGAGATAATATAATTACTAGTATACTTTTAAAAAAGTGGAAAAACTTTCATGTGTCTCCCAGTGGGTTCTTACTCTCTGAATCTGTCTCAATTGATTACTTTGAACGTTTCGTGTAATTTCAGCTGAGAAGAACCCCACTGACCCATGCTACGAGAGCCTGTGTGCCTCCCTCGGTCGCTTGGCCACTCTTGACGTCACCGTTCTGCAGAACTGGCTGAGTAAGATGATCATGGGACCCCCTCAAGTTTGCGATGTGAGTGTTGTGCCTTTTTGCCATCGTAATCTTGCTTTGCCATTATAAGGGAACTGAGTTAACCACCATCCTTGTGTGAAATGTACATGCCAAAGCTGGAACTGATAGTTGAACAAATATTTATTCTTATGCCAAAGAGATTTTCTGCATATTAAAGTTCTGTGCTTGAGGCTTTGTAGATTCAGGTAAATGATATACCAGTATATTTATAAAATAAATTTATTATATTAATATATATGTAGATTACCTGTTGTAAATACAAGGAATGACTTAGAATTGGTTGATGTATCTTTCGTCATCTGCGAAGTATGTGAAGCTGAAATGTATTTTTCATGCACTGAGACAAAAATTTTTAATTTTCAATTCCAGAGCTCTGATGATACCACTAAGATGCAAGAAAACAGACTGCTTCTTCAAAGTTTGACCTCATACATTGTCAAAGAAAACAGGTGAGCATACCCACCACAAATCTATTTATTCCTTTACAATGAAGGGGGGAGGGTTAGCTCAGTGCTGGCGCATTGGGTTGCCAATCACAGGGTCCTGATTTCGTATTGGGCTCTTGTCGGGTCACATGAGCCCATGTTGGACGGCTATTTCAACCATCCTATGCCTCATTGTTCTGCTCCTGTCCTAATTTGTCTGTCATGTGCATAAATACAGGATGTAAAGCCCCAACCATCCATCCATCTTTTACAATGAGATGTAAATTAAATGACATATTTTTCAGTTAACATGGAATCATTGCAATATTGTGCCAAATCAGAATTCATTATTTATCTTTTTTTTTTGCAGCCATGTAGGAGAGGAAGTAGCAAGAGCCATTCTGAATGCTCTGATTCCGATGGGATCCCAAATTCTTTCTCCGACCAGCGAGGGCATTGGATTCGCTGAGCTGATGGTTGTCATGGCAACCCTGGCCGGAGCTGGATCTGGGTCAGGTCACGCAATGTTGTTCCAAGCTGCTTTGGGGTGGCTCGAACTCTGGTGAGTGTTTATATGAAAGCTTTTTATGTAATATTTGAGTTTTATGGTTCATAAATATCAGGTTGTGGAAGAAATAAGACAACTAATTAATGCAAAGAAAGTACATAGATGTGAACGGCATTCTTGTTTTTCAAAATGTGCCATTTGTAAATTGAACCTAATGAAAATAAAATTGGCAACGAGAGTCCAAACAGAATCCCTAAGTTATTTATTATTCTGCATCTAACTGACAACCAAGTCGAGAAGCATTTGTGGGTTACAAATTTAGGTATCCCAATTAAAATTTTTCTCCTCTTAGACTTATAGTCAAGTCATTTTTTTGTGGAAGTAAGTTTTTGGCTGATAATTAAAAACATACCTTACTTTTGACAAAAATACTTGTCTCCTCCTGTTCCTGACACCTTGACCAAACAGTTTCATAAACATAAGGAAGTATTGGCATGTTGTAGCTATAGTTTTGAGGTAGTCCCATTGGAATAACATTGCTGTCAACACAGCTCAAGAAGCCATTTTCTTCTACTGCTGCTGTTGTGATGTCACCACTGTTTCAGTGATGTCATAGAGCCAACAATGCTGATGACATCACAACAGAAGGCTAAAAATAGCTCTAAATATGTAGAAAAGCAGCAGAAATTTAACATTGTAAGTGCCTGCATGATAAAGCTGGGGGGATTAGAAGACACATATTTAATCCAAATCATGCTTGGTCATTGTGTACTCAGTTTAATAAACCACACATTAAACATCAGATTTAATCATGGATTGTTTCATTGGCTAAAAACTTACTGCCAAAATAAAATGTCTTGACTTTAGTCTTATATTAGAATATTTAATGAAAAGATATTCGATAATATAATGTATTTTGTCTCTCTTTCAGTAAAACCTACCTGGGACATAAAAATGTCATTGAAAAGATCCAGGAATGCAACTCCAGTGGAAAGGTTGGTCTAACCATAGTTACTTAGTGACTTCACATTGTAAAATACAACATAAAACCCAGAACAAAAAAAATATTTGTGTACTAGCTGGAGAAAAAGCTTTTGACGTATCACCTTTTTGAAATCGGAAAATTAGATTGCATGCTGCTGAAATATGAATTTTGTTACGTTTATAAATGTTTGGATAATTATTTCATTTCTAGCACCGGACAATGCTGGAGTCTGCCTGTTATCTGATGTCCTACATTGGCGACCTTCTCGGAGCTTTGAAGTTGTCATCAAACAAAGAAAGGTAAGACAATTCTAAAAGTTTTGTCTTTAAATAAAATGCTTTTGGGGTCTAAGGTTGCACTCTAGTAGTCTAGTATGCAGTGTATTGATAATGCGATTGCCTTTGTATCTGCTGTCTATTTTAAAAAGACTCAATGTTTGTTTTAATTTCTTCTTTTAAAATTATTATGTTTTATTTTTTAGGGCGGGAGCGACCTCCCCTCCATTTGACGGAGAGTTGCCACCGCAGGAGGCAGAGAGCGACTGGGCGGAGGAGATGGCCCCCGAAGATGAAGACTCTGCCGGAGAAGACTCGGTGAGAAATGTTATCATTATATTTCAGCCGAACGATTTCTTCACTACTACAGAGTGGGGGGCAAGGGGGCGGATTGGTCTAGTGTTAGCGTGCTGGGCTGCCAATCGCTGGGTCATGGGTTCGAATCCTGCTCTTACCGGGTCACCTAGGCCTATGTTGGACGGCAGCTTCAACCATCCTTCACCTCATTGTCGTTTCCTCCTACTGTCCTATTAAATTAGCACAGCAAGTGCAGAAATACAGGACGTAAAGCCCCAATCATCCATCCATCCATCTACAAAGTCATGCCCAAAAAACTCCACTGTCCCACTCAAAAACGCCTTGCAATTTTGAGTCTCTGCCCCATATTCTATTTTGTTAGGGTTTCAAAATATTGTTAAGATGATTCACCTTGCTTTTTCCTTTATTTTCAGGATGAAGAATCGCTGAACAACAAGTTGTGCTCCTTCACAATCACCCAGAAAGAGTACATGAACCAACACTGGTTAGCGAAACTATATATTTGTTCTCTTTAGTTATAATTGTTGTCCACTTTTTAGCATATTTGACACTTGTAATTGATCGATAGATTGGGTATACTGAACATGTGTATGTATATTAAATTTGACGTGCGATCATTATTCTTTGCAGGTATCACTGCCACACCTGTCAGATGGTAGATGGCGTCGGCGTCTGCACCGTTTGTGCTAAAGTCTGTCACAAAGACCACGACGTGACTTACGCCAAATATGGCTCCTTCTTTTGCGACTGTGGAGCAAAAGAGAACGGAAGCTGTCAGGTTAGGAGAAATGTAAATATGTCTTAAATATTAGCATGGTGTTGTATTGCACCTCCGCAGTTGGAGT
This sequence comes from Platynereis dumerilii, assembly GCA_026936325.1. Lineage (NCBI taxonomy): Eukaryota > Metazoa > Annelida > Polychaeta > Phyllodocida > Nereididae > Platynereis > Platynereis dumerilii. Next base: position 31,048,208 of record JAPTHN010000006.1, read on the forward strand.
TACTTGGAGTATGGAGACTAACGAAGAACTAACATGTTTTTAAAAACATCTGTTTGGTTTGTATTGGAACGAGAAAGTGCAGTGATGAGAGGAATCAGGATATCAGCATATTAACCAAAATTGGTTCTGAAACTTGACAGGGTTCTTGCATGTCCAAGAAAACTGTAAAATAACTTTTCTGGCGTCTTTCCAGACATAAGAAGGTAATATAGATTCGATGATGAACCGCTGTATTATAAATCAACCGGAAGTAAACCCACTGAAACATACCAAAATTGTGTTTGGAGCGAGTGATATTTTTGGGTCTGTGATCTTCAAAAGAGATTTTTCTGTAAAATCTCCAAAATATATTATCCAAAAATGTGCTACAAAGTAACCGATGTACTAAATCCTTTGATTTTCATTTAAAATTCCACAAAAAGCCGGAATTCATTTTCTAGTAAGCCTGTATCTATCTGGAAATTTTCCAAAAAAAATTGCTAGTCAATACTCTCATCATTGAAAATACTTCACCTTTGAATGTTGGTGCTAATTGAATGAATATTAATCGATTTTTGTTTCAAGTTTGATTGTTACATTTATACCTTTAAAACTGCATGAATTTTCTGTTCATGTTTGAAATAACATCCTACTAACTGCGATGACCAAAGTCCATTTACAGATACCAATATAGTTTTAATGCATTTAATGACTTGCTTCAGAAATTTTGAGCGTTTATAATGACAAAAAACATTTTTAGGACATTTTGTGTGTGCATGAATAAACTGAATGTTGACATCATTGGCACCAAACTGTCCAAACTGATGTGGAGTCCACCTAATCAGGGCTAGAAAAATGTTAATTCCAGGCAGTTTAATGAAGTATGACAGTATTTCCCACAAATGGTTGCAGAATTCCATACTTTTCCAAGCCATGTACCAAATATTAAGCCTGTAGGCCAACATTGCAGTGTACATTTGATGCATTTTTGCAAACTGACTTAATTGCTTATAACTTAACCAGGCAATGACGAAGCGAAGCAGCCAAAGTGGAATAGACTCTGGGACCGTCCACCAATCACACGCCTCCCCCTTCACCATGGAAACAATGCTGACAAGCTCTTTAAGGAGGCGTCTCTCCTCCCCCGGATTGACCGACAAGCATTCGTCAGAGTCCATCAAGGGAGAAAAAGCGACTAAGACGAAGGAAGCCATCTGCAAACAGATTGAAGGGTGCAGACAACAGCTGCTGCAGACCTTGGTGAGATCAACTTTTACTTTAAAAATAGTTGCTTTATAAATTTTATGAGAATTTGAGAATAAAAAAAGGACATGAATATTTTTGTTGACGGAGTTCCAGCTTCTCTGAAAGTAGATCTGTGATTCCTGCTCATCCGGCTACTGTTAGAGGGCCAGATTTTGAAAAGAACTGTAATTTGGTTTTGACAATGTTATAACTTTGCAAAAAATGTCAGGCATTTGTAAAATATTTAAGAGGTTTTATGAGACAAGTTGCAGGATATTCATAAATTTTACATATATCACATTGTCTACCTTTGTCTTTCAAATTTCAATGCTTGCTCTTACAGTTCTGCTGAGGTAAAATTTAATGGGTAACACATTGAGGACTCGCTATCTTTCTAACATCTCATCTCATCAATCAAATCTTGTGAGCACCCAGGACTGGCTTGGAGGGCCACACTTACCATATATATCTGTCTATCTATCTATTTATCTAAATATTCTGTTGAATTTCTTTGTTTTCAGGAAAACAGCAACACCCTGAACGTGGTCCTGGAGCTTCTCCAGTCCCTGATGCCTGCCATCAACGAGAGTTACCAGAGGTTGTCTCCCTGGGGAAGAAGTGCCCATGCCCAGCAGGCCTTCCAGGACCTCATGTCCAAGCCCAAGGTCATCGAGATGTCCGACAATCTCATGGTAAGGATAGATTAGTTAGTTTTCGTAATAGAGATTGTTTGGCCGCATTGTACACTGTACAATGTACATACTGCAGGTCTTAATAATGTGGCAGGGGATCAGGCTCTTCACATGGTTATACTTTGGAAAACTTTAGAAAAAATATATATTTATAAGTTCGAGAGCACTGTTTTAAAAAAAAGCAGTTGAATTATGTGCCATATCCATCATAGATGTCATCTCCTGGGAACTGTTAAAGCAAAATATTAATAAGATAAAATGAAAAGTTGAGAGAGATAGGCAATTTTTACTGGGATGGAAATTGTCTTAAAAAAATCTGTTTTGGACAAATTACAAGTCGAGGAATACAAAAATGTACTGAAGATTTCAAACCTTATGAATTGTTCCATTGGACTGGCAATCTTTTAAAGACTGCTAGTGTGTCATCATCGTAATGTCTCAATTTCTCATCTTCATCTTCTTGCAATTCAGACTGCCACTCTGGGATCTCAGGAGGGAGCATTTGAGAATGTCCGCATGAACTACAGCGGAGACCAGGGCCAGACCATCAGACAGCTGATCACCTCTCACGTGTTGAGACGAGTAGCCATGTGCTGTCTCACTTCACCCCACGGAAAACGTCAACATCTTGCTGTTAGCCACGAGAAAGGAAAAATCACGATTCTGCAACTATCTGCTCTGCTGAAACAGGCTGACTCCAGCAAGCGCAAACTCACTCTGACGGTAAGGGATATTCCATCGAAAACTATTGGTTGGTTGGAGTCGTTTATTGATTTGAATGATGGTAATGAAGTCATTAAGGAGGTGGAAGGAATTTAATGCATGTATGGCACCTGAGAAATTTATATTTGATATATTGAGGGGGTTCAAGATTAAACCTTATCTATCCTAAAAGGACAGTCATTTTCAGAGAGGGAAAACTTGTGGAATTTTAATTACCAAAACATTTTGTTTGAAAAGTGAGGAAGTTTAGAGTGAAAGGAGTAATTTTGACTTCCTAAGTTATACTTTTCTGTTATTAATTGCAGTTTTCTGAAGTGTAATCAAATTCTACTTTCTGCTTTTAAATGAACCTTTTCTACTCTTACAGAGACTGGCCACGGCCCCTATCCCATTCACAGTGCTCAACATCTCGGGCAATCCTTGCAATGAAGATGTCTTAGCCGTTTGCGGACTCAAAGATTGCCACGTGTTGACCTTCACCTCCACTGGGTCAGTAGCCGACCACTTGGCACTGCATCCTTCTTTGGAGACTGGCAATTTCATCATCAAGGTGTGTGCAGTTTTGTTGACTTTGAATTCAGAATTCAAATTTCAGATTTCTCATTTATTCATCATATTCAGCATTTGCACCCAGAGCTATGTCAGGAAATTCTGCAGTAACAAATTTTGAGTGAAATGCCTACATGTGTGACTAATTTGCAGGCAAAAATATGTCAAATTAAGCAATTTTCATTTAGTCACATGGAGGATGTTTCGGCAATTTTGAGTGTGGCTAATGACTAAGAAAAGCACTGAATAATTGTCTTACTTTTGTTATTCGAAAATGGCAAAATTGAAATATGGTAATTTCACCCTGACGCACCCTTCATATGTCAGATTAGCGGGAACATCTTTGGCATATTGCTATTTTATTTGTCAGTCATATTGTCAAGAGTTAATTGGAAGTATTCTTATTTTTGCAGGCTGTGTGGCTCCCGGGATCTCAGACTGAACTTGCGATTGTAACAGCTGACTTTGTGAAGATTTACGACCTCTCACAGGACGCCCTGAGTCCTCAGTACTTCTTCTTGCTTGCCAGGTCTGTATTTTATGCACCCTTTTATTGGTCCGGTGGCCTTGTTCAATTTTTTTGCACTGTCAGGGGCTCAGTACTCTCATCGCTGTTTATTTTCTATTACTTAGCATCAAATGCAATTTTGTTACGTTTGACTTTTCAGTGGTAAGATCCGTGACGTGACTTTTGTGTTCACTGATGACAACTCGCACATGTTCGTCATGTCATCTTCTGGCTACATCTACACTCAGCAGTTGGACGAGACAAGTCACGCCAGACACGGCCCCTTCTACATCACCAACATCTTAGAAGTCAAACATGCTGATGTCAAGGTTTGTCTATTACTCTTGTAATTTGGTAGTTTAGTGATGTTCCGTAGAACTTACAGTGTGGGAGGGGTAGCTCAGATGGTAGCACGCTGGGCTGTCAATCGCTGGGTACCAGGTTCATAAATACAGGAGCTGAAGCCATCCATAGAACTGACTGCGAATTCTCTGTGTCAATAATCTGCCCAGCGAAAATAAAGTGCATTATGTTAGATACTGTGCTTTGCTTTCACTCTTCTAAATCAAGGGAGGGAACTCAAAAATGTATAGATGCAGTTAGTAACTTTCTTATTGATAGCTCTCAGCATTTTGAACAAAGTTTGATAATGAGTTCTATTTCTTTAAGGAATCCAACGGCACCATTGCAGGAGGTGGAGTGTCTGTCTACTACTCACACTGTCTCCAGCTTCTCTTCTTCAGCTATTCTCAAGGTAATTGCTATTTTCTTCTTCCAAATCATTTATACCCTCTTCGATTGTTATATTGCATAAATATTTAGTGTTGTCAAATAGCCCACACTGGTGCTGATTGGTTGTAAAAATATTTGAGTTTCTTTACCTATAGTCCAATGACAGTTGTATGAAGTCTGACAGTAAACGCATTGGGCTTGACTTTCTTTAGTAGAACATGAAAGCGTAAACCAAGGAAAAATGGCTTTTATGTGATGGCCTGTATAAAATATTTAATTTTTTTTCAGGAAAAAGTTTCTGTGGATCAGTCTCCAAAGAGATGGAAGAAATTGGACCCCTGTTTCCCATCACCTTCAAGAGGTTGGTATTCATGTTGTGATTGAACAAAACCTAACCTTTGTTCTCGGCTTCTGGCCTGCCCAATTGTAACGACAGTGTCAGTTGGTATATATCAGCAACAAGGCCTTGGATTGGGAGAGAGAGACATACACTTTTAACTTTCATAATTTCAGAATTATGTCGCTTAAAATGATTGTTGAGAAAGAAAATTTTCATTAAAATTGAAATTGATCAACTTTGGTGTCTTAATTTTGATACTATCTTTAAACGTATGGTCTTTATTTTTGCAGTGGAAATGGAGGCAAATCGGGCAGCCAGGCCTTAGTGCAGTGGACAGAAGTAATCGGCCATCCTGGTCTCGTCTGCTCAATGACCCAGACGTCCAACAACCCAGTGATCCTGATGATCAAGCCTGAGGTCATCTACATCCAGGAGATCAAGGTCCTTCCTGCCAAGGCTAAGGTATGTATATAGGTCACGCAGAGGTCATTTTTGGAAATAGGCCAGACATAATTGATCTTTAGCTTCTAGGATCTTCACGAGGCACTTTTTTTGGGGTCGTTCAGTAGGACAAAAAAAAAGCAGCAGTCTAAATGTTTTTTTATGTCTATTTTAAAAAAATTGTGGGTTTGGTAATTTTTACCCCATAGGTAGAAAATCTGTTGGGTCGGTCAATCCGAGAAGCTAAAAGTCAAATGTGTGTGACCGAAGGTCAATCAAGAGCAATTTTGTTTCGAGTGACATTGCAATGATTGGGAGTGTTTTTAGGATACATCAGAACTCTCTTGACTAAGAGTTGACCGGATTGAAAGATATGGACCTAATTTGGATATTTTCTTTTTATTTAACAGTCAAAATTCAAGGTTTGTGCTCAAATGATAAGATGTAACCTTAGGATCTAACATTAAACAAGGTCTCTTTATAATATATATATATAGCACCCATTGGAGTTAGTTAAGAAAATTAAAATAGTAAGGTAGACTAAGACCTTTCCTCCTTATAAGATTGATCAATTTTCCATGAAATCCTGCTATGAAGCAGCCGAGAATGTTTGCCGGAGACTCAAGATCTTTGAGAGAATAAAAAATGGCACTTTTTATGCCTGTTTTTTATGACTTTCCCATATGAGAAGTTCTTCCTATACAAAATAACATGAGCTCTTATTTGCTTAGGGACTTGTTATTTTCAACATTTATTTTACTGGTAAGGACTTAATTCATAAGATGGGTAATGGGTTACCTGAGGCCTAATACTTCCTAGACATTACTTAGTTGGTGATAGCATTATTAAATGCTTGTCGAGCAATTTGTATGGAATTTTCACCTATAGATAACTAACGAACCAATAGATAAATAAATTGATTTAGGATAGATAGATAGGTAGATAGAGAGATAGATGAAGCTTAGATGAATCATTATTATCCACTTTTGAGGATTATTCGGTTACTGCGTTTGTATGGTGACTTCTGTATTAATATGATGATAAACTACACTCTGATTCGAGGTATTCAGGTCAAGACAAAATATCCTATATCTGGCATAAATTGTTGACTTACAGTTTAGCCATACTGTAATTAAAATTATTAACTATTATTCTTTCCAACACTTTAGATTCAAGACATGGTAGCCCTGCGCCACTGCGCAACCAGCCAAGACCAGCGTACCACCCTGATCCTCTTGTGCGAAGACGGATCCCTCCGAATCTATTCCGCTAACGTGGACGCCACCAACCACTGGATGACTCCTGGACTGCAGCCCCAGAGCGCAGTTTCAATTCTCAAACCAGCTAAACGCAAAAAGGCCGCCAAAGCTGGTAAGCTGGGTCAGTTGTGTGCAGCTTTGCATTTTATTTACTTCTTGCTTTTCCTTCTTACTTTAAAATTGATATGCATTGAAAAATAATGAGTTCTAGTTGGGTTACTGTAGAAGTCATAGATATACAGTCTGAAATGTCTGAGCGTGTAATGCTTTAAATGTATCACACTGTGTATAGCGTGGTGATGTTCTCAACCTCCTCTGGGTCTATGCTTATAGCTTCTGCAGTAATTATTTACAGTTGTGTTTTATTGTTGATTTTCTGTTTTAAGTTGCCTGTTTGTATGGTGAAATATCTTCGCTTTCTGAATTCCTGAATAGCAGCTGGGGTTCATAGTATTGTTTTGATTTAGAATTCATTTTAATATTTCTGTGTGAAGGTGTATTCATCCATAGGAGCGATTTCAATGATGTACCAATGCATTATGATTCTTACTTAATCTTATAATTCCAGTAAATTTTTCTATATTTTATAATTTTGGTAAATGTTCCTATATTCACTATTGCATCTATCTTTTATCATAATTGAATGTTATGTGATGTTACTTACAACACTGTCAAGAGTGATTTGTGTGAAATAGGGCTGTAACACTGCTGCTGGTCTTTATATATATGACAATGTATTTATTTTGGAAATGATATATTCTCCTTCCAGGACGTCCTCTTGGCCAAGTCTCCTTCCCTGTGGACTTCTTTGAACACTGCCAGGTCACCAATGATATTGAGGTACGTAACAGTATTTTAGGTTGCTACTTGTTAGATTGAAATGCGCTTCGATCTCGGTTGCAGTGGTAAACCGCGGTTTTGGTTCCGGTTTTAGGAGCAACACTATAGTGCTGTCCCAACTTTCTGTTCCACTTTTCAAATCGAAAACAGTGCTCGAATAAAGGATAACTTTGCAGTCTTCAATTTCTTTCAGTTTGGAGGGAACGACATTCTCCAGGTGTACAACCGAAGTCAAGTGAAGCACAGACTCAACACTACGGGGATGTACATTGCCAGTACAAAGGTATGATTTGTATTCTCTTTGATTCCTAATGATGCATGTTACGTGCTGCCTTATTGATATCAGAGTACATAAATTGGCAGAGACGGTTGGCTGATGAAGAATTTATTACTTGGAAGTGACAAAAGTAAAGGAAAAGAAGAAATAATTGATCATCTTGTCTTGGAGATATGCACAGGCTTGAAGATACAAAAGCTCTATAGGGAAGATTACCTGAATGCTGTGGTTTGTATGGTGTCAGGAGTTAGAGGTGTAAGGCTTAGGACTCAAAACATATATGTTACACCGGCTTCACGACGTCAACCTTCCATCTCTTAATCCGAAAATTTTAGTTCCTCTGTGAGAGAAGTGAGGCTTGGACTCACAACAAGTCGATGGAGCATTTCGCTTAAGGAAAATTATACTTATTAATAATTACTATGAGACTTAAAAAATTCTCTTGTCATTTCAGCCAACTGGGTTCAACATAGAACTGTCCAACTTCAACCACAACAACGTGATGGTGGGCCTGAGAGTCTTGGTCGGAAGCCAAGCAGTAGAAAGAGCTCCCTTCTACTTTGAAGTGTTTGGCCGCACCGTCCAAGTCAACACAACAAGGGCTAGGTGGTACGACATCCCCTTCACCCGCGAGGAATCGCTGAGCGCAGATAAGAAACTTACTCTTTATGGTAAGTTATTATAACTTTCCTTATCCTTACCATCACATAGTACTTCACCAGTAGCCTTGGCCCTTGGTGGCTCTGTTAGTAGATTATATAAAAATGGCTCTACCTGCACCTGAAAGGTCCCCAGGTGTTCAAGCAAAACTCAAGTAGGCCCGACTCAAACTCTCTCACCAGAGAGACTTATCTCTTAGACTGATTGCATTTGTAAACTATACTTGCGAAAACAATCCAACTAGTCGGCTATGATATTTTGTGAATCAACATAATGATAAGTATGCATTGCCGTTTGATGTGCTTAATTTGTTGGATAACAGTTTCAATCATCCTTCGCCTGATTGCAGTGTTCACCTCCTGTTCTAGCTAGCCTCCTGTGCATGAATATAGAATGTAAAACCCCAATCATCCGTCCGTTCGTTTGATGATTTCTGTGCTTGTAACGGGCTACATGTTAACCTACTTTCTCTTTTTCTTTCATGCGTTTTAGTTGGCGCAAGTGTGGATCCATCAGGTGTCACCATGATCGATTCTATCAAAGTCTATGTGAAAACGAAGGAATCCTTTGGCTGGCCGGACGACAGCGAAGATTTCCCAGAACCTAATTCTACTGGACCCAAACTGTCTGGTGGCATATCGAGCAGCATGGTGACAACTGACATGGAGGGGTTGTCCGCTAGTCCCCAGCCATTGACTTCGGTGGACAGGTATGTTGAAGAATGATGTTAGAATTCATGTAGATCCGAATCCAATTAAACTGACAGGTTCTATGGTAGTCTGTGACGCTTGACTTGAGAATTACTTTGCCAGATGAACAAAGGCATTGATAGCATTTGTACTGCTGTAAATTAATTATGATTAGATTATATTTCTTGATCATGAACCGACATACGGTAAATGAAACTTGTGGTGAGCCTATAGTTTCAATCTTGCAATTGCCTCCAATCGAAATTTCTGTGGCACATTTTCAATTGGTATTGATTGAATTATGCTGCTAGAAGTGTCCTGGCGAGAGTTTCCGAAAACTTCACTTGAAATTGGTCTTTTGGATCATTTACTTTTTGTCATTAAATTAGTCCGTTCTCTGACCTATTTCCATAATTGCAATCAGTATACATTTCCTTCCTCTCTCCATTAAATATTATGTCCAGATTGCTGGCCAGTTCCCTGGAAGTGCTGGACGGCTGTATCTCGACAGTGTCCTCCTTGGAGGATGGAGATCCCTTGAAAGCCACCACTCAGCAGTTGGCCACTCAACTCCTCATTCTGCCCACTCCATCTGGGGTGCAGCAGTTCACCAAGACATTACTGGCTTCTCTGCACCCTAACAAGACTGCCTACCACAACCATAAGGTGAGATTAATAAAAGGAATGTTAGATTCCATGTTTAAACTTTTTTTTAATTGTGATACTTAAAGCGTATTTACGAGATTTGCGTTACGTCACAAGTCTTTAGAAGATTCTCTTGAAGGTAAATTTGTCATAAATTCAGAGGTTGAGAATCTACGATCTAGTTCTTGAATCCATGTTTGTAATCCATTTTAACGTTCAGTTTTGTTGTCATTAAACATTTTGTAAACTCTCATTGCAATAACCTAGCCAAATTCTGTTGAAGATTCTGCCCTCACTCAAAAAATAACATGAAAATGAAGAACTACCTAACTTCAAACATGTGAAGCCTCCGATATGGGAGGTCACTCAGAGCAAAATTTTTCTTTTTTTTTTGGCCAGTTATGTGAATTTGTATCTAACTTTGTATTTCTCCCTCAGGACCAAGCCCAACTGAGCCACGTGGTGCAATGCCTGAGTCAAGCAAAAGAACTCGATGCAGATGCATTCCAACGTCTTGTGGTCTCGGCTCGATCTGTTGCCATCTCACGCCCCAACAACTTGGTCAGGTTTGCTGAAAAGGATGCTGCATCAACACCCGATTCTCGTGAGTATTACTCTTTTTCGTTCTTCGCGTTACTATTTCAGTCAAGGTTATTTTAACAGTCCGTAGCCATAAAGGAGAGGGGAGAGGGAAGAGAGGAGAGGGAATAGAGGAGAGGGAAGAGAGAGAGGAGAGAGAGGAGAGAGAGGAGAGAGAGAGGAGAGAGAGAGGGGAGAGAGAGGGGAGAGAGAGGGGAGAGAGAGGGGAGAGGGGAGCTCTGTTGGTAGCACTCTGGGCTTCCAATTACTAGGTCCCGGGTCCTATTACAGCTCTGGCTAGGTCACCTTTACTTGTGTCGGACAGTTGCAATTTCAATATTTATTTGCCTCTTTGTTGTGTCTTCCTCTTTTCCCAATTGGCCTATCAAAATGCATCAGTACAGGACATGCAGACCCAATCATCCATTCTTTTCCTGTACTAATTGGCATACAGGAGTGCATAAATTAAGAACATAGAGCCCCAATCATCCATCCATTCATGTCCTGGAAATCTAGGGAGAACCCATAAACCATATCGAGCATGAAACTTTCATATGTAATCTTTGTCCATTTACGTTGTCATTTGTAATGTTATTCTCATCTTATTTCAGCTCTTGAAGTGATAGACATAGAGAATGAAGATTCTCCTCGCCAGACTGAGGTAGGAAGTCCTCTCGCTGCTAAGATTGTTAAGTTTGAAGCGGACGAGTCTCGCCATTTCTTGGTTGGATTGATGGAAGCATTCTGGAAACTGCACGCCAGTCGCCCTGCCAATCCCATTCTTGCTCCTGTGTGTTTGCCTGGTGAGTTCAGTTATTGACAGATTCAGATCAGATTCAGATCTTTCTGTGCCAGAGAACTTTGCCGGGAGTCTTTTTTCGAAGAATCGCTTAAATGGGTCAGTTTCATTATGTCCAATATAGCGGGTAACTGAGGTCAAGGACCAAGTCTGGAACCCCATAGTGATGTTAACTTTCAGTATTGTTAGTTCCCCATTGTAGTTCACTAACCTGCGACCTTCTATCTAAAAAATCTCTTCATATGCTTGAAGCATTTTGCTTTGACTCAAATAGAATGTCTGTTCTAGGTGTCTATTCTTAGTTCCACAAAACAAATATTTTTCATATACGTATGTTTGATCCTCCTTATCTGCTTTCTCACCACAGGTCTGACACACATAGAAGCTGTAGTAGGCGCCCTTGTAGAGGTGATCCACGCGTTTGCTGCCTCCGACCTGGACAACGTCAACATGGCCACCAAGTTATATGTGACTCTGCTGCTGTCTGATGTAAGTATTCTATGATCATTTATTATGCGCTTGCACAAGAACCTCAATGTTGTTCCACATATGTTGCTTCTTTACCTCGAGGGGATATATGTGTGTGTACTTTTCTCATCTATTTATTTCATACCTTTGTAGGACCCAGTTGTCAGCTTCGCAGGCAAGCAAGCCCTGATCAGAGTGTTGCGTCCTCGCCACCGCAGAAGACGTGTCTTCATTCCTTCACCCCCTCGCTGTTCAACGCCAGGAGAGGGCGCTGCAGGTCATGATGACGATGATGATGACGATGATGATAAGGGGGATAAAGTCCTAAGGCACCCCCCTACGCCCCAGGAAGGATTGCCGCCCCAAGCTGCTGCCAATGGCAATGATCCTGCCCAGTTTGATATGGTTAGTGTGTGTGTTTTACTAGGATTAGAATTGAAATTGAAACTTCTTTTTTTTGCTGCAATTATATGAAAATACCCTTCCAAGGTTTAGAAATACAGCCACTTTCATTATTGAATCAAAAAAGGCTGAACACATTATCTGTTCTTAAATTCAATGTATTTGGAGTAGTGCTCATTGACCTTAACTTTTTTTTTCTCATTCAATTAGCAGTCGCTGGATGCCCTGCAACCGGATGCACCGGAAGGCTTGGTTCTGGATCCTCACCAGGTGGCGAGAGCGCCCCAACAGAGCCCCCTGGAGGCCTTGTTAGCAGGCAATGCCAATTTACCTGCGATGCTGGACATACCTCCAGATGCTGACGATGAGACTATGGTAGAATTGGCCATCGCCCTCAGTCTGCAAGACCAGGTAGGAGAGTCATCTTCAGTAAATAGTTAATTTCATTTTGAGGATTTTGTTAACTCTCAATCCTCATATATTATGTTTGTACTTCATTGTATGTTGTCATTATGCATGAATCATGGCTTAGTAGTTTATTTTAACTGTTGATCATGTAAGATAAAATAGTTTGTCTGACCTGAAAGACTAAACATGACATAAAAGCTAGTTAATAAACTTGGAATGGGATAAGTCTAAAAAAAATGTGCTAAAAATGTTTTGTCCCATCTACTTACTATTTTGACAACACTTATGTTGCATTGAATTGATAAAGAAATCGAAGTATTAACTTTGGAAATGATAAATAATGAGTATTAATGACACTATTATCAGTGTTATGATAAATTCCTAAAATAAACTTGATTCTTTTTGTCATGATAGTCTGGCGCTGATGGTGGCTTGAACCTGCAATCTCTAAACTTGGGCGGAATGGGTCCAGGAGAAGCCAGTCTTGAGGAGGGACATCTCTCGGACACAACAGCTTCAGCTCCAGGGAGCGATGATGAAGTAGGAAGCACGGCTGCAACTGATGGATCCACATTGCGGACATCCCCTGCAGAACATGGCGGAAGTGCTGGGTCAGAGTCCGGAGGAAGTGCCGTAGATTCTGTCTCAGGTACGTGGCATTAGTCATGATTTTCTTATGCAGGGAATACTCCCGGAATAGCTGGATCTAACTGACAATTCAACAATTGGTGCGCTGTGTCTCTTTGAACTCCAGATTAATAAAATTTTGGCATTTCTATTGCTTCTCTACATTAAGCACTATAGGCCTCCTACATTCAACCATAACATTGACACAACACTAAAACAGACCAATGAGCATAATATAGAATTGAACTATTTTCTTTTCATTTAAGTAACCTTTTAAAAAATTATTGAAATCAATCAAATGCTAACCAATTCAGAGCAGATTCTGCTGAAGTAGCTTTGCATGGGGGATATGGTACACAATTGGCTTTCGTTTAACTCTAGGTGATCTCCCCAAGACTAAAATCCATCCTCAATATGGATTATATGCATCCTGTTTAATTCATATTCATCTCTGATTGCAGTGAGTGGCCGCAGTAGTGCGTACGGTGACAACATGCCCGAGACGACCAACACCGGAGCAAGGAGCGAAACGAGCAGCATCGGAATGCCCAGCAGTTCCATGAATCCGGATGCGGAGTGTCTGGAGCAAGCGGAAAGTGACATGGATACAAGTTTCCGCCTCCACACCCTGCGTCTGATGCTGTTGGACAGACTGACGGCTTACTTGCCCCAGCTCAGAGATGTGGGAGGGGTGCGGGCCATACCTTTCATGCAGGTAAGATCTTCTAATCAAGATCCCGCTCATGGAGTAAATGTGTAGATTGCTAGTGTGCATGCTGCATGGTATTATATGTGCCATTATCTTAGTATCTTGTTACCAAATCCTAGCAACTAGCCAGATCAAATTATTTTGGAAAAATGTGGTTCAGAACACTCCTGTACTTAATGAAAAGACTAAATTTTCTGCAATATTCTTCAGTTCTTCACTAATTGCTCTATGTAGACTCATTTCTATTAACTGTCACATTTTTGCTCAAAATTTGACTGATAAGGATATTTCTTGGGTTGTAGAGAACACAAAGATATTGTAGAGCATCATTTACAAAACACTGTTTTCCCTACATTATTTGAAATATACAACTATTTGTGAATGTTTTGGAATAATTATTATGTTAATTTCCCTTCTTTTTCATAGGTCCTCCTGATGCTTACGTCTGACTTGGACTCTGACGAAGAGAAGGACCGCTCTGCATTGGACGGCTTGTTGACATGTCTCCTGACTGAACTAAACCTCTGCCAACCAGGAGGAAACAGCCAAGAAGAAATAGATGGCATGTCAGAAAGAACAGCGAGACGAGAAGTGCAGCTGATTATCATGAGGCTGTTGAGCGTCTTCATGTCCAGGACTAAAGCGGGAACTAAGCCCTCTAGTGAGGTGAGTTGAGTGTCTCTTAATTCAAGTTTAAAATTGTGTCCTATTGGCTTATTTGTTTCCAATAGTTGTTGTCCTACTCGATTTGTATAATCATTTTGCTGGTATTTCAAAAATGTATTATCCTTTTCTGAATCTCAAAGTTCTGACCGGGTCACCTTGGTTTATGTTGGACGGCTGTTTCAAATCATCCTCTGCCTAATTGCCATGTGCTCCTCCTGTCCTGCCTAGTACATAAATGCAGGACGTAAAGCCCGATCATTTTTCCATCGCTGAATCTCGGACTTGAAGTCTAGCTGCCTAAGAATCTGGCTCCTGAATTGTATAGATACAGGACATAAAACCCCAATCATGCATCCACCTGCTCTCTCCAATAATGAATAATCTCCGAATCTCCATTAAAAATTAACAATCAATCAAAACTTGATTTCTTTTGCCTTCCAGTCCTCCTCATTCATCAGCGTGAGTACGGCCAGCTCCATGCTCCAGTCGAGTGGATTGACCTATTGCTTGGCCATCTTGAAGGCCCTGCTGGAATTCTGGAGAAAGCAGCCCCAGGAGGAGGTAGGAGTGATGTGTTTTGTTTCAGGTCAAGTTATATGCTGTACAATTTGAGATGAATCACATTTGTATGTGAAGTTTTTTGGTTGCCATTCAAGTCAACAATGCAAGTAAAACAGTAATGTTGTTTTCAAATAATGGGTAACAGATCGCAACAGTTTTGCTCAGTCATTGCGATCTGACCTTTCAAAGGAAAATCAGTAGCCTTAACATGGCCTTGTGCTTCAAGTATTTGCTATGATTGGAAAATTTGCTGGTTCCTTATATATGTGTCCGTGCCTGGGTAAATAAAAGATCCCACATGTATGGTGAAAATCCATCTTTTTAATCAAACTTCATTTGTGATGAGAACTTGCTTTAGAGAGCTCCTCTACCGTACCTGCCTGATTAATTCTGTGTCTTTTATTATATTCAGGAGGGCACCATCCTATCTGGGCAGCTGCTCAAGTCTCACCCGACCAACCCCCCTCCAGACATGTCTCCTTTCTTCTTGAGGCAGTACGTCAAGGGTCATGCTTCTGACGTATTTGAGGCGTACCCTCAACTCGTCACTGAGATGGTGCTGAGGCTACCCTACCAGGTAAAATGTCCTAAATTTGTGATATGTCTATCTTTAACGTTTAGCAAACATGACATAAAGAGCCATTTCGTAGCTGGCTGGCTGTGTCTACTGTCTAACTTGATTGAGATTTGGTATTAATGCAAAGTGCAGGGTTCTTTTCTCGAGGAAAGAATGACAATATCATGTATCAGAAAACTTCTATGCTCTACAAAAGGACATATTGGCTAAATATTCAGTTCATATCTAGCAAATAAATGATGATCTTGTAAAAATTAATTTTGAAATGATTTTCTTGATTCAGATGAAGAAGATTGCAGAGAACACGCCAACTCTACCATCATTGATGTTTGAAACGGCTTGGCACAACACCCTCTGCGAATACATGATGACCCAACAAACGCCTTTTGTCAGGAGGCAGGTCCGCAAGGTAAGTCCCTGTGTATTTATGTTGTCTCAGCTCACTTCCTTTATTTTGCAGTTGTGTTAATGCCAACTTAATGGTCTTACATTTGTCCAAATCGTATAAAGTTAGCCAGAAATTGATGATTGGTTCAGGACTTTCCGTGAATTTGGTTATTTTATCGACCCATAAATTCTGCTACATCACTGTAGAGTTTCCCAAATGATGTAATTAGCCAAAAAATTTTGTCAATGGGATTAAGTGAAAAGACTTATTCTCACTGTTGTGCCTTGTGGCTCCTCCCCGTTTCTGATAAACGGCCGTTACTGTCAATAACTATTATAATGAGCTGTTATGTCTTTTCTCTGAGACTTATTATCATCAAATTCATGTTTTCTCTTCCGTAGCTGCTCCTCTACATCTGTGGCTCCAAGGAGAAGTACCGCCAACTCCGCGACCTCCACGCCCTGGAAGTCCACATGAAGGAAGTACAAAACATGTGTTCAGCTGTAGGAGTCCAGCCTCTGCCAACAGGCGGCGCCACTCCTACTCCCTCCGTGATTGTCAGCCTGCCCTATGACTCGTTGATCACCCTGGTGAGAGATATTTGTTTTATTCAAATTGTTGTTTTTTGATGAACAAAAATGATGATTACTCAAGCTGGATTTTTGTTTCAATGTGGCAATATGATTTGGAATTTTGAATAATATTTGACTTTCTATTTGTTTATAGATTGAACACCTCAAGGCTTGCTCTGAGATCGCTACCAGCCGAACTGTCAACTGGCAGAAGTTCTGTCAGAAGGATGAACGTAAGTTTACTCAAAATCTTCTTGTAAGCCTGGTTTGTTTGAGCTTGTGGGGGATTTTTGCTATTTCATGCTACGGACCTTCATAACCCAACAGGGTCGTTAAATAACACATCGCTCACTCCGTCACCTTATGCTACGTCGGATATCTTATGAGGACAAGAAACATCATCGTCATTCTCTTTTCAGGCATTCTGCCGTTCCTGATGGAAGCGAGCGTCACCTTGGACGAGGGTGTCGCCCCAACTCTTCTTCAGCTGCTTCAGTGCGCCCTCTGTGGGCCGAGGAACGTCCAATCATCATCCAGCTCTGGTGCTGCCCCCTCTCCAGCCAAACATCGCAGAGACAAAGAGAAGGAGAGAGAGAAAGAAAAAGAGAAGGAAAAGGAGAAAGGTGCGTTATTTATTTCATCTGTACATCTGAAATACCTTGAAGCTGATTTCTGATTCGGACCTTTAGACCACTTAGTGACTCTTTGGTCTAGTGGTCAATGTCCTCGTCGCCCCACGCAGCCATCCAAGGTTCAACTCCCGGTTGGGGGGGGGGGGGCCGTCCGACTCTCTTTATTACAAAAGTAATGCGAAACAACCATGATATATTCCTCACTGAATTAGTTGAATTAGCTAGTATTGTTGTTAAATGCTTCGAAGATCACACATTATATTTCTAACTCATAATTGTTCCAGATGAAGAAAGCAGCAAACAGGACGAGACCCTCTGCATGGCCCTGGTGCATCACGTCTGCAAGTCTGTCAGCCGGGAGTTACTGACGCGCTTCATCCGCTGCTTCTTGCTGGAGTCCAACTCCACATCTGTGAGGTGGCAGGCCCATGCTCTGCTCTTGCACATCTACAGGTGAGATATGAGAAAAATTATTGCTCTGACTAAGATCTATCCAATATAGACTAGAACACTTTTAAACTCATGCTGGATGACCTTTTACATTTCTCAGCTCTTGAAAAAAAAATTAAGTTGATTCGAGTGTTAAATTGGCTACAGTGCCCCCCCCCCACTGAATAAACAACAGAATTGGATTATTCACAACTGTTCATAAACACCTTTTCAGCCAATTCTGATCACTCTATTTTTGAGCCCTTCTAACTGTACTATATTTTAGTTGTTCGCTTTGCTCAAGATTTCATACCTTTTTCTTTCTCAGGAGTTGTCCCGTGGGCCAGCAAGAGACCATCCTGGACATGATGTGGTGCATTTGGCCCGAGCTGCCATCCTACGGCCGAAAGACTGCTCAGTTTGTTGATCTGTTGGGCTACTTTGCAATCAAGACATCTCAGACCAGCGAGAAGAAGGTGAGGGAGTGTCTAAGACTGTCTATTGTCACTGTGCACTGTTTTGTGAGGGCTTTGATACTTATCAGTTGTTTGAGATGTATGGATTTCCATTTCAATCTTTCTTTCTGCCTTTCTGTCTCTGTTGCTTTTACGTAAACATTGCGTTATTATTCTTTTATAGGTCAAGAAGCAGTACGTGGACAGGGCAGTTGCTGTCCTCAGAAGCCAGAACAAGATTTTGGCAAACCACCCCAATGGAGCCATCTACAAGTAAGATTATTCTCTCACTATTCAGCGCTATTTAAAAAATTAATCACTTTTTTCAGTGACTTGGTGTCGGTGTAATCCATGTCTATCTTTGCTTGTGATGTCTATCTCTGCTTGTGTAACGAAAAAAACTAATTGTTACCACAATTTATTTTCTCTAGCATGCTTCAAGGACTCGTTGACTTTGATGGATTCTACCTGGAGAGCAATCCGTGCTTGGTCTGCAACAACCCCGAGGTTCCTTACTCTGTGAGTATTAAACTGTTTTATATTTATTTCACAAAATGTTTGTAAGTTGTCAGAGAAATATCAAGTCCTGACTTATACATAGTATTTCTTACAATGTAAGTTTGGTTGCATTGTTAGTGGTGAATCAAAATTTTAATGGTTTAATTAATGAACCCTGTTTGGAAATTGAATTTCAGTATTGTTATATTACAGCTGTTATGTTTGTTTATTTGAAGTGTTAACAATGCATTCCTTGTGTTGAAGTGTCACAAGTATTCTGATTCCTGAATTATTTTCAGAATATCAAACTTGCTGCAATCAAAGTTGACTCGAAATTCACCACCACGACTCAGATCGTGAAGTTGGTCGGAAGTCAGAACATTGCCAAGGTCATCATCCGTATCTCTGACCTCAAGAGGACTAAGATGGTAAGCACATGTTTCACATCTTTGAAAAAAAAAAAAGTATATGAGATGACTACGGTGTCCCTTGTATCCAGAAAACTTTTCCGGTTGAACTGTAATGTTTTTGAAACTTTCAGGTTCGTACAATCAACATCTACTACAACAATCGCTCTGTGCAAGCTGTGGTGGAGCTGAAGAACAAGTAAGTAATATTCATATTCTGTTTGGGAGAGAATGCACCTTACATGTGAGTCATATGACTCTTTAAGAAAATACCTATATTCACCTTGATGCTCGCTTTTGTCCGTGTTCTAGACCCAGCTTGTGGCACAAGGCCAAGAAAGTGGTCCTCACTGGCGGCCAGACTGAAGTCAAGGTGGAGTTCCCTCTTCCGATTGTCGCTTGCAACCTCATGATCGAGTATGCCGACTTCTATGACAACTTGCAGGTGCGCTGTGATCTTTTGGAATAGATTTTATTGTATGTTATGAGTTCTTAAAAGGACACTTTGGTGTTGAAGGGATGTAAAACACCAATAAATCTGTACGTTATGAGCTTATAGAATGGATTTTTTTGTTATTTCACATACTGTTGTAACAAGGATTGGTAACCTCGATTACTATTAATTATTCAAATCAATTATCTTTTGTCTCTCCAGGCCTCGGCTGAAACCCTGCAGTGCCCAAGATGCAGCGCGTCCGTCCCTGCCAATCCTGGGGTTTGCGGAAACTGTGGAGAGAATGTCTTCCAGTGTCACAAGTGCAGGTAACCCATTGATTTGGACAGCTCCTGCAAGTCCTGGGCTCATATTCTGGTCCAAACATTGTTTATGATTGTCTCAATAGCTACTTATCTTTGAAATAATTGACACCAGGACGAATGCATCAGACTGGTAGCAGAATTCTTAAAACCTATTCACCGACGAGTTTCCCAACTATGCCCCTGAAGGTCCTGCCCATGTGCTACCAACTGGAGTATTTCTAGTGTATTTTAATGTATACTTGTGCTTTTGGATTTAAAATTTGTCTATTGTATTACAAAAATGTTATTTGGGGTTTATGATTAGGCCACTCAGGGAATTCGGTCTATTGGTCAGATCTTATCATCTACAAATTATTACATCTTTTCGCTTCAGAGCCATCAACTACGATGAGAAGGACCCATTCCTGTGCAACGCTTGTGGATTCTGCAAGTATGCCAAGTTTGATTTCACCCTCAACGCCAAGCCTTGCTGTGCAGTGGACCCAATTGAGAATGACGAGGACCGCAAGAAGGTCAGTTTGGAGAAAATACAATTAAATAATTTACGATCTGAGTTTGTACGTGGCACTATGTCTCCCGCTGCTGAGTCCTTCATAAATTTTAATGAATTGCTCTTGTGCTTGATTGATGAGATTAGTAACTTGTAATTTGGTCTCTAATTTTACATTTCAGGCTGTGCACACGGTGAATACGCTGCTGGAGAAGGCGGACAGACTGTACAAGCAGTTGCAGATGAACAGACCTGCCCTGGACGCACTGCTCATCCGCATCAATGACGCCTTTGACAAGCCTGTGAGTATTAGGGTTTTGATAAATGACTGAATTAATTTGAATGGCAAATATTATTCTTAAAATTTTGAAAGAGTACTTGATTTGAACGAGGAAAGTGAAAATAGATCCTTTTGATTAGTTTGACCTTGGACTTAGTATTTGTCTATTTGCACAACTGAAAATCTAGATACTGCTTCCGAGCTCCTTGCAGTCGTATTTAAAAGCCTAACAGTACAAAAATACTGAATGTAATAGGCTATCTCCGGCCCACCATCCAGAGACTAAAACATTCACTTTCTTCCTCCTAGGATGAAAACAATTCAGCAACTGGAGCATCGGCTTCAGGGGCTCCTACAAACGTCAACAGAGCTATTCAACAATTGGCCCAACGTTATTGCGGAGACTGCAAGGCCACCTTCGATGACCTCAGCAAGATCATTCAGAAAGTGTTAGCTACTCGGAAGGAGCTCGTGGAATTTGACCAGCAGCAAATGGAGGCAGCGATTGCTGCTGCACCCCCTTCGCTGCCCTCCACCCCCGTGCAGACACCCTCCACCCCAAGAGGAGGCAATGCACCCCCTCTTCCTGCCCCAGCACCCCCGAGGGCAAGAGAGGTCATGGCCTGCGACCAGAAGTTGCAACGAAACAAGTAAGTTTGCTTGATGATTATTTTATAGTGTCTGAAAGCTGAGAAATCATATTATGCAGCTTGATTGGAAGATGAGAGTGTGGCTATTCAACGATGTGCCCTTTGGTATTGAATGGTACTTATGTGGCCAATTGTTCACAGGGTGTAAACCACTTGGTTGCTCTTTTTGTGGTTATCACCCTTTTGCCATGTGGAAGTCCCATGTTTCAAAACCAGGTGGATTTCATGTGTTTTCCAAACATGTGAATTTCACACTTCTGCTTTCTGGCAAAAACTGCATGGTTTTGAGAAGCATGGAATTCGTCTGATTAATGGGTGAAAGCCACATGATAATGGAAAATGTGGATAGCTGCTTGAATAAAACTTTGATATCCATCTTGTGAATTTGCAGGTCTGGCCAGTGTTACGGCTGTGGGAGTGCTACGGTGGAACAGTGCATCACTCTGCTCAGAGCTATGGCCACCAACTACCACATGAGGACCATCCTATGTGGACAGGTGAGGCTGATTTGTTAAATTATTGCAACTTCAGAGTTTATTTTGAAGATTTCCACCTTCTTAAACAGTCGAAAGTAGTTCCTAATGGTCATGAAAGTGCATTTCTTATTGGAAATGTGGTATTTTGTTTCAAGTTTATGACACCATTACAAGGTCTTTACTCTATACAAGAATGTACCTTGTTAGTGTGGTCCTTGTCTCTCCTATTAAATCCATTAGAAATAAAGGACATGGAGTCTTGTCATCGACCTGTGCCATTGTTGCTTTTACTCTTTAGTATCTGGAGATGGGGTCTATTCACCAGCTCTCCTCATAGAAATATTATGTCTATCTAGTTTATAGATTTTAACACAGTATTCCATAATCTTGCGATTTCTCTTTACAGGGCCTAATCAGAGAGTTGATCGATTACAACCTGCGCCGTGGCACCCCTGGCATAAGAGCTGACGTGCGCCAACTGCTGTGTCTCCTGACCAAAGACAACCCGGCTGCCACCGACGAGCTGAACGCCCTCCTCCAGGCCAAGATCATGACTGCCATCCAGGGCCATCTCTCCAATCCTGACTTTGTAAGTTTGTGTGCATGAATTTTGATTGATTCTTGTTTTGATAAGAATGATTGAGATGGCTCGAAACTCAAGAAAATGCATCTAACGTAACGTCACATCTCTGTTGGAGCAGATTCAGCTTTTTTTTTTCAGAATTTAAAGAAAATTTGTCTATTCTAATAGGATTGTAGACGTCTGGTTTTCAGTGTTGAATGTGTTGCCTCTAAATAGCCCAAACCGGTGGTGATGGGGCGTAAAACACAAACTCACTCACTCAGTGTTGAATGTGCTGTGACCAGTATTACAATCTGACATCTTTCTACAGCATTCTAGTACCCTCATTTACCTCTGTGTTTCAGGCTGGGTCGGTGCGACATGAGATGATGCTTCTTGCCAACACTGTCCACCAGGAGGACCACTGCTGGGAGCAGAGAGTCCGCTGTGGTGAGTATTTTAATTTTTTTGCCATAGCATCGGAAGTTGAGAAGTTTATTGAGTATATATTCCAACCTATGAATTAATTTGTGCAGGTAAGCAGTTTTGAAATCTATGCTGCTGACAAAAGAAAGTAAATGTAAGGGATCCGGAGACTTTCATTGATTCGTAGACATAATTTCAATGTTAAAATTCTCCAAACAACTTTTTGCTCTTCTAATGTTGATATGTTTGTTCTCAATAGCCCGCACTGGTGCTGACGGGGCGTAAAACACTCGCTCACTCACATGACCTGCTATTTATCTTATTCCAGTCGTGAGCCTGTTCCTGCTGTCTGTGAGGATCCAGAGTCCAGTTGTACTGGAGTACGTGGCTCTACCCTGCTTGAGGATCATCCAGCACCTCGTGAAACCAGAGCCCCCCTTGAGCAAGAAGAACAAGGACAAAGCCACGGAAAGTCTGTGCAGCGTCCGAACCAACCTGACCAACCTCCACGTGGACGCCCAGGGCTGGATCAAGGGACACCCCTCAGCTTCCTATGCTCATTGGAAGTCCAACATCCCAACCAAACGTATGCCAACCCGTATGTATGCCTACCCACTAACACTTGATATGTCTAGCATGTTATTCACACCCTACACTAGATTTTGAGTTGCAGTTGCCTTGTTAGTAAATTCATCTCATCCATTGGTCGTGTTGTGCAGCAGTTTCAATTATCCTTTGCCTAGCTAGTTATCTGGACGGAGTCCAGATACTGTTTGGCTACACTACTACTTCTGTCAGCCTTGACTTCCTGTCAACTATTCCAGCATTAAACATGAAATATAGTGGTTTACTCCACTCAGCTCCTATTTCACCCTCCACCGCTGCACACATGCCATCCTAATGCGTCAGAGTGATGCAGCAGATAGATTAGGGCTAGATCTATCTGTAACAACTGTAGATAGATGCATACAGTGCCGGGAATAGGCAGAAATCACTAAATCTGATGCATTTGACTGCTATCTGGCCCACCTGTCTGTAGCTTAGGGGGGACCAGTCCATCGCTACTATACAATAGCTCTGATAGAGTAGATGGTTGCCATTGGAATGAAGCGATGTGATTGGTTGATGTCGTCTGGCTGGTTCCCGCCGTCTTTGCTGCTGTGAACAAGTAGTTCTTGGGTTTCCCGCTAGGGGGTGACTCTCAGTAGCCATTTAACGTGCAAAATGCGTACCAGCGCCATTGGATTTGTATGCTGTGCTGGGATGGTGCATGGAATGGTTTTGGGTTTGCCATGGTTGTCCTGAGTTGTGATTACAACAATTAAATCATATAAAGGATATTTGTGTGAAACCAAATACAGTTAATGAATTATGATTATCTCATTATTGTCATAAATGTATCTTTATTGAGATCGCTAGAAACCGGGGGGTCTCAAATATGGGTCGCCAATTTGGGTCGCCTCGGGGGGTGCACCGAGGGGCTCACCTCGAGGGCTCACCTCGAGGGCTCACCTGCTGAATGCTTGGCCTAGATCTGCTGCCATCTCATTCTTGTCATAAACGTATCTTTATTGAGATCGATAGAAACGGGGGGGGAGTTGCCAATTGGCGTCGCCTCGGGGGGCGCACCTCCGGGGGCGCACCTCCGGGGGCGCACCTCCGGGGGCTCACCTCCGGGGGCGCTCCTCCGGGGGCGCACCTCCGGGGGGCGCACCTCCGGGGGGCGCACCTCCGGGGGGCGCTCCTGGGGGGGGCGCACCTGCTTGGCCTAGATCTGCTGCCAAATCTAAATGTCTTCAATGGCACTTGCAAGAAAGTGCCTGATGAGTGCAATATGTCTGTTTGACTTGTTTTGTCAATAATATACACTCATATGCCATTGCAAAAAATGCATCATGATATTACTCTACATAATTTAAGCCCTACAAACTTTCATATCTCCCAATTCAACATTAGTATCAATCAAAACACTTTTGTGCGTTGCCGCATGTCTAGCAAAATATGCATTTCTCCCTCTCAAGCCCACTTAGGGCTAAGGTCCTCATAAAATTTGACCCCTGCTACTATAATTCAGCATACCAAACGACTAGCCCTATACTAGCTTGTTTTACAATGGTCAGGTCGATTATCACCGTCCAGATATGCAAATTCCAATTTGCCTTCTAGTGTATGAATGCAGGACGCAAAACCCCAATCATCCATCCATTCTTCTCCGATAACTGGTATACTTTTAAATCGTACACATAATTTGAAGACATTCACAATAGGTTATTATTGGTTTATACTTCGATCTTGATTATAAAAATGTCATTCTTTTCCTGAAGATGGCTAATGAAGATCAAGATATAGAAATATGTCCTGCTTTGTTGTAAATTGTTTTGATTAAAAAATTTGGAGTTTCCTCCTTGCATGTTTGTGTATATCCTATTAAGATTCGTTCAACGTTTGTCTTTTTTTGTTAATTGATTTTGGTTTCGTTAGCATGGTAGCATCATTGGTAGCTAGTGGTGGTATATTTGGTTACGAGTCTTAATGAATATGATAAGTGTCTGTGTGAAACATTTTAAAATATATGAAATCTGAATTTGATATTTGCTGTATGCTTGTAGATATTTTCGACATCTGATTGTAGAATTTAGAATATGCTTGCTATTTTTTCGTCTTTGAAGATCCATTGTATTATATTGAATAAGCAAATAGTGGAAATACCTGCAATCATGACATCTGGTTATTCCAGCGAGCATCGATTTGTCGGTGACAAAGAAGAAGAAAGAGGAGAAGAGAGATGCCGATTTGGAACGGAGGATCATCCGAGTGAAGTTCCTGATGGAGAAGTACGGGAACAGGTGGATCAACAAGCACCGTGCCAGTTAGTATTGCTTCTTTATAGTGTCCTCGATTCAGATTCTCTTTCTGAAGGCGCACTTTTGCCTGTTCTATGAACTCAAGTTGGTGTATAAGGACATCAGCCACATCACTCACTTACTCAGTAGGTCCTAATTAGCCAACCAAGTGCATAAATACAGGGCGTAAAGCACCAATCATCCGTGCCGTGCTGATTTGATTCCAGCTTTGACTGGGGTGTAAAGCTCAAATAATTTAATCCATCCTCAGTAGTCATTTACAAGTGCCTCAGCAAGCCCTTAGTAGTGTTTCGTGGGTAAGGTGTGTTTTAATGTTAAAAGAATCTCCTGTACTTCAGGTGGCTATGTATCAATTTATGCAGTAATCTTTACCATAACTTAATTTCTATAATGCAGAGAAAACACACATCCTGAGGCTGGTGGAGAACTCTTGGCTGCGTCGTGCCATTTTCTCGGCGTCCTCTCGGGCTGTGCGCCAAACAACATGTAACGTCCTGGAAGTGATCTGTCAGTCATCCAGCCGCAAGCAACAAGTCCTCAACCTGCTGACTGAGTAAGTGAAGTTTCATGTGATTCAGAATTTCAGACAGTACTTTTTCATGGACAGGATTTTGCTGGATCCCTTTTAAAACTAATATGATGCCTGTGGATAACCATGCTGGCAATAGAGCGTGATGGTTACACATGCGTTGGTATCAAGAGGGACTTCTCTATCTTCGCTCATGGCCCACAGACTTATTGTCACTCATCTAAGAGAGTGACAACGCTTACTTGTGCATATATCCCTCGAACAAGCGTTCATGCGCTTGATCCGGCTGAGAAATTAATTTTTTGGGTGCCTGTCAGAGCCTCTCGCTGTCCCACAATGCATTGCGCATCACTTCCTCTTTCTCTCAGCCGGCCCAGCACATCGGACGTATGTCTGGCCGGCCGCTTTTTTCGGTTGAAATACTCATTATGGGGCATTCTTCTTGGTGTCATTACGTTGTTAAACGTTTCAGGTAAGTGTTTCTTAGTTTTCGGGTCCATTTGACGCCGGTAAGTCGTTATTTGGGCTCGATTTAGTCGCCCCTGAGTTCGTCGATGTTTTGGCGGGTCCAGTGTCATGGCGCCCGTCGAAGTTTACATCGATCTGCGCAGTGTTTTCGGGCGGATGGCGCCCTTCTGAGCGGCCCATCTCCCTCAAATCTTCACTGCTGGTGCTATTGCTGCTTATTTCTTCAATCCTACGTTCGTTTTGGGTTCCCCACTGCCCGAAACGATCGTTTTCGTCCGCGATTTCGTCTGGTCCGTTGACAGCGAAATCCAAGATGGCGGACGTTGTTTTGACAGCGCCGCGCATGACGTAGCCTGTGACGAGCTGTCCTGGTCCTGGGTTCCAAGCCCACTCTTCACCTAGCTCCCATAGCGTTCAGGTGTTTAGATTGCCGAATACATTGCGTTTTGCTGTGTCACCCTTGCCTTGCTGTGCGTCAAGTTCAGTGTTCTTGCTTGCTGCTGCTTGCCCCCTGCTTGCTGTGCAGTTTACTGTGGAATTGCCTTCCCTTTTTCCTTTGCCTTATTACTGTGTTGTCGTACTTGTACTTCAGGGACCCCAACCCCCTGTTTTCAAGTTTGCGGTTTTTTGTTGGCCTGGTCAGCTCCCTCATGTCTGACCGTCACGCCAAGGCCCAGGCCACTCTCCAGGCTGGGCGCCGCCTCAGGTCGTCTACCCGGTTGTCTCCGCCCCCCTTGCGGACTGACCCGGCTAGGCCGGACCCTCCCCCGTCTACGGTGGTCTCTGGCATTTCTGCCCAGACTGCTACCGGGGCCCCGGATTCCAGGCTTCCCCCTGGGCAGGTTGTGAGCATGCCTCACATCCGGACCTTCTGCACCCCGGAGCGGCCCTCCCGTGTGGATTTGGACCTCTTCGCCCGGGGGTCTTCGGCTTTGGACCGGGAGATTTTGGGCTCCCCTCTCCCCCCGGGGGGCAGGGGCCGCCCCGACAGCTGGACCCTTCAGCTACGGATCCCCCTCCTTCAGGGGCCCCCTCCTCCAGTGCCTCTGCCACTCTGTCTACTCAGCCTTCTTCCGCCTCGGCTGAAGTGGCTGCCCTGCAGGCGCGTCTGGCCCTGTTGGAGGCCCAGCTGGGACCTTCTGGTTCCACGCGCAGTTCACCGACTCGGCGCCGGGGCCGCACCCCGACTTCTCCTCGTCGGTCGGTGATATTGGGGCGGCATGCCCGCAGTCGGTCTCCCCGACATCGCAGCCGCTCCCCGCGACGACGCTCCCCACGGCGTCATTCCCCTCCTCGCCTGTCCCCTCAAGTGACCCCTCGGCGTCCTCGGGACTCGTCCCCGGAGGGCTCGCCCAACTCCCCCCAGGGGAGTGTGTTTTCTCGGTTGGGGGCGCGACGTTCACGGTCCGCCTCCCCGGCTCGTCTGGATGATACCGATGATACCGCGGTTTCCTGGGCCACTCTGGTTGACCTCGGTCTGGTGTTGGCGGGTCAGGCTCCGCCGCCTTCCCCACCGCCGTCGGGCCACACAGGCTTGCTGGCTGAGGCTCCGGCCCCGCCCACTCGTCTCTCGTTTCCGCCCTCCACTGGGGTCACTCGCTCCCTCGAGGCCGCCTATGCGCGGTTCTCTCATCATCATGACCTCACCCGGGTCCGGCCGGGGGCGATGCCTGGCGACGTGACGACCCAGGTTCCGGCGACCAAGTTTGGTCCCGGTTTTCGGACTAAATATCACGGGGGCGACAAGTTCCCCCTGTCGTGCTGCTCCGCCGCACCCACTCCCGAGGAGCAGTCCTTCCTCCGGTCCAATGCCGTTCCGGCGGTGCCCGTCAAGAAGGTGGGAGATCTCGAATTTCTTCTGCGGAAGAATATCCGCTCGCTGTCCTCCCTGGACTGGCTACTGAAGACCCTCCACGAGGTGTCTTCCCTTCCACATCCCGATCCGGCCGTCGTCGAGGCCCTATGGTCTCACATCCGTCGGACTTTGTCCTACTCGACGGATTTCACCGCCGGGGCGTTGATCTCGTCAGTCATCCTCCGGCGGGAGGCCTTCTTGAAGGCTTGTGATACGGTTCGGGTTCCGCGCCGTACCCACACCTGGGCCACCCTACGGCCCGTGTTCTCCACCTCGGCTGCGGCGCTCTTGGGGGATGCGGCGACGGTCTTGCGCTCTTCTGCCCGGGAAGATCGGGAGATGGCTCTTATGTCATCCCTCTCGTCTTCCCGTAAGCAATCGGGTCCCCGGGGCCGTTCTGATGGCCCGTCGTCCGCCTCCTCTGGGCATCACGGCTCTTCCGGTCCTCGTCAGTCCGCCACGAGAGGGGCTCGGTCTCACAATCAGTCGTCCCGTGGCTCTGCCCGGGGCAAGGGGGGGGGGGGGTCCTTTCGTAAGGGCTCCTCTTCTAAGTCCCACTAGCTCCTCTCGGCTTCCCCCCGGCGGTCCGTCCACTCCCGTCGGGGGAAGATTGAACGGGTTCTTCGACGCTTGGGCCTCTCTGCGTCTTACGCCCTGGCACCTTCGCCTCCTGACGACAGGTCTCAGCTTCTCGTTCCTTCGTCCGCCCCCTCTGTCCCTGTCTCCTCGTCCCGTTCAACTGCCACTCAATTCTGCCAAGAGGACTGTCCTGCTGGCCGAGGTGGATTCTCTCCTGGCCAAGCAGGCTCTGGAGCCGGTGAGAGATGCCTCCCCAGGCTTCTACTCTCACCTCTTCACGGTTCCCAAGAAGAGTGGCGGTTTTCGGCCGGTCATAGACCTGAAGCGCCTCAACGGTTACATCCGTTGTCCGCGCTTCAAGATGGAGTCGGACCGGTCCATCCGGGACCAGCTTCGGGCGGGCGAGTGGACGACGAGTTTGGACCTGTCGGACGCCTATCTACATGTCCTTGTGGATCCGGCGTTTCGCCACTATTTGCGTCTTCACATCCGGGGGGAGTCCTTTCAGTTCCGGGCCATGTGCTTCGGTCTGAACATTGCCCCCCGGGTCTTCACCAAGCTCCTGGAACCCGTGGCCTCCCACCTACGGGCCCAGGGGGTGCTATTGCATCGGTACCTGGACGACTGGCTCTTCCGGGGCCCGTCTCCAGAGGTGGTAGCTGCCCACACCGCCTTGGCGGTGCAGCTCTTTGCCCGTTTGGGCCTCTTGGTCAATTTGGCGAAGTCGGACCTGACCCCCCGGACCAGGTTCGTCTTCTTGGGCATGGATCTGGACCTCGCTCGGTCCTGGGTTCGGCCCACCACCGAGGAGGTCACCAAGATCCGGACGCTATGCTCTGCGCTGATGCGCAGTCCGTCGGCTCCGGTTCGTCTCCTTTTGTCACTTTTGGGGCTCCTCAATCATGCCTCTCAGTTTGTGGCCTTGGGGCGCCTTCATCTTCGGCCTCTGCAGCTGTATGTCAAGGCCAAGGCCCCCAACCTCCATGCGATGATAGATGTCTCTATCCCGCTGGAGGATCCCTTCCGCTTGGCACTGCGGTTTTGGCTGGACGACCGGCGCCTCCTCGCCGGCGTCCCTCTGCACCCTCCGCCTCCCACCCTGACGCTGACGACGGACGCCAGCCTCCAGGGCTGGGGGGCATTTATGGAGGGCCATTCGGCCTCGGGCCTGTGGTCTCCCCAGGAGGCCACTCTCCACATCAGTTTGCTGGAGTTGCGTGCCGTTCGGCTCTCCCTTCAGGCCTTACAGCCTCAGGTCCACGGCCAGTCGGTGCGTCTCCTGGCGGACAACACCACGGCCGTGGCCTACATCCGGAACCAGGGGGGGACACATTCCGTGTCTCTCTTCCGCGAGGCTTGGCTCCTGTTCCTTTGGTGCTCGGACCATCAGGTGACCCTTCGGCCTTATTATCTTCCTGGTCACCTGAACTCCTTGGCCGATCTCTTGTCTCGACAATCCCAGGTGCTTGGCACGGAGTGGACTCTTCACCGGGGGATTGTCGAGCGCCTTCTGCAACTTGTCCCGTCCCTGTCGGTCGACCTGTTTGCTACCCGCCTGAACAATCAGCTCCCCCTGTTTGTCAGTCCCTGCCCGGATCCCCTGGCCTGGCAAGTGGACGCCTTCTCGTTCGAGTGGACGGATTTCGTCGGTTTGGCCTTCCCTCCGACGAAGTTGATTCCGGAGGTCCTCCGGAAGCTCCGTCAGTCCTCCGTCCAGCTCTTCCTGGTGGCCCCTCACTGGCCCAACCAGGCTTGGTTCCCGGAGTTGTTAGATCTCCTCTTCGATCTACCTCTCCAACTTCCTCCGTGGCATCGTCTCCTCCGGCAGCCTTGCCAGGAGGTTTTTCACCAGACGCCAGCCCTCCTGGCTCTTCACGTCTGGCCTCTCTCCGGCTTCGCATCCGACAGGCAGGATTTTCTGAGCGCGTTGCGGGCTATGCGTCCGCCTCGCAACGTGACTCATCGCTACGCCTGTACCAATCTCACTGGCGTAGCTTCTCCTGTTGGTGCGAAGAGCGGGACGTTGATCCATCCTCTGCGACTGTTCAACACGTCGCAGAGTTCTTAGTCTACCTCTTTGAGGAGAGGCAATTGACACCTAAGACCATCGCCAATTACCGCACGGCGATTGCGTCTACCTTGGGCTCAGTGGATGGAGTTCCCCTCTCCCTCCATCCCTGTCTTTCTAAGCTCCTTAAGGCCTTTTCGACGTACCGCCCCCGGGCTCGTCCCCGGGTGCCGGAGTGGGATCTGGCGCGGGTACTTCGCGTACTCCGCTCTCCTGCCTTCGAACCCCCTCGTTGGGATTCCTTGGAGGCCCGTCAGCGCACGACCTGGAAAACCGTGTTCCTGCTGGCGCTGGCCTCCTCCTGCCGTCGCAGCGAACTGCAGGCTCTGTCGCGGGACCCCCGCGATCTGGTCTTCTCTGACCGGGGCCTGTCGCTGCGGGTTGTTCCTGGCTTTCTTGCCAAGACAGCCATTCCCGGGATGGATCCGGCCCCCTTCACAATTCCGGCCTTGATCCCCTTCTCGGGTCGTGACTCAGCGGATCGTCTCCTCTGTCCGGTCCGGATGGTGCGTCTCTACCTGGGCTTCACCGGTGGTCCCTCTGCCAGGGAGCGCCTCTTCTGCTAAGTCCGGGGGGGGGGGTGCTCCTACGGTGCAGACGGTGGCCAACTGGATTAAGGATACTGTCCGTTTTGCCCACCAGCACCGCCCGGACCTTCCAGTCACGGCCCATGAGGTTCGGCGGATGAGTGCCTCTTGGGCTTTTCACGGGGGCTCCCATTCCGTGGATGATATTCTTCAGGCCGGCACGTGGGCGTGCCATTCCACTTTTACTTCATTTTATCTGGCCGACGTCCGCCTCCAACCGGATGGTCGGCAAAGAATGCATCCAGTAGTGGCCCGGCGTCAGCTGGCCAACTACTGATGTCCGCTCTTCCTTTGCCGGATTCTCGTCCCCTTGCGGCTCCGGGTTCCGGTTTTCTTCCTCGTCTCCCCCTCTTCTGCAGCCTTCTCAGCGCTCGGGCGGGTGGGCAGGGGCGAGCTATGCAGCACTCTGTCAGACTTCACGGCAGTCCTGGGCAGCAGCATTTTTTGAGTTTTCGCTCTGCTTCTGGTGAGTTTGCCTTGCTTTCCTTTCAACCTTGCGGGTTCCTGGCCCCTCCGCCACTTTGTGAATCTGCACAAGTAAGCGTTGTCACTCTCTTAGATGAGTGACAATAAGTCTGTGGGCCATGAGCGAAGATAGAGTTTGGGTCCTCCCCTATCGGGATAGGACCTATCTCTATGAGCTCATGGCCCACAGACTTATTACTTGAGCTTCCCACCCACCTCCCCTCTGGTGGTATGTTGATGTGCTTCGGCCTCGTGAAAGAGGAAGTGATGCGCAATGCATTGTGGGACAGCGAGAGGCTCTGACAGGCACCCAAAAAATTAATTTCTCAGCCGGATCAAGCGCATGAACGCTTGTTCGAGGGATATATGCACAAGTAAGCGTTGTCACTCTCTTAGATGAGTGACAATAAGTCTGTGGGCCATGAGCTCATAGAGATAGGTCCTATCCCGATAGGGGAGGACCCAAAATTACTCTATTCTGGTTCAAATGCAGTCAATAGGTTGAGTTAGAGAGAAAGGAGAGCTCTCCCCCTTGACCATAATTATGAGAGTTGAACTCATTAATAGTCTCTTGATTATATTTGATTGTTTTGCAGCTATCTGGATGAGCTTGGCCAAGCTGGAGAAGCAGGAGCAGAGTTCTTGGCTTTGTACAAGAAACTCATCTCCACAGGACACTGGAAGTTCTATCTTGCCCTGCGCGGAGTCTTGCCAAGGATCGGAGCGCTCATTACTAAGGTAATATTATTTGAAATAAAAACCTGTAAACCTTTTTTGGCATCTACCGTTTGTTTAATAGTAACCCTGTGAACAGTTTTAGGATTTTTATGTGCTATTTACCTCATAAATGTTTTGTTATTTCAGGAGATCGAAGAGCTGCTGTATCTTGAAGAGACGACATTGAGTTCCGATTTGTCGCAGGGATTCACACTCAAAGCTCTGACAGGTATGAATAGTTTATTTCAATGAAAAGTGCAAGAAAAATTATTCTTATATCTAAGTATTACTTTTGATTTTGAAATACATATCTCATCCGGAAGACTGATAGAGGAAACAAAAACATTGTAAACGCATAACTATGATTTCCATGCAGAGCTGCTGTGGACGTTTGTGGAACAGGAGACGATCAAGAAGCACTACAAGAACCGCCTGGTGGGAACTGTGCTCGACGGCTACTTGAGTCTGAGGAAGCTTGTGATCCAAAGAACCAAGCTGGTGGATGAGACGCAGGAGAAATTGTTGCAACTGCTAGAGGAGATGACTACTGGTAAGTTGAACTTTAACTTTGCTTTGTATGAAGGCATATGTATATCTGAGGGAGCGCTCTCTGAGACAGAAATTGGTTTGGATGCAGGAGGTCCTTAGTCTGAATGAAAGAATTAGACATAGGTAAATTGCACTGATGTAATAGCTTAATATGTCTAGTTTTCCTGCATCTCGACATCATAGCACCTTATGCATTGCAAAGCTAGTCATTACTGTATATGGACATTCTTCTTGTACTTTCCAAATTGCCGTGTATATACAATGATTTTGCTTATTCTTCTCACAGGTACGGAGTCGGAGACTCGTGAATTCATGACGGTGTGTGTGCAGACGGTGGACAAGTATCCTCTTAACGACATGAGCACTCCTGTCTTCATCTTCGAGAGGCTCTGCAACATCATTTTCCCCGTGAGTACTACAAAATGTTTTTTAAGATGATGTAAATAATGGAAAATTCATCGTTCTTGGGAAAATACTCCATCTAGTGAGGGAGTTGGGTTAGCACTCTAGACTTACAATCGAGTTCCGGGTTTGAATCCAGCTACAGCCTGGACCTATGTTGGAAAACTGATGAACGGATGACAGTTTCAAAAATTTTTACGCTCGTTGCTGTGTCCCAGGGTGTCTGCCAATCCTGGAAAAGCCTTGAAAAACCAGCATTTAAAAAAAAAGGCCTGGAAAAGCCTGGAATTTAGTTTGTATGGAAATAAAAAGTAGTCCACTGCTAAATTTTTGGCAATTTTTAGCGATGATAGGACCAAAGGACGAATGTCGTGTTCAGAAAAAAATGTGTGTATTGTGTCGTTAATTGGTCAGTTCATCAACAAATTGGCCTGGAATTT
This sequence comes from Platynereis dumerilii, assembly GCA_026936325.1. NCBI lineage: Eukaryota > Metazoa > Annelida > Polychaeta > Phyllodocida > Nereididae > Platynereis > Platynereis dumerilii. The sequence continues at coordinate 31,082,130 of JAPTHN010000006.1, forward strand.
TGGAAAACTTGGCCTGGAAAAGCCTGGAATTTGGTTTCAAAAAAGCTGCAGACACCCTGTGTCCACCTATTTAGCATACTAGAGTGCTGAAATACGCGATGTAAAGCCCCAATCATCCATCCACCTATGAAACCCTTTCTATCTATTGAATTCTCTTTTCTCTATTCCGCAGGAGGAGAATGATGTGGGAGAGTTCTTCATGACCCTGGAGAAAGACCCCCAACAAGAAGACTTCTTGCAAGGACGCATGCTGGGCAATCCCTACAGCTCCAACGAGCCAGGCCTGGGGCCTCTCATGAGGGACGTCAAGAACAAGATTTGCCAAGGTCTGTAGGCTTAATTGTTTCCGTTGGCTAAAACCTTTTGTATTTCAGTGTTGAATTTTAGCGATATCTTGTTGTCTTAATTATTGATTGTGTTGTGGGCCGGTGTGGGGAGTCTGGGGACCTGTACTGAACTTGTTTGAGAACCGTGAGCACAGACTTAGTTGGTATATGGGCATTTTGGCACCACTTAGGCCAAGGATTGTGTCTGTGATGCAATGAGTATTTTAATCATTCTTTTAACCACTTCGGGTCCTGGGTTCGAATCCAGCCTTGCCGGGAATCCAGCCTTGCCGGGTCTTCTGGACCCATGTTTGATGGCTATTTCAGTCATCCTTTGCCTCGTTGCCACGTCCTCCTCCGGTTCTAAGTGGCCTACCAAATGCGTAAATGCAGGACATAGAGCCCCAATCATCCGTCCATCTTTAAACCACTTCTGTTTCTTGATTGCAGATTGTGAACTGGTTGCCCTGTTGGAGGATGACACAGGAATGGAACTGCTGGTTAACAACAAGATCATCAGCCTGGATCTCCCTGTCAAGGACGTCTACAAGAAGATATGGGTACCAGATCATGGAGAGGTAATGACTTAGTTTTGTGTCCTGACGTTAAAATTTCCTCTGTCATTCAGAAATAGAAGAATTTGTTAAAAGGCTCATTGTGTGTTTATTTTGTGAACATTACTTTTTGGGAGTGATAAATGAGTTGTGAATGGTGCTTGTCCAATGGTAAAATTATTAGATTATGCTGTCGTTAATGTTGGGGGGGGGAGGAGGGTTAGGTCAGCGGTAGTGGGCTGGGCTACTAGTCACCAGGACTTGTGTTCGAACCCTGCTCTTGTCGGATGACCTATGTTGGACAGATGTTTCAATTGTCCTTTGCTTCATTGCCGTGTCATCCGCCTGTCCTAGTTATCTTACCAAGGATATAAATACAGGACGTAAGGCCCATATCATCCGTTGCTTTATCTTTATGACTTATTCAGGGAGAAGCCATGAGAGTGGTCTACAGGATGAGAGGGCTCCTTGGGGACGCCACAGAGGACATGGTGAACAGCCTGGATAGTGGAAATGACGAGGACGTGGACAATGAGGAGGTCTACAAGATGGCCAACATTATGAGCGAGTGCAACGGCCTCCAAGTCATGCTGCAGAGGTGAGTGTTATAATGAAAATTATGAATAATTGTCATATGTCACGGTTTGATATTAGGTAGAGGTGCGGATATAGGTGGGAAACAAGTACCTGCTTTGAAGTAACTCATTTATAGACAGTTGTAAGAGGTCGCCAGTTTATTTACAATTTAACTGACGAGCACTTTCTGTTCTTTAGCCTCCTGGTATCATAGATCATTGGAATGACTAGAGATTTCTGTAAGCAGACAAACATTTGACCTACCAAGTGTATAAATACAGGACGTTAAACCCCAATCATCCATCCATCGTCAATCTCTTTCACAAGTTGTGAATATCAATATCTCATTTTTCAGACTGAATGGAGTGCGAGATCTTCTCTCGGGCCGACAGATGATGCTAGTCCTTCTCAAGTTGTTCAATTTGTGTGTCAAGGTCAAATCCAACCGACAACAGCTAGTCAAGGTCGAGATGAACACAATCAGCATCATGCTAAGGGCTCTCAATATGGTGTGTTGGTTTTTCTAATATTTTGAATCGAAGTTACTTCTTTGCTGGGATAAATGACATTGCAATGATTTTTGTTGGATATCAGACTTGAGTCTGTTCATGATTTTTGCATTGTATCATTTTCCTTTATATTTCCAGGCCCTCCTTGCTGAGCAAGAAAGTGTTGCCGCTCCAGGAAAAGGTCAAACGATGACGGAACAAATCCTGCAAATCATGGAAGTCATCTTGATGGAGGCAAGCAGTCAGACTCCAGAGAAGTACAAGGTACTGCCATCTTTCTAATCTCCGTTTGTTACCCGTTATTAATTGAATTGCTGTTTAATTGCATCTGATGACATTGTCACCGTACATTGAAACTTGTCGTGGCTCACAGAAGTATGATAAAATTTTCTCCCTTGTTATCTCACTTATGGCATATCATCCTCCTGTCCTAATTAGCATACTAAGGCATTAATACAGGACGTAAAGCCCCAATCATCCATCAATATTATACTACTACTTCCCCATCCAATTTCAAGCGGGGGGAGGGTTGGTCTAGTGGTAGCATGCTGGACTGCCAATCGCTGGGTCCAGGGTTCGAATCCAGCTCTTGCCGGGTCACCTGGGCCTATGTTGGACGGCTGTTTCAATCATCCTTCACCTCATTGCCGTGTCCTCTTCCTGTCCTGATTAGCCTACCAAGTGCATAAATACGGGACGTAAAGCCCCAAACATCCATCCATCCCCATCCAATTTCAACGTAAAACACAAATTCACTCACTCACTGACACATGCAATTTCAGGAATTTTCCAAACTTTGCGGAGACAGCAGTCAACTGATGATGCTTCTGGACCGGATCAATTCCCAGTTCATCCGGTCTAATCCAACAGTCCTCCAGGCCCTGATGCGGCTGATCCCTTTCCTGGCCTTCGGAGACCAAGAGAAGATGCTCGCCCTCATCAACCACTTCAAGCCATACTTGAACTTTGAGAAGTAAGTGGTTTATCAAATGGCCACTAGAGGCAGTGTGGGTGTAATGTGTGGCTGAAAATAGAAATTAAATTTTTTCAAATTCTGTCTATGATTAAATTCAATATTTCAGTGATCCACAAACGATCACCACAGAATGTTTTTGTGTAACATGAAATTCTGAAAGGTTTCTCTTTGTAATTTACTTCTCTGATTGATTGTGTCACTTCCGGTATCCCATGAGATGATGTGGCATATACCCAGAGCCCAGGATAAAATAAATACTGTCTTTCATTTGGAGGGGGGTCAGAGTTCTAATCACTGGGTCCTAGATTCAATTCCAGCTTAGACCAATTCCAGACCAGTTTTTGACAGCGGTTTCAATCATCCTTTCGTCTCATTGCTTTGTCCCCTGTCCTAAATTAATTAGCCTGTGATAGTGCATAAATACAGGACATAAATCCCAAATCATCCACCCATTTGTCGATTTGTACTTAAGTCAACCTCTTTCTCTTCAGGTATGACATAGAGCACTCCCAGGATGAGCAGGTCCACCTGGATTGCTTCTGTGTGATAGCAGCTGGTATTGAGGTGAGTATCCAACTTGACTGTTATGTTAAATCACCTATAAAAGAGAAATTTTACGAAGTAGGATTGCGAGGAAACGTACAATGGAATGAATCTGTACTATCCATGCAATACATTCAAGGGTTCGATTGGGATGTTTGGTAAGGTATCTTCCTGATACTGATTGAAATTTTTGTAACATTAATTTTCAACCATGGACAACAATTATGTTTGAAGAAACTGTTTTATGAATATCTGGAAAGTATCAAAAAGACTAAGAAAGACATAAAACCATCAAGAAATACTAGGGTCGGCTTATTCATATTGTGACGTTTCTGTGTTTTAGAGCAATGCAGTTGGTGAGAAGTTGAAGGACATCATTCTGGAACATGAGATGGTGAAGATGGCCATAACATACATCACCACCCACGCTCCTACCATCCAGACTCTTCTCAAGTACGTATCTGTTGTTTCCTCAAAGTACTATATCTCTACTGGTGTTGGTACATCCTCATGGAAGAGAAGGATTGGTACATCCTCATGGAAGAGAAGGAAACTGTTATATGCAATAGTAAAGTTTTCAAGTCATTGACGACCTCTAGGTTGTTTTTAAGTACTCTTTACGAAATTGAATTGAATATTATGTGTGTGAGTGTTCTAAGTGTTTCAGTGACAAAGGTTTTATGCTTGCATATTTTTATTTTGCAGCACTGACAGTGAAAACTGGAAGGAATTCATATCGAAGCCTGCCCTGCCGTTTGTCTTGCGCTTCTTGACAGGAATGGCCAACAAACACGCCAATACGCAGCTTCTGATTGGCCAAGACATCATCCCCATCCTGCATAAATTAGAACAAGTGTCGTCAGATGAACATATCGGATCTTTAGCCGAGAATCTGCTGGAGACATTGAAAACTAATCCAACAGTGGCCAAAAAGGTATGGGGCATTACTATGTGTGATATGCACTGAAAAGACGCAACATTTCCCTATTAGCAAACCTTCCTCAAATCTTATAATCTCATAATCATTCAAGCAACTCTAAAATTCTTGCTTCAGATTGAAGAAGTGCGCCAACAAACGAAAGCTGAGAAGAAACGTCTAGCAATGGCCGTCCGTAAGAAGGAATTAGGCGCTCTTGGAATGACGACCAACGAAAAAGGACAAGTAACAGTCAACAGCTCTGTCCTGAAGCAAATGGAAGATTTGAAAGAAGAGACGGGATTGACGTGCTGCATCTGTAGGGAGGGATATCGAAACCAACCTACCAAGGTAATGCTTTTGTGTTATGTCTCAAAGATTATACGGATAATGTGTCAACCGTTGCCATCAACATTCAAGTAACATAATTATATTGGTATGTTTGAGTCTTAGACAGACTGGTTTGTTGATTGATTGACTGACTGATCGATTTATTAACTCATTTATTTTACTCATGATTGATTGATTGATTGAATAATGAATTGAATGATGAATTGGCCGGTTGATTGACTGATGGATTGGCTGACTAATTGGCTGACTGTTTGACTGGCTGACTGATTGGCTGATTAATTGACGAATGGATTGACTGACTGATTGATTGGCTGATTGGTCGATAGATTGGCTGACTGATTGGCTGACAGATTGTCTGACTGATTGTCTGACCGATTGGCTGATTGATTTTCTGACAAACATATTTCAATGCATTGGTTGAATGATTGATTGACCAAATACAGTGCCGCCTGTAAGTAAGTGAAAGGCATGACATTGTGCCATTGCATCAATGCTATTTCATCCTCAGCCAAACTACTTGTGGAGGCATGAATTCTCATCGGATGAAAGGGAAACAAAGTGGGTCATAAATTCCTATGTTTTAACATTGGGCCTGCGTTTCACTTACTTATCAAAGACTTTGACCCATACCTAACTCTGACTACAGCGAAGAAAATGGGCTGCTATTTTTATCCCACATGCCTCACATATCGGCCTTTCTGACCAAAAATGTTTTTCTCTCATCGGATGAGAATTCGTCCTTCCAGAAGCATTTTGGTTAAGTATGTTTAACATTGATGTAATGGCACAATATCATGCGTTTCACTTACTTACAGGCGGCACTGTAATCTCCTTGGAAAGACTGATATTGCTATTTATTGATCATTATTGATGACTTGATTAATCTGTTGAGAAACATGATCTTGTTGAAGGGGGTGTTTAAACGGAATATACATTAATTTCAGGTCCTTGGTATCTACACGTACACCAAGAGAGTAACCCAAGACGACTTTGAGAACAAACAGCGGAAGATGCTGGGTTACAGCACTGTGTCCCACTTCAACATAGTGCACATCGACTGTCATCTGGCAGCTGTCAGGTCAGTCAAATATGTTGTGTTTAGTTTATACTTAGGCCTAGGCCTTTCTTATTTTGAGTAAATACTGAATTTTGAAAGCATACATATTATAAATCGACAAAAATGTCATCCAAGGTGATTTCAGATCTGTTTAACCTCAATATATTTCAATAAGTTTCTAAAGAGGCTTTAATTCCAAATGCAAATTAAGATGATCTTGAACCTGTCTGAAAAAAGTTTAGCCGTATGATAGTTGGGATGAATTAACATAATTGTGAAGACCCTGGTCAGTTGTTCGTCTGTAAAATATTGAGAAACTGAAGATTAATTTTGCTTTTCTTTTGCAGACATGCGAGAGTTAGGGAAGAGTGGGACAGTGCAGCCCTCCAGAATGCCAACACCAAATGCAACGGACTGCTGCCTCTGTGGGGTCCCCAGGTGCCCGAGTCTGCTTTTGCTAACTGCTTGGCCAGGTAAGAGGAGAGATTGATATTGCGTTTAAGGTTTTAGAATCATATATCTGTTTTAGGGCTATTCCATTTAAAAACCTGGGGGGGGGGGGGTGTTCGGGCTACGATTTTGACCCCCCCCCCATGCATCTAAAATGATTTTTTTTTACCCCCCCCATGCATTAACTTCGATTTTTTCACCCCCCGTACATACATCAAATTTAATTTTCGTTATTACATTGCGTAGGCCTGAATAGAACGGCAGTCCCCCCCCCCATACATCTAAAGTGAATTCTGCGAGTGCCCCCCAAGCATCTACTTTGTATTATCGCTTACCCGTACATACATCATACGAAAAATTAGTCAACCCGACCACCCCCCCCCCCCCCCCCCCAGATTTTTAAATGGAATAGCCCTTAGAATCATATATATATATATCTGAAATGTTAATCCTCATTGCCGTGTCCTCCTCCTCCTCCTGTCCTAAATACAGGAAGTAAAGCCCCAATCACCTAGCCATCCGTCTGAAATTGTGACCAATTTCCCATTTCAGAAAACTTCTTAGTTTCATGTCAATATTGATTAAACAATAAGTTATGCATTAGAAACATTGAAATCTCTTGGGAAACATGCTTCAAAATTGTGGAAGCAAGTCTTTGTTCAAATTAACTGTTAAAATAAGTTTTTGGATTGAAATTTGCATCATCTTTCTTCAGACACAACACGTACCTACAAGAGTGCACAGGGGTCAGAGACGCCACCTACAACTTCACCATCCACGACCTGAAGCACCTGTTTGTCAAGTTTGCTTTTGAGAAATCCTTCAGCGAAGACAGCGGGGGAGGTGGCAGAGAGAGCAACGTGCACCTCATCCCTTACATCATGCACATGGCCCTCTATGTCCTCAATACGTAAGTATTTTTGTTGTTTATATGTAGTGGATTTAGTTTAAAATGGTCATAATTGAATATCTGAGAGAGTTTCTGATTGAATTTGTATACTTCATGTCTGATTGATAATTGGGGGAGGGTTGGTCTGGTGGTAGTGTGCTTGGCTGCCAATCGCTGGGTCCAGGGTTCAAATCCAGCTCTTGCTGGATGGCTGTTTCAACTATCCTTCTCCTCATTACCGTGTCCTCCACCTGTCCTAATATAAATACAGGACGTCAAGCAATTAGTCTATTGATACTTGATTAGTTTGATTAATTCTTGTTGGTATGTGATTGATGTATATGCCATTTCTTCATGACTTATCACTGGATTTTCTGTGACATCTAACTAATATCTCGTTTCAGGACTCGGGTTGTTGTCAGAGAAGAGAAGAACTTGATGACCTACATAAACGCACCCCCTGAAAAGTGGGTGGAGAATGCTTTTGAGGTATGTTAAATTCTCTAAATCAATGTTATCAGTAATTTGGCTGGGAAAGACGGAGGGTTCGTGAATTAATATTATGGTATTTGCACGATGACTGCTATTCTGCAAAAACATGTCTTTCTTCAGACTGAAAGTGCGTTCTACTGGGCAACCATGTGTCTGCACATCCTCAACCCCAAAGTGTGGAATGAAGTCAAGGTGAACCTCCTGAGGAGGATGTTGGGCCAGGCCCACGTCAGGTGCATCGCTCCTGCAGGGGCTACCAGGTGATCATTCAATTAGTTTATCTATTACTTGAAATTAAATCAATGCACCTGTGTTTCGTTAATGTAATCTCTCTGAATGTTCCCTTTGTAGCATTGGGGAGTCAAGTGTCAAGGACTACATTGCCTATAAACCTTACCTGGTGTTTTTCGGCCTCATTCAAGGACTCTACACAGTCATGTTCAAGGTGAGATTAGCTTAACATACTACCTATAGATTGTTTGTTTTAACTTGAGGAAAATGGGTATTTTCAAGATTTTTTATATTTTCAAGATTTTTTGTCACAGCTGTCATTTTTGTAATGCCACAAAGAAATTTTGTTTGATGCCAAATAATTAAGAATTTTAATTTATTTCTAGTGACTTTTGCTGTAATTGTGAATTTGTAAATAAATTTTATCAATGGTTCTTTGCAGAAACTATCGTCCGACTCGTCGCCGTGGTCCTCGACCCTTGCAGAGTACATCCGCCAGAACGACCAGGTCCTGCAGGAACAGAGCCAGAAGGTGCTCTCCTACTACGAGGAAGAACTGCTGCCCTGCGAGTCATTTGCAGAGTTCTGTGATGTCATAGGTAAGTGCAATTTTCATTATTTTACACTCCAAAGTCAAAATCTTTATGTATGTAGAACTATGTACAGTATACTGTATGAAACAACACAGAAAATCCGACTATGTGAGCGTAATCCTGAGCTTTGGAACTTAATATTCATTTCATAAAATGCCTGTGTTTGTAACTCATTGGAAGCTTTTGCCCATATGAAATGGGCTTCTTCAGACAAAATATACAATTTATTAGGCTTGCAAAAGGGCTTTCAAGTAAAAAAAGGTAAATTGATTCCTTTACGATTTTCTCAAATAGACCCAATATCCGCTAGTTAATAATTCCACCTTAGGCCTATACACATTTTAACTGTTTGATTTTACTTTCAGGTTTATTGGAGACCATCCCCAACCCAGATGGATTTCTGGCCGATACAATAGCGCAGATCCCATGAACACCAGAAGACAAGCCATCGTACAACATCAAATGAATTAATGAATATTATCTTTGACTTAAATATATATAACTATTTAATGCACTTTATCTATATTCCCGATATATCAATATGCCTATGTCCGATTCTTGAACTTTTTCGGCTGTCTTTTGCAATATATAATGTGATGACTGCTTTGATTTTACAAGTACTAATTAATGTAATGAAAAAGAAAAAAAAACTATGTAGTAAGAACCAGAAAAAAACTTAATTTTTGTTCTTGTGCTATTGTAATTCTTCATAAATCCTGAAACTTGGGAAAATACCAGATGTGTTTGAAAAATTAAACGTTGTGACTGCTTCTTATGAAATCATAATTGTAGGCCTATTTGGAAAAATTTACTTTAAACTTTCGATCGTATGTCACAATTTGTGTTATTAATAACAATTGTATATTGCACTCTAAAGATTTAAACTAAAAAAAAAGGTGAATGAAGAAAATGTCCTATTAACATACTTGTGAATTCTCGGCTGTTGCTTTTTTATTCGATATTTGACAAAGAAACCTTATTGCGGATTGCCTTGAATTGAAAAATAAAGATTTATACGAAGGAGGGTTAAAACACTTTATTTGGTGTAAGAATTTGGAAGTAAATTGACAATGCCGTGATAAAACGATGTGATGAAATAATTTTGAAACAGGATGTCAAGACTCGGGAGGAAACAATAAATCAAGGGAGTCCATTTTGTTTTTGGGATTTCAAGATGGGTGCGATTTTGTGAAACGTTTAAATAAAAAAATAACGGCCTTAATATTGTCTGTTACTGTGCACGAAGCCAGCCCCTGCTCCCTTCACTTTAAAATATGCAAATATCGTAGAGATTGTAAGAGCAACCTTTGCCCAGTTCTTGTAACATATTTCAAGTGTTTTCTCAATAATACAACAACTTATAGATGCAATTAATTTTAAGAGACTGACCAACATATGCTATAATGCTGAGTCTTTATTGATGTTGCTGTTGTTAATAATGGATTGTTACTAATTGATATCATCATATTAATATTGATTAAATTTGAAAGTAAGCTTTGTCATTATAAACAGAAGTGTAATTGAAAATAGTTCTTATGAAAATGATGTTGTCTTGTCTGCGCTATTCAAATAAATTCCCCTGCTTGCTGTGAAACTCTTCGTATGTTTTTAATTCCAAGATTCTTATGAATTTACTTGAGACGAAATGTGTTCTGTTTATAGACCACTTTTGTGTCCGATCCACTCCGATGTATGATGTAAAATCTATTATGTAAAATCAAAATTTCATAAATTCTGCAAAACTATGTGATGTTGAAGTTAATCAGACTTTTGTGAAAGTTTGAGCCAAAACTTCAAACATTGGATGAATTTGGTTGATATTGACCATTATATGGTGTCTAGCTAGGTAGATAAGACAGTGATAAGACTAGTCAGAACCGACCTTCTGATCAGAAATTCACAGCGGTTATATTTTGAAATGATGACTTCCAGGGTTCCCACAGTCATGGAAAGTCAGGGAAAGTCATGAAAAAATAGTGGTCATGGAAAAGTCATGGAAAATCAAAATATTTGAAAAGTCATGGAAAATTAAAATTTTGACTACGATTCGCGCTAAAATTTAACTCATTTGGGGCTTATGGTAATTGGATGGTTGATCGGATGGCCGGACAGTGAACGATGGTCATCGCGTCAATTAGCTTCGGGGTGAATCTCGACCTCAATGAGTAAGACATTAGTCATGGAAAATCCGAAAATTGGTCATGGAAAGTCATGGAAAAGTCATGGAATTCCCGTCATAAACTTTTGTGGGAACCCTGACTTCGTAAGCTAGGAATATTTATTGATTCACCACAGTGACCATGCAGTGGTCAGTCGAACAACCTGGGTCTAATTTTCACCTCTGAAAACACTGATGTAGCCAAAAAGCTAATTTTGATGAGCCTATTTCTGTCATGATCAGGTGCAAACTTCTTAAAAGGCTCTGTACAGCATGTGAGGTGTGGGCTTGAGTGGTCTGACCTGTATAAGAATTTCTGAAAATCTTGATGTAAATGAAATTGCCACAGTGGCACAATGTCGGGATATTCAGAATTATTAAAATTAATTAATAGATCTCTACCTTATTTGAGGCTTGTGGGTATGAGACATCTTGATGTAAAATTACAAGCATTTAATCAAAAGATTTGGCAATTCTTGTAAAAAATGCACTGAAATACTAATTTATTCTTAAACTGCCTGATCTACCAGCAAACTGATTGATTTCAAAATTTTAAATTGTAGCTATTACTTGTAGGCCTACTATAATTAAGACAGCATTCTGGCTACATGGAAAGTAAACTTGTCGTTTTCTGTTAGAACCAGCAAAATGTAAACAAAAAAGTTCTCGATTCACTTGGTGAATACACAGTTCTTTTTTGCGATTTGTTTTGCAGAAACTCTCTGTTTAAATTTTATTGACAATAACAGTTAATAAGTCTTTACAAAAAATATTAGGCCTAATAATGAAATATACAGAAATTGAACATAGGCCTATCAACACTATGATATGAAAGTCATTGAAAGATCAGGGGCTGTTCAGAATTTAAGTGGGAGTGGGAGTTTTGCCCGAGGGGGTACTAACTTTTCACACCTGGTTCAAAAGGGGGGGGGGGGGGGGTATGAAATTTGAGCATGAGAGAAACATAATGAAACACACTATAGTGACACCACCTGCAAGTCTGTAGGATGCCGTATGCGCAATTGTCGAAGGAACTTGAAACGTCTGTAGGCCTATGGACATTAATCAACAATTTTTAACTTCTGACTCGGAAGTTCCGAGAAAAATATAACCCCCTAGCATTCACTGATCAGGGCACCAGACTATATAACCCCCCCCCCCTCCTCCCGGTCATAAATTATCTTTCTTTTCCCCTGCAGTCATTATAATTTTATGTCCCTTGGCTGTGGCACACATTGGGAGCTGAACTGCCAATTTTGACTCGACTGATGGCCCAAAATGCATGAGAGGTTACCGTTGGCCATCTGCATAGGGTTTGCTGCTGTGCAATCTTTGCTCAGATCTGGCTTGGTGGCGCCACTGTCGGGCAATGGACCAATCAGCGCGCGGCAAGAAACGGTTTAGCGAGGGACGTTTAAAACTCATGGATCGCCAAGAAGACGAAGTGATGGACATTTAAAAGTTAGGGAATCGACGTTATTAAGGCGAGGTGAGGTCTGATTTTATGCACAGTTGTAGAGTAAGTGCTAGAGAACGTTTTGATTTCAAAATGTGTGCAATCCTTAGCCGAATGCCATTGTGTTGAGGGATTTTGTTTTCACTGTTGTGAATTTCAATTGATCAAAAGATCCTCAAATGTTGCACAATACCTGAATACACAACTATGACGAAGATCTTAACTGTGTGAGCCTTTAAATCTTCTTTGTTTTGTGTATGGTATGATGAGCTACTGTCAGCAGAATTTGACAGCCCGGGTTGCAACACTGCCAACAGTGGCATGGGGGAGAATTACCCCTCTTTTGTACGGTGTTTGAAACTAAATTGAGTCAACATTTAAAAATGTTCAACATTTTCTATAACAGGAATTCTTCGCTTGTCTCACCATTACAAGATAAAGATAACCATTGAAGTTTTGAGAACACCCTTCGCGCCTTGTCGCGAACAGCGGTCTACCAGGCTTCTGGGGGCAATTTGGGGGGATTATAGGACGTTTCACCGTTGGGACGTTTCACCGCCGGCAGCAGTGAGACGTTTCACCGCTGGTTTATAACAATGTTTGTCAAGTAATAATTGTCTTGTATAAGTCTGATAAGCCATAAAATAGACAATCTCAAAACAAAATCACGCAAAATATTGTCTGTGTTGCTACTCTATCTATGATCATCTATTTTTTGTTACTTTGTAGCAAAAAGACGCAACATTTGTTGTTTCGATTCATAAGTTACAATGTAGCTAAAAGCATATAAACTAACAACAAAACATAACTAAATGGACAATGTGATTACCAGAGTAACGAAGGATAACAAAATTCACTAAAACAATCAACTAAGTCATCATTTCCAAGTACTTTAATAGCCAAATAGTGAAATTAACTGGCGGTGAAACGTCTCACACTGCCGACTAGATCGAAAAATTCTATCTTATTCAAGACAGCCAGAGGCTGTCTTGAGATAGAAGACATTGCATTGAGACTTTCTTGCATTTTCACGTTGCAACGGTTGTTTGCTTCCCCTGTGGTGTGAAAAATCCTGGCCGTCTACTGGCTGTAGCAGACGAATTTTGGCGTTGCAACACCTTGTAGTGTGTGCCTATTCTACCATTTTCTAATGTTTCAAATTCACGCTGCTCGATTCAAAAGTTTGAGGCTCTGTTAAAGTCAGTTCCTGACAAAGTATAACCTCAGGTTAGTTCATGCAGGGTTTATAAGGATGCTTCTATGGAATGGAGTTGAAATTGTTCTAAATATTGCCCCAAATAGCCCTGTAGAGGTGCGACAGATTCCATGTCGCACCAATGCTGAAAAGACTCAGTGCATTGTTGGCTGACCAACAACTACGTTGTTGTTGGTCAGTTTTTGTCGGACTAACTGCCGACGGTGAAACGTCCCAGCGGTGAAACGTCCTGCTACCTTTGGGGGCACCTGCCCTTTCCATATAGTCCCATTATTGGAAGTGTGCCCCCCCCCTGCCCCTCCCAACCGACAAAGAGGCAAATTTTGGGCTTAGACAACGATTATAGGACGTTTCACCCCTGGGATGTTTCACCGCCGGCAGTAGTGGGACGTTTCAGCGCTGGTTTATAACAATGTTAGCCAAGTAACCATTGCCCTGTATAAACCATAATTCAACAAAAACACGCGAAATATTGTCCGTGTTGCTACCCTTTCTACATGATCTATGATCGTCTTACGTTTTTGTTACTTTGTAGCAAAAAGACGTAACATTTTGTTGTGTCTCAATTCAAATGTTACAATGTAGCTAAAAGTATGCAAAGTAACCAGAAAACGTAACTAAATGAACAATGTGATAACCAGAATGACGAAGGATAACAATATTCACTAAAACAGTTAACTAAATAATCCTTTCCAATTACTTTAATAACCAAAAAGTGAAATTAATTGGCGGTGAAACGTCTCACATTGCTGACGGTGAAACGAAATGTCCAAGCGGTGAAACGTCCTGCTACCTATACAACCCATCCCCCTCCGACTCATAAACGACTCGCAAACCACTTCAATTTTACGATAGCAGATGTCCTGAAAACAAAACAAACTTTTTTACAAAGTTAGTGAAATGGAAATGTCACCCGTACCTTTTCTGTGCTCACTCTAGAGTCTAGACTCTAGAGTTAAATTTGGTTTAGCAAAACTTGCTAATCCAGAAAAATTGGATTAGCAAATGAGATTTCACTTTAGCGTAAGAATTTGCTACTTTTTCTAAAGATTTTGGCCTAATTTTCGACAAAACAAGTGTGAAGTCCTAATTGCAATTACTATTTTAAATGGGGCATCTAAGTCTCTTAGCTCTGCATTAAGACAATACATGTAATAATGAACAGAACTTGCGGGAAAACAGCGATTAATTGATTATGATTCGATTTTAGGGCATAGTTCAATCGATTTTGAAATTTTCTGTAATCATGATAGTGTATTAATCAGCTGATTGTGTGTCCGTAATTAATTTAGTGTAAGGTGCTGTTTGCTTCATAATTTATCTTTATACATAAATTTAATTAAAACAGATGAGTTGGGCGGCCAACGAGTGGAAGGATGACCTCCGCGGCAAGGCTTTGCAAGAGGTCAACAAGTTAGAAGCCCAGTTGGAACGATTCAAAAAGGAATGCCAACAGAAACAGTTCCAGTTGGAATCCTTGGAGCAAGTTCTGGAGAAGAACAAGCGCAAATTGGAAGATGAGAAGAGCGCTCAGACTGCGTTGAAGAGAGAGGCCCAGGGGCTGCAGGAGAACTGCGTGTCACTTGATAGGGTCAGGGAGAAGTTGGAGCACGATCTGCACAGCAAGGAACAGCAGGTGAGATTCACAATCTGTATAATTGAAGCTTTTAGAAGTTTAAGTATCTCAATTCCACTATGAGTCTATGAGATGAATTATAAGGCTCTGTACTCCCATGTTTCTAAGGATGGGTTACATCTAGATAATGGATAAATTTCATCATGAGGATGATGCTAACTCCATCTAGCAGTGTTTCAGCTAGGCCATTTGAGCATGGCGCCGCGCCATGCCCGACCCTCGACCGCCTTCTTTTTTCAAAATTTTTTTTTGAAAAGTGCCCTCATTTCTAGAAAATTGTGTGCCCGAATCAAATCCTAGCTGGAACGCTGTCTAGGTTACATCGTGTGCATCATGTACACCATGTTTTCTTAAGGATAAATAGGGCGTTTCATTTTTCGGAAAGTTTCTCCGATCAAGTTCTTATTTAAACCTGTGGTTCTCCCATGCCAGATAAGCATTCTGTGCGAATTTCGGCCAAATCCATCAAGTCCTGACCCCCCCCCTACCGCCATCTTTGTTTTGCCCTCCAAAAACGCTATTTTCGCCTAAAAAAAATTGAATTTAGACCTGAGGTACCCCACCTGAAATAGTAGGAGGTTTGATGATGATTCTACTTGGCTCTAAAATACTTAAAGAAACACATACTAAAAATTCAGGAAAGTCCATGTGCCAGATCAGCCTCAAATTTGCATAAAATCCAATATGGCGGCCGAAAAATCGATGTTTTTTAAAATAACTCAGAAACTATCAGTGATAGAGCACATATTTGTATGAAACATCAATATAAACTTGGGTATTGCAGACATTTTGACATTATTCCCATCTCTCTATCTTTAGTAGTTATTGAGATATGGTATATTTGCATATCTTTCACTCCATGAAAATCACCCAAATATGTTGACGCAAATATTTCACCCGTGACTTTTTCTAAGCCACATGTTTCATGGGGGAAACAAGTTCCAGACTGTACTGTTTTCACTTTTACTCAAGATGTATACAATGTAATACGATTTTGCTGTATTCACATACAACAAATATCAATGTTTTATGTCAAAGCTTATCCGGAAAATGTAAAACAGTGTTTTTTAGATCAATTCTAATGAATCATTTTATGTCATGAGATCTAATTAAAATACAGATTTTATTTGTTGTTTCTAAACATGTGGTTTTTCTACAGAGCAGTCACTATATTTTTCCAGGCATGACAAGAATGTATACATCAATACGTGAAAGCCTATGAACAAAAATAGATATTGGTGGTCAATCATTGATAATAGTCGATTACTTATATTATTAAGATCAAAACATTGCTGTCTAAGTATTGAGACCTATGGAAAGCAGCGATTTGCTACACACAGTATTACTAGTTGCTTACCTTTTACTTAAATTCAAGGCACTCAGTTGCACACAAATTTCCAATGAGGAATCGAGGATGATTAAAAAATCAATGCTGCCCCCAATTGCAATTTACAAGTAATATGATGTTGATTAAGCCATGGGATACATTGAAGTGATATAAATTAGAATAAACCAGAACATCTTAAATTGTTAATCTTTTCGCCAATCATACTGTTTCTGCCTAATATACAATATTGCTGGTCTTTCATGGATGAATCATTACACCACTAAGGTGATGCAATGTATCATGTATATGTTTTGTATGATATCTTCCTTGAAGCAGTTTGTCTAATTTCAAAAGAAAAAGAAAACATACTGTTGCTGGTTTGCTATCATTGTTTCCTTCCTCCTTGTTTATTTTTTTCTTTAAGTTAAATCATTTTACAGGCAGGTGACGGGTGATGTGTCACTATTGTCTCTACCTGGAATTCATTGCAAGGCACTACCTGGGATTCATTGCAAGACATTCGTTTTATTAAAACTTGGACGCCAATTACCAGATGAGCTTTTAATGGTAGCCTGTGCATGTGCTATTAAATGAAGTATTTTTAAGGAGACAGAAGAGAACTTTCTGACAAAACTAGAGCATATTCCACATAATGCTTCCCATTTAGTCACAAGATTGATTCTTATCCGAAATTCAGTTTGTCAGACGATAAAAGTTTTCAGTGGAACCGGAACTTAATCCTGTGTTACTGTCTTTAGCAGTGTTTATCACTGTGAGTAAAATTTTGACATATTTGTTTCCATCAGTCTTTAATCAGTCTTTTCTTTATTGTGAATGCAAAATAAGTCTGCTTATTTCACTCTTAATTGCTGTCTTAGCAGTTTTAAAATGCTGTACATTCTGGTGAAGAAAGATATTTATTTCGTCAGGAAATCACTGCATGCATGGAAGAGAATATGATTTATATCTACTATTGGACTTTTCCCAAATAGTTGGGGGAAAAATCTAGACACCTGGAACACCAGGCAACATCAATCAAAGCTAAGGAATTTATTTTGCGAAATGAAACTTCAGAAATATAATGGAATTTTCTTAGATATTTTTCCAGACACAACAATATTATTTTGTGAGTGAATAGAGAAATCTTCATGACTTGGAGGTTGAATTGACATCATTCTGAGACTAGTAAATTCCAAAATAGCCCATTTGTGGCATTGTAGGTAAAAAAATGTCAAGTATTAAATACTAGTGGTCCTGATTAAAGTATTTTTGCGATTTTCAAAGAGTGAGAGATATTCAAATATACCATATCTCAATAACTACTAAAGATAGAGAGATGGGAATAGTGTCAAAATGTCTGCAATACCCAAGTTTATATTGATGTTTCATACAAATATGTGCTCTATCACTGATGGTTTCTGAGTTATTTAAAAAAACGTTGATTTTTCGGCTGCCATATTGGATTTTATGCAAATTTGAGGCTGTTCTGGCACATGGATTTTCCTGAATTTTTAGTATGTGTTTCTTTAAGTATTTTAGAGCCAAGTAGAATCATCATCAAACCTCCTACTATTTCAGGTGGGGTACCTCAGGTCTAAATTCAATTTTTTTTAGGCGAAAATAGCGTTTTTGGAGGGCAAAACAAAGATGGCGGTAGGGGGGGGGTCAGGACTTGATGGATTTGGCCGAAATTCGCACCGAATGCTTATCTGGCATGGGAGAACCACAGGTTTAAATAAGAACTTGATCGGAGAAACTTTCCGAAAAATGAAACGCCCTAAGGATAAATCACTGAGAACTACCTTTTTTTTAGCCTTATGCCCTAACGGTTCTGTTCTTTTCTACATTTTTCATAATTTCTGTCTCTTGTTCAGCAATGTATTGCATATCGTGCACTTCACTTACTTCCTCTCAGGATGAAATGGAGTCTTTTTTTAAACAAAATTTTGGTAATTTGTTGAAATGTAGGTCAGATGTCTGGAAGGCCAACTGAGCCAGGCGAAAGCACTGCAAGGGACGGAGGCTGCGAAATTCAGTCAGGTTACTATTGACTTAGAAAGATTACAGAGGGAAGCAGCGACAACCCAGGGACAACTGGAGAGGGCCATTGCGGAGAACGGAAAGTTAAACGAATGCAATACTCATCTGAAGAGGCAGCTGGAAGGCTACACGAATCAGATAGACAGACTCAACAATGAGAACAAGACGCTGCAAGGAAAGTGCGAGCAGAACGAACTGGCCTCCCTGTTCTCTGCTCCACCAGGTAAATGTATGAATCATTTTGACTCAATCAGTAGATGCCTAGATGGTAGTTTGCCCTAGTTGTAGTAAGTAGAACTTTTTTTTGATAAGGCAAGACTTTTCGTGTTTCACAATTTTCAATTGATATGATTTTGTGGTTCTGAAAATTCTTCACAGGAAAATGAATATGTACGTCAACTTATTCAGGTTTTGAATCAATTGGATGAAATTTTGGATTAATTGGATGAAATTTAATAATAAAATTTCTTTCATCATTTGGCAGTGCAAATAAAGAAATTCTACTATTCAGAAGTTTTATAATAAACCGTAAATCGACTTGCAATGTTTTACTACTTTTTGCTAAGTATTCTAATAAACAAATGGTGGTAGGAAGAAATTCATCCCTTGAAAACTTTATTTTGCAAGAAGTTACCAAAAACCAAGAAAGTTTTAACAAGAAAAAAGTCTTGTCTTGTTCTGTTTTAATTTACGTTGAATATATTTGGTGGTGGTGTTGATTGTTTTAAATCCGTAGCAATGGGGTCATATATCGTCTTTTGAATCTAAAAAGCTCTTAAAACTTCAAATTTGTGTTACTCATTTGACCTATTCTGGGACTCATCTAACTTCATGCAATATACATGAATAAGAGCAGTGAATCAATGACGCCGATCAGATGAGATCATGTTTTGTTATCGTAAAATGTTTGTACATTCTTAAAGTTCATTTTAAAATTCTTACTTATTCAACTTGCATGACTTACAACTGTTGCTGCTGATAGAATTTTACCATTTGGAAAGTGTTGGCAATTTGTACTTGAATTGATTGATTGTCCTTCAACCTTCAGTCTCTGGACAGTCGAACGGAGAGGTTGGTCAACTGAAGAAACAACTGGCCGATCTGGAAGCAAAAAGAAGAAGGGAAGTGCAAGAGAAGGAAGATGAGATCAGGAATCTGCAAGCTAAGGTATTGCTCAAGTCATTCTTTGTAGGATAGAATGTGTTGAAGTGTAAATAATGGTGTAGGACTGTGTTATAAATCTTTTAAACTGGTATGGCCCAATAGAAGGGATGTTTTACTTGCCAACATAGGCACTGAATACAAGGGTAGTGCTCTTTGTATCAGGGCAATTAAAAGATCCCTCACATGGAGGTGATGTTTATGACCTGTTGAGAACTTCTGCTGTCATTATCTCTTTTACTCTTGCAAGGTGTGTACTGAGGGAACTGTTCTAACTTAAAGAGGGCTGCACTTTGCGCAAATCAAACTCTTTGGGCAGAATATTGAACTTGACCTAGTAACCGACAACACAGAACTATCTGTTTAGTCAGCATTTACAAGTTTACAAGTAATTCATATGTCAGTGTGAGATATCATCCATTTTTGTTCTGGCCACTTCCGGTTAACAAATGTGACTTATACACTAGGGCTGCAACGGTTCACTACCTCACGGTTCGGTACGGTGTTCGGTATGAGACTCATGGTTCGGTTTTTTCACCGTTCATTATAGATCGCCAAATCTGCCCTTTAGAAACAATACAATCAATAGATAATCAGTCAGGGAAATTACCAGCATATGAGGACATTTGCAATTCCAGCCGAGTCCTGGCCCTGACAGGGTGATTGAGTGTGTGGGGTTGATCAGTTGGGCACCAGAAGAAAGTCTGATCTCTTTGCAGCCATCCTCACCACACAGCAGCATGTCAGCTGCGGGACTTAATTCTATCCAATTTCACGAAATACTGCAAAGCCATCAGCAGCTGATGACAATTTCCTAATTTCTCTGGAGCCTTCGGGTTCTTTACCTCATTATGTAATGGATAGGTCTGCCAATATTCATAGAGTTAGTTGACACTGTGATACAACTTTATACCAAGTTTGGAAGCGATAGTTGCAGTAGTTCTTTTTAAATAGCCAGTCAAAGATGATTTTGAGCACTGCCAAAGTCATGGCTAGGCCATGACACTGTGAGAGTGTCATGGGAGGGTGATGACAGTGCTAGGGTGATTGTCATGTGGGGCTGAGGACATGATTGTCATCAGCTGGTGATAATTTCCCTGACTGATAATTACAGACTCTGAGATGTATCATGATCTCCCTAGATTGAAGGCCAAATTATATGACACATGTGACAACTATCTAAAACTAGAATATGTGCTTTACACAAGGTATTTTATTTTTCACTAGTGCTTTTACAAAATATTTACCCTTTTACCAGATCTCAGGGAGCTCAATACAGAAGCGAAGTTACTCTAAATAATCTTACATTAGATTTCCCATTAGGCCATATTGCAGCCCTATACTATTTAAATTGCACTTTAGCCTTCACCTAATTTCACACAGGTCTCTGCCTCCTTTGAATTGATATTGGCAGGTATCTAAGGGGGTAAAATGTCAATTGCAATTGATGTCTGTTGTGTGGATCAATCAGCAACAGCAATTCTATTGAACTGGCTTGAAGCCTTCCCTGACTGCTGAGTCAGCTGATTGAATAGGTCTGGTGATCTGCTGATTGAACAGGTGCGACGGCAGCGCCCCTGGCGGCGGAAATCGGAACTACGGTTTACCGAATTACTCGTCGGCCTGACGGTACGGTGTATCGTGAGGGCTAATACCGCGGTTTATTCGTACCGCAATAAACCGTTGCAGCCCTATTATACACCCTATTGGAGAGATTTTCTGAGTGGCTAATTTTGCATATTTTCTTTCAGTTCTCCAGAGACATGGAGACGACCAGCAACCTGCTAGTCAATCTTGAGGAGGAGAAGACTGCAATGAACTATGCTATGCAAAACAAGACGGCTGCAGTTCAACAGGCCCAGTTCAGCTTGAACCAAGATTTACTCGGTCTTGCGGACCTCACTTCTAACCAATCTCAAGACTTGGACAGAAAGCTGGACCAACTGAGGCAGGAGTGTGATGGTATGTCATGTCTATTTTGTTGTCACTAGCATAATACCTGTGAAATGTGGGTAAGGGAGGGGCAGAATATTGAATATAGATTTGAACATGAAACCCAGCCTTCATCCTTATTATATAGTTATAGCGGGTGAGAAACGATTGCATGACCGTTTTGGTGGATGGGCACCCTACACTTTGACATGGATAGATGAAGGGGTGACCGCTCCATGAATTTATGGTAGGATTTACTTAATTGGTATGGGTAATGCAAGTAGATAAAGCCTGGGAATAAGATAGCCGAAAAAAAAAAAGAAATCGTGAAAGCCTTTTGTAAAATTTTCATGCACAGAAAAAAACACCAAGTTCGAAAATCACAAATAGCTCAAGTCATTCAACTGTCAAGATGTTTAGTAAAAAATTGTTTACAATTTGCTTGGCTTGATTTGCTTTGTTTATATAAAAACAAAAAACTTAATTATCTACTGTTGTTTATTGACAGTGTTGGGGGGGGGGGTTGGTCTAGTGGTAGCGTACTGGGCTGCCAATCGCTGGGTCCATGGTTTGAATCCAGCTCTTGCTCGGTCACCTGGGCCTATGTTGGAAGGCTGTTTCAATCATCCTAAGCCTTATTCCTGTGTCCTCTCTATGCCTAATTCACCTACCAAAAGCATAAATACAGGACGTAAAGCACTTTCATCCGTCCATCCATCTATTGACGATGTTAAATTGTTAACAAACTTGTGTTGATTTGATATCATTCCTTGACCCAGCCAAAGGTTGTCGGCCAGTTATATTAATCAAATTTATGTTATACTTTTCACAGGCCTCAAGTCTGCAAACGGCAAACTGGAACTGACCGTGCAGCAGAGAGACAGGGAGTTGTCCGCTATCAAGTCTCGTATTTCTGAGATGGAGGAAGATATGAAGAGCACCCAAGGAAAGCTGAGAGAGAAGGAGCAAGCGTCCAGCCGACTGCAGGACGAACTCAACAAGATGAAGTCCGAGTTGGATAACGAACAGAGGAGTGTGAGTTATTATTGTTTTTCATAAATTTTCCAGTTTTCTTGAGCTGAAAGTTATGATGTACTATGAGTTGGGGTTAGGGGCAAGTACAGAAGGTTCAATTACAAAGTACTTATGGACAGCCCGTTACAAGTCCTGTGATAAATATATATGCGGATACCAATTTGAAGAACAAACATTTTAAAATTCCAGATTAAAAAATTTAGGTTTGCTCGACAATCAATAAATGATCAGGTCAAAATGACTTAAAAGTTTCAAAAAGGTTAAAAAAATTAGGAAATTTTCGTGTTGGAAAACTAGAACTCTGTCAATCATCTCTCATCAGCAGCTAAGTCTTACCATGATGATATTTTCTATTTCATTTTACAATTTGCAGAAAGCGGCCCTTGAGGAGCAACAGAAACGGTTGACATCGGAATTACAATGCCAACGCCACAACGCAGAGGCAGCGAGACAACAGCAGGAATCGAAATTCAAGGACAAAGAAAAGGAACACAAGGCTGAACTGAGTCACCAACAAGATGTGTTGAGAGAGGCAGAGAGGGTCCTTCAAGAAACAAGGAATAAGTTGCAACAGGACTGCAATAAGGTGGGTGACAGTAACTGTTCTAATCTTTGTTTTACCTGAGAAAAATCTATAAGTGATGGCGGTGCTTTCTTTGATTCTACGGATTATTAGAGTAAAACACCAGGAATACTCCCAATTTGGGACCTAGGTCCTATCTCACATAGTTTTGTATCGGCATATATATATGTATCATTTGTTTTCTCTGAAAATTCTTGTAACATTTTCTAGATTCTGAAAAAAAACGCATATAAATTGACCCACAATTTTGTACAGTTTCTCAATATTATTTATCAGAATTTTCTCTCCGACATTCCGAATGTATTCTGACAAATCTGTGCAGATCAGTCTTTTTGGAAATTTGTAGAATATAGAAATTAAGAATGGAAAGCCCCTTGTTCAATTGTCTGTTTTATCTGTATTTTGCCTGATTTGAGAAACCTTTATATTTACAGTCACAAACAGAAGCCAACCAGTTGAGACATCAGTTGGAGAAGGCTGAGCAAAGACTCAATCATTTGGAGAAAGAGACCAAAGAAAACCAGCAGAAGTTATCTGTCTCGGAACAAACTATCAGACAGAATGAAAGCAGTGCCCAGCAGCTGAACAGCACTGTGGACAGTCTCAAGAAAGAAAAGGTAGAGTGTTATTTATTTAAATTTTCTTGCTTACTATTTTAGATTTGGATGTACTTAGCCTGAAAAACTTGCTCGCCAAAATATTATTTGACACTGTATCAAAATTTTGAATATTTTGCGGGTCTGAACAAAATTTGACGCCCTTAACCATTACTGGACTGGGCTGTTCAAACTAAACAATCTCCCAGGACGATTGTGACGTTACAAGCTGTTGTTTAGGGACATAAATGGTCCCTCAGGCAGCTAGCTAGGGATACACATAAATGTCCCTTTAGTCCGGTAAGGGTTAAAAGCGTTTTTGTCATAAGGTATGGGATGCATCCTAGGGCTCCGATTACTTGGGAGATGCTTCAAAATATGTTCTGCCATTAAAAAAATATACTACTGATGTTTATTTAAAATTAGATATAACATATTCTTAGATCACTGATTTGTCAATATTTCTGACAGTCTGAAACTCACCTACATAAGATGTTGACTTATTTTGGTGCGGGTATCGTAGTTTTATCATTGTGATATTAATTATTTATATTATTTAATTTGATAAATTGATATTTCATCAACAGGGGAATCTGAGCATGCAATTGGACAATGCCAAGCGTGAAGTTGATCGCCTGGAGGCCGAAGTGAAGAAGATGAAGGGAGAAGTGGAACGCAGTGAGCACAGCAGTGGAAAACTACAGCAGAAGATCTCAGATTTTGAACAAGAAAAACAGAATCTTCAGGTTAGCACTGAAAACAAAATTAATCCATCTCATCTGATAAAAGTAGGACCAAAATTTTGAACAAACACTGGCTCCAAAAAAATCTTGTTATTAGAAAATTTGTTTCTTGTTGGAACTTAAAATAGCACATTTTTAAGAACATAAATACAGTGTGCTGACTATTCTGGAATGTTTTGCGCTTTGTTTTGTTGATGTGAGGTTTACTATTGTGTAAATAGAAATAAAAATCTGTTCAATTCTTTCGTTTCCGCATTTGACAATAACAGAAACTGTACCCTCAACCACGTTTTTCCTTTAGATGTTGGATGGCTGTTTCAATCATCCTTCTCATTGTCGTGTCTTCCTGTCCTAATTATTATTAGCCTACCAAGTGCATAAATACAGGACGTGAAGCCCCTATCAACCATCCATCTTCACCCTGTTTAGTTCTCGTGTATGTGTTTGACTGCATCTCTTATAACTGTCTCTCATTTTCAGGCTACAATGGAGAGGAAAGGCCAAGAGCATTTGAACGAGACCAACCGCCTCCGAGGTGAGTTTGCCACTTTGCAGAGAGAGCACTCGGACTCCAAGGGACAATTGCAACACAGCAAATCACAAGTGAAGGATCTTGAGAACGAGATGACAAAGTTGAGGAAGGAGTTGGACCAGGCTTCTACTCAGTTGCAGGTAAGAGATTAGTTCCACAGGCTCTATTCCGTTGATGCTTCTTGGAGTCAAAATCATAGAGATGTCACTAATGAATTCTACGGGATGTCACGTAAAACAGAAGACATGTAATTTGCCAGATATCTCAGCAACCAGAAGTCCTACTGCTGAAATATACCCACCTGCTTGTAGCTTAGCTTATTTGTAATGATAATATCACATTTTCGCAATATTTTGGGATAGTTTTCAGCCAATTTCAGAGCACTTTAGAACGGCGACAGTCCGTTAATCTTGTTGACTTTGATGACGCAATCTTGTTTAGGCCTACAACCTAAATTGCCGTGATGTCACAACAGTGTTCCAGCTAGGCCATTTGAGCATGGCGCCGCGCCATGCCCGACCCTCGTCCGCCATGCCCAAAAAACAAAAACAAAAATTGGGAAAAAAAATTTTTTTTTTTTAAACCTTCATTTAAAAAAAAGTGCCCTCATTTCTACAAAATTGTATGCCCGAATCAAATCCTAGCTGGAACACTGGAATATAGTGCGACGCCAGTGGTCCACCACTCCCATTTTGGTACTGTTTCAATACATGACATGACAGACTATCTTTTATGTCATTGATTAATGAATAAAGACGGCTCTGTTGAGAGTATAAATGGTCTAGAAAGAAACATTTTTGTGGCAGTGTAGTAGTGCCGGATTGCAACCTTTCCTTTTCCCTTTTCAGAGAAACCACGACGAGAGCCAACAACAAAGTGCAGAACTCCGTAAACTACAACACAAAGAGTCGGAACTTCAGCAAATGTTGGAGGCGAGTAAGAAGGAACTGAAACAATCTCAAAATATCCAGAATGACGCAGTGAAGCAAGTGGATCAGTTGCAGCAGAGGCTGCAGGTGGAAAAAGAGGCGAAGGAGAGGCTTGAAACAGAACACAAGCAATTGACGCATAAGGTGCGTGGTTTCTGTCTGTCTGTCTTCGGAGGGGAGTAAGCTTAGTTGTAAAGGTCTTTTTTCCCGATTCCTGGATCCCAGGTTCGATTCCGGATCTGGCTGAGTGACTTGGACTAGCTCAACTTGCAAATACAGCTCCTCGTAACTCAATAAACATCTTTCAGCTGTCAATGCAGCTACTAGCTCTGTTTTTATGCACACCTTAACAGTTAAAACTAAGAAAAGATTCAGATTTGCTACTTGGCCTGGTTAAAATCGAGTGAATTTATTATTGGCTCAATCCTCGAAATGTTTTTTCACATGTTGAACTATGTCTTCGGTGATACCAATGACTTCTTTTGTTGATTAGCAAAATATTAATGGTCACAGTTTTTCACAATTTATGAGAAATATAATTAATTTTTTCAGCTTGAGGTGCAAGAATCGACATGTCGCACCCAAGACAGTGACTTGAAGAAATTCAACAAGCTGGTTGATGAATTGAAGAACGACATTGCTAACATGAACCAGCAGTTGCAAGAGAAGTCGGGAGCCCTAGAAATTGAGACTAAGGCCAAGAAAGATGCTGTGAATAACCTCAGCAATCTACAGGACAAGGTGCAGCAGTTGGAGACTGCTAATCATAGTGAGTTTTATTGGTTATTATTTTGTGATCTAAAAGCTATCAATCATGGACTCTGAAATGGCGGACTACGTCTAGCTTTTCAGGCTATTTACATGCCCAGATAGCATGACATAATTGGCCACTTCTGAATCCATGCTTGTGACTTCTGCTGTAACTTACAGCCTGTAATAGTCCTTGAGAGTTGGAACAACATGAAATTGAATAACATTACTACACGTCCTTTGTAGATGAACAAAGACATTGTTCCATCACCTGGTTATGTAAGGCATGACAAGAGTCTCTGTCACTCCATCTCTGTCGAACACCACAGACTAAAGTACAAGGCTAAATTCCAATGGACTTAAAGATGTGTTGTCTTGTACGCAGAATTTTATGATATGTATAAAATGTGTATGTAATATTTTGTGTTTGTCTTTTTTAACAGCATTGCAGGGAGAATACAAAAAAGCCTGTGAGATGGCCGACAACAGTGCCCATGAAGTGACAGACCTCCTCGATCAATTGTCTAAGAAGGAGGACATCTGGGAAAAACTTCGCCACCAGAGCGACCGTCAGGAGGAGGAGCTGAAGACATTCAGAAGTGCTCAGGAGTAAGTTTGATAAGATTGATATTAAGACTGATTTCCAGAATGTAGAATTGCCTCTTAATAGCCTACGCTGGTGCTGATGGGGCGTAAAACACAAACTCACTCACTCCAGCATGAAGAAGCAAAGAAATTAACAGAAAATTCAATTTTATTTTCCGAAATTTTAATTCTGTTTTCTTTTTAGGGAGTTTGATAAAGCAAGGAAAGAGATAGACATGAAACTCGCCCGTAAGGAGGAGTTGAGGGAAGAGGCTGTGGCCGAGTGCGATAGGCTGAAGGCCGAGCTGCAACAGAAAAACGAACAAATGCAAGGTATAAAAATTGTTCTTTTAAATTAATTTATGGTTGCGTAATTTGTAAAACGTATTTGCCAGCCATGGTTCCTTAATGAATTTTAAATTAATTATTCAGTATTCACTTAATAAAAGTTGCATTTCTTTTGTAATTAAGCCTAATTAGTACATGAATACAGGACTTGGAGCCTTGTCACAACAACCCCACTGGTCTTATAATATCCATTGCAATTTTGTTTCCAGCATCTGTTGCGCAGTTAAAGACTGAACTAGAGGAGACCCGTGCTGCCCTCCAGAAGCAAACTGAGGAAGCAACTTCCCTTGCGACCAAATTTGAAGAGTTGACTCAACAATCACAGGAACAGGAGTCTTCGGTGGAATCTCTGAAGGTA
Source organism: Platynereis dumerilii (assembly GCA_026936325.1). Classification (NCBI taxonomy): domain Eukaryota; kingdom Metazoa; phylum Annelida; class Polychaeta; order Phyllodocida; family Nereididae; genus Platynereis; species Platynereis dumerilii. The sequence goes on from JAPTHN010000006.1 coordinate 31,109,978, forward strand.
AGGTGTTACTGAATGCGGCTGGTGTCATATGTTGGGGTTTTAGATCGGGTTTAAAGTGAGGGCTCACATGTTGCCTGTGGCTGTGTGAAAGTACAGCAATTATGTGCATAAATATTGATATAACATATCCTTCTTCAGTCCTTATTAGTCAAACAAATGCATAGACAGTATCTATACAGGACATAGAGCCCCAGTCCTACATCTATCATGTATTTATCATTCAATGGATTAATTTGCAGGGCCAGTTGACAGAAATGGAAGCCTCCTTGAAGTCGGTGAGGAGTGAGAGTGAAGAGAAGTTGAAAGAATCTGGAAATGAAAAAGCAAAACTGCAGAGTCAACTTGAGATGTTGCAGATGGACCTGGAAGACAACCAAGATATTATTCAGGTAGGAGAAATCTTCTTGATAACTTGTTCAGACTAAAGTGACTAGTCCTTGTTTGTCTTAACTAAGTTTAAGGCACAGTGTCATTAAACAAGTGTTTACATGCTTAACTTTATCTTTCAGGAAATGACGACTAAATTTGAGAACTCGCAGACTGAGAACAAGGCTCTTTCTGAGAAAATCACTGAATTAGAAGCCACAAAGACGAAGCTCACTTCTGATGCGCAAGAGACTTTGGCTAGATTAGAAGGCCTGCAGGAGGATTTGGATATCACACACAATAGATGCGAAGAGGTAGATATTTACTTCTTTTGTTAGAAATTTTACTTTATTTCTGTTTCGCTGATATTTTGGATGTTGCTGTTCAGGTCCTCCTCCCATCCCTTCTAACCTAATAATGAGGCAACAGAATTCATTACATTGTCATATATCTATCAAATGCATAAATAAAGGACGTAAAGTCATATCCTTAAAACAGAAGGGACATCATCACATTGTCTGGAGCGCCTGGTGGCAGTGACTAGGAGCAGGAGACTGCCCACTGCAATACTTTCTAGCATGAAATAGAAATGTGTTGTCAGTGTTTATTGATCGCATGTTGGCAATGCTGATTATAATAGTAAATTTAAAAGGAGCACCTGCATCTTCTTAAGGCACATCAAGTTATTTATTTATTTTCCTTTAATTTTGCAGCTCTCATCACAGAACGAAGGTTTTGGCTTGAAGCTGGCTGAACTCCAGTATGAGAATGAAGAATTCCTTGCCAAGGAAGTGGTGTGGAGAGAGGATGAGATGAAACTGAAGGAGGAGATCAGTCTCGGAAAAGATCTCGTGGAACAGATGGAAGGACAGTTGTCTAAGAAGTTGTCAATTTCCGAGAACGTCATTCAACAACTGAAAAATCAATTGAAGGCTGGAGAAGAGAAGTGTGCTGCACTTCAAAACGATTTGGACAAACTATCGACAGAATTAGATGAGAGGACAAAAAGCCTCAGTGAAACTACAGAGAAGTTGACTGAGAGCCAAACGGCTCTAGAACAAGCTCAGCAAATGTCCGAGCAGCAGATTTTAGCTCTGGATCAGCTCAAGACGGAATTGGACAGCACCACGAAAGAAAGAAATAACCTGGGAGAAGCAAAGAACACTTTGGAGGAGACTTTGAAACAGTTGGAGGAGTCTACTAAAGAGAAAGACGCCTCCCGGGAGTCATTGGTCGAGCAGCTAAAGAACGAGTTGCAGTCGTCCGTAGATAATCTCGAGGAGCTTAAGGACGAGATGCAGAAGTTGAGCAGTGATCTGGAAAGCAAAGATAGTACAATTGCAAGTCTGCGTGAGGAATTGACTGAAGAGAAGAACAAATGTGAACATTTGGAAGAGAGTGTTAACAGGTTACAACAGTTCGCTAATGAAGTTTCAGCCCAGGTGCTATCCCTTACTACAGAGAGAGATACGTTGAAGCAGAGTTGCTGTGGACTGGAAACTGCTTTAGAAGAAGCGAAGTCCAATGCTGAAAATGCAGAGCTTGCGCAAACTAATTTAATTGCCGAGTTGCGAGAGAAGATCGCGAAATCAACAGAAGAACTCGCAAGAGCACAAGGAGAATTAGAGGAGTCTGCAAAGATGTTAGAAGCAAAGGAGTCGCTACTAAAGACATTGCAAGATGAGCTGACCACCACCGGAGGACAGCAAGAACAATTGAAGCAAGCGAACAAGGAGTTGCAAACGACGGTGACATCCTTACAAGAACAATTGAAGTCGAGTAACGAGGAACGAGAAAAACTTGGAGAAAAGTGTGCTATTTTAGAAAAGAGCGTCCTGGACCTCGGTACACTCAAAAAGGAGAAAGAATCTGCCCAAGATAATTTGATCGAAGAGTTGAGAAGTACTCTCGACAAGAATCAAGAAGAGTTGAACTCGTTAAGGAATGAAGTAAGCTCTTCATCTAAGCTCCTAGATGATAAGGAGACGGATTTGAAGACGCTGAAGGATGAGATGAACGCCAAGATCAGCCAAGGAGAGCAGATGGTGCAGCACGGAGACGAACTGCAGAAAATGACAAACGCTCTTCAAGATCAACTCAAAGTCATGACGGATGAGAGGGACGATTTGGGAAAGAAGTGCAACGAGTTGGGTTCTGCTTTAGAGGAGTTGAAACTGGGCTCCGAAGAACAGAAGTCCAAGTCAGATGAGCTCAACCTTGCCCTCAAGAATCAGCTGGAAGATTCAGAGAAGGAGAAGGAAGATTTGAAGAAGGAAAAAGAGCAGTTGGCGTTCAACATGGACAACGTCATGGAAGATGTCGAGAGCATGAGTGCCGATCTCGAAGAGAAGCAGACAAAGATTGGAAAGTTGGAGGAGTCTTTAAAAAGTATGGAGGAGGATAAGACAGGCCTGCAACAGAGGCTGACTGAGAAAGACTCCGAATTGAAAGAGTTAGCTGCTAAATTTGACGCCCTTCAAGAGTTGCAACGAGAGTGGGACCAATTGAAACCTGAGATGGAAGCAGAGAGAGAGAACTTGAGAAGCGAGCTCACTAAGTTGCAAGAAGTGACAACCACAGAAGCGACAAAAGAAGGTCTAGAAGGAGAAGTGATGCAGTTGAAATTGGACTTGAACCAATCGAACAAAGACTTAGCTGAAGCAAATGAGCAGTTGGAGAGCACGAAGGCTAATTTGAGATCTGCAGAATCGGAGCTGCAACAAGGGAAAGAAGAGATGAGACTAAATGCAAAAGGATTGAACGATAAGCTCACAGCCCTCGAAGAGGAGGTAACCCAACTTCAAAACATCTTAGATGGCAGAAATCACGAGATGCAGGAGTTAGCTGACAAACACCAAAGTGCTACGAATGATTTATCGGCAAAGACAGACTCTCTGTTGCAATTACAGAACGAATTGAAAGAGTTGAAGAACACACTTATCTTGAAGGAGAATGAGTCTGAAGAACAATCGGCCGTTACTGGTATGAGGCAACAAGAATTCACAGAAGAGATCGAAAAACTGCAAGAAGTTGTGTCCAAGTTAGAAGCCGATAAGTCCGACATGATGCTCAACATTTCAGAGAAGTCCAATGAGATAGTCGAGCTGAAGCAGAAATTGCAATCAATGAGAGAGAGCATGGATAGTCTCAAGGCTGAAATGGAGCAACTCCACGAAGCTCAAGTCTTAGAATTGAACGGCCAGATTAATTCTCTAAGAAAAGAAATCGAGCAATTGAATTCGCAAATGAAGATGGATCAAGAATTGCATCTGGCCAAGTTAGCGGAAGCAGAGTCGCAACACCAATTTGCTTTGGACAACTTGAACGAGGACAAGTCCCAAGTGGAGCATGACTTGCTTGAAGTCAGATCTAAGCTAGCTGCTCTGCAGGACACGAGAGATATGTCCGATAACGAAACTGCTTCCAAGATGGCCGACCTTCAAATCAACCTCACGGAGAAGTCTAACATGTTGGACGCTCGAGAGCTGGAATTGAGTGACACGCAACAGCAATTGGAGCAGGCCAATCTGCAGGTCTCCGAGTTGAACGAGACCATAATGGAGTTGAGGAAGAATAAGGAGGAATTGGAAATCAACGTAGAGAAGGTCTCGATCGAGCTTAAAGAGTGTCAAGCAGAGCTAGAAGCCAGCAAAGAAGAAGTGGAGAGGATGAGCTCCGTCTTGGCACAAGGTTCGGAAGAACTTAAACAAGAGAAAGAAACAGTCTATGGAGAGAAGCAAGGACTCCAGGATAAACTGACATCCTTACAAGAGGAGTGCTCTCAGCTGCAGAACTTGCTTGACGGATCAAAAGCAGAGATGAACGAAATGGTCCAAAGACAGCAACACGCTGAAGAGGAGTTAGCAACCAAATCGAACGCCTTGATTCAAGCACAAGACAAGCTGAACAAAGCTCTTGCTCAGTTGAATAACTCCGAAAGAAGCCAGGAGGAGAAGACCTCCGTCAGTCACATGAAGTTAACTCAGATGGAAGAAGACTTGATGAAAGCTCAAGAGAAATTAAATGAATTAGAGCACACCAAAGCCGAGTTGTTAAAGAATGCTGCTGAGAAAGACGCTGATCTTGAACAAATGAAACATACCATGCAATCCTTGAAAGAAGGTTTTGAAGTCTGCAAAGACGACATGACAAAGCAACACGAAGTTGAGATGCTAGAACTGCAAGCTGAGATCAGTAACTTAAAGAGTTCTATCATTGAACTTGAAGAGAAGATGAAGTCGCAAGATGAACTTCACCAGACGAAGGTCAACGACCTGAACTCTGAACATCAAGTTGCTATTGATGCTCTCGTACAGGAACAAGACGATTTGACGAAGAGTAACACAGAGTTGAGAGAAACTGTGAAGGCTCTTAAAGACACGAGAGACGCCTCAGGTACGGAGGTCGCTACGAAGATGGCCGAGTTGCTGACTCAAGTCACGGAGCTGTCAAACGTCCTCGGAGCCAAGACAGAGGAATTACAAACTTTGCAGCAGCAACACGAAGGAAAGGTAGAAGATGAGAAGTCTCTGAAAGAAGTGGCAAATAGACTCCAAGCAGAAAGAGATGAGTTCGAAGTAACCCTAGATAAGCTGAGGATGGAACTGTCCGAAAGTCAGCTGGAGTTGACAGCAAAATCAGAGGAAGTCTCTGCTCTTCGAGAGAGTGTCAAGGAGTCCGAGCTAGGAGTGAATGAAGCGAAGGAATCGTTGCATGGAGAGAAACAAGAATACCAAGCGAAGATTGTTGCTCTCGAGGATGAAGCTACACAGTTGAGAAACGTGTTGGACGCCAAAACGACAGAATTGGATGAGCTGAGTACTAAACATCAGAGTTTGTGCGAAGACTTTGAATTGAAGAAAAACCTCATTCTCCAGTTAGAAGACAAGATGAAGCAGATGACTAATGAGTTAAGCAGCAAAGAAACCGAATCAGAGGTCGTTGTGAGTGAAAGTGGAATGAAGTTAAAACAAGTGGAATCCGAGAAAATAGCGATTGAAGAAAAATTGGATGCTATGACGCAGGAAAATACACGTCTGGAGTCGGCTCTCGAAGCGAAGGAGAACGAAGTCAGCGACTTACAACAAAATATGCAAGATTTCCGAGAATCAGTTGACACTAAATTGGAAGAGTTGAACACTAAACATGACTCTGCAGTGGACGAGATTATGACGGAATTAAACCAAGCCAAGAACGAGATTGCTTCGTATCAGTTGCAGTCTTCTGCAGAACAACAAGCGTACGAAAAGAAAATTGCTGATTTAGTCGCAGAGAATCAGTTCGCCATGGAGACTTTATCTAAGGAGAAATCTGACGTCGAAGAAGAGTTGTCAGAATTAAGAGAGAAGCTGCATGCTCTCCAAGACAGGAAAGACTCCTCGGCCTCTGAAACAGCTGCAACGATCGCAGAACTAACAACCAAAGTAACAGAGTTGACAAACGTGTTAGCTGCCAAAGAAGAGGAGTTGAAATCGACCTCGGAGCAGATGCAAAACCTCTCAGACAACAAAGAAACTCAAGATCAACGCCTCATTCAGTTCGAATCGGACAAGAAGGAGTTGCATGTTGCAGTGGAGAGTCTCCAATCCAAGTTGTCTGATGCCGAGTCGCAGTTAGAAACAGAAAAGCAGGAGGTTGCTCGTCTTACAGACTTGTTAGAACAGTCCACAGAAGATCTGAAGCAGAACAAGGAGTCAGTTTATGCAGAGAACAAGGACTTGAATAACAAGCTGGTGTCTCTACAGGAAGAACTGCAACAGGTAAACCACATAATAGTTTTGGTTTCATAATGTCGAAGATACACCAAATCAAAAACAATCTTCATGGCTAACAATATGATATTGAGAATAGATTATTTTTAACACTTGTTTGTGTTTTTAACACTTGTTTGTTAATACAAGTATTAAAGTTTTTTTGACCAAATCTTCTCCTAATATGTCTCATTAAGCTGTGAGCTTACTCCGTTAGCATATCACCAGTTTATAAGCCAGATGAAATGATGAATATTGCTAAAAAATAGAGATTGGCATGTGAATTTCCCTGAAGTATCGATGAATGCGAAGTCATTTCTGTGGGTCAGTGATTAGTGAATATTTCCATGATTATCTTTTCAGGTTAAGAACACTTTGGACGTTCGTATGTCTGAAGTGGAGGGTCTTCGTGAGGAGAAGGAGAATCTTGCCGAAGAAGTTTCTGGCAAAAATGAGACTATTCTGGCGCTGGAGAAACGTGTGAAAGATTCAGATCTTGACATGAAGGGAAAGGCGAAAGAAATGCAAGAGGCGTTGACTGTGATTGAAGCTCAGTTGCAGAAGATGGAAGAAAGTAATACAACGCTCGAAGACCAGTGCCAAAGTCTGGAGGCCGCCAAGTCTGAATTGGAAGCTACAATTCAGACTAAAGAAGCGGAGATGAATGCTTTGAAGGAGACAATCACGTCCCTCAAAGAGTCTATGGATAGCTTGAAAGCAGAGGCTCAAGAACAGAAAGATGATGAAATTACACAGCTGCAACAAAATGTCAATGAATTGACAGATAAAATTCAATCTCTAGAGAAACAGATGCAAACAGATTCAGACCTGCATGAAGCGAGAGTAAAGGAGTTGACGGGAGAGCATGAATTTGCTTTGGAATCGTTATCACAAGAGAAGAGTACGCTATTAGAAGAAGTCAGCCAGTTGAAGGAGAAGTTGGTTGCTTTAGAAGACTCAAAGATGGCCCAGACAACAGAAAACGGCGCAAGAATCACTGAGTTGGAGAGAAGCGTCAAGGAGTTGAAAGTGACATTACAAGCGAAGGAAAGCGAACTCCAGAATGTCACTAGCCAACGAGAGGATGCTTCGGAGGAGCTGGAGGAGATGGTGAAGAGAGTGGAAGATTTGCAAAAGGAAATCTCGGAGAAAAATGTCGTGACTGAAGAAGATAAAACAGAACTGAAGAGGTTGAGCGAGGAGAAGACCTCCATCACCAGTCAGTTGGAAGAAGTGAAAGAGAAGTTAGAAGAGGTGCAAAATGAAGTCGACGAGCTGAAGAGTGACTTGAAGAAGTCGAATGAAGATGTTAACGACCTTACATCACAGTTGAAGACATCAACTGATGAACTTGATGTTCTCCGAGCAAAGAGGCAAGATCTGGAGACACAAATCCAAGAGCTGACGGAATCAAATGAAGTCAAATCAAACGAAATCTCGAGCCATCAAGAAATCGCCAAATCATTAAAAGATACCATCCAAGAATTACAAGCCCAGGTTGCGTCCAATGCCTCCGATCTCGCTGCTACCCAATCCTTCGGCGATGAGAAACTTTCTCAAATCCAGGAGTTGCAGAACACGGTGGATGAATTGAAAGAAGAGTTGGACTCTGCTCAGGAGAAGATCAAGCACCTGAAACAGGAAATAGACGATCAGACAAAGAAGTGCGAAGACCTAGAAAAGGAAAGGACAACTGTCCAAAGTGAGAAGACTGAAATTCAAGAAGACTTTGAGAAAACAAAACAAGAATATGAAGAAAATCTCTCTGAATTGGAAAAACGTCGAATCAGTCTCCAAGAAGCTAATGAAGATTTGGAAAAAGATCTGAAGGAATACAAGGATAAGGAGAAGGTGAGGGTCTTGGAATGGTTTTTTCAAATATTGATAAGATTGTAAGTCACCTTGTGTGTTTTAGACACATGCAGCTAAGCCATACTAGACAGACTTATAGTTGAGGATCTTGTGTGATCTCTTTAATCTCAAAATATAGTTCTATCAAGGGATAAAGCACTTGGCTAATACTAACATGTGGTCTCCATACAGTGCACTATTGCCGTGTTGTCAGTCTGGTTGTGTTTTTCACTTGCAAAATAAATATCCATCTTATTCTATGTGGTATTGTAAATGTAATAATTCAGACATTTCCTCTTAGTTCTTTTAAATTGAGCAGCTTTGTTCCAGCTGTGAAATATTGAAAATTTGAGTAGCGTAGATTTCTTGTTGGGAGTTATAATGTATCGGACAAATTAACAAGGTAAATTTCTAACTAAATGACTTTAAATTGCATCCTCCTATTTTCATTAACAGGCGTCTGAAGCTGAATCTGGAAACCTCAAGGCTGAAAATGACACTCTAGCTGAACAAGTCGATACTTTGAAGGATGAAATTGAGACTTTGAAAAAAGGGAACGCTAACTTATTAGCCGCTAAGCAAGAACTTTTAACGGACTTGGATGCCACAAGTGATGACCTCAATGAGCAGGTGATGGCGGTGGATAAGCTGAAGACTCAAGTGGAAGAGTTGGAGCAACAAGTGACTGCTTTGAAAGAGGTACATTTCTCTTACTTTGGTATTAAATTAGGTGATATTGAGAATGACTGTATTTTCATAAAATTTGAGAAAATTGGGAGGGTAGCGGCTTTTCATGACAATAAATAGGCCTAATTCGTAATACATGTACTGGTGACCTTTTGGAAAATCTCAGACAAGTTTGAAAAAAAAATGGAATCAGGAAATGTTGTATTTGACTAAGTTAAATGAAAACAACAATAAGTTAATTGTTTCTGACACTGGTGACAAAACAGAATATTGCAAAAGCAGTAAGGATATCACTTTTTCTAATTGAAAACTTATGACTGAGAATTTGGAACACGAAGAAAAATTCCAAGAATTCTCTTGAAACTTGTTTTAACACCCGATACTTGTACAGTACTCAATTTCTGAATTTATAAGCATGTTATACAAAGAATCTTTGAAATTCTGTTACCCTCTAGGAGAACGAAGATGCGAAGAAGAAATCCAGTGGGGTCGATTCAGAGTTAGAAAAATTGAAACAAGACAAAGAAGAATTGGAAGAGACCATCGCTGAACGAGACGTCATGTACAACTTGAAGCAGAATGAATTTGAGGAACTGGAGACGTCTGTAAAAGAGAAAGAGGAGAAGATTACTAGTTTAGAAGGAAAGATTTCCGAGCTGGAGGCGGCCATCTTGGATCTGCAGCAGAAGTTGGTCGAAAAAGAAGATATGGAGGCCGCCTTGCAGTACGATAAAGACACTCTGTCGCAAGCGGTTCACGAGAACCGAGGAGAAAGCGAGCAATTGAGAGAAATGTGTAGGATAGCCTCTGAAGAGAAGGAGGAGTTAGAGAAATGTGTACAAGAGTTAAGACAACGGTTAGAAGACCGAGAAGCCATCGAGACGTCCTTGGTACAAGACAGGGACACCAATTCGGAAATGTTGAAGCAGAAGATGGAGGAAGTCAGTGAGCTCCAGCGAGAAGTCCGAGAGTTGAAAGAAGAGAAAGCAAGAATGGAGAAGACTGGTGAGCTCCGATTTCTTTATTGTGATATATTACATTGTGGGGATTGAATTTATGTTTTGTGAAAAGGCAAACTGTCCAATTTTTTTTGCTTGGTGATGAAGATTTGTCTTTGATTCAATGCACCAGTGCGCCATGAATGACAGGCTCAAACCCAGATTAATTTTCATCAAAAAACTTGGGGAGTGGGTTCAGATCGTAAATGCCGTTGATTACCAATCGCTGTAGTTTCAGGCATCCTCTTGTTTCGTAAGTGATGTAGCGCACCGATTGGCCATCTGTTCAATGTGTTCACCTATTCCTCTTCCAAAAACTTCCTTGTCTGATAAAAATGTGTGTAGTACAAGTTTCAGTTGTAATCTAACGGTCTTATCTTATTAGGTGAAGAGCTGCAGCAGAGATTGGAGGAGGCGGAGGATGCAGATTTCTTGATGCAAGAAGAGAAGACGAACCTGAACGGAGAGATCAAGGGTTACAAGGACGAGATCAAACAGTTGCAGACGGAATTGCAAGCTGTCAAACAACAGCAGTCGCAAGCGGAAAAGAGGTTGGAGCAATTGGAAAGAGAGGGAGAGGAACAGATGCAGGCCGTGGAGAAGGAGAAGGCCGTGCTCGCGGCCAAGTTGGATGACGCCATGTCCTCCGTGAGTAGGAAATTTGATTCTGAACTGATTAAAGCTGTCATTAGTCAGAATATCTATTGAAATACAAAAGCAAGACCAAATTTAGAACTTTTAGTTTACGTCATATGTGAAATTTGCTTTCTAAAGTCATTTGGGTTTCAAATCTTTTAGTTTAATGGTCTCCCAACTCTGATGGTTTATTGTAAATGATCCTAATTGGTGAGAATTGATGCCTATTATGACTTTTTGCGTGAAATAAATATAATTGGGTTTGTAGAAATTAATATTTGGCGAAGCTTCCACCAAAAGGATGGCCCTTCTCCTTATATTAAAGAAATGACATTGCTATTACTTTAATGCTTCCTTTTTGGATAGGGGTTTGATTGGCATATAGTTACAAAATTAATTTTTTGAGTGGCTATTTATATATATATATATTTTAATTGAATTGTCTTCAGGGTCAAATGGACGTCGAGAAACTCCAAAAACGATGCACAAACGCCGAAGAAGAGGTCGCGAAATACAAACGAGAGAAAGCGGAGATGGAAGAAGATCTGACAGAGAGAGACGTCATGTACAACATGCTACAGGGAGAAATGGAGGAGCTGCAGAAGTCAGCGAAAGAAGCTGGCACTAACTCGGAAGGCTTGGTCAAGGAGAACAAAGAGTTGAATAAGATCGTAGGGGAGTTGAGGCAGAAGTTAGAAGAGCAAGAAGACATGGAGGCTGCCCTACAATGTGACAAAGACTCGTTATCGCAGTCCGTCAAATCTCACGAGAACGAGATCAGCCACTTGAAGAAGACGGTGGACGAACTCCAACAGAGCAAAGATGCCCTCGACTCGAAATTACAGACCCTCAAAGGATCCTTAGAAGATCGAGAGGACGTGGAAGTGGCCCTCCAGCAGGAGAAAGATGCCCTGTCCCACAACGTTAAAGAGTTGGAAAAGAAGGTTGAGGAGTTGGAGAAAGAAATCGAGAGATTGACGAAAGAAAAAGAGGAATTAGAAGAGAAGTTGAAGGCGTTGAAGGAGAAATTATTCGAGCAAGAAAACGAAGCTAAGTCTCTGAAGGAAGAAAAGGAAAAACTGGAACGAGCCGTCAAGAGCCAGGTTGGTGAAATATTTTTATTAATGATTGCATAGTATGATGAGAAATGTAGTATGATGAGAAATGTTGTTAGTTGACTCCGTGTAGCTCAAACTTGAGGCTCCAAAAAGCTAACTTGCGCTCATACGGATTGCGCAGTAATTTTAGAAATTTGTCATTTGGATGTCATGAACTGAAGTTCTTTGATTTTATTGGGATCCCTGATTTGAAATCCGTAAACCAAATGTGGGTGATTTATTCTCGTTCTCAGACAAAATGAGGCAGATATAATAATCGCTATTGTGAATTCCAAATGTGAAAGATTTCGAGATATCATATGTCCGAAAAATAAATTAATTCTTCATAATTGTGTCAAACATTTTGGAATGTTTCAATTGTTCCCGGATTTTTGGTAAATCTGTGGAACTCAGTTCTCTCTGCAGGGATCCTCCCTTTTGTTATGCTTTGTTCTTTGACATTTCTGTGATCTCTTCCAGAAATCGGGAGAAGACTCTGAGCAAGCTAGGGTCAAAGGTCAACTGGCAGTCTGGCAGAAAACCGCCAAGCAGTACGAGAAGAGATGTGCGGAGTTGGAGAAAGAATTGCAAGAATTGCAGAACGAGAAATCAGACGAGAAATCCAACGAGAAGGAGGCCGCCGAGCAGAAGCAAGAGAGTAATGTGAGTGTATGGTTCATTTTAGAAAGATTTGGCCACACATAATTGATTCTTAGCTTCGCGGACCCGCCGACACAATAGATTTCTTGCCGATGGAAAAAAAATTGAAAAAAAAAAAGAATTTTTTTTTGACATAAAAAAAAAAATTTTCACCTTTTCTTTTTGTCCTGCCGACCGACCCTAGAAAAAGTGCCTTGAGAGGATCCGAGAAGCTAAACATCAATTATGTGTGGCCTTAAAAGACTCTAAAGATTTTAGACTTTATTGGTGTATTCAAACATGCTTTGTGAAAAAGAAGCAAGCTATTTTTACACTGTGGGTGTGGGGGATCATGTAAATATTCATTCCAAAGCTTGTAAATTTGACTGTATCTAAAATCTAACTGGTCTTTTGAAACACTTTAGAATTAATAACAGTCGAGCTTAGCGAAAGGTGGATGAGTAAAATTTGTGCAAATAGGGGAAACATATTCGGAGTTCCAATTAATCTGTTGTAATAACCCAACCAGCAGAGTGCAATGTGCATAAACCCCACCCATCCATCTTATCGAGCCGTAGTGGGATCATGTATACCGTCCTTTCAATTCATATGTTAACTTAATAATAAATTCCATGATGTAACGTTGGGTCTTAGTGAGACGGCTGTTTCGGTCATGCTGTCCTAATAAGCCTACCAAGTGCATAAATACAGGACGTTAAGCCCCAATGATCCATCTTTCAATGACATGACCTTCTCTATGTTCCAGGATGAAGCGTCTGGTGAGCCGTCCAAGAACTACATGATGGACTACTTGAACGAAATGAAGAACTCTGCCGCCCTCAAAGACAAGGTTGGCAAACTGCAGTCCAGGATTGACCTTTTGAGTAAGTTCTCTTTTAGCTGTTGTTTAATCATCACAGAAATCAAGTGCATTTTTCTGCTGCTGTATAGATATGAGAGAAATTGCCTATAAAGACAACCTCCATCTAAGACAGCTTGAGTCAGACTGAAATTCCAGTCCACAAACACATTTCCTGCGTGAAATTTCCTTTGTGCTTGATACTGGCTTGTGTTCCTGGAAGCTCGGTTTGGCTGACAACAAAAGCTTCACGTTGTTGTAAATGTCAAAATTCTTATTATGACAGAAGATACAGAATAACAACAGTTGATTGTCAGATTAATCGTTTATTGTGTCATAAGTTATTTGAAACAGAATATCCAGCGAAAATGCAGATTTTATTACATTGTCGACTTACCTCTGGGACATTTTAGCTTATCAATGCGGAGCATTTGAACTGGCCCCAATAATAAAAAAGAAAACCCCACAGCGCCTCACGTGTGATCACGTGACCTCTCTCGACCAATAGCGCGCTTCGGCGCGAACTCCTCTCAAATCTCATATTCAATTTTGGGGCAGCACTGACAACACGTGCTAGCTATTCTGGCGAAATAATGGAAGAATTTGACGACTACGACGAAGATACAAAGAAGAATGAAGATACAACGAAGAATCCGCAAGTTAAGTGCTCGTTTTGGTTGCGTCTGGCTTCGCTGGGTCACTGAAAACGTGTCAGCGAGCGGGCGTTTTACACTGCTATTTAGTCTGGCCGAAAATCAAATTTTTTTCAGGCAGATATTTAGCTAATTTTCGAGCTTTAACAAGCCATCGGTCTCTTATAACCTTTTAATTGTGTAAATGGTGGTTATTAGTGCACTTACACTTCGTATTTCTTAGGTTATGACCGTTTTTGGCTAACATTTCCTTCGTCTTAGGCGATTCAGTTCGGCCAGGTCGCTTACAAAATGGCGGCCGGCGCCAAATTGGGTTGTCAAGACAGGAAGGTTTTGACCAGTTCAGGTCTTTTCTGGAGGTTCTTGCCTCTCTAAGGTTAGTGATCACCCTCTTTCTGTGGGTTAGATGTCTGTGCTGTGAAGCTGACCGTTTTAACCTTTATTGTGACGACGTGGTCGGCCGCATGGTGCCTGATTTGTCGTGTGGGTGATAATACGTGAATTTTCCGATCGCCATTACATGTTGGCCCGGAATTAATTTCATTTTCTATATTTGCAGGTTGGGATACGGTTGAGGACCGCATCGCCGATTCCAACTACCGCCATCAGGTTCGGTTGGCACATGAGGTTTTGGGTATAGATCCAGTGCCGGATCCGGACGATGACAGCCACTTGTTCCTCCGGCCACAGAAGCCAAGGCCGCCTTTGTTGGTTTTTCCTTTCTCCCAAGACCTTGATAAGGCCTTTGGGGATACGTGGGAGGGGGCAACTCGTTCCAAAAACTACTCTTGGTCTGTCGACCTCGCTCCCCCAGCTGACGGTGTTGCCTTGGGTTCGAAGTGTGTGGCGAAGTACAAACCAAAGATGAAACACTATTGTGTGCTACATGAAAAGCTGGTTGAAACCCCTGCGATGTGGCCCATCAAAGCTCCGATTTTGGATGGCAACTTATTATCCGTTCTGGGGATCTCCAAGCCCAAGCGCACTCGATTGGACGATTTCCTGGATGACTCTGGCAGGGCCGTTAGCATTTTAAACCAGACCATGTTCTTTGGTGAGGCTGTCAAGACCCTTCTGGGCTCGTTAATCACCACCTCGGACGAACGGTTTCTGAGTGCGGTGAACTCCATTGCTGACTTTGTGGACATTCAGACCAAAAGTCTCAAGGACTTGGGGTATGTGTTAGCCGGACTGGACCTTTCCTTGCTGCAGGCCAAGAGGGAGGAGGTGCTGAAGCCGGCTCTGCTGAAGCCTGAGGACGTTGAACTCTTAAGGTTTGCTCCGCCCACAGACTCTGAGCAACGCTTGTTCGCTGGTCAGTTGCAGTCGTTTGCAGACATGAGGGCACGGCGCGACTCCAGCAAGGCGATTGCGCAGCTGACGCAGCAGTCCTTTTCCTCCGAGGAGACGGGAGACGACTGCATGGAATCAGACGATGTCCCGGGCAGCGGTGAGTCTGACAGTGATGACCCCCAGGGCAGCGGGATGTCTGACAGTGACGCTCGTAGTGACCGTGGTGGGTCAGACAAGGATGACCACCAGGATGCAGACGAGTCAACAGATGAGGAACATCCGGAGGGGGATGGGTCTACCTGCGATGCCCACTCCTCCAAAGGAGATGTTACTGGCGAGGACCCCGGAACTTCGAGTGACTCGGACAGGGATGACCCCCGTGACAGGGGGGGGTCGGACCTGAACTAATTTTTTGCCTGTGTTCCGCTTGTATCTACACCCTTACTCTTTGGGATAGCACACCGTTGGCGGACGGTACTACGGTTAAGCTGCGGTTGGTTTCCTGCACAACCTTGTACATCGATTGGGATGGTTCACTGCCTTACATCGGGGTTCCCTTGCAACTTTATGGACTGGTCCCTGGACAGGCCTGTCTTCTTGCTCGTTGAGGGGGCGGAAGTGACGGTCTTCTCCCCTTCTTGGTTTGGTGTGCCAGACACGGACACGGAGGGGTGGTTCCGTTGACCAGAGATGACAGCGGCGGTGGCCGCCTTGCTCTGGCGGGTGGCCATCAAGGAAGTGAGTTACGGTTCTGATTCTTCTCTTCAGCGTCGGGTGAGTTACTGCACTAATTCTACTTCTTGCCTTCTAGTAAGCTGTCAAGACTGCAGGCGGTGTACATTCCTTCGCTTGGCTGTCTTTGAGGCCCCTCCGGCTGTCCGGTGTGCTCTGCTCTTGTCCCCTTGGGAGGATTCCGGGGCAGTTGTGCCGGGGGCAGGAAAAAGGGGGGGGCCATGCGACTTAGGTGGTTGTCCTACTGCAGAGAGGACCCTTGGGATCGCAATCATTGGTTGGTATAACCCCCAGCGTAGCTGTGCCCCGGAAGCGGCTCTAATGATTGCGTGGAAAGGGCATAGCGGCCGATGATAACCTTCCTGGCCCATTGAGTAGGCAGGTTGATTCCGTCTTTATTTTACCTCTCTCTACAGACCCACCTCCTTGTCTTTTTGAATTAAGCTAAAATGTCCCAGAGGTAAGTCGACAATGTAATAAAAATTAGAATTTTTTTATTAAATTATCTTTTTATAAATAGACTTACCTCTGGGACATTTATTTAATTCCCACCCGCCTCCCCGCTAAGGAGGTAGTGGATTGCTTTTTCAAAATTGAATATGACATTTGAGAGGAGTTCGCGCCGAAGCGCGCTATTGGTCGAGAGAGGTCACGTGATCACACGTGAGGCGCTGTGGGGTTTTCTTTTTTATTATTGGGGCCAGTTCAAATGCTCCGCATTGATAAGCTAAAATGTCCCAGAGGTAAGTCTATTTATAAAAAGATAATTTAATAAAAAAATTCTAATTTTAAACTATCATTGATGAAACTTTTGTTATACTTCAGAATTCCGGTTTGAGAAAGAGAAGAAGAAGATGATGGACGGAGTGCAGTGCAAAGCATGCGGAGCCACTGTCAAACCAGAAAGTGAATCTACCAATGCTAAGGAATCTGCTCCGACCAAATTCACTTCTGTAGACACATCCAAGACCACTGCTGAGGTTGTGGCAGTTACTAAAGACGAGGGTGACCTACTGACTGGTCAAGGTGGACCTATGATAATAATGCCCGATAGAGGAGCTTCCAATTTACAGAAATCGTCAGATTCTAAGGACAAAGAGGTCGTTGCCGTGCCGACCAAATCTCCTCGGGCCGGACGGTTGTCTCGTAAGAGAACTGGTGGCGACCTCCCGCAAAACAAAAGTGCGAAAAGTAGTGTTGTTGGTTCTACCCCCTCTGAGGTAGTCAGTGCGGCAGTCACTGGCACCCCTGGTGATAGAACAGCAAACAAATCTATAGACAGCTACCCTGACAAACGGACAGAAAGGACTGAACAACAAGACAGAAAGACCCCAGATAGACTCACGGCTGCCGAAAGTCGCAACAACTCGGCTAACAAGTCTGGTAACAAGTCGGGAAATAAACTCTCGAGGTCCCTACGAAGGAAACCCACTGACCCCAAAGCAAATGACTCGTCCGCAAAAGCCAGCTTGTTCTCCGAACCTTGTGAGTCCCAGAAACGTCCTTCGTCCGTCAATTCACCCCTCAAAACAGCAGACGCTAAGCGAGTACGGACCAGCGAATCAGGAGACCGCTCGGGTAGGTGTACTCGATGCTACGTTGTCAGAATATTATTTTGTTCCCTGTCAGTAAATGTCTATTTTGTCGGTGAAGGAACTTTTTCTAAATCTGGAAGATTTAGTCGCCTTCCTTACATTGACACTGTCGTTTAAAAAAGTTTGATATTTTTCTGCTCAATGTCTGTACGTTCGGGATTTGATTGTTAGAATTAGGTGTAGGTGTAGTAAAATATCAAACAGACAGTCCAAAAGTCTTGATTTCCAAGGTTTTGGATATCTTGGATGCTGTTAATCATTGAAAAAATGTTATGAGAGTATTTGGTCGTTAATGTTTTGGCCTTTGAGTCCCTGAATATTTTACCAATAACACGGCAAATAAATGACTTGCTCTAACGAGTTTATTTTTAATTCGCAGGCATAATGACTCGCCAGAGAAGACGCACTCTTGAACGCCAACAGGATGTCTCTCTGTTGTCAACCTCCGAATCCAACTCGAAGAGTTCACTTGAGAAGGACAGTTTGTCGTCTTTGATTGAAGCTTCTGCATCGGACCACACCTCTGCCTTCCGCAGGGTTGGTGGCACTTCAAGTAGAGTACACAGGACTTCAGAAAATGACAACTCAGCCCCTCAGCCAAGTACGGCCAAATTGGCCCTTGCCAAGTCACCAAAGAGGGTGAGTGTTGTGATGTTATCGACATTATGAGATAGATACTATAAACAGACAGATTTTGAAGTTGGAACATTATTTACTGAATTCTGAATTAGAGGTAGATGTAATGTTTTAGTCCTGGCCGTGGTCCTCGAGGCCAAGATTTAGGCCGAGACTAGATCAAGGCTGAAGCCAAGACTGAGACTATCAAAATTGGCCTGGAGACATTCAATAGTGGCCCCAATGCCGTCAAGGCCAGGTTTGACCTGCCAGGCCCTTACTATGTTGCCAGGCATAAATTCATATCAATTAAAACAATACTTTTTTGGCCAATGTGATTTTCAAACTACTTGTTAACATATTACATTTATGTTATGTTATGTTAAATTTGTATTAAAATGTGTGTCTCAATCTCAATATCATTTTGAAACGCATTTTGTCGTTCTTTATTTTAGACTGATGCCCCTCTGGCTTCCATCTTGAACAGTCCTTCTAAAATGGAAGACGGCAATAAATCACACGCCTTTTCTCGTGCTGAGCGCGTGCCGGCCGCCCAACTCCAGGACCATCTCAGCCGATCACGGGTTTCCCGGCTCGGCAGAAATTCACGGAAAAATCCCGAGCCCACGGAAGACAACTCAGAAGAGGCCGAAAAATGCAAAGTGCAGTAAAATGGGAAAAGAATTGAGATTGGAGAGAAATTCGTAATTAAGTGTAGAGATGTAAATATGATTGAAAAGTGACAATTGATTAAAAAAACTTGTGATCATGAGTATCATGACATGTTGGTCTGACTCTCAGTCTGAGGGATATGTGTAATAAATAATGAGAGTATAAACATGGGGGTTAAAGCAGTGCCATTTTGCACTCCTATACAGGCAAATCATGAACAGTTACGGCCAATTACTAGGCCTGTCGTTTCCAAACCAGCTTTTGTAGATTAAAAGTTATGGTAATATAGAGGTGTTCAGATGGCTATCCTCTGAGGATTCAAGTTGCCTTACATTAGTTTATTTTGACCCTGTACGTGTGGTCTATCTGCTGTTATTATTGGATTTGAATCACTGAGTGCCTTCATTACAAATTAGAGGACCAGAGACATGACTTGTGTATCGTACAATACTTGACGTGTATGCATAATTTCTATGTTGGACGGCAATAATCCTTCGCCTCATTGCCGTGTCCTCCTCCTGTCCTAATTAGCTGACCAAGTGCGTAAATACAGGATGTGAAGCCCCAATCATTCATCAATGTATGCATAAGTTAATTGATAAATACACATGTACGTTGTGCACTGTACGCACAGAACTCTGATATGCTTTGTAAAATACTGCTGATATATGTCTAACATAAAGTATGTCAACTTAATTCATGTGCTGGAAAACATTTTAAAGATAGTCTTAGTTGAATAGGAATGTGTTAAGCTGTGTCGGACATTATTTTATTAGGCTGGATAACAAAAAGAAATAATTTTGTGAGCTCCGTTCATGTCAACTAGTCTTGTGACTTAATGTATTATGTAGAAATCCTAAGCATGCGGTATGTTATGATTCATTAGTTAGTTTTATGTTATAACATAAGAAAGACAATATCCATGTTTTGTTTTATAATTATTGTGTCAATGAAAATGTTAGCTCGCTATTAATAAATTCCATTTTCTTGTTATCAAGTAACCCACAGAATTATGAGATAATTCAACATAAAGTTTGATGATTAACTATGATGTCATTGCATCTTATGTGACAGTTATAATGTCTGTATATATGTAAATACTGTTCATATATAAATGTATATATAGTTAAGTTATAGATCTGATTAGGCAGTATAATTTAACGAACTGCTGTTCATTAATAGCTCTTCGTAAATACCAGTGCACATTGTACCATAAACAACATTTAGTGAGATCTCACAGGTTTAGAATTATGAAAATATATATATCAAAATATTTTGAAAATACTTTGAAAATGTGAGCTTGTAGGATCTGTGCATCATAATTGAAATGTAGGTAAATAGACAATAGAGATTGATGTGACTGTAGGGTAGTTCACAACTATATTCACGTATTTTTGCTAAATTCCTTCTGGATGAATGAGAAATGTATATATTGGAATGAATGTGACGTAAAATGAATCAGAACTTGTGTTTTGACACTGTTTGTATGTTATGGGTACGTATACAGTTACTCATTAAATTATTTATATACTCTGGCTATTGTTGATGTTGTATTTAAAGCTTACTGGAGACTCAGGTGTTGTAGCTGTTCTTAGCCTACAACAGCCAGTTTATTAAACCCGTATCCATTCGTCTCTTCACAGCTTGCTGTGTATTATCACATTTTGGTCAATGACGAATCAGAATTTAAGACAAACTATGATAGCATTGTGGTATCTCAAGAGGCCCTAGAATTTCGCACTTATCAAAGCTGATGTAATTTGCATGACTGGTGTAAAAAGTCAGTTTCGCTTGTTGAGAGATTGTAACTGGGACAATTTTATAAAAGTGATTTTGACAAAAAGATTATTAAAAAGTGGGCTGATTGTACTCGGCTCCTTGTGACTTCATCAAATGTGACAAAAACTTCTACCTCGCAAAATATGGGAAATTGCGCAAAAATAGTTAAAAAGGGAATAATTTTTTTAAAAGTCCACTTATAGATATTGAACAAGGCTGCTTGAGAATTCATCGAAGGTGAAGAAAATTCTGGTGCAGTTGGACCCGGTTCTTGGTGCAAGAAAGTTTAATGAGGAAAATTGCACAAAAATAATTGAGGGGATTCTTTAGAAAGTCCACTTGCTGGACAAGGCTGCTTGAGACTTCATCTAAGCTTAGGAACAATCCCAAGTCTTCCGGTACATTAGCTTTGCTGGGCATGAGAATATTTAATGGGAAAAATTAAATTTGATTAGTCCAAAAGAAGATTATTAAAAAGTCGGCTCGTAAAACTGGGCTGCTTGTGACTTCATCAAAGTGTGAAGAAAATTCTGGTGTGAAATATGTATGTTCTGCTTGATAGAAATTTATTGGATTGGGGGGGGGGGAGAGGGGAATTGCACAAAATTAGTCCTTTGAGAGAAGATTATTAAACAGTCAGCAGATTGACCTCTGCTGTTTCTGACAATGTTGAAGAAAACGATTCTGGTGCCAAGGTGTGTTCCACTTGATGCATGATCAACCATATTACCTGAAGAAAACTAACGTGTCTCAGGCGCCCTAGCACTCCGACTTTTCCTACTTTTTTAGGAATCATCTTACTTTTCCTAGTATTTTTGGCCAGTCCTACTTTTTTAAGATCCAGAAATGGTAAATTTCAGTGAACTGGCAAATCTTGTCTCATCACAGGACAAGGTTCAAGCTTTGTCAGAAATTTCAGACGTTTTACTGAAAAAAATCCTGAAGGCTCATTATGCATTCTTTGGACAAGGTCTTGAGGCGAAAATTGTGTAGGCCTACTTTTCAATGAAGGTGTCAGAACTGACGACAATATCTTGTCCCTTTGTCTTGTTTTTTTTTTGGGCAAAATATGACAGAAAACAGGCTCCTACTTGCCCACAATTCATGATCCTACTTTCAGTTGGCCAAACTACTTTTTTCAGGAGGGCTGCTAGGAGGCCTGGTGTATGAATTCATTCTTTCTAATTAAAATTATTTTTGACAACTATCAAAGAAATACCAATGCAAGTTTGTTCGATTGCCTGGCCAAAATCTTTGATCAAAATGGAACATGGTATTTGTTCTACATCATTGGGCTGCTAACTGAGGGGTTGGTCTAGTGGTAACATGCTAGGCTGCCAATCGCTGGATCCAATCGCTGGATCCAGGGTTCGAATTCAGCTCTTGCCGAGTCACTTGGGCCTATATTTGATGGCTGTTTCAATCATCCTTTGCCTCATTGCCATGTCCTCCTGTCCAAATTAGCCTACCAATTGCATAAATACATGACGTAAAACCCCAAATATCCATCCGCAGCGTAGTACACATTTATCTTCTCCACAACTATCATAGTAGTACATATGTAAGATGCAGGGGAAGCCATCCCTGAACCGTCAGGTGCTAGCTCTTTCCAATGATAGAATTAAACTTGCGGACTAATCCATCTCCACTGGGCCCTTGGTCTGGTGCTGCTCTTTTCCTATTTTCTTCTAATTCTTCAGAGGAGTTAAACTCGAGTGTAGTATGGATTGCCCTCCTTTTTTGTGGTGTGCATTGCTGAATCTTCATGCTTGTTTAAAAGATGCCGCTTTATCTTATCAACTCCACACTTTTCACAATTAATATGCCTAAGTCGTTTGCAATGGATATGTTTGTCGTGTCATACAAAAATTTGATCTGCTCGAAAAGTCACACTTCCATCCATCGGACACCCTTCCCCCTCTGATAATCCAGAACCTCTTCCTCGGACACCATTGCATTCAGCACTTTCTTGATTTTGTCTATGAGGAAAAAAGACAAAGACATAAAATTCTAGCCTGCCTCAAAATAGCTGCAGAGGCGTAAAACACACACAGTCTAGGGTGTCCCAAAAAAAGTGAAAGTCTGAAATTCATTGGGGCTAACCTCTGAATGTGTTCTATAGCCCCTCTGACTGAAACCTATAATTTATGAGCTATTCAGACTTTCAATTTTTTTGGGACACCCTAACACACACACTAATGACCACAGTCAGATAAGTACAGGTCTAACTCGTCTGCATGGAAGATTCTAGTTTGTTAACTTCTTGGTGAACACCTTTTTTTTTACATAATTATGCTCCACCCTTTTTTCCATCTCGTTTGAAACTTCTGATTCTTTCCAGGGATTTTATTCTAATCATACAACCATACAACTCTTCCAAACTTCCGCAACTTTTCCAAATACAACCACACAGCACAATAAGCTCTTCTGAACATGTTTGAACACTTCGGCCAACTGTCCAACATATTCCTCACCAGTGAGGACCATGTCCCTCTTTGGATGCTTGCTATCCTCTTGAAGTTCATCTGCATTGTCTGATGAGTGATTAGAATTAGAGGGAGAAACGCCACCTCAGCTGCGTGATACTGCACAGGTGGCACAATTGAGATGCCATGTTCTTTATACGCTTGCTATCCTCTTGAAGTTCATCTGCATCGTCTGATGAGTGATTAGAATTAGAGGGAGAAACGCCACCTCAGCTGCGGGATACTGCACAGGTGGCACAATTGAGATGCCATGTTCTTTATACGCTTGCTATCCTCTTGAAGTTCATCTGCATCGTCTGATGAGTGATTAGAATTAGAGGGAGAAACGCCACCTCAGCTGCGTGATACTGCACAGGTGGCACAATTGAGATGCCATGTTCTTTATACGCTTGCTATCCTCTTGAAGTTCATCTGCATCGTCTGATGAGTGATTAGAATTAGAGGGAGAAACGCCACCTCAGCTGCGGGATACTGCACAGGTGGCACAATTGAGATGCCATGTTCTTTATACGCTTGCTATCCTCTTGAAGGACATCTGCATCGTCTGATGAGTGATTAGAATTAGAGGGAGAAACGCCACCTCAGCTGCGGGATACTGCACAGGTGGCACAATTGAGATGCCATGTTCTTTATACGCTTGCTATCCTCTTGAAGGACATCTGCATCGTCTGATGAGTGATTAGAATTAGAGGGAGAAACGCCACCTCAGCTGCGTGATACTGCACAGGTGGCACAATTGAGATGCCATGTTCTTTATACGCTTGCTATCCTCTTGAAGGACATCTGCATCGTCTGATGAGTGATTAGAATTAGAGGGAGAAACGCCACCTCAGCTGCGTGATACTGCACAGGTGGCACAATTGAGATGCCATGTTCTTTATACGCTTGCTATCCTCTTGAAGGACATCTGCATCGTCTGATGAGTGATTAGAATTAGAGGGAGAAACGCCACCTCAGCTGCGGGATACTGCACAGGTGGCACAATTGAGATGCCATGTTCTTTATACGCTTGCTATCCTCTTGAAGGACATCTGCATCGTCTGATGAGTGATTAGAATTAGAGGGAGAAACGCCACCTCAGCTGCGTGATACTGCACAGGTGGCACAATTGAGATGCCATGTTCTTTATACGCTTGCTATCCTCTTGAAGGACATCTGCATCGTCTGATGAGTGATTAGAATTAGAGGGAGAAACGCCACCTCAGCTGCGGGATACTGCACAGGTGGCACAATTGAGATGCCATGTTCTTTATACGCTTGCTATCCTCTTGAAGGACATCTGCATCGTCTGATGAGTGATTAGAATTAGAGGGAGAAACGCCACCTCAGCTGCGGGATACTGCACAGGTGGCACAATTGAGATGCCATGTTCTTTATACGCTTGCTATCCTCTTGAAGGACATCTGCATCGTCTGATGAGTGATTAGAATTAGAGGGAGAAACGCCACCTCAGCTGCGTGATACTGCACAGGTGGCACAATTGAGATGCCATGTTCTTTATACGCTTGCTATCCTCTTGAAGGACATCTGCATCGTCTGATGAGTGATTAGAATTAGAGGGAGAAACGCCACCTCAGCTGCGTGATACTGCACAGGTGGCACAATTGAGATGCCATGTTCTTTATACGCTTGCTATCCTCTTGAAGGACATCTGCATCGTCTGATGAGTGATTAGAATTAGAGGGAGAAACGCCACCTCAGCTGCGTGATACTGCACAGGTGGCACAATTGAGATGCCATGTTCTTTATACGCTTGCTATCCTCTTGAAGTTCATCTGCATCGTCTGATGAGTGATTAGAATTAGAGGGAGAAACGCCACCTCAGCTGCGGGATACTGCACAGGTGGCACAATTGAGATGCCATGTTCTTTATACGCTTGCTATCCTCTTGAAGGACATCTGCATCGTCTGATGAGTGATTAGAATTAGAGGGAGAAACGCCACCTCAGCTGCGTGATACTGCACAGGTGGCACAATTGAGATGCCATGTTCTTTATACGCTTGCTATCCTCTTGAAGGACATCTGCATCGTCTGATGAGTGATTAGAATTAGAGGGAGAAACGCCACCTCAGCTGCGTGATACTGCACAGGTGGCACAATTGAGATGCCATGTTCTTTATACGCTTGCTATCCTCTTGAAGGACATCTGCATCGTCTGATGAGTGATTAGAATTAGAGGGAGAAACGCCACCTCAGCTGCGGGATACTGCACAGGTGGCACAATTGAGATGCCATGTTCTTTATACGCTTGCTATCCTCTTGAAGGACATCTGCATCGTCTGATGAGTGATTAGAATTAGAGGGAGAAACGCCACCTCAGCTGCGTGATACTGCACAGGTGGCACAATTGAGATGCCATGTTCTTTATACGCTTGCTATCCTCTTGAAGGACATCTGCATCGTCTGATGAGTGATTAGAATTAGAGGGAGAAACGCCACCTCAGCTGCGGGATACTGCACAGGTGGCACAATTGAGATGCCATGTTCTTTATACGCTTGCTATCCTCTTGAAGGACATCTGCATCGTCTGATGAGTGATTAGAATTAGAGGGAGAAACATCAACTCAGCTGCGGGATACTGCACAGGTGGCACAATTGAGATGCCATGTTCTTTATACGCTTGCTATCCTCTTGAAGTTCATCTGCATCGTCTGATGAGTGATTAGAATTAGAGGGAGAAACGCCACCTCAGCTGCGGGATACTGCACAGGTGGCACAATTGAGATGCCATGTTCTTTATACGCTTGCTATCCTCTTGAAGGACATCTGCATCGTCTGATGAGTGATTAGAATTAGAGGGAGAAACGCCACCTCAGCTGCGGGATACTGCACAGGTGGCACAATTGAGATGCCATGTTCTTTATACGCTTGCTATCCTCTTGAAGGACATCTGCATCGTCTGATGAGTGATTAGAATTAGAGGGAGAAACGCCACCTCAGCTGCGTGATACTGCACAGGTGGCACAATTGAGATGCCATGTTCTTTATACGCTTGCTATCCTCTTGAAGTTCATCTGCATCGTCTGATGAGTGATTAGAATTAGAGGGAGAAACGCCACCTCAGCTGCGGGATACTGCACAGGTGGCACAATTGAGATGCCATGTTCTTTATACGCTTGCTATCCTCTTGAAGGACATCTGCATCGTCTGATGAGTGATTAGAATTAGAGGGAGAAACGCCACCTCAGCTGCGGGATACTGCACAGGTGGCACAATTGAGATGCCATGTTCTTTATACGCTTGCTATCCTCTTGAAGGACATCTGCATCGTCTGATGAGTGATTAGAATTAGAGGGAGAAACGCCACCTCAGCTGCGCGATACTGCACAGGTGACACAATTGAGATGCCATGTTCTTTATACGCTTGCTATCCTCTTGAAGGACATCTGCATCGTCTGATGAGTGATTAGAATTAGAGGGAGAAACGCCACCTCAGCTGCGTGATACTGCACAGGTGGCACAATTGAGATGCCATGTTCTTTATACGCTTGCTATCCTCTTGAAGGACATCTGCATCGTCTGATGAGTGATTAGAATTAGAGGGAGAAACGCCACCTCAGCTGCGTGATACTGCACAGGTGGCACAATTGAGATGCCATGTT
Organism: Platynereis dumerilii; assembly: GCA_026936325.1. Lineage (NCBI taxonomy): Eukaryota > Metazoa > Annelida > Polychaeta > Phyllodocida > Nereididae > Platynereis > Platynereis dumerilii. Next base: position 31,136,289 of record JAPTHN010000006.1, read on the forward strand.
CTTTATACGCTTGCTATCCTCTTGAAGTTCATCTGCATCGTCTGATGAGTGATTAGAATTAGAGGGAGAAACGCCACCTCAGCTGCGGGATACTGCACAGGTGGCACAATTGAGATGCCATGTTCTTTATACGCTTGCTATCCTCTTGAAGGACATCTGCATCGTCTGATGAGTGATTAGAATTAGAGGGAGAAACGCCACCTCAGCTGCGTGATACTGCACAGGTGGCACAATTGAGATGCCATGTTCTTTATACGCTTGCTATCCTCTTGAAGGACATCTGCATCGTCTGATGAGTGATTAGAATTAGAGGGAGAAACGCCACCTCAGCTGCGTGATACTGCACAGGTGGCACAATTGAGATGCCATGTTCTTTATACGCTTGCTATCCTCTTGAAGGACATCTGCATCGTCTGATGAGTGATTAGAATTAGAGGGAGAAACGCCACCTCAGCTGCGGGATACTGCACAGGTGGCACAATTGAGATGCCATGTTCTTTATACGCTTGCTATCCTCTTGAAGGACATCTGCATCGTCTGATGAGTGATTAGAATTAGAGGGAGAAACGCCACCTCAGCTGCGTGATACTGCACAGGTGGCACAATTGAGATGCCATGTTCTTTATACGCTTGCTATCCTCTTGAAGGACATCTGCATCGTCTGATGAGTGATTAGAATTAGAGGGAGAAACGCCACCTCAGCTGCGGGATACTGCACAGGTGGCACAATTGAGATGCCATGTTCTTTATACGCTTGCTATCCTCTTGAAGGACATCTGCATCGTCTGATGAGTGATTAGAATTAGAGGGAGAAACATCAACTCAGCTGCGGGATACTGCACAGGTGGCACAATTGAGATGCCATGTTCTTTATACGCTTGCTATCCTCTTGAAGTTCATCTGCATCGTCTGATGAGTGATTAGAATTAGAGGGAGAAACGCCACCTCAGCTGCGGGATACTGCACAGGTGGCACAATTGAGATGCCATGTTCTTTATACGCTTGCTATCCTCTTGAAGGACATCTGCATCGTCTGATGAGTGATTAGAATTAGAGGGAGAAACGCCACCTCAGCTGCGGGATACTGCACAGGTGGCACAATTGAGATGCCATGTTCTTTATACGCTTGCTATCCTCTTGAAGGACATCTGCATCGTCTGATGAGTGATTAGAATTAGAGGGAGAAACGCCACCTCAGCTGCGTGATACTGCACAGGTGGCACAATTGAGATGCCATGTTCTTTATACGCTTGCTATCCTCTTGAAGTTCATCTGCATCGTCTGATGAGTGATTAGAATTAGAGGGAGAAACGCCATCTCAGCTGCGGGATACTGCACAGGTGACACAATTGAGATGCCATGTCCTTCTTTTTACGCTTGCTATCCTCTTGAAGGACATCTGCATTGTCTGATGAGTGATTAGAACTAGAGGGAGGAACGCCACCCCAGCTGCGGGATCCTGCACAGGTGACACTGATCCCAAACAAGTGAGTTGCCATGTATGAAAGACAGAGACTTTAAGCCCTTCTTGAAGTTCATTGTCTGATAAGCCATCAGAATCCAGAGGGGAAAATGTCTCAATTGCATTGGTTTTCGAACGTTTTACTTGATTAACAACCATCTTGACCACCCAATCATGCCTCTGTATATAACCCGACCAGGTGCTCATGAGGCGTAAAAGCCAAACGTGTTTGAGGCTGAACCGGGGAGGCTGAATACATAGTAAAGTGTTGAGAAAGAATTAAGATTAGCCTGCCATCATTTTGCTATCATGTGATTGCATGTGGAACTTATGCTAGCAGACTAGATGTCTGTCCATTTAAGACGAAGACCCCCCCCTCCCCCTACTTGCCAAAGAACTGAATGTTTTACTCACTCATCCTTCATCTTGTACTTTGTGAAGGCTTTCGTCACCCAGAAGTATAGTTCTAAGGTTTCGGGTCTATTCACCAAAAAAAAGAAAAAATATGAATGGTAACTGACTTGACAAAAATAACTTGAAAAACAATATAATAACTTGTGCATGGTTTGCCATCAACTTTCTGAAAAGACAATCATATTCATATACACTCTATCATGAAAATAATTATGAGAAGCTCCGCAAATTTGTAACTTTTCAGATGTAACCTACATTTTGCCTTCTCTCTCACTAATCTTGGTGCTGATGGGGCGTAAAACTCAAATTCACGCACTCACTCTCACTAATCTTAACAAAATAGTACAAGGACTATAACCACAAGGCCATTGTCCCAAAATGAATTTACCAGCCTTAAAATCAAAGAACTTTTCAAATTTAAATTGCTATTTATTTCCTCACTCTTTCACAAAACTCATTCAGCAAATCGACATCCAAAGTAACATTTCTTCCTACTTCGAAATCGTTGTTCTTTTCATACGGGGTATCCTCGCTGAAAATGTAAAAATCTGGAGCATAAACTTTATAATAAAGCAATGTTTGGTAACATTTCATGTTCATTGTATTGACAATTGCTGGCCCTCTCCTTGCTGACTTTTAAGGCTGTGCATGTCTTACTTGTTCACTGTAAACAGTTCACATAAATATTACAAAATATGAGGGAAAAAGACAAAGACACATACATTATTATTGAATGTTCTAGCCTGCCTCGATATAGCCCACTATGGTGCTGCAGAGGTGTAAAATAACAATACACACACATACACACACACACACACACACACACATGAGCTTGTTCTTTTTTAAACATCCTAAGCTCTTAGGTATATTGCCATGACCGCCAAAGATAGCACAATGGTCAATGACCGTGACATCTCCTGTGTCATCTCCTGATCCGGTCATTAAACTACAATAGTGAAATTCTGTAGCCAGTTAATTCTCGCCTGCTTTTAAGCATCTTTGTCACATCAATTTCCAACAATCGGGTGAACTGAAAGTATTCAGTTGCAACATTTTCCCCTTCCTTTTGTTGACAAAGATTGTAGTGCACAGTCAAAAGCTCTTGGGAATATTGCCATGACCACCAAAGATAGTAGCACTATGATCAATGCTAGTGTCATCTCCTGATCCGGTCATTGCACTACAATAGAGAAATTCTGTAGCCAGTTAATTCTCACCTGCTTTTAAGCATCTTTGGGACGTCAATTTCCAACAATCGGGTGAACTGAAAGTATTCAGTTGCACACAGCGAGATCGAACCAAATTTGGGGTTAAAAAAATGCCCCAGCATAACGATAGGCAACGTTACGAAGCTGAAGATGAGACGAATAAGCAGATGTAAAAAACAAAAAAATCTGTTGAAAACTTTTTGAGATATTGCAATTTTTCCATTTCTGGTTTGTCACATTCCTTTGTTTGGGTGATATTCCATCTAACCGGGGTGCAAGTTACAAATTCATGTGAGCAAACTTCTAAACAATATGTTTGTATGTTTTAGATGATATTTTAAAATTAAACAGAATGTTATCTTTATTGGGAAAAGTACCGTATTGACGTAGTGTGTGACAAACTTCTTTTTGTGTATTTATAAGAATTTTGTCACACGAAATAGAGAATTATTTGCTGTCTTTACCAAGGAAATACCACAATTTCTTGATTATAGACACAAACAAATTATATAATAGTTGTTTAATAAAATTGAAAATTAGAGTAAAAAAAAGATATGAGTATTCTGGAAAGGTATAATTAATTTTTCATGAAATGTATGGTTATAAATACTTAGATGTCTGCCTGTGTGCTTGCCTTTGGCAGTTTGGTATTTAAAAAAAAAGAAGAAGTGTGCAATTGGTTTTATGAACTTTGGTATCTTAATTTTAATCAGTTGGATTCACATTCATTTTAAAAATAAAATCACAGAACTATGAAATAGGGTGAATGGATTGGATGCCAGGCTGTGCACTGGTTTGGAAACTCAAATAGATGTTTAATATACAGTGTTTTAGCTATTCATAACGCTGTGGTTTATCAATTTGTTATTTCATTCCTGAAATGAGTTGAAGTTAATGACAGAAGACCATGGATGTTCTTCTACTGAAAAACCTTTTATCATTCAATTGGATTGTAGTCAAACAGTATTAAACAGGTCGAGTAATGTTAGATTATTCAGCTAACATTGTTGTTTGTTTCATAGAATCAAAATAAAGTGAAGTGTTTCCTCCTTACTTTCCCTAATTGACAGGATAAGAATATATCAGTACAAAAGCTCTGTCAAATATGTACTCACATACGTTTCATAATACTACTTGCTAATGCCCAGGGAATAGTTGAGCATGCAAATTTTTGCAATTCTTATGAAAAATGTACACTTTACTTGGAAATTACGCATGCATGAGTTTGTCACACCTTTTTTGCATTAAATGCAACAGCACAATTTAAAAAAAAAAGAATAAAGATTACTATGTCTTTTGAATGATATTTTGTATCATTGAAACTGGTTTTGCAAAGGCGGTGCTCATTTAACAGACTCTCCACATGACTTATGATGTTAAAAATGGGGTGTGATAAATCAGAAAGTGAAAAAATTCAATATCTCAAAAAGTTTTCAACAGATTTTTTTGTTTTTTACATCTGCTTGTTCGTCTCATCTTCAGCTTCGTAACGGTGCCTATCGTTATGCTGGGCCATTTTTTTAACCCCAAATTCGGTTCGGGCTCGTTGTGTGCAACATTTTCCCCTTCCTTTTGTTGACAAAGATTGTAGTGCACAGTCAAAAGCTCTTGGGAATATTGCCATGACCACCAAAGATAGTAGCACTATGCTCAATGCTATTGTCATCTCCTGATCCGGTCATTGCACTACGATAGAGAAATTCTGTAGCCAGTTAATTCTCACCTGCTTTTAAGCATCTTTGGGACGTCAATTTCCAACAATCGGTGAACTGAAAGTATTCAGTTGCAACATTTTCCCCTTCCTTTTGTTGACAAAGATTGTAGTGCACAGTCAAAAGCTCTTGGGAATATTGCCATGACCACCAAAGATAGTAGCACTATGCTCAATGCTAGTGTCATCTCCTGATCCGGTCATTGCACTACAATAGAGAAATTCTGTAGCCAGTTAATTCTCGCCTGCTTTTAAGCATCTTTGGGACGTCAATTTCCAACAATCGGGTGAACTGAAAGTATTCAGTTGCAACATTTTCCCCTACCTTTGGTTGACAAAGATTGTAGTGCACAGTCAAAAGCTCTTGGGAATATTGCCATGACCACCAAAGATAGTAGCACTATGCTCAATGCTAGTGTCATCTCCTGATCCGGTCATTGCACTACAATAGAGAAATTCTGTAGCCAGTTAATTCTCGCCTGCTTTTAAGCATCTTTGGCACGTCAATTTCCAACAATCGGGTGATCTGAAAGTATTCAATTGCAACATTTTCCCCTTCCTTCTGTTGAAAAGATTGCAGTGCAGTCAAAAGCTCTTGGGAATATTGCCATGACCACCAAAGATAGTAGCACTATGCTCAATGCTAGTGTCATCTCCTGATCCGGTCATTGCACTACAATAGAGAAATTCTGTAGCCAGTTAATTCTCACCAGCTTCTGATCATGCTGAGAATGTCATTTTCCAACAATCGGGTTTTCTGAATGTCTGAAAGTATACAAATGCAACATTTTCCCCTTCCTTCTGTTGACAAAGATTGCAGTGCGCAGTCAAAAGGTCCATGTTATAATATTTACGTTTTGTGTTGAGAGAAAAAGCTTAAACTTTCACTGATGGACTAAAGCAACACAGATGAATCATTAAAAAAATACTTTGTTTATTCTTCTCATACACAGCTTAATGTAATACAGCCTCTTTGTTATTATTCATCATACTATTCACAGAAATTCACTAAGAAATAAAGTTCATTGGCTATATTAACAAGATTTACCTGATTTTCCAGTTTCTTTTCGTTTTGAAAAAGGAAATCGAGTTGTGAACAAACTGAAATACCATGATGCCCCGTTAAGGAATTAGGTCTCCGAATTGCCCATACTGGTGTTGATGGTACATTACACACAAATTAACTATCTCATCCATGCCAACAGATAGTCTTGATATTGGCCAAAATTAATTTTGGCAGAAATCTCAGAGGACGCGAAACAGGCCTTTATAATTTGTCTTGCTGGCATACAAACTCTCAAACGTAAAATACGATCATATTCTACCAAGCACTCCATAATTATAATGGATTTCATATTTGTGATCAAGAGTGTATTAATTTATGGCCAAGACAAAGCTTGTCAAAATAAGTAGTGAGAAGTTTCTCATTATTCTTCATTGACTGCAGAAAGATAAACAGATTTGATGGATAGAGACTGATGGAAATAATTTCCTTAACTTCACACTTCTGTATTCTAAGCAGGAAAAGGTTGATGGAAACTGATGAAATGTCTCTTTATATGCTAATGAAAAAGGAAATGATTTATTAAGCAATCAGGAATGATTAACTGTACAATCAGGATTGATCTGTAAGTTGATGGGTGGGTATATAAACAGACCAACTGGAATATATATGGAAAGAAAATTAATTGATCATGTTGTAAACTTTCCTTCTTGAGATCTTCATGCAACTGAGCTCTTGGAAACGGTTATAAGTGTACTAAAATATTTACCATCAATCTCGATACCAAAATTGCAGAAATCATTCAAACTGAAGGTCACCTGATATATTTATAAATACAAAAAGGTCTATATCTTCTTGCTTTATAAAATCTCCACTGAGCTTCTCCAATGCATTTTGCAGTAGGTCAGTGAAACCTTCCAGATATCTCACCTCCCTTGTAATTGATACCGGTTAATGTGGTTTTATCCAGCTCATCTCACTTCTCCAGTTCTTGATCTTGAATTACAAGGGCAGCTGAAAGGAAACCTTTTAGCACCTTCCATCATTTGCGAGATCATGTTACATGGTCAGACTGGAATGAAACTTGTTTTAAACTGGATAGTGAAGTAGCAAAGTTTTATTTATGAAATGTGAATAATTTTCGACTACCATTTTGTTGATTAGAAATTGATAAAATGCATAATAGATTTAAAGGTGCTGACATTTGCATTTCAGTATAGTTGATTATTGATTTTATTCATAGTAAATTTACTTTACCACAATTTTTTTATGAATTTGTAGTTAATTTATCCAGGAATGACATAAGCAATTCTGAATTTCTGTGCTGTGAAATGAAATATCAGTTTTATCGGCCTTTGGCTTTATGCAGCATGACATATAATATAACAATAACGGGACTTGTGAGGGCAATATGGGATTTTGACAGCCCAAGAGCAGGGCCATTTCAGCCCGAAAGGTCATTGTCGGCCCTGAGCGAAGCGAGGGCCGACAAGACTTGAGGGCTGAAATGGCGCTGCTCGAGGGCTGTCAAAATCCCATATTGCCCGAAACTAAGTCTCGTTATTACTATTATTGCCACACTTCAGAAAGTTATAGACCTACCTTATTCCGATAATAGGAAAATGCCCCAGCATAGAAGATGGGAGGTGTAAATACTTGTTTGGTTAACAATATAGGTAAATGCCAAAGCTCCTTTTGTTTTTGGAAAATTTTTTTTTTAATGTTTTTTTTTTTCTGGAATTTTTTTTTCCCAAATTTTTTTTTTTGGGAAATTTTTTTTGGGGGGAATTTTTTTTTTTTTGCGAATTTTTTTTTTTTTTTCGAAATTTATTTTTTTGGCGAAAAATTTTTTTTTTTCCAATTTTTTTTTTCCCTCGCAGGAGGGCCGACAATAATCATATCGGCTCTGGCCGAGGGCCGTTATTGGAGATATTTCATTGTCGGCCCTGATAGAGGGCCATTATTCATTGTTGGCCCTCTTGCAGGGCCAACAATGATTTTAATGGCCCTGGTCGGGGGCCATTATGGGAGATTTTCACATGGCAAAATGGTGACAATCTCTTACTTGTCGGCCCTGGTATGTGGCAATAATATTGGGTAGCCTTATGAACTGATAAATGAATCTCCTGACAAGAAACTTGCATGAATCTGTCTTGAAATGCAGGGGAAAACCCCAAGCCTTTTAGTGGTTTATGAAGTAATTCACTGCCCAATTATGCACATAACTAAACCATAAATCAACAGGGAAAGTGAACAAAACAGCTGATTATTGTTTGCAAGAGGACAGCTGCAAAATAATAATGGCACTTTAGCTCTTTGGTTTATGATTTTATTGGAGGGAGGGAGAATAACCTGTTTGCCTTATGAAAATGGTTGCTACAATATATTATCTCTAATTTTTTTATTGTCCCAAATCTGCTGGCCGCTTCCTTGTTGTAAATCTAAAAAACGTATGATGTTTGATCTGAATTATGATCCGAAATAGATAGTCAACACAATTTACTTGAGCTGAGACACAGTGCCCAACATATATGCACCCCTAATTGCAAATTTTTGGCAAAATAAAAATTTTAAGTGCACTGGCTCAGATACCTATAGTGCCGCCTGTAAGTAAGTGAAACAGTTCCCCGTGGCCTAATGGTTAAAGGGGCTTGTTTGTGCTACCACTGGCTCCGAGGTCGTGGGTTCGACTCCCACTCCTGGAACTCAATTTGGTCCGAGCCCATGAGACATTAAATGGAGGCGGGTTGTATCCAGTGTTCTGTGCTGGGGCAACTGAAAGACCCTGGGCATCCCTGAATTAATAGGGTATGTGCCAGACTCCCTGTCTTCTCATCTCATCATACGGCGGTCACCAAAAAAGTGCAGCTCCCTCCACAAAGATGGAAGTTGAGCTGCCCCGGCTGATCCGGGGTATAATACCAGCACAACAAAAGGCAAGCAGGGTGATGTTTTTCCATCGGGTCAATGCTAAAAATCCTCAGGCAAACCACTCGTGGAATCAAGAATACTCACTCAATCGAAGAAAACATGGGATCATGAATGAAAATGCTTCAAGCACATGGAATAAAAAAATGGCTGCCAGTTTTCATTGCTCTGCAAACAGGTACAATCGGGTCCACATTTTTGCTAAGTATTGGTTATTCTTCACAGGAGAGGGGGTATATGATTTTTTTTTTGCCCAAGGCATTATAAAAGTATAGGCCTATTCCTGATTGGATGAGAATCCATGCTTCAACATGCAGTTTTATTGAGGATGTTTAACTTTGACCCAATGGAAAAACATCACCCGTCTTACTTTCAGGTGGCACTGCATAGACCATCAACCCCAGCCTGTAGATCCGCAAATATTTGAGGAATTCTGATTTTGAAATTTAGACAGATACACAATACACTCAATCATTTTAGAATTATGTTTCTTTTTCTTTTGGAAACTCCGAAACTTGAGTGGAAGCTATTGGGTAGCTGATGTGTTTCAATATCAGAAAGCTTAATCCCTCTAATCCACTGTAATCCAGCACTGCTTACATGGGAGGGGTCTAATGCTGATCACTTCACTCTGGGGATTAACTCTTCTCCGCAAATGTAATATCACCTGCTGCCAAATCCCAAGGAGACCGCTGCAAGCCAAATTGGAATTTTCACCATGTTGCAATAAATGATAAATGATAAGATTTTATTGAAATGATGCAACGAAGACTGACAGGCCAAGGCCCTATCCAAGATAGAGGAGGCAAGTCAAAAGAGTTGTCCATGCAGTGGTGCTAAAGCAGTGTAGACTCGTCCAAATCAAGAATTTCCGGACATTTCCAAAAGGAAGAATGCTATTTCTCACCTTAAGCCAGGGCCCATAAGCCAAGTGATAAATAAGCAGCATCTGGTTGGAATTAAGCTGGTATTATTAATTAATTTCTTTAATCCGACAAGTTTCAGATATTCGGGTAGAAGTTATCAGCTGTCAAATAACGTATTTGAATAAGAGCTATAATTCTGGAAATTGAAGTAAACCAGGGAAATCCCTGCGAAGTGTCTTGTGGGTTCTGATGTCATTGATGTTCTCGAACAGCTAAATGTAAGTACTAGAGCCCTGCGCGGTCACCCAAAAGCATGACTGCCCCGCCCCGCAATGGACTAAGCTTGACCGCGACCGCACCGCCCCGCACTGCTGAGAAGCTGACCATGACCGCGACCGCCCCACATGCTTGAGGCCTGACCCCGACCGCCCCGCACCGCATGCGGACATTGTATGCTTGACCGCGACCGCCCCGCTTGACCGCAATATGACCGCAGATGTCCGCAGTTCAAAAGATTTTGTGACTTGGGTCTTTTGTTCTTGGAGTATATATGAAACTACAAGAACAAAAGACCCAAGTCACAAAATCTTTTGAACTGCGGACATCTGCGGTCATAAAAAATGCATCTTATTCAGTTCATTGTACTAAAATCTAAGATTTTCATATGTGTGATTGTGTGTAATGGTTGAAGTCATTCATGTAATACTAACAAATATATATTGATTTTTTTTTGTAAGTATTGAAAAGATTCTTAATTGCACTATTTTGCAAGTAATTATTACATTTTGGTCCTTGTGGGGTAAAAGTGGAATGACATTGTTTGAACAAGCACTGGGTGATAGCAGATATGCATGATTGGTTCCACTAGATACAGGTGTGTGTAAAGAACCAACACTTACAGGCTTTTATTTTAAAAAAAAGAAATCAAGTTTTATTAATATTATTTAGCTTAACTTGATTGTGGAAAAAAATTATTGAAAAGAAAAAGGCCATGGTATACAATTAATGCATAATTACAATTACCTCTTAGGCTGTACTTATTATTACCAGGTTGCATACTAATTACTAAATTAGAGGGAATTCCCATTTTGTGAGGGGTATTGATACAATAACTATAGAAACAAAATATTTCATATTTTACATGCCTATAAAATATGTTATAATTAATGTTTCTACCAGGTTACTAAAACACTATATCTTGATTTCTTAAACTTCAGGTGAAATGCCAATTGTTATAGGGGCATTGACCCAGTTGCATTGTCTTTGTCTTGAGACAACAATGGTGGTCCAACAATAGATACCCTTATGCAGCTTAGGGTGCATCAAATGCCCTCATGTCAGAAATCAGTTTTACTCTAGTTCTAAAATTGTTCTACCTCATGAAAAAGCATCCCAGTTAAAATTTCAGTATGATCTGACTTGCATAAGGGGCGCCACCACCCCCGTGAATATTTGCTATAAATCTCTATTTGGAGCGTTTTAGTGGTATTTTACATGTTTAACAGATGAACAATTGCCTGTCTTAATTAAACTATGGGTGTATTTTTTTAAAGGAGGTGTGTTACTGACACATGAGCTGCTGTACAAATAAGTATTTCCAATATATATGTCTGTTAAATCTTTTGCTCTAGAAACTATAAAAATTAAACAAATTCGCACTTTTGTTATGCCTAAACTTTATGGTAGCTAAAGCTTATAAGCCTCAAACCTTTGAAATTTCCAGTTAGTCAGAGCCCACAGCATGATGATCATCAGGTCTTGATATGGCAATAGCCATTAATTAGCTATTCCTTTGTTGCCATAGAACTTAGAATGGTATTCTGATGTCAGGAGGTTTTGTTTCGTAAAAATGAAATTGCTTGTCACTGACAATATCATGAATGATCCTGGTCTTTAAATGACAGGAAATTGAAGCAGAACTGGAAATGTGCACTTTAGAAATGTACAATTCAGATAACAGAAGATGTGTGATTATTAGAAGCAGAAAGTGGGTACATGTATCGAGACATGCATGTATTTTGTAATGAGGAAACTGAATCACTTTGCTGAAGTGCACATGCGAATGTGTTGCAGTGATGACGTTGCGACACATACATGCGCAATTGCGCATATAGGAAGAATTTTATTGAAGAAGTTCTGACTTTCAAGTGACAATGTGGAATTAAGCTACGGATAAAGGGTTGAAGTTCAATTCTTGGATACTAGTCATGTTGCTCCAAAGTATGTTATATTAAGAATGCACTTTCAGTCGAGTAACACCAAATGTCTTATAATGTGTATTTTATGATACACAAAAAAATTATTATATGCCTGCAGCCCTGTACTGAAGATTGATCCATAAGTTATCTATTTTGCCTTTTGCGTTGTTCCTGAGAATCAAACTGTTTGAGTTTCTCGAAAGTTTTTACATTGCTGGCAACAGGGTGTCCAGTATGACAAAGATACAATTTGTCTGGATAGGTATATCACAGAAGAAGCAGAACTTTCCTATATGACACCAATATCAACAAGAAAGTCACACTAACACATCGTATTGCTGTTCAGACCACATCAACTGAAGTAATACCAAATCTATGGATTGCATGCCTTGTCCTTTAGTTATTCAGCAGTTTTTAAAATATATATTTTTTAACTAAATGAAAGACATCATCAACTCAAGGATGTTAGTCTTACAGTGGTGTATTTGAAACTTGCAGTATAATAAATATATTATATAATAATTAACCAATATCAATAATGCTGTCTTTGTTCTTAATAATATGGTTCAGTTTTAGCTTGCTCATAAGGTTGTTGCTGATGTATGGTTCTCAGTTTATACTTTCATCTTTTCCTGCACCCGCAACATGTCGACTGACTCAAAAGTAAAAAATAGTCTTCAAGCTCCTTTGCTATTTTCCTCAAAAAGTCCTCTAGTTACAGTAGTATCCATTGTCACAGAAAGCCACATCCTTACAAAGTTAAAATGAAAGCTAGATGAATGGTATAGTATGATCAGTGTAAAACCAGTCACATATCTTTAACAGCAACTACCCCTATGAACACCAATAATTTTCATTTTGTGGTAGAAAACCATGTTTTTGTGTTTCAAATTGTTGTTTTGATGGTTAATGTCACAAAAACTGACGACAGCAAGTTTTACAGTGTGTGCATCATTTTCTGAACAATGATATTTTGATAACGAGAAATTCTATTGTTCAAGCTTCAGATTGGCCAGGTTGGTTCATTCCGCTAGTTACCAGAACCAGAATTTGTTATGGCAATGCTGATATTTTCCATATATATAGTTGGCAAGGAAGTGGAAGCTTTTACAAAAGTAACATTTATATAATGTATATATATATATATACATGAATAATGCATCAAGGAAGAAGCACTTGGCTTGTGTTACTTGGTTAGCATTTTTATTTGGACAAAAATTACTTCTGTCATGTCTCGGAGCATATTTTTTGCTTATTTGTTACAAAAATAAGAGTTTTTTTGCAATTTCTTGAAAAATAATCTATTTAGGTCCTATATATGTATGGAAGTTGAATATAAACTTGGGTACTGCGGAAATTTTGGTGCCAAGATTAGGTCTCTAGCTCTATTAGTTGATGAGATATGACGTTTTTTGTCCATTTTCGGAATATTTCGTAATACAGATTTTCAAAGCCGTGGTGGCACCCCTAAGCCTTCTTATATGTCAATGATATTTTGCAGAAAATGTTTATTCCCATAGTAGAACAAATTTGCATCTAGAGTAAATTGATCGGATCAGTTTAAAAAAATCATGGGGCATTTGATGCACCCTAATGCAGCTATATTATACATGCACTTCTTGTCTATTAAGTAATGTTGGCCTATTAATATCACATTCTAATATTATTAATGCAATCCTCTTCTAGAATATTTCCACAATTCTGCAAAAATGCAGAAGGTTGATTTTTCTAACTTTGGTATACTTATGACTGAGAATAGATGAAGGTCCAATAACTTAGGATATTCATTTTCAATTTGAAAAAGAACAACAAATTTCATTTACTAATTAGCCTAAACATATTATTGATGTTACATAAACTGATATGCTCAAGTTTAGGAATTATGTAAAATATGCCAATTACTGAATGTCATCTATATCACTATATTTTCCCTAAATTAAAAAATATATATACCTATGTAACAGAAAATACTGACAGATTCTGAAGTTTGTGGTCAATTGCGGTCACATTCTGACCGCATGGATTGCCCGCCCCGCCCCGCGACCGCTTGGCCAAAAGTGTGACCATGACCGCCCCGCCCCGCAAAGGTCTCAACCTGACCGCCCCGCACCGCATGCGGTCAAGAAAACTGTGACCGCACCGCGCTGCGGTCCTTGCGGGCCACCACATTGCGGTCTGACCGCGCAGGGCTCTAGTAAGTACTCGTCGTTGTTTGACAGTAAAAGGTGGATGAACTCGAACATCACCGTTGGCAGGGGCATCAGTTTCAATATAAAGTGGTGGGGCAAACTCGGCCAATTTTCTTTATAAAAACATGCATCTCATCGGCTTTGGCTAAAAAGTGGTGGCAAAATGCCCCACCAGCCCCACCTACACTTATGACACTGACTGTTGGTTTTCAGAGGCACCTAGTAGTACGGCTTCACCATTTTAGGAGAAATGCAGTAAAGGGTGTAATGTGATGATCAAGTGCTAAATGCTAAAAGGTTTCCTTTCAGCCGCCCTTGTAATCTAGATCAAGAACTGGAGAAGTGAGATGAGCTGCTTCTGAGTACATTAACTGGTCTCAATCGCAATGGATGTGAGATATCTGGGAGGTTTCACTGACCTACTGCAAAATGCATTTGAGATAGGGTTTTTTTGTTGTTAAAGAAAGTTGCAGCTCTTTCACAAATTACAAGAATATTATCTCTCTGTCCAATCTACATTCTATCTATGAATTGATTATTTTTAACTTCCTTTCCTGCACAAGTGGCCAGAGCAGGACTTACAATATCTGTCGATCTGTCAATCTGTCGATCTATCTGTCTGACCATCTATCTTTCTGTCTGTCCATTTTTATTTCTTTCTTCACGAGTCACAGTTCCCATATACAAAATTTAATGATTGTCCTTAGAAATTTGTTATTAGTGATATGTTTATTTGTTGATTTATCTATAAGTATTAACTTGAAATGAAGAAGGTATGACACTTTGTAAAATTAATTATCTTTCTATTCTGCACTATAAATGACTTCCGTCTCATTCTAGCTAAATATGATGGTAATGAGGTATTCCATTGCTTTCTGTTTACTTTTAAATGCGAGGACTATCGATGTATGAATCTATCAAAGTGTCACCATCGCTCTCCATCCGTCAATTCCATCCGTACATCTTTCCGCAGTCATGAAAAACAATGAAGCGCCAGTTATTGACAGCTTCATCTTGGTCATGAATAAATGCATTCCAAATTACCTGAGACTGTAATTGTTCTAGAAACTTTGGTAAGCATCTCAGAAATATGATTAATGACTATAATTATTGTTCGCCATGCAATTACAGACTTGACCACCACCAGAGTTTATGCCTGTTAGCTTATCACGTGCCGGACCCTGGTATTATTTGCACTGATTAAATACAATATGGACAGAACCAATCTAAGAAGTTCTAAAAAAGGCTACATTTGTTAAAATTTCTCCGATAGGCTGATAACAATCATTTGTAAGGCTCAGTCGCTAACCTTCGTCTTGTGAGGGATGCAGAAGAGACACAAAGTTACCTCAATGGAAACAAAGCAAGAGGATAATTGAAATGAGTGCAACTTTTAATCATTAGTTATAAGGCCAGACATGTCATCCATACGAAACCAAGTCTGGTGAAAATGATTTATAACTGTATGTTGCTGCCACCTGGCACAAAGTTAGTTTTGAATGCTGTCACATTGCTGCTCCTAAGAAATAGTTCCTATTTCATTGCACATTCACAAAGTTTTTATTCAATACTGAGGTAAACAAGAGCAAGACTCGCCAATCACATGCTCTAAGGAAGTGGACAAGATCATCAGCACACTCAGAAACTGCCCTGATTTCTTCCAGTCAAAAGTTGTGCGAGTTCCTCAGACTCAGTTTCTGTGGACCACTCGCTGGAGCTCATGGAATTGCATACTAGCCACTAGGTGGAAACACATGACAGCATAATTATGTTCTACCAAAGCTGGAAAAAGCAGCTGGGTGGCCAAGTGGCTTAGGTGCCCGCCTGCTCCGCTGAAGGTCTTTGCCTGCATGGGTTCGAACCCCGGGTGGGGAACCCAAAATTTTCAGTGAACCTTCAAGAGCAAAATCCCAGTTGGATGTCGTTCGGATGAGACGTTAAATTAGCGGCCCCTTGTATCAGTGTCTATGCTGGGCAAGTAAAAGATCCCTCACATGGGGTAAATGTGTAACATGTTGAGGACTCCCGCTCTCTCTCCCATCTCGTCAATCAACCCTCGTGAGCACCCAGAACTGGGCTTAGAGGGCTGCACTTACCATATCTATCTATCTATCTATCTACAGCCCTCCTGAGTCTTAATGTGTGTATTATTGAAGTTGATTATTTTATTGATTGCTTCCTCTCCATGCAGGATCCACTCCCATCAAAGAAAAATATATCCAATTATGCATTCCAATGGGACTTAGAATGAATGAATGCATGCAAATGGCTCCATATGAGAAGTTATTCATATCACTTAGACTTCATACTCCAGCTTATTAATAAATGGATGCAGTCAATCAACTGCTCTTCTGCACCTGACAAAAATGCACAAATTCTTGTAACTTCTCATTTCAGCACACCGGGACAGGAGTTTTCCCACTTTAAACAACTTATGAAAAATGATCTTCCGCAAATGGGTTTTACTTTGTTAAGCCTCATTCACACCATATTTCAATTAATCTGGGATTGTAGGCGTGCTTTCCTTTGACAGACCATGTTTTCTAAACTTCAGGAAAAAAAATTTTCTACGCTTATGTGGTCATGCAGTGGACATCATCATCATCATCATCATCATACCCTTAATTCATGGATGCTTTACGCTACTCATCCCAAACTACTCAATGCCCACAACTAAAAATTTATGATCAACATTTTTTCACGTCTTACAACAACCATAAGTGGGTCTGGTTTCTCAAAGTGTTCTTATTATATATATATATATAGACTTTTATTTGACAACGGAATATCACATAGATACATGTGTCATAAATCAAAATTAAATAAATCATATAAGGAAATGAATATGTACAAAAGAGGGATACAACATCAACAAAAATACAGACAATACCCATCCATAAACACAAATTTCTTGTTCTGTAATCAATCATTTTAAAGACTATGAAATAGTATGGAAATGCTTACAACTTAACTAAAAATATAACATCAATAATTCACATTAGATCAATTGTAATTCTTTTTTTCATGCAATCATGAACATATTTACCTATGACACCTATGACCACGCCATCACTATTCATCATCAGTGGCGTAGCTAGAAATCCAGGAGTGGGGGGGCCAAGGGGGGGCCAAGGTCTGAACCAGGGGGGCCCAACTTTTGCCGAACTTTTGGGGTAATACCAGAGAGTAAAAATTTACATCACGACACACGCCCTCGTTACAAATTACATAGGAACATTGATTCTATTTCTGTCTGGCGAACACTTACCGCATTTACTATTTAATTTAGATATGGTACACAAAACTGCTAAACATTCTTTCAAAATTACCTTTTAGGGAGAAATGCCTTTACATAAAACCAGTTGGTCATGGTGTTTGGTTGCTTTTGAAAGCGCAAAGCTCCTATCTGGATAAAAATTCCCCGATACAACATCAATGACCATGCTTGTACATAAAGAAGAAAACCTCAAGGGCACATACAATAATGTGATGCTACAATATTTGCCACGATGTATGTTAAAACACTGACTTGAATAGTCTCATGGAACAAACTTATTTTTTATCTGGTCTAAAAGCTAATAGCGATTGCTGAAAATGATACAAATTACAAAATTTTGGGAAATTCCATGCAACACATGAAAAATTGACCAGTTTGTACAGATCACTCTGGTTAATCAGTACTGGCCAGTGATATTTCAATGGCACAAAATTGCTCTCTAAAGCTCAACAATTGCAAGGGAAAGATTTGCTCAAATCAAAAGATATTTGATGTCGCATGGAACTGCTATAGATAGGCCCACATAGACATACCGGGGAGCAGTAAAAATTAAGAAACACTCAGATTCGAGAACAAAAGGCAAACAATTCAGGCAGATTATTAAATAAACATAATTAAAAGCCATGGTTTCCACAAGATTCTTTGGAATAGCATTAAACTAGTATCTTGAAAATAAGGGCAATTGTCGCCAGACCTCCCTAAAAAGTTCAGATGCAGATCTGTACGCCTATTGCCAGATATTTTTCAAAGAAAATACAAATGTCAAATTCCTCAGTACCTTTTAAGGATAACTGTCATTCTGGTGAGAATCAGGAATATTAAAGTGGGCGCCAGCTCAGGTCACAAAGACTTATGTGTTCTGCCCAAATAATTTTTCATATTTCTCAAATCTGAAATGGGGGGCCAGTGGGGGGGCCACTAATCCATCTGGGGGGGCCCCTAATCCATCTGGGGGGGCCCTGGCCCCCCCAGGCCCCCCCATAGCTACGCCACTGTTCATCATAATTAATCTAAACCTCTCTGCTGTTCCTAAACTGTCCAAATTAGGTATGGTATCTCTAATTTTTTGCAACATAATTGTTCTCTCTGTTTCATAAAGTCTACAATTTAGCAAGAAATGTTTCTCATCTTCAATTTCACCCGAATCACAGTACACACATTTTCTGTTTTCCACTGGAGTTTTTGGTCTAGTAAATCTCCCTGTTTCAATCGCAAGGTTATGTGAACTGATTCTAAATTTTATGAGACTTAACTGGTGACTAACGTTAAAATCCTGTCTTAAATAATTTTCAAGTTTAAATTCAGTTTTAAATAATTTGTAGGTTCTAAGTTTGGGATTTCTAACACTATCCTGAATTTCCATCATACACTTTTGCATAAAGTTGTTATGTATCTTCTCTTTGAATGTTAATAGATGCTTTTTTGAAAAGTTTTGTTGAACCCAACATTCATCTAGATTAACCTCATTCAGGATTTCTTTTATTGTAGTGCACCAATTTGGTCTACCTGAGTCTAATGATAACACTAGTGAATTATAAGCTTGTTTTACTAAACTGTTATCATCATATGACAATATTTTTTGCCAATAACTAATCAATCTTACTTTCATTTTTAACAATAATGGAAACCTCCCTGTCTCACTATACAGCGCTACAGTAGATGTAGACTGTTTCACTCTCAATGTCCTTTTCATATAGCTGAGATGAATTTTCTCGAATTCAGCTAATTCTTTGTTGTTAAACTAAACTTCAGAGCCATACTCCAAGATAGGAGATATTTGAACATCAAACATTTTAAATGCTAGTTCGGGTTGCAAGTATCCAACGGAACATTTCACTTGTGTACTAAGTGCAAATTCTGCATTTCTGGCCTTTTCATTTAAATGTGAAACATTATTCTTAAACATTGCCCCCCTACTTGAAAATATGACACCTAAGTATTTATAGTTGTCAGTGATAGCGATTTCATCAACCCCATATTTAAATTGAAAGTTTACAATTTCTCTTTTCTTTCTAAACACCATTACATTAGTTTTATTAATGCTTAAAATAAGATGCCATTTTGTACAAAACGTATATAAACTATTTATTAATATCTGTAACCCCTTTGCTGACTCTGAACAAAGAACCATATCATCTGCGTATAGCAAATGAGTTACAATATTGTCTCCTATTGTGATTCCTTGACTAACATCTAAGTACTTGTTGAGATCAGTTAGATATTCAGTGAAGAGATTAGGACTCATTATACCCCCTTGTAAAACTCCATATTCACTTTCTATTTCTTTGCCTACTTTACCTTTCCATTTTACATGACATTTTGCTTTGGCATACATATCCATTAGTAATTTCAGCATTTTACCTGATAAACCTCTTTGACCTAACTTATAATATAATGCATTGCGGTTGACATAATCGAAAGCTTTGGTAAAATCTACAAAACACACCCACAAATTTTTGTTCCTCGTTTTTTGTAATGCAATCATAGAATTAAGCATGAATATGCTATCCACAGTGCTACATCCTTTTTTAAAACCAAATTGATGACAGTCATCAATCTCTAACACAATATTTTTGAAAACAAGTCTTTCGTTTAGAATTGATTCTAAAATTTTACCAACGGCTGGCATTACCGTTATCTTTCGGTAATTATCAGCTATATTGACAGAATTTTTCTTATGGACTGGACTAATGAGACCCACAGTCCATTGTTTGGGCCTTTCACCACTTTCAAAAATTTTGTTGAACAATACTCCTAATAATGAAATTATATTACTAGGTGCGTACTTCAGAAATTCTCCTACAATGCCATCATTTCCACTTGCTTTATTGTTCTTGAGTTTCTTCTGATGCAATTCAATCTCATCTTTACTAATTACAGCATTGCATATTTCATC
The DNA here is from genome assembly GCA_026936325.1 of Platynereis dumerilii. NCBI lineage: Eukaryota > Metazoa > Annelida > Polychaeta > Phyllodocida > Nereididae > Platynereis > Platynereis dumerilii. Next base: position 31,156,441 of record JAPTHN010000006.1, read on the forward strand.
AGTCATTGCATTTGGTTGTACAATATCCTCATTAATAACTTTTGATTTGATTTCATCCATGTATTGTTGGTCAAAGTATTCTACAGCAGGAGGCAATACCTGGCCTTCAAAATAGGATTCAAAGTCCTGTAAAGTCAGATTGCTATTATTTATTGTTTTATTCTTTAATGATTTCCAGATATTCCAATATGTGGCTGGGTTTTTGGATTTACACTCATTCAGACGGTGACGAATGTCATTGAAATAGTCCCTTTTTGATTTTTGTATTATTCTTTTATATTCCGTTTCTAATTCCCCGTATCTTTCTGCATATATGTGTATACTGATATCAAAATTCTTAGCATATTCATGAACTTTTTTCTTGATATTTTTACAATCTTCATTAAACCAGCCATTTTTGGGAAATACTGATTTATTTGATTTCCTTGTTTTGAAATTTGGCTTTGCTGCAGCTTCAATTATATTTTGAAACATATTACTTATTTCACAGCTGCTTTTATTAGGAGCTTCAGTAATTAACAAGCTTTCAAGTTCCTTACAATTTCCACTTTCAAAGCTTTCTTTGTATTTTGTTAGTTTAGAAGGATCCCATCTGTATACTTTTGGCTCCACTCCAAAGTTTTCTCTAGCTTTGTATGATTCACAACCTTGCATTTCAATTTCAAAGAATAATGCTCTGTGATCAGATTCTGGATGTTTTGAAAGAATTTTAAATTCCTTAATGCAACAAAAGAAATCATGTTTGGTTAACAAATAATCAACTACACTGGCTCCTCCATTTGATTTATAACAAGTAAAGTCACCTGTGTTATTGGTGTTTCCAACACGACCATTGACTATTCTAAAATCTGTGCTTTTACAAAAAATGTATCAATTGTCTACCATAATCGTTTACCCTATTGTCTTTACTTTTTCGTTCAGGGTATATCACATTACGATCAATGGCAGTTTCTACTGGGCATATTAAGTCAAACAAATCACCATCTTTGCCTGGTACCACATCTAATTCATCATTAAGATTTCCAGTTCTGGCATTTAAGTCACCACATAATATAATATGACAGTCATTGCGATCTTTTTTTGAGAACTCTTCCATCAGGATATTAAAATAATCAGAGGTATTATGCATATATGATGAATCTGAAGGAGAAAAATAAATGCATCCTATCAGTAATTCTTTAGACAAATCAAAGCATTTTAACTAACTCTAACCTACACAATACATTCTTGATTTGTTTCGAAAGTTGCTTTGCTGAATAATTCAGATCTAATAAAAATACCAATGCCACCGGATCCATTCGGAGCCCTATGATGCTGAAATTTCCTAGGAAAATCTTTATAAACAAAACCTGGTATGCAGTTATAGAATGATTCCATGTTTTTTTCTGAATGTGTTTCTGTAAGTATCACAATATCATGGCTAAATAATTGAACCTGTAAGTCAGAACATTTAAGTTTGTCCCCTAATCCTCTAATATTCCAACATAATATACTAAATTTACAGGGTTTCTTTTCTAAAATAGGTAATTTACCGACTGATATTTCAATTGGACGTTCTAACAGCTGATCATCGTTATTTGTACAAATGATGCTAGGTGTAGAGACATCAATGTGGTCATAGCTGCCTTGGCTAAATACTATTCTTCAGTACAAAATCCTTGATACTTGAAACCAGACGCTTCCTTGACATTCTGGTGTAGTGTATTCCATCTCTCAGTGGTAGATCTGTATTGTCAATGTAAACCAGTCTGTCATTTGTAGCACATAGTTCTTGCGACTTTCTGCTGAGATTCACCAATTTACGACTCAGCTGGGTTTCATGCACTGCAGTTGAAATTCCATTAATCAGAATTGTTGCTGCAGGAAATAACATATGAGCCGCCAAGTATGTGTCCAAAGTGTCCGTCATTGGTCGGTCATCCCTTCTTGCATCGATGTCTCCAGTATGAAGAAAAATATGAGAAGGTGTGTCTTCTGACCTCAAACTGGATAAGCGACTTTTTATTTCATGAGATGGTCTGCCACCGTATACGAAGGCTGATGCATCAATGCCTTTGCTGTTCAATTCAGTTGCTACTCCTCTGATATTAGAGTTTCCGATTAACAAAATGGAGGGACATTTGCTTGATGATTGCTGTGGCATTGGGACATTATGAGTAGAATTTTCCTGAATCACTTCAGCCGAGGATTGCACCTTTCTGGATGGAGCAGCTGACACAGCAGTAAATTCCTCATTCTTCAGAGAATTACGGAGTTCCATCAGTAATTTTCCCATCATATTAAATCCTTTCAGATTTGTGCCGCATCCCCAATAGTCATCAGTTTCTATGTTGTGGACGAGCTCCTTATTTCCCGTTGACATGAGAGCATTTTTGAAGGATGGAGATTGATTTGCCTTACAATGTAGAATTGCGAGCATAATTTCCGACTTGCACTCGTGCCATGCTGGAATTTGGTTGATGGACTTTGCTTGTTTTTTCGCTTGTTGTGGTGACTTGGAGTTTAAGATTCGAATTGCAGTTGAATTTTCCTCGTGAAAAAGGGCCTTTTTGTGTTGGAACGCTTGTTCCACACTGTCATATTTTCTGCCTTGGTAATCAATTTTCATTTCAAAAAAGTTAGAAAACACATGATAATTTCCATTTGCCCGAAAAAGAATTATTTCTTTTGAGTCAGTCACAAGAGGGGGCGTTTCTGTCTGTTCCATCATAGGTACATTGTTAATAACTGACTCAGAGTTAGAAGCCGTAATACCAGTAGTCTCAAGAGGGGGCGTTTCTGTCAGTTCTATCATAGGTAAACTGTTAATAACTGACTCAGAGTTAGTAGCCGCAAGACCAGTAGTCGCAGGAGGGGGTACTTCTGTCAGTTCCGGCATAGGTAAATTGTTAATAACTGACTCAGAGATAGAAGACGCTAGTCCAATAGTCACAGAAGGGGCACTTTTGACAGTTCCGTCATAGGAAGATTGTTAATGACTAACTCAGACTTAGAAGACGCAAGAGGGAACGCTTTTGTCGGTTCAGTCATAGTAGTAGGGGTCGCAATCAAGACAGGGGTCGTGGCAATATTTTGGGGCTCGGCCTTAAACTTCATGTTGACTTGCAAGTTTAGACTAACGATTTGTTCTTTTGCAACCAACAGTTCTGCTTTGAGATTATTAATTTCCTGATTTGCCAGAATTAATTGTTTAAGAAGTTCTTCTAACAACGGAGTGGGAGGGGGAGATTAACATATTGTTATACCAGTGCACTTATTACTCATTTATGCACGACTATCAATCTTCTCTAATGTAGTAGTACTTGTTCTGTTTTCCCTGGACTCTTACTCTCATTATACCCATTATTACGAGTACTATGCTGGTGTTTTACAATTTTGTATAATTTTTGCAATTTGTTTACAAAAGTAATTTTGACAATAGACATTCAAGATGTAAAAAAAACCATGTAACTTCTTCGAGGAGTGAGGCAACAAAGGATAGACAGTCTGATACTTGATCTTTTAGTGAACATTTCGAGGGAAAGGTTTCACCATATGTACCAATAAGTGTAAATTCAGAAATCCTACTGAAAATATTAAATTTTAGATGAATCAAGGCTAAAGCACTGCTTGGAGTTAAATGAAAGTTTTCTACATTAAACTAATATTACACGTTGAATCGTTGATATATATCTTGTTTTCTTCTTTATTGAAATAAATATATAAAAATCATGTGCTTCATCTTCAGGCACACTGTAACAGTTGACAAACCTTTTTCTAGTTATCTGGAAAGATGATCTTTCAAATGTCAATTTCAAAATTAATGTAGGTCGTTATTATTAAGGATACTGCCCAATTCTTTCACTTCTCATTGTACTGTAAATTAATAAAGACCATAAGCATAGACTAGACCATATTGATATCACACAGTGGACTGCCACAAAATAATGGCCCGGTGACTGAGATAAAAGCGAAGCATATGAATGACCCTGCTTGTCAATCACATCACAACAACAATACATTGTGATTGACAAGCAGGGTCTTGCCTGTGATGCACGAGACTTCAGGGAGGATTCACAGCTCAAGGCTATACTACAAAGTTGCTGTGATAAGATTGCAAGGCTAAGGAAACATGCAAGGCCCAGTCTGGTGAAAATGAGAACAGCATACTGCTGCCACCTGGCACAAAAGTTGATTTTGTATACTAAAGCATTGCTGTCCCAAGAAATAGTTCCAATTTCATTGCACATTCACAAAATTTCTATTCAACATTGATGTATACCACAGTCAGACTCGGCAATCACATTCTCTAAGGAAGTAGACAAGGCCATCAGCACACTCAGAAACAGCCCCAGTGTCTTCCAGACAAAATTGTGTGTGTTCCTCTGATTGAAATGATGTGGACGCTCGCAGGAGCTCACGGAATAGCACACTAATCACTAGGTGGCAACACAAGACAGCATATGTTCTGATCTGCCAAGGCTGGAAAAAGAAGTGGCAATGCAAGTGCAGTCCACAGTGCAAGGCATATATCACCTCATAACATCATTGGAAGGCAATTCTCTGCTGTCATATATCACTCAAACATAGTATGAACCCAAAAGGCTGTGATATTGTTAAAATTAGTTGGTGCTTTGGTCTAAGTTGAATTTAAAAAATCATATTTACTGTCATCTATACTTATATGGTTAGGAGATGTGCTTGCGACTTTTCATTTTCTTATCTTTCGGTGTCTCTGAAACCAATGAAAACAATGTTGAGACACTTCAGAAAGGAGAACGCTTAAGTATCTTAAACTCTAACAGAGCTGTCAAGCTGAATTGCATGCTTAATTTCTCACAGTGACAGTTATCCTCTGAAAGTTTCAGATTTCTCAGAAGTATCAAGTGTTTAGCAAACTACTCCTCTTTATGCTTTGTATTCAATGTATTTGTAAAATACCAATTAAAGAATTGAAATAAATCAAGAAGATACCCTCCTTTTTTTGAAGCCCAAACAAGGATGGCTATGCACAATTAGTGAATATAAACACATTCAGGTTCTCGCGTTTTTCTATGAAAGCAAATGAACATCATTTACATCCCGGAATTTACATCCACAATATTCTATTTCAAACTGTTGCTACAAGATGGTCGACTCTAAGACATCTGATAAAAGTAACTTTGAAACTCACAAGCATTAGCCATTATCCTGTTGTTATTGGAATATTCCCATTAGCCATCACAGAAGTGAAATAAATCCGCAACATATTCCATTTTTGAGCCTCCAGCCACTTTCAAGGTTGAATAAACACTGTAACTCAACACATATGTGGTAAATTACATATTACATAACCAACATTTGCAATGTAAAAGTTGCTAAAACATATGGAAGAATTCTGAAATGTATACTTCATTCCCATTTCTGCAGACTGAATAGAAAGTGATGCTGCACATATATTCACTGCCCAGGTGATTTTCTTGCCTGATCCTGTCCGTGACCATGGGGCTCAGAAACTCTTGGTCACAGTATAAATTAAAAAAAACAAACTATTTTTGCACTGAGACATTGTCCAATACAAGGCTTGGAACCATGCCCACGCCAAGGTGAACAAGATCTCTTTGATTTGAATTTGATTAGCGCATTAGATACGTTGTTAAACCATATAAAAATATATATCCTCGTATAACCTAACAAATAATACCACAGGAGATAATTTCATCCTATATCTTGTATAGATTCTCCGCACTTGGAATGATCATAAAAGTTGTCCATTGCCTTGGCCTTGCTGTCAGATAACAAGTTGGACAGATCTCAAATCGCAGGTTTGTAACGCTGAGATCAGGAAAATTGAACTGCAGCTGCTAGTATTCTTATGCCATCACCGTCTTTCAGCCTTGGCTTGCTATCCTAGAATTTCTTCAAAGTGCAATTACAGGATCAGGTGGAGGTTAAGGTGCTAGTTTACAGTATGAAATATATTTAGGAAGATAATTCCTTTATCTCCACCAAGGTGATGCAGAGGCATTCCCTGCCCTTGAATGAGCCCCCGCAGGTCTCGGGCCTCCTCGTGGCGGTGGGTGGTAAACACTAAGGTGAAGACCCCTATCCTTAGTGGCCAACATGAGACAGTGCGCTTGCACGGTGTGTCCCCTACCTTACAGGGGAATATCAATGAATATGTCATTTACCATGTTTCCAAACCGGATCGTACGTCAACCGGGTAACCAAGGTGCGCGTCCCTCAACGGGAAACCAGGCTGAGATCGAAAAGTTAGCGACTGGACTACCAAGATTTCAACGGACAAGGACATCCTCGGATGACTTGATTGACCCTGACTGCCCCTCGCACATGATGAAAGATGAACATTGCCTTGTGATAAAAGGTGTAAAGAATTCACTTGACGACCTGTCAGCAATAGCTGTTTATGAAGTCATTGAGGAAATTTGTGACAACACAGTAGCTGAAAACATAAAGCGTCAAACCAACGGAACTTTTCTGATTCGTCCTCGGAATGATACACAAAAAGAGAAACTTAAATCAGTCATTGAAATCGACAGTTCAAAAGTCTCCATTGAACCTTTCAAAAGACCAGGCAAAGGCCTTATCTTCTCGAAAGAGAGAAAAACATGCACGGACTCTCAGCTAAAGAAGTGGTTCCAAAAACAAGGCATTGAAAAATTCAGACGTATGTCTCAACGCAATGGATATGAATTACTACAACTGACATTCAAAGACGACAAAGTTCCAGAGAAAGTACCTGTTGCTTTTGAAAAGTGCAGAGTTCGCCCTCTCTTTCCACGACCAAAGCGCTGTTTCAATTGCCAAATATATGGCCATTTCAGCAGCAGATGTAGAAGACCAACAGTTTGTAGCAATTGTGGTGATCGAGATCATACGCACACCAGAGATCAACCATGCTCCAGACCCGCACATTGTGTTAATTGTGGCGGGGACCACCCTGCGTTTAGCCATGAATGTGGAGTTTTCAAGAAACAAAAAGAAATCTTACTACTACAGATTTATAACGGAATATCTTTTCCTGAAGCCAAGCGCCTTGTAGAAGAAGATCACCCTCCCCATCCCATGACTTGGGAAGACAGAGAAGACATTGACCGAATTGATCAAGCAGCAGATTACCCTCGACCAGTTTTGCATTCGTCCCCACAGAGAAGGATTCAACTGAAGAAGAACCTCTTCTTGGATGTCTTGCAGAAATCGCCTCCACGAGATCGACCAAAGAAGGAAGAAGCGACGGTTTCTCCTGAACCAGTTGCAGGCACATCACACAAGAAAACAAACTTAACAAGACAAACATTCCTTCCCAACACTCTACAGACAAAGACGTCCTTCAACCACGCCAAGCAGAAAGAAGCTTTGGCTTCTGAAAACAAGAAAACACCCAAACCAACAAAACAAGAAAGCTCAACATTCCACTTGTTTCCTTGCACCGACAAAAGTAAAATGACAAGTATTACCAACAAAAAAGCACCCTCCACATGTCACAAACAGATCATAGCATTTTCAAGACTCTCGAACCCAACCAAACTGTATGTCTCTAAATAGCCCACTCAGGTGCTGATGAGACGTAAAACACAAACTCACTCACTCACTCACTCACTCACTCACTCACTCACTCACTCACTCACTCACTCACTCACTCACTCACTCACTGCCCTTGAATGATCTACAATTCCATTAATTTTACTTAAGGGGACCCGAGAATGAGGCAAAGAAAACTATGTTATCACCACAATAACAAATTGATGACTCATTTCATTGCAAAATATAGTACTTGTTATGATATACTGTGTAGTGTGTACAGTACCAATGTCTAAAAGTGGCTTAATTTCCTTTAAGATATGTCCTAAGCTATCTATCCAAAGCCATATGATGTTAAATCAAGCTAATCCTGTCCTATCTGTCCATAGCTGTTGACTATCCCCATTGCTCAAACAAGAGAATGTGATTGATATGAATGGAAATCAATAGCTACAGATTGCTGTGGATTAGTCAAGCTATGAATATCTACGAAAATTTAATTTGAGCTACTTCTATTGTATTGCATTTTTTATGTCCTCGGGCAGCTGAATATAAGTAAAGGTTATTCACCAAGGGAGAGGGAATATGTGATTTATCACCCGAGGCCTTTAGGCCGAGGTGTGATAAACACATATTCCTGATCCCATGGTGAATAACCGGCTTATACCATGAGACAAACAGTCAAATATGAGAGGATAACTGGGCAACAAAGAATATAGGAATTATTTCCCTGAAATACTGGCATGTGATTGGCTGACAGAGGTGTGGAATGGTATAATCACTCTTCCTTCCCGGTCTGTAACACAAAATCGAAATCTTTTGAAGATGGTTAAGAATCAATGACAATAATTTGTATCAAATAATTGAATTTTCACTGTTCTATTTCTGTTAAACAAACCATTGAAATGGTGCTTTTGACCTTGGAAACAGCTTGACTGCAAGGAAATTGAATATGGTGGATTTCTTTGGATTCCTTTCATTTACTTTCTCTGCATTTTTCTGTGCTAACAGGAAATTTGCTAAATGTGCTGAGTCACTGTGCTCATTTGACCTCGAAAGGAGCTTTATGTCATAGAAAAGGAATCTTGTGAATTCTTTAATCTGCTTTCTTTGCGTTTTGCAATAGTCAATAGTCAGGGGAAATTTTGCTGATGCTTGCCAATCTTGTTTATACGCTCTTCTCACTTGACCTTCAGCATCAGACCTTGGAACAATGAGGCTGCATGACCCTGACAATGCATGGCATCCTGTAGATTTATACTCTTATTCTCAATGTACACACTTAGTGCTTCATAAATGCTGGAAGGACACTTCATACTTGCCCGCCTCCTTAGTTACTGCAGACAGCTCGATAATAGTTAGTCAGTAAGCTGCTATGGCTTTGTATTGCCCTTGATCCTCAATTGGCTGTAATAAACTGATTATAAATTGTTTTCTATTCTCTCTCATGCCCAGAATGTCATCAGCATTAAAATATTTCTCTATTTCAGTGAGTAAAAGTATGCATACTCCCAATCAACGACCATAATATATGTATTTATATTTTCTGAAAAAGGCTGACACCATAAGATGATTATTGTCAATATGATGAATGAGGCATGAAATTCAGGTTGACAGCTCTGTCAGAACTTCAGAGTTTGTGACGTGACAATTAGATTTTGGAAGTTGTGATTCATGTATATATTTTTCATTATTTGGCATGTTCACGAATTCGTGGAGGTGCAAAAACGAGCATGTACGAATTCGTGGACATGAAAAAACGAGCATAGGTACTCGTGTACATGTAATAACTAGCATTCGTGAATGTGCTTTATTATTCATTCGTGTATCTGTTAACACTAACATTCGTGGAAGTGCTATATCATTAGGGTTTAGTGTTAAAATTAGGGTTAGAGTAGTTTTTTGCCAATTTTTTTATTGCAGTGTTCGTAATCACACATGCACAAATTCGTGAATTGCAATATTTAACACTTACACGAATTATAAATTCGTGTATATGTTCGTTTTTGCAGGTTTACAAATTCGTGTACATGTCAAATAGTGAAAAATATATACCTCGATTTAAGACTGTTTTCAATGTCAGTAATTTTATGGCAGATACCGGTTTACCTCCTTAAAACCTGATTAGGTTATTGCCCTGTACCGAAATATCATTTGGCAGGTCTGTTGCTGAAGCCCAAGAAATTTTCTTCAATTGAAATATGAAGTGAGTACAACTGTTTGACAACCAGTTAAAAAAGGTAGTACGCCTATCACCACATAAAATCTAAAGGAAAATGCTTTTTACTGAAAAAGTTACTTTTTGTGGAAAGTGCACAGTGACAGTAGAACTACACCAATTTTTTAATATCACATAGTATACCATATGCAGAGCTCCGCTGATGACTTTGCATGCTCCATAATATTGTCCACACTGATATCCCCTTCCTGTATCAGGCACAGTTTTTCTTGGGGTAGCTTAAAATCAAACACCGAAGTTGACACAGATTCCATTTAGATTCCACTTTTTTTACTTGTGTATTTCCAGAATCCCCCTACCTATTGCAACTGACTTCAATCGGTCCCTTCTAAAAAAAACCTGGGAAAAGCCTTGACAACTTGGTGTCCCCAGTAAGAAGTGTTCTGTGATAATTGTTCATTGGTATTTATTACATTTGGGAAATTTCCTGTATTTCTTGCAGCCATGTAGTTGTACACTTGGCAGATGAATTTACATTCCTGGAATGGAGTTGATCCCTCCTTGATCCCAGAGTGAAGTAATCAGCATCAGATTCATCCCAAGGCAAGAAATTGTGGATTAGAGGGATCAAGGCTGTCTGAAATTGAAATGGAGCACAGCATGTTCTTAAGGCACACCCATGGTAGACATGGACGGTGTACCTGCTCTCTGGTCAATTTTAGTCACTCATGAGGGTTGATTAATGAGGTTGGAGAGGGAATGGGATTACCCATAATGTCCAGTAGTGGATCCAGGGGGGGGGGGGTTTAGGGGGTTCAACCCCCCCCCTTTGGCCAGTACATTTTAATGTAAAAAAAATTATTGGGATTTTTAGTAAATTTTCATTCTTAAACCCCCCCCCACCTCCGACATTTCTTGATCCGCCCCTGATGTCACAAATTACACTTATGTGAGGGATCTTCCATTTTCCCCTGCATAGATAGGATACAAGAGGCTGCCACATTACTGTCTAATCCAAATTACATCACCGGATTTTGTTCTTTTAAGAACGTATTTCGGAATCAATACAGGGGTGTGAGGCCATGAGTCCATACATGCTCACACATTCCAGGACACCTACTTTAATGTGGTGGCACACTTCTTAAAATATCTACTGTATGAAACAATATTGGAACTCCACACATGTTACTAGTTTTCTTAAACATATTGAGTCTCTAAGAATTCGAAATGATTAGCAAAGGTAGGCAGGACATTTTTTCCGCAAACAGAATGGTTTGATGCAACTATTGATGAAAAATTAGGCTTGCCTTGCCCCTGTATGTTGCAGCTTAAGATTCAGCTTAACACTGTCATTGCTTGATGGATTTTATATGATATTTGAGTGACAGCGGAAAATTGCCCTCCAATGATGGTAGGAAGTGGTGTGTGGGCTTACATTGCTTCCTTAGCCTTGTAATCTTGTCACAGCAACTGAGTAGCATAGCCTTGAGCTGTGAATCCTCCAGGAAGTCTCGTGCATCATAAGCAAGACCCTGCTTGTCAATCACAATGTACTTTGTTATTTGGTATATTGTAATAGGACTGACAAAAGGAGGACATCCCGCTGTGTGATAGATAAGAAATAAGTGATATGCCTTTTTTATGTCTTTATTTTGCTGAAAATTTACACAATGACATATTTTATATTTTATCATTTTTCATTGCTGTCGTTCCGGGTTAATCTGCTCACTATTGCACACCACAATGAATGTCAAGTGTGCCAATCATAATAAGCAACTACATGTGGAGTAGAAGTTCGCCCTGGATCCCTGTGGGACTGGATTTCATTTATTTAATTTTGCCATGACTTGTGCATGCGTCTGAGATGTTTGCTATTTCTCTGTCCATTTCGGTAAATAAAACTGGAACTAGACAAATATATTTTGGCTGTGAATTCTGTTTGCAAGAAAATCTGGCGCTCACAGGACAAATGTCAAAACGACAAATTAAGCATGAAGTTCAGCTTGACAGATCTGCTAGAAGTTTTGAGTCAATAACATCCTGAAGTTGTGCGGCTTGTGCCTATTAGATCTTCCAGAACACAGCAGTGGTACAAGTGATGTCCAACTCGATCATGCTCTTGAAGGTGAACCGAAGATATTTTTGGATTCAGCAACAGGGGACAAGCCCAGTTGTGAGCTCATTCAGGCTCAGGCTTCTGTCATCATGCAGCTGTGACTGTCATTGTTCGTTAGGTTTCTGTAGAGTTTGAGTGACAGCAGAAAATGTACCACAAATGCTCTTAGAAGTAATTTGTTAGCCAACTATGCTGATTTAGCAATATTACTGCAGCAATTGATGTCAGAAAGTGATATCAGCCAAATTTGCTTACTTAGCCTCACTGTCCTGAAGTAGACCTATCTTCTTGTGTGCAGCAACTGAAGAGTACAGCCATCAGATCTGACAGGACTGGCGATAAGCTTTTTTAAAAATAACATCCGAATCTTCCCTAAAACTTCTTGAATCTCTTGAATCAGCGGCAAAAATCTTCATGTCAATAGTAATGTTTACTCCTTGCTGTACCATTGACAAGCACGGTCACTCTTCACAAGCCTTGTATTCATCTTTGGCACGAGGCAATTGTCCTGGGGAAAGTTTATGACACTGCAAGATATCCACATGGCCTATACAATGAGCATGGTGAGGCAGATCTCGTTGGAACGAACATAAAAATTGCCCATTGCTTTGGCCTTGCTGTCAGACAATAAGTCAAACAGATCCCAACTCGCAGATTTGTAACGCTGAGATGGCCATTTGGATTGCAACTGCAAATTATTGTTCTTATGCAGTCCTTCAGCCTTGGCTTGCTATCCTAGAATATCTCAAAAGAGCGATTACAGGATCAAGTTAAGGCTAAGGTGCTTGTTGATAGTGTGCAATATAGGCCTACTTTGGATAATAATTTCTGCATCTCCTAGTCTCCTACCAAGATGAAACACTCCGTCTTTACAATACTGTGAACATATTATAATCTATAAAATTAAGTTTACCAAGGACGACACAGCAGCATTCAGCAAGTCATGTCACATCCACTACTTGCCATGTATCAGCAGTCAGCAAATGAGTTATGCCACTGTTGCATTCAATGTTAGAACACCATATGTATAAATACCGAAATTCCAGCGACAAATCCTATATATTTTCTGAGAAAGCTGACGCCATAATAGGATTAATGTCAATTTGACAAATGAAGCATGATATTCTGCTTGACAGATCTGTCAAAACTTCAGTTTTCAAAATGACAATTAGATTTTTGGAAGTTGTGACTAAAGATTTTTTTCAGTATCTCAAGATTGTTGTCAGTAATATTATGGCTGGTTTCCATTTACCATGCACGCTGAAATATCATTTGGAAAGTCCATTCTTGTCAGGAATTGAACATCAAGAAAATTTCCATCAAACTAAATATGAAATAAGTGAAACATTTAACCTGTAAAAAAAGTTACAATACAGTTGTAAAAAAGTGCTTTTCACAGAAAAGTGTTGTTTTATATTTTGAAATTTTACAGTGACACTAAAATCTATATCACTGTTTTACAGCACAGGCAGTTTGCAATCACTGTGGCAGTGTGAGTGTGGCTGCAATGATGATATTGTGTAAGGTACAACATTCCACTTGAGGTGCTTCGTTTAATGACGGCACTCATATCTGCTGCTTGTATCAGGCCGGTTGTGCTACATGTCAAACACCAACGTTGACCCAAATTCCAATTGGATATATATACTATTTGACTTGAATTTCTCCGGAATTTCCAAACATTTTGCAGACTGGCTTCAGCCAGCCGTTTTCCGGGGTAGAGTCTTAACTTGGTGTCCCCTGTAACAAGCATTGTGTTTTGTGATAATTGTACACTGGAAAATTGTATTGACAGTTTTTTATTGCATTTATTACAGTTCTGAATTTTTTTAATATCATGCAGTTATGTACTTGTACACTTCTGACACTTTGCGGGATGAAATTACATTCCTGGAGTGGAGTTGATCCATCCTTGATCCCAGAGTGAAGTAATCAGCATCAGGTTCATCCAAAGGCAAGAAATTGTGGATTACAGGGATCAAGGCAGTCTGAAATTGAAAATGGAATGCAACATGTTTTCAAGGCACACTCATGGTAGACATGGATAGAGCAGCTCATGTGAGGTCCAGTCTGGCTGTTCAGAAGGTAGTGGATCAGATGAGGAGTTCTCAACAGGCTTTTCATCTCATGTGAGGGTTCTTCTTCTCAAGGCCAAGCAGAGACAGACACTGATACTTTGTCTAGAGGCTGTTAGGTTAACGTCTCATCCAAATTACCTGCAAGGAGTTTGTTCTTTGAAGAATATAATTAAATTTACATGACACCCACTTGAATCTTGCGGCATACTCCTTAAATATAAACTGTATGAAACAATATTTGAAAGTCAAATCACACTAACTAGCCTTTTCAAACACAGTCTCTTAGAATTCAACATGATTAGGAAAGCTTGCGCAAAACATTCTTCGGTCAAAAATGTGAAAGGCTTGATGCGCTTTGATGAAAACGCAACATTGCCTTGGCCTCTGCGTCTGTGCAGCTTAACTCTGTCATTGCATGATGGATTTATAAGATATTTGAGTGACGGCAGAAAATTGCCCTCAAATGATGTTAGGAGTGGCGTGTGGGCTCGTAGTGCTTGCTTAGCCTTGCAATCTTATCACAGCAACTTAGTAGTAGTATAGCAACTTAGTAGAATAGCCTTGAGCTGTACATGTAGGTCCTTGTAGAAGTGTCTTGCATCACAGGCAAGACCATGCTTATCAATCACAATTTATACTGTGTTGCAGTAAACGAAACTCGAGTGCTTACAGAAAAGAACTGGAATATTCCTTGTGAGGTCACATACCTATTCAGCAATGTTATTCTGTATGACACATAAGCTGTGAATGAGATAACATCCTATACCTGCAATACTGCCGGTAGAAGTCATTTAAAGTGTCACACCACTCATCAGTGAGTCTTATGACAATTTGACACTTCATTTCAATGCATCGATAGTACTTGTTATGAGGTCATTGATGTCCACTTGCAGCTGAATGTAATTCTCATCATTCGTCTACTGTAATGTAATACTATACAAATACGGCATGATATGAGTGCAATATGAAAGTTATTTGCACAAGGAAATTCATATTGAACGAGGGCGCAGCCTCAGTTCATTATGAATTTACGAGTGCGAATAAATTTTCATATTGCACGATAATAAGTGCCGTATTTCTTTTATTACATGACCACTATGCTTCCAATATAATGTATCTGAAAAAAAAAGTGAATTTGAAAAATAATAAAATCGGTGAAAAAAACATTTTTGGAATTTTTTAAAATTAAAACTCATATTGCACTCTAACCATGCAATATGAAAGAATCTGAAAAAAAAAAAATTTAAAAAAGAACTGTTTGGAAAAAAATCTTATAAATGCTGCACTTGAACCGTGCAATATGAGTTTTTATGATTGCGTCATGTGACTGATTTTGGCTAATCAGCATCGCTCTAGTATAGTGGTCATGTAATAATATACAAATACGGCATGATATGAGTGCAATATGAATTTTACGAGTGCAAATAAATTTTCATGTTGCACAATAATAAGTGTCGTATTTGTTTCATTACATGACCACTATGCATCCAATATAATGTTCCATTCTGAAAAATATTTTCGAAAAGAAAAATGTGAACATTTTTCAAAAAAGAAAAAGTGTAATTTTTATTTTCTGTGAATAAAAACTCATATTGCACTTTAACCATGCGATATGAAAAGCTGAAAAAAAAATTGTAAAAAAATTTCTTTTGAAAAAATCTCATATTGCACTCAAACCATGCAATATGAGTTTTTATGATGTTGTCATGTGACTGATTTTGGCCAATCAGCATCGTTTTAGCATAGTGGTCATGTTATAATATTATCTAAGCTTTACCCAAAAGGCATGATGCACTCGAAACACTTCCGTATCCATGCTTATTAGTTCTCCAATAGAGCCTTATATAGTCATTCTCCTTTGTAGAAGAGAAAATTCAGTTGACTGCATGCGGTCCCTAATAAAGGTGAAATATGGTTCTGTCACAAAGTGATATGAATAGCTTTCGTCTTTGGAGCAAAAACTTCTAGGAATAAAAATATTTGTAGTCATTTAAAGTTCTGTCCTGGTATGTGAAAATGAGAAGTCATAGATATTGGTCTTGATGCATCTATCTGTATTTGTCGGAACATTTGTGCTCGATTTAGCGATGCCAGCAAGTGATAAAAATTGTAAATCATATGTAGGCCATTTATATGCATTTGTTCATCCTGCGTCCCTTTGGAATATTTAATTTGAGATGTCCGTCTCTTTCTTGAAGTGGACCCTAAAATGGAGGTCATAAATCAACGACAATAGCTCAGAATGAAAATGTCTGAAATGCTTCATATTTTGTTATCATACAATGGGCTGAAATCGAAGCTTACTACAGTAGGCTACTAGCTAAAGAAAAATTGGATGGAAAAATTAAAAGGTTCATAAATTTACTAGACTGTCACCAATGAATTAAATCATTAAGAAAAACAAATTGTTTTGTTTTTATATAGTAAGCTATGGAGGCTTTTTCAAAAAGCACCTAGCCCAAGTTGATAGTAATTAGCTTCAGTTGTGATCTACGACTGATTGTGCCCTCTTTGATAGTTTCACCATCAGTTTGGCAAAAGCTGATTTTTTCCAGCATTCTTCTTCCATATGTTTTTTTCTATACCATTTTTTCATGTTAACATATGATTGGTTTTAAAATGCTCTGAAGTTTTCTAATTTATTCCAGATCTGTGTTGAGTCACCGTCCCTGTTCGGCCTTGAGAGCATCAGGAGACTTGGGAAATGGAATAGAATAGAATAGAATAGAATAGAATTTTATTGGCAAACAAAATACGATTACACTTCAACATAACAAATAGCACAATTAAAATACCAATAGAAAATAGGAACTGACACAATGAATGTGTATTTGTTCCCTAGCAATTTCACAATATAATTTCTTAATCTTTAAGTAACAATGAATGAATATCTATAGGAAATAAAAATCAATAATAATACTGATAAATTAAAAACATTGATAAGTACTAGCATTTACAAAAGTGGTAATGACTATAACCTTAATAATAGTTAAGAATTACAGAATTACAAAGGATATTCTAGATAGAGATTACAAATTCCTAAAAATAATAGTTATTTTCTTTTTAAATGTAAATTTACTACAATTTAAATCAATGACGTTTACAACAGAATTCCAAATTTCTGCACCTTTAAATCTAACATGCATTTTAACAATTTCTAATCTGCAAAATGGCAATCGAAAGTTATTCATATTTCTTGTTCTATAATTATGAAAATCAGCTTGATAATTAAACATATCTGAAAATATTCTTGGTAATTCACCTTTTACAAACTTATACATAAACATCATAATTGAAACTTTATACAATTTAGGTAATTGTAAAATTTTAAGTTCATTAAATATACTATTCGAGGGTGTTCTTCGACTAACACCTTTAATTATACGAACCACCCGTTTTTGCAAAACTAATAGCGAATTAATATAATTAGCATAAGTATTTCCCCATATTTCAATACCATAATTAAGATAAGGATGGAAAAAACTATAGTATAAAGTAAGTAATGTATTATGATTTAAGTATTTTTTTGCTTTACAAATTATTCCAATAGATTTTGACAATTTAGATTTAATATAATTTATATGTTCTTGCCAATTTAACTTATGATCAATTATAACACCAAGAAATTTTGAGCTAAAAACACGAGAAACTTCATAACCATCAATCTGTAAATTACCAGTTATATTAACTGATTTACGACCTGATACAAACATATAATGAGTTTTGGTAACATTCAAAGTCAACTTATTCACAATCAACCATTTACTTAATTTGCATAGTTCAATGTTCATTTTTTCCAAAAGTTTATTTTCATCTTTCCCAGAAAGGAACAAGTTCGTATCATCTGCGAACATTAAGACAAATAAATCAGTTACATTAGGTAAATCATTAACATATAACAAGAAAAGCAAAGGGCCTAAAATAGATCCCTGAGGAACACCGCATGATATTACATTTTCTTCTGATTTTGTATCATTGTAATATACAAATTGTTTTCTTTCGTGTAGATAACTAGAAAACCATTCATGAGCTATTCCACGTATACCATAGCAATACAACTTTTGCAGTAAAATTCTGTGATCGACCGTATCGAATGCTTTAGTTAAATCAATAAATACGCCAAGAGTTATTTTTTCCTCATTAAATGCTTGACATAATTGATCAACTAAACTGATTAAAGCTAAGGAAGTGCCATAGTTTTTCCTAAATCCAAATTGAAACTTATGCAAAATATCATGTTTATTTATAAATCCCATTAGTCTATTATACATTAAATTTTCCAGAATTTTCGAAAAGATTGATAACAGCGAGACAGGTCTATAATTATTAATTAAATTATTTTCACCACATTTGTGAATTGGTGTAATTTGAGCAAGTTTAAGTTCATTTGGAAAAAACCCATTAAGAAGTGACAAATTTAGTACATGGACTAAAGGTTGTAAAAAACTAGTATAGGCAAATTTCAAGACTCTGGAATCAAAGCCATCAGGGCCTGAAGAAGAATTCTTTAATTTTTTTATAATATTGATTACTTCACATTCAGTGACAGGATCAATAGCAATTGAAAATGGATTAGCAGGCTGTAAATAACATAAAGGGTCAACATTACTTTCTGGGATTTTATCAGCAAGATTTTTTCCTATGTTAGTAAAGAATCTGTTGAAGCTATTAGAAATAATCTCAGGATCTTTAACAATTGAATGACCTATTTTAAATTCATCAGAAATTTTATTATTTTGCTTCTTATTTATTACTTCCTTGATGATTTTCCATGACTTTTTAAGATTATTCTTATTTTCATTTAGAAGTTGTTGATAGTGATTGCGTTCAGATATTCTTAGTAGTCTATTAAGATGACATTTGTATTCTTTATAAGTAGCAGAATTTTGAATTGAAGGGTTTTTGATCGACTTAATATACAATTCATTTTTATGTTTAATAGAACATTTTAGAGCTGGTGTTAACCAAGTTTTCCTATTTTTGTAGATTGACATTGAGTTATTAACAGGGAAACAATTGTTGTAACAATTTGAAAAACTTACGTAAAATTTAGAAAAAGCTTCTTGAGGATTGTCATAATTATATATTTCATTCCAGTCAATAGAGTTTGATTCTAATTTGAATTTCTCCATATTTTTTGTGGTTACTTTTCTACATTTAACAAACTTAGTTTGTGTAGCAATTTCCTGATCAAGTTTGATTGAAAATACAGGAAAGTGGTCAGATACATCACACAATAAGATTCCATTAAAGTATTTACTAAAATCAATATCATTGGTATAAATATTATCAATTAATGAGGCACTAGAATATCTTGTTGATTTACTTGTGTGATTGTTATATTTCAGTGCTAACAAGATATTTGTCAATGCTTGTGAGTCTTCTCAATCCTCCTGTGTCTTCAAAAGACCTAGAAAAAAAATATATATGGAAGAAGAATGCTGGAAAAAATCAGCTTTTGCCAAACTGATCAAGATCAAGGATCTTAATTACTGCTATCAAGGTACTTTCTGCTCCTGAACTAGTTCAATTGAGATTCAAAATGTGCTAGATCCTTACTTGACACCTCCTAAACCTATAATGGTTATAAGAGCAATCAGTTAAAACTAGGGATGCACCGATACCACTTTTTCACTTCCGATCCGATACCCATCCTGGCATTTTGTTGCTGATACCACTGATTTCTGATACAATTCTGATACCGATACCATTGGTTAAATGTACAGTAGTGCTACCGATCCAATCCTGCCTTTTAGTGCTGGATCGGCACCGATACCGATCCTGAGTATCGGATCGGTACATCCCTAGCTAAAACAGTTCTTAAAGCAATTGATTATTTTTACGCATTCTGTGAAGAGTAATCTTCCCTAACAAACTAGGTATATTAGAATATTCACAAAATCGATTTTAAATCGATTATCGAATCGGAAGTGCAACCGATTAATCGATTTCAGTGTTGAGGCCGATTTTCCATCACTAGAACTTGTTCAGACCTTTTCAGCCAATCCCACTGTATATTCAGTCTTGGAAAATTGAGGGAGGGCACTTTATGTTGGACACAACACTTCAGTCAAATTTTCTGAAGTTGAATTAATTCAAAGTCCATAAATTTTACCAAAATTTAAATAAATGGTAATAGAATGGTGGCTCCTTGTCAATGTTAGGCAAATTTAAGATCCCGCACATGTGATAAATTCAAAGTTTTCAACCTGAACTGTGTTCAAACTGAGGCTGAAAGGTTGCCATGGTGATGCAGCCTCATTCTGACTACATTGGAAAGTGTGGGTGTGGCATTTACACAAGTTGCGCACAAATTGGTGCTATTTTGCCCTTATTGGCCTAGGTATGGGTATTCCAATAACTCCTACAGGTATTGTTGGATGAACTAAGTTATAGACCCCTCAGAATTTAACCAACACATTTAAAACTGAAGTGTCTCAGTCATGCATAGTTGAGCAAGTGTTACACTGTATGCCAATTTAACAGCCTAATAATATAAGATTGAGTGATTGAAAGCACCATAAATTTAATTTATCCATCATTTGAGAAGTACTTTGTAGTCATAACAAACTCATTAAAAATTGTGTTTGAAAAAATGATTGCGAAAGTATTTATTATGGTAGAGAAGGAATTAAGGTACAAAATTTAATAATCGGCCTAAAATATGCTTTGTTAATTTAGAAAAATTATGGTAAAATTGAAATATGATATATATATGTGTATACAAGAATGAAATCAGAAGGAATCTTTAAACAGAAATTTTGTCATGTTCGTTTCTCTTCACATCGCTTCTTTTCTGAACATCTGCTTCTGCGCCAATTCATTTGATGTAAATTTTGCTCATTCAACACTGGCAGCATTCTCTCTCTGATGTGTCTGTGTACCGTTTCCATTGTATCTTCTCCATCTCCTATTCATCCTCTATCTCCTACTCCTCCTTCAAGTCTCAGACTCCTGTTCTTGCAATTCCTCCTCGGATGCGTGCGGCCCCTGGCCTCTTTCTCATACTCCTCCTCCGTGCAGCTTCCTCTTCCAATGCCGTCCATGATATATCCTCTTTCACCTCTTTAACCTCCTCTTTCTCCATCTCCGCTTTCTCCGTTTCTCCTCCTCCCGCTCCTTCCGCAACTGCCTCAAACTTTGCATCCTCTCCTCTCCCTTTCCTGATTCTTGCTCCTCCTGGCCTCATCCTCATACTCCTTCTCCTGGCTGCTTCTTTCTCCAGTTCCGTCCAATCAAACTTTTTCTCCACTCTCTCTTCAGCCTCCTGCTTTACATTGATATGCATCGCCAAAGCTTCCATTACCACCTTGTTGACAAACATCTCCTCTCTCTCTCTTTCCACCTCCTCATTCCTCACAAATTCCTCCACCTTATACAGAACCTCCTCCTTCTCTTCCAAAACCTCTTCCTCTGAATCCTCTGAATCCTCTTTCTCATCTTCAACTAGCCATTTCTCCTCCTCCTCTTGGATCTCCTCAAAACTGTATAGAACCTCTTCCTTTTCCTCCTCCTCTTTTTCCTCCTCTTCCTGATCTTGCTCCTTTTCCTCTTTCTCCTCTTCATCCTCTTCTTTTTCCTCCTCCTGTTCCTCCTCTCTTTGCTCTTTTTCCTCCTCCTTTTCCACTGCGATATCCTCCTCAAATTCCTTAATCTCCTTTGCCTCTTCCAGAGAGTCCTCCTCCTTGTCTCTCCAGATTGCAACACCAGGCCTGTTCTTCTCTTCCTCGTCCTCCCTCTCCTTTGAGCACTCTTCCCTCTTCTTTCTCTCCTCTTCCTCCTTCTCTTCCTTCTCCTCCTCCTGCTCCTCCTCTCCTCCTATGAACAGGATATCCTCTGACCAGGAACCGTCCTCTTCTACGTCCCATTCGCAATAATCATACCAGAATTCAAACAGCTTGATGTCGCTACAACTCCAGCTCTTTGTGAAGACGAACTTCTTCTTGGGCATGGGATTCAGTCGAGTGTCGACATCTGTGACTCTGTCAAAATCCATTCTAGAGCTGGAGTTGCAGTCGTAGATGCCGCCATTCAGGATTGAAGGGGCTGATACCTTCGAGATTGGAATGTGGACGGCATAGGACAATGCGCTGGCCAGCGAGAGCTTTATATCCAAAGTCTTGTCCTTCCTCGCGATTTTAGGAGTAGGCATATCTGGAACGACCTCATCTTCTGCTTTTCTTCCATTTTTTGCTCTGAAGCAGCCTGTTACGGCTTCAACAGCAGCTGAAAAAGAAAAAAGAAAATGGGAAATTTGAGTCTGACGTGAAACATTCTTGACTCGCTGGTGTTTATTAAAACATCATATTATAAATCCTGGTAATGCAGTAGATCATGCAAAATTGGTTTATTTTACTTATCATTTTTGTCAGCAATATATAGCAAACTGTATAGGATTAATAATCAAATATAAATTTAGTGCAAAATTTTTCAAGCGCCGTATATGGTTAATAATTTTGAAAATAATGGTATGATAAAATGCTATGAAACTTACCATTGAAGAATCGCCGAGTGGCCCTCCGCTGTCTCTGCAGCCTTCCTCCCATTGAGAGAGTAAGCAAGAATGATAAAAAGACAATAAACACCTTTCAAACAATCAAAAGATTATCTGAAAAATAATAGCACGTCTGTTTTCCGAAGACAACAAACATACAAAGAATTTTGAATTGAAAGCGAGGCTTAATAGAGCTGATGTGTCGATAACGTTGTTATGGTATCGCCACCTACAGTTAGAAGACGCTAGCAAGGCATTCTGAGGTTTGTCAAGTGGGTACATAATCTTTGGTGTCACTCAAACTCATTTCTATCCACATATCAGTGGACTAGCAGTTAGTAGTGATGTCACAAAGCAACTGTGAATGAGCGGATGTTGTTTACATTGTTGTCTCTGCCAATCAATCACAGAGATCAGTACTAGGTACCAAAGGTCATAAATTGACTGACTGACTGTGGATTCCAGATTGGTCTCCCTGGAACAATTTTTGTTTGATTGCTAATATTGAGCTGATGGAAAGCCAATGTAGGCAAAATTAATAATTAAAATTTTGTAAAATCAGTTACAAATCGTCTCTGGTAAAATAAATTCCCACATTAAATGGAAATGATATTCCCGAAAAGGTCCTGTTTCTTAGTGCTTTTTTTTTCAAAATAATTCTTCTTTTTAAAATTTTTGTATGCACTGAAGAAAATGATAGGTGACACGAAGAAGCAGAAAAAGTTTGAATTTCTAAGATTCAAACTGAGGCTCAGAACAATGGTTGTTATGGTGACTCACCCTCATTCTGACCAGATGCAACAGCAAATTTGACCTTTCAAGCTTACATTTACAAATTCAAATTCAGATATTTGTATTTGACCATAAAAATCATTTACAATTACAAATCTTACA
Source organism: Platynereis dumerilii (assembly GCA_026936325.1). Lineage (NCBI taxonomy): Eukaryota > Metazoa > Annelida > Polychaeta > Phyllodocida > Nereididae > Platynereis > Platynereis dumerilii. Next base: position 31,179,702 of record JAPTHN010000006.1, read on the forward strand.
AGTTTGTATCTTTCTAAATTTCGGTCGAAGAGGCATTGACTAAGTTGAACTGACAATGCTGTTGTCACTGCCCCCTTTCGAAATTACATCAAATTAATAATCATACTGATTCTGGGGTACTGTAGGCCTAGTGTTCTACAGTGTTCTACAACAATATCAAAATCATGACTCTCACAACTTTTGCTGATAAGTTTCTTTTTACATTTTTACAGCACGACTGTGATATAACAATTTATTTCCGTATTATGTATATTGTAACGGTCTGTCGAAGTAATTAAATTTTAGTTGAAGTTGGTAGCGTGGAAAAATTCATTACTCAACAGCAGGTCACATAAGTTTTAAATAATTTATTGTTTTACCCTGCTACAGAATTTCTAAGTTCATCACTGGACACTGACAAGCAGCATCATTCATCATCATAAAATCATTCAACTCATGTCATTCACATCACTGATACAAAGTACACTGTAGATTGTCATTGGTTGCTTCAAGTTAACTTAGTAGAGTTTCATTGTTTGGACTTAGTCATTTTTCTTACCCAAAAATGGCTAAGCTCAAGCAAGGGACACTTGCCACCACAACTGGCTAACGGCAAATGCGCCGATCCGCCGAAAAAAATCGTATTTACGTGCTTCAAAAACCCACCCGCCAATCAGAGGGGCCCTCCCTGGCCTGACGAATCAGAGCGGGGCGCCAGAACTCGGCCGAGGCGCCGTCCAATCAGCGACAACCCGCGCCGAGGCGGAGTGCTCGTGGCAACCAATGACAAGCCAGCAAAAATCCACTGAAAAATTGTGGATTTCAGAAAACCCACGCAAAATCGAACGAGCAGAAAAATGGCTAAGTTCACAAACAGATCCAAATTCCTGAATATTACATTCATCATAAATCATTGAAAATGTCAAATATACAATTCTCAAAACGACCGGAGGCTTCGACAGCTCCGACCTTGACATTAGAAATAATCTCCAACCGAAAATTTACTCTAAAAATGCCTAACATCGCTCGCTCAAAACAGTGGAAAAATCGCTAAATATGGCCTGAAATGACATTCTTAGGATCCAAAAAGGTAAAAATACTAAATTCAAATTGTTTAAGATCATGTTCAGTCATTCTACAGTCTTAATTTTAAGTATTTATGCGAAATTCGGCGATGACAAAAGTGCCGGTCGAGCTGCATCATTGACAACAAAATGGCGATTCGAAGTGTGAAATTAATAAAATAAATCCTACCCCTAACATTACCCCCTACTTTAACATTCAATGTCCCCATGAATGTTTCCTAAATCCTGAATTAATAAAAATTTCAATAGGCTAAAAGTTTTCAAAAATTCACTAACAAATCTAGTTCTGAATTAATTGAAATTTCAATAGGCTAAAAGTTTTCAAAAATTCACTAACAAATCTAGTTCTGAATTAATTGAAATTTCAATAGGCTAAAAGTTTTCAAAAATTCACTAACAAATCTAGTTCTGAATTAATTGAAATTTCAATAGGGTAAAAGCTTTCAAAAAAAAAAAAAAAAAAAAAAAAATTTGTCATTAAATCTTAATGCGCATATATACATCCAATTGCGCAGAATTGGTCAAAAAGCTAACTATAACTCCCTGGAACATTCAACATTTTCAAAATTTAACAATAACTTGTAAAAAGCTCGGAATACAACAACAATAAATTGCATATAATGGACGGAACTAATCACAGTCAATTTACAATCATTGCAAGTTAATACTGAACCTGAACTTCATTACGCAATAATTCCATTTAATAAATGTATATATTCAACAAATTATGCTGCCTTAAAGGTGGAATCACGAAGTAATAACATTGGCAAAAAAAAAAAATTGACATGTAACATTTAAATATCGACACACAATAACAATACAACATACAAGACAAACAGGACAGTACACATTACAATTTTAACAATCCACTTCACAGTTTCTCATTCAAACTTGAAATACATCAAGTCCATAAAGTTACTCCAGTTGTCTCAAATCTAACATTACTAGGAATTGATCATCTGAAATAGATTTACAATAATAAATCAAATTTTTGAAAGTTCATGGAATAGACTAAGCCTAACATTACACAAGATAGACTAGGTCCTGAAAAATTCATAAAATTGAATGATTCCTTAAATTTAAATTCTTATAAATCCGAACAATCACATTTATTCACAACACGGAACATACTGGACCTCTCACACAATGGATGGATAATCTTTCTTTACCAGATAGGCCTGACTGGGCTCCTTCCTAGGTATTATGAAAATTTATGATCTTACATTGATTAGTAGATAGTATTGCATTATTCAATAACAATTCCATCATTACTGTTATCGTTACTAACTACAACTTTCCTGTTACTTTCCAGCAACAATTGAGAATATAATCCGGACAGAAAATTACATCTACCGGCAAGAACCATACAGATCTTCGTCTGCTGGTGACAAGAGTACAAGTGAAATTTATGACAATTTTGTTATTAAACTTTTCTCTAATTCTAGTAACACTAATAATCCTACTTTTCTAAAGTTAAGCTAAATGACATTTCTACTAATGTAACCTAACACTATAAATTTTCCTCTACAATCAAAAGCTAAGAAATAATGGAATGATAAATAGGTTAAATAGAATAAATAGTATAAATAGAATAAATAGAATAAATAACAATGTCAACTTTCAGGTGGAGGACGCATGACGAGGGATAACGGTTGAATATGAGTTGAAGAGACGGTTGAATATGAGTTGAAGAGACGGTTGAATATGAGTTGAAGAGACGGTTGAATATGAGTTGAAGAGACGGTTGAATATGAGTTGAAGAGACGGTTGAATATGAGTTGAAGAGACGGTTGAATATGAGTTGAAGAGACGGTTGAATATGAGTTGAAGAGACGGTTGAATACAAGTTGAAGAAACGGTTGATGGTAAGTTGATGGTAAGTAGATGAACTGTCGATGAATGTCAACGATGATAAGTCAGTTGATTAGTCACTATCGTCAGAGTCTGTATCCACATACTTAGGTGTTATCTCAGTTTTTCTTTGTTTGCGTTTCGGCTTCAACGGTTGGTCTGATGGTCTTTTTGTAGCTTGTTTCTGAGTTGATGAAGTAGATGTGGTAGATTTGGATGATGATGATTTTGAAGATTTTGATGAAGTGGTAACTTTCTGGGATGGTTGGACTTCTTCAGGTGGTGGCGAGAATACTGGATGACACTGAAGTGTGGTGGTTAAATTTTGGATGGCTAGGGTGAAGTTATTGATTGCAGTGTTCTGGGCACCAGCCTGCTGGGCCAATATAACGAGGTTCTCGTTGGTGTGTTCGAGAAGAACTGACAAATTGTTGAAGGCAAGGGTTGAATTTTCGAATGCAGTCAAAATGGCATGGTTGGATGGTTCTGTTGTCTGTGAAGATGAAGAGGCCAGCTCTGGTGGTGCAGGTGTTTGTGACGATGACGTAGATAGAGGTGTTGATACTTGTGTTGATGATGAAGTGGAAGATGAAAAGGTTTGCGTCGATGTGTTGATATTTCTTGAAACGGGTGATACGGGGCGGTCTGATGAATCTGAAGAATCTGAAGATGAGGAGGACGAAGACGAAGAAGAAGATGACGAGGATGATGTCGATGGGCTTGGGGAGGGTGGCAAGGGGATTGAGGAGTACGGGTTAACTTCCAAGTTGATAGGGAGGGGGGCGCATTCGGCCAGCGAATGCGCCGGGCTGGCAGAGTTGGCAGAGTTGAATTGAAGAACCATCTCCTCGCTCAGTTCAGCCAGCTGTTCTATCACTCTGTCTTCTGCGTTGGGGCAGCTTGGTTGAGTTTCCGACGATGACTCACTCCTTCTTCCTGCCCATGCCTCCTTACTCTGTTGCCTCCCCATGACCCTAATATGTCTACCTACAACTACGCCCTGGGCCCACGGATTAACTTTAAAATAAGCCTCATCAGGCAATTTGTTGCGGCTTAGCTCCATCATTCGTTGATGCCTTTCGAAGGTTCGGCAATGATCCCTGAGTCTATCCGGCCACAGGGTTCGAAACCCACACAAGGTGCATCTTCCGGGTGTCTCCTCATCTGCCAGGTGGCACTTCAAAAAGTGGAGCCGGGTGTGATGCTTGTCATTCTGGTATGTGCAAAGCATGCACTCATACATCCTTCCTCTCGAACCTGAAAATTGTCATTATTTATTTTTCAAAAATTTCTTTCTGTAGATTAGACAACCATCTAGGGACCGAAGTCCCACTGTATGGCTTGAGTTTGTCATGATGTAGAACTCTTTTCTTTCCGCTCCTGTTGAGTTGGATCTGGTAGATCCAATCGTTGAATTTATTAAGTACTATTCCTGGACCCTCATAAACAGGTTGAAGTTTTGGACAGATTCCTTCTTGTCGCTTCTCATTCAACACCCAAACAAGCTCCCCTGTTCGGTAATTAAAACTAGATGCCTTTGCATCATACCTAGATTTTTGCCTATTTGCTGCTGCCTGTAAATGATCTCTAGCTATTTGGTGAGCTTTAAACAACTTCTCACGCAAGTCAGACACATATTGGCCTGGGACTAAACCTAATTTATTACCAGTTTTTCCCAACAAAGCTATCTCAAGCGGACTCCTCACTTCTCGTCCTAAGATCATCATATTTGGAGAGAGTGTCGTAGACTCGTGTGGTGTTGACCTGTACGCTCCTGCAAGGCAACCTAAGTATAAGTCCCATTCTTTCTGATCTTTAACATACGCCCTAATCATGGCAAGCAATGTTTTGTTGAATCTTTCTACCTGCCCATTACACTTCGGATTTCTAGGTGTAGTTCTTGTTTTTCTAATGTCGAGTAATTTCGAAAGTTCCTTAAAAAGCTTACTTTGAAAATTTCTGCCTTGATCTGTATGTAAATCAATAGGAGATCCGAATCTGCTTATCACTTCGTTGACCAGTACTCGAGCGCAAGTTTCAGCTGTCTCGTCTGGAACTGGAAATATTTCAACCCACTTTGAAAAATAATCACTTACCACCATTATGAACCTATTCTTCCTTTCGGTTACTGGAAAGGGGCCTAACATATCAAGTCCTAACCTATCCCATGGTCCTCCCACTGGCATTGAACCCAGAGGTGCCTTAGGATTCTTAGTTGATTTCTTAGTTGAAGCGCAAACATCACACTTTGCTATCCAAACATTAACATCATTCTCAATGTCGAACCAGTAGAACTTTTGTAGAGTTCGCTTCAAAGTTTTCTTCCTGCCTAAATGTCCTGACAAAATGCAGTCGTGCATTTGTCTCAGAACCAAGTCTCGCAACTGTCGAGGAATAATTAGCTGCAAGTAAGAATCTGTACCATCTACTTTATGAAATTTCTTGTACAAAAGACCATCAATGAATTCAAGACTGTTGAAAAAGTTCCAATAATGTCGAATTGCTGGACTACATCCGGCAATCGTTGCTCCAGTTGGTCTAAATCCAGCCTTCACCCATTCAATCACTTTAGCCAACTCAGGATCAGATTTCTGGTACATCTTTAACTTCAAATAGTCTACTTTGTCAGACGCAACTTTTCTCAAGTGCTTAATCGAGTCTGACCCCCTACTTAACATATTAATTAACTTTGGCCACAATCTGCCGTCGTCGGGAGACAGCCCTAAAAACGTTGAATAAGGCCAGAAAACATGTTCCGAAAACTTGCCAAATTTGTTGATCGTAGAGTTAGTAAATTCAGTCAGCACAGATAAAATCCATGCCAGGATCAGATAGAGTCTGACAAAAAGACCTCGTTGATTATTGACAGTTGATTTCATTCTGTTGATTATCATGGCATCTTCGATCTCATTGCCTCGCATCTCATAATGCCTCTTGTGGCACTTCTTACATGGACCACATCTCAATTCACTGAGTCCACAATTACACTGTTGTGGATTAGGACACCTGGACATAGCGTCAGCATTTAAATGCTTGTTACCCGGCCTATGCTCAATTTCAAATACATAAGTTGAGAGTGTTTCTATCCATCTTGCTATCCTTCCCTTAGGCTCCTTCAAATTGAAAAGCCATCTTAAGGGTAAGTGATCAGTTCTGAGTGTGAATGACTTTCCTATAAGATAATGCCTGAAATATTCAACAAAGTACCTAACTGCAAGCAATTCTCTGTCAGTGACACAATAATTCCGCTCAGCCTTATTCAATGTGCGACTGGCATACGCTACAACTCTCTCCACTCCATCTTGAACTTGACTTAGCACCGAACCTATGGATTCCAGGCTAGCATCTGTGTCAAGAATAAACTTGCAGTCTGGTAATGGAAAAGCCATCACTGATGGGCCTGTCAAAGCGACCTTTAACTCTTCAAATGCCTTCTGACAATTCTCGGTCCAAACAAACTCAACATCCTTCTTGGTCAATTCTGTTAGGGGCCTAGCAATTTCCGCAAAATTCTTGATGAACCGGCGATAATAATTTGCACAGCCCAAGAATTGTCTTACATGTTTGGGAGTTCTAGGAGTTGACCAATTCACAACAGTGTCGATATTGCTTGGACTCGGTTGAACACCTTTCTCTGAAACGATGTGACCAAGGAATTGAACTGATGACTCAAAAAGTTCACACTTATCTGGCTTGATCTTCAAATTTGCAGCCTGCAATCTAGTTAGCACTTGTCGTAACCTCAGTAAATGATCTGAAAAATTCCTGCTAAACACTATGATGTCATCGATAAAAACTAGGCAAATTTCCCATTGCAGACCTTCGAGAGCCAATTCCATAACACGTTGAAAAGTAGAAGGCGCATTAGTTAAGCCAAAACTCATCCGTGGACACTCAAAATGGCCGATTCTTGTACTAAACGCAGTCTTTTCTATGTCTTGCTCAGCTACTCTAATTTGGTTGAATCCTGAAATAAGATCAATTGTGGAAAACATAGAACCTCCTGCTAACGTATCTAGACAGTCCGAAATCCTTGGTATCGGTTGAACAACTTTCACAGTCACTTCATTCAATTTCCTATAATCGATACACACCCTGGTTTCCCCCGACTTCTTTAAAACTAAAACGATTGGCGCTGACCAAGGTGAAACAGATTTTCTAATCACACCACGTTGAAGCATCTTCTCTATGGCCTCTTTGTCTTTGCCTTGTAATGCCAATGGAACTCTTCTTGGGGGTAATTTGATCGGTTTTGCATCGCCAGTATCAATCTGATGAGTGGCCAGCTGCGTACAACCCAGATCAAACTCATCTCTGGAAAAGGCCTGTTGAAATTCAATTAATAACTTTGCAATTTCTTGACATTCCCAAGGCTCTTTGCCTGGAATGACACGTTGATACAGATCTCTTAAATGATCTGGCAGATCTTCAGTTGAAATACTACCAAGCCTCTCTACTTGATTACTATCTATTTCTTCTGTTGATAATTCCTTCATACAGTTGATGGGAAAGCTAAATCCCATGAGTTCACCTTTATGAACTACAGCTTCCGTTGAAAAGGGATTCATAACTCTAATTTTGTAAGAATGTGGATTTGTAGACTCAATTAAACAAGGGGCTGCAGCCAATTTATTCCTCTCCATGAATTGCGAAACTGGCTCAATCAACAACTTCTCACTTTGTGCCCCAATGCATCTCTCAATTTCTACATCAATCAAAGCTTCACTAAACTCGGAAATCCTAAGATCCTCACTGCACATGACCTTCCTAACCTCAGAAGTACCCACATTAATACATGGAATGACCCATCCATTCCATCTCAATTCATTCTCACTCAACACTAAGTCGAACGGACCCTCATCTAAACCAAGTAAAATGTCCGCACCCAGCAGACAGTCATCCATTATATCCGCCACTGCGATATAATGTTTCAGCTTCACAGGTCCTACCTGGAAACATAACTCAACACTTCCTAAACTTCTAAGTGGTTTACCATTTGGTCCAATTAAACGTCTACTTGTGTCCTTCCAAGGTCGATTTCCCACAATGTTTAGTCTATTCCATATTCTCTCAGACAAAACTGATGCTGCTGCACCAGTGTCCACAGTAAACAAAATTTCTTCACCCTCAATATTCCCATCAACATAAACTCCCTTCAATTTTGGCACTGCTCTGCCAATCCCAAAATCATCTACTTTGTCTTCACTAAAGTCTACTACTTCCTCATTGAAATAAGGCAGTTGCTCAAAAACTGAAAAATTTTCACTTTCGGAGTCTGACTCCTTTCTCAAACCCGTATTTCCTAACTCATTTTGCAAAGTATTCAGAATACTCTGGGTCGTCTCTTGGCCTACAGAGATGACCCCTGGTTGTTTAAAGTTGATTGTCTCTGATAACTCAGATTATCTAGGCCAACCATTTCTGCTTGAAATTGGCCACCAGCACCTACAACTAAATCTTCCTTACAAACTGTCGGCTGGTTTTCTCTTTGTTGAACTTTTGGTTGAATCGGGCTCTGCACAGCCGCTTGCATCTGACCGGACACATAAGGAGGCTGAGAGCAATCCTTAATAAAATGTCCTTTTTTTCCACACCGATAGCACAGATATTCACCCCTTGGTGAATTGCTGGGCGGCCTACCTCTGCCGGCCCCAGAACTTCTACGTTGATCAAACAGAACTTTATTCTCCAAACTTGACACTCTGCCGTTGATTTCCTTCACTTCTGCTTGTAGATTTAAAAACTGGGTGGAAGTGACCATCTCTGCCTTGATCTTGGTCAGGTCACCCTGAATCTCCTTCAGAATCTCATCAGTTGAAGTTTTACGTTGATTTGTTTGGGCAGTGCTGGTCGAAACTTGCTGCCTATTGCCACTGCGTAATGGCATTCTAGCAACTTTATCTGTGGAAACCTCAGTTGATTCATCATCATCATCAGAGTCATCTGCAGGCCTAACTAAATTTATAGCCTTTCCCTTGCGGCCTCTACTGCCTGCACCACTACTTCGACTCTCAAGATATATCACAACCTCCTTGACAGCCTCGTCAATAGTCTCTGGTTCTTTGACAAACTCAACTTGATGACGAGCTGTGTCATCACTCAGGCCGTTCAAGAAAAACTGCAAAAGATCAACTTGTCGAACCTCTGTAGATCTGTTTGGAAAAGCCTTGTCATATAACCTCTTCAAATCAGTGGCATAATCTTCGACACTCTCATCCGGCAACTGAACTCTATGACTAAGTTTCACTCTGAATGTCTTTGGCACTTCTATGACTCTGAATCTACTGTTTAGTTCCCGAACTAAGTTCCTGTAATTGGATCTAGCTTCCCTTGACAATTGCGTGAACACAAATTCTGCTGCCGGCCCCTGCAGTCTGGGCAATAACTCATCCAACTTTTCACTGCTCGACCAACGTCTCCTTCGAGCAACATCCTCAAATCTTTCCATCCAAACCTCCCACTTCTCTTTGCCTAAGAATGGTGGCAACCTGCCACTATTTCCACCACCACTTCTTGAATTTCCTCTGTTAGGGCTAGACCCATGTTCAACTTCTTCAGAGTCCGACTCCGTAGCAACAGAGTCACAGACATTTGACCTACTCCTAACTCCTGCCTCATCACGTAGATTGGCCTGACTCTGCCTCATATTACTTAACAGCTCATTGGTCATATCGTTGAGCGACTGCTGCAACACACCAGCAATAGAAGTTGAAATGTCTTGACCAATTTGTTGAAGACCATTTCTAAGCTCAACTAACCCTTCATCACGCTCTTCATTCGTAGATTTCGAGACAGGCTCTTGATCGGAATCCTCCCAAATTCGTCCCTTAGACCTAGTGAAATACCCGGATGGCCCATTTGCACCTAGCTCACTAACATTTGCATCACCACTGGGACCGTCATCCGACCTACCTAATACCTCATCTCCAAGCGCCCTACTCGCACTAGATGAAATCGGGAGAGCCGATTGTCTCTTACTTGAACTCTCACTTGCGGAGTCCATTCTCTCAATTGTTCAACAATGACAACAGTACAATGTATCAGTTGAATTGCAAACTACACACTAAAGTATAATTCGCCAAATTGTAATCACAAAATTTTCCAAGTTGAAACACACAAGTAGAATTTCTAAGTTGAATCGCAAAAATTGCAAGTCAAAATCTCAAAGTAGAATTTCTCAAGTTGTATCTACAAGTTGAAAATCTAGTTGAAATTTCTAAGTTGAATCTCAAAATTTTGCACGTTGAAACAAGTAGAATTTTCAGATGCAAACTTACAGGACAACACACAACACTTCACAGTTGATCTCTAACCGTTGAGCGTCACTGTAGAATTAATATGTAGATTCTCTACTTTTCAAAAGTAAAGCTAAAGTCGTTGAAACACGTTTTGTAGATGACAATACCTGATAACTTACAGTTGAAAACTTATCTAAATGTTGAATTTCTGAAAATTGCTACTAACAAAATTTTATTTATTTCAGTTGATCAACACCTAGAAAAATGGAAGTGGATGTAAGGGAAAAAATGAAGTGCGCATCAACAGAGCAGACGATAGATTTCAAGTACGGCCAAGAGAAAAAAATGGAACCTCCGAAGACTCAAGCCAACAGAGATTAAATTTTTTTTTTTAAATAATCAACCCAAATTCAACGTATTTAAGTCTAAAAATTTACTGTTGAGCTGCCAGGCATGCAACTAGGAAATGGACATATTTGAAGTCAACTACTAAAGGCCTGGACACTTCAAAACCACGATTCTTTAATTCATATTCAAGGATAGCGACTACCGTTGAAAGAAGTAACTCTTCGAATTCCATATTGAATGAATTGTAACTCTGAACTCAATTTTTAAAGTAGAATTCCAAATAAAGTTTTTCTCTCTTTGAAATTTTTACTTACTCATCTCGACTGATGATAAGTTGAACTAAGTTGAATTAAGTTGAATTAAGTTGAATAAAGTTGAACAAAGTTGAATTTAAGTTGAAATTGTTAAAGTTGATTTTGAGTTGAAATGAGTTGAAATAAATTTTTGTTGAAATCTAGTCTTCGCTTTGCTCTGTCGTAGCGCATCTGCAATAAAATTAATAATTAAATTTCAATGGCGTTGAATCCGTATCGCTGGATGCTTATGTTGAATTAAAACATCCCACCGCTGCCACCAAAAATGTAACGGTCTGTCGAAGTAATTAAATTTTAGTTGAAGTTGGTAGCGTGGAAAAATTCATTACTCAACAGCAGGTCACATAAGTTTTAAATAATTTATTGTTTTACCCTGCTACAGAATTTCTAAGTTCATCACTGGACACTGACAAGCAGCATCATTCATCATCATAAAATCATTCAACTCATGTCATTCACATCACTGATACAAAGTACACTGTAGATTGTCATTGGTTGCTTCAAGTTAACTTAGTAGAGTTTCATTGTTTGGACTTAGTCATTTTTCTTACCCAAAAATGGCTAAGCTCAAGCAAGGGACACTTGCCACCACAACTGGCTAACGGCAAATGCGCCGATCCGCCGAAAAAAATCGTATTTACGTGCTTCAAAAACCCACCCGCCAATCAGAGGGGCCCTCCCTGGCCTGACGAATCAGAGCGGGGCGCCAGAACTCGGCCGAGGCGCCGTCCAATCAGCGACAACCCGCGCCGAGGCGGAGTGCTCGTGGCAACCAATGACAAGCCAGCAAAAATCCACTGAAAAATTGTGGATTTCAGAAAACCCACGCAAAATCGAACGAGCAGAAAAATGGCTAAGTTCACAAACAGATCCAAATTCCTGAATATTACATTCATCATAAATCATTGAAAATGTCAAATATACAATTCTCAAAACGACCGGAGGCTTCGACAGCTCCGACCTTGACATTAGAAATAATCTCCAACCGAAAATTTACTCTAAAAATGCCTAACATCGCTCGCTCAAAACAGTGGAAAAATCGCTAAATATGGCCTGAAATGACATTCTTAGGATCCAAAAAGGTAAAAATACTAAATTCAAATTGTTTAAGATCATGTTCAGTCATTCTACAGTCTTAATTTTAAGTATTTATGCGAAATTCGGCGATGACAAAAGTGCCGGTCGAGCTGCATCATTGACAACAAAATGGCGATTCGAAGTGTGAAATTAATAAAATAAATCCTACCCCTAACAATATAGTACATATATAATTATGTATCGGCATGCGACCTGAAGAAAACAAGAATAATTTTTTGGTAACAGTAGTACATTGATGATGCTCGTTGATGAGGCTTTACAAGTTTACATCCTGTATTTTTGCAATGATAGCACAATTGGCACCATGATAATGATACTAGTTTGTATCAGTATCATGCGCAAAGTTATAAATAGCCGTTTTTATAGAGAATCGCATCAAAGGTATGAAAGAGCTCATGTACAATTCTTTTTATGTATGTATGCCTGTGATTAAATGTGTTTGCCGAATCATCACTTGTGTGCTTGACTACTCGACAAAATATTTATTCAAGTTAAACTTAAATCAACTTGTAAAATTTTATATTTTGATGATTGAATGCATTTTGGTTTCTTCAAGTTAAAGAACTGAAATTTTTGTTCAATTTAATGAAGTATGATTTATTTTCAATTGAGTGAATTAAATAATTTGTTTTGAGTGATGTGTCTGATCAAATGTCAATTCTATGTGCACCCTCTGAGGGATGGTTGTTTTCTCACCAAATGAAAAAAAATATATATATATTGATTACTGATATATGATAAAAATAAAATATGTTGTATATGTTTCTGGTATTTTCTGCCAGTGTTTTTTGTTAAATGTTCAATATTTGTTGAGCTGTGATTGTCATCAAAATTAATATAAAGGAAAGAATCTCAAATTTATTTGAAACAATGGAAAGGTTGTTTGATTTTTCACCAGATTTGCTAATTCTGGGCATTGGATTTTTTTAAAGGTGGCTATGCAAATAAAAGGCCACTCAGTGGTCATTCTCACCGTTAGACCACTGCATGACTCTTGTCCAGTTGAAAGCATTCTTGCCTCATTCACAGCAGACCTGGGTTCAAATCTCGATTAGATGGAGTATCATCCCCAGAAAGATGAAGTCCATTATCTAAATCTCAGTGTCCAGAATGACTCCAGATGTTACACCAGAAAATTGCTCAATGTTGATTAATTTACAAATGACATTTTTTTGCCCGAAGAAATTCCGCAAGTAGGGGAGACCGGCAGGGGCCAGATTAAGGTAGCAGGAGGCCCTAGGCTGAACCTCAATGTGAGGCCCCTTGTCGGACCTGACCTGAGACCGCCAATCACTGCAGAATTTCACCTGTGATTCCCATCTTCTGTTTGTGAGCTGAGCAATGTCACCAAAGCAAATTTGTAGGTTCGGTTGAAAAAAAAAAAAGCAAAAAAATGTACGAAAGTTGCAGAAAAAATTGGAAATTGTACATTTCTTCCAAGATAAAAGCACATTTTATCCAATTATTGCACAAATATTTCTGGGATTTTTTTATCATACAAATTTCTACAATAGTCATAGATTCTTAATAATTATTATTATGGCATAAACTATTAAGATAATAGTACTAATTTGCAGATGAAAATTGAAGAAATTCTATGGTTGTTTTGAAAATTTCTACTACTATTGCACAAACCTACATGATTATTTTTAAAAAAATTATGATTTTTCTGCCAAATGTTTGCAAATATGATTGTACGATTGATGGCAAAGGTATTTCCAGGCTAAATGATCTAAATTGATCTATTATAAATTTTGGGGCCTCTTTGTATGCAATTTGGCTCAAGTTGTCCTCTTGATTTTTTACTTTGTACAAATTTAACAATTTCTTCACTCAATGTGAGGCCCCCCTGAGGTGTGAGGCCCTTGGCTATGATAGGCTACTCAGTCTAATGGATAATCCAGGCCTGGAGACTGGGGCACGTTGGTCCGCTTTTTTATTTTTTGGCTGTCATTCAAAAACTTCTAAATATTTGAAACATCTTTTTACTGACTGACTTCTGAACATCTACATTCTACAATACCCTAAATGCCAAACCAAGGCGATCTACCTTCTATGGTTGTGGAGAAAAATAAGTTTGAAAATTGTGTTTTTTTAGGTCCAACGTGCCCCAGACCCGTTCAAATATTTTTGACTAAAAAGGCTAAAAGGGATACCACTAACGGTCTCTTCATTGGGGATTTGGATAACTGCGCATGTTTTATGAAAGAAATATTGGGGATGGTCCAACGTGTCTCGAGGTCCGTTTCCTGGTAGGGTGTGTCAATTTATAATTTTTATGCAAATTCAAAAAGCACTAGTGCCTAAAAGGTGCGTTTTGACCTGGAGAATCCAAATCTGTTATCGAAATGGCGATACGACAATTCTTACCTACTTCAATTTTGGTTCAAAGTTTCAATATATTTTTTATTTTTGACCATTTTCGCCAATCCGCGGTTCTCTATTACTTTCTCAGTATTTGTCACACTGAATTCTAACTGCCATGGTTGGAAAGCTCTCAAAAAGAGCTACATTTTGCATACCACCATCAATTGTCTATGACAATATCTTGACTCCCATTGGTCCTTTGGCTTGCACTTTTTAGAAATCAAAGCGTTGCAGACAGTCTAATTTTTAATTTTTTTCACTGATAATTGCAGTGATTCACATTATAAGGTTCCAGAATGACCAAATATAAAAACTTTTTGATTTTTATCATGAGAGTGCCTGGCTTGTGAGTGATGAAGTTTTAATGTTTAAGTTATTTGTAAACTCGTAAAATGTGAGATGGGGTCTGTTGCATTGCATATCATATCTTCGTCAGAATTTATTGCAGGGCAACATGAATGGTACCATATGAAAGAAAATACTCTTAGAATTCTCCTGGTACCAGTCATGTTGTCCTATATTTATTTTGTGTGAAGTTAAAATATAAAATATAACGCCCCTCCCTGATTTATTTCTATAGTTTTTACAAAATGTAGCATTAAAACTTCCAAGCTCAGAAAGTGGGATTTTCAATGGTCAAAAATTGTAAAAATATTTTATTTGCTTATTCTGGAACTTGGAGAATGAAAAATCACAGCAATTATCAGTGAAAAAATCTAAAAGCCTTTTTTTAACAGGATTAGGCTGTCTGCAAAACTTTCATTTCTGAAAAGTGTAGGCTGAAGGGCCAATGGGAGTCAAGATATCATCCTAGACCATTAATGTTGGTATGCAAAATGTAGGTATTTTTGAGAGCTTCCCAACCATGGCAGTTAGAATTCTGTATGACAAATACTGACAAAGTTATAGAGAACCGCGGATTGGCGAATATGGTCAAAAACGAAGAAAACATTGAAACTTTAAACCAAAATTGAAGTAGGTCAGAATGTCATATCACAATTTTGAAAACAGATTTGGATTCCCCAGGACAAAAAGTCCCTTTTAGGCACTAGGGCTTCTTAAATTTGCACAAAAATTAAAAATTGACACACCCTAGTTTCCCGGTCTCCCCATCTTTCGCACCGACACTGCTCTATCACTGCAAGTGCTCGAGCTAGCATATGAACTTGTTTCTGCAATATGAAGCTAATCCGTCCTGGTTCCTTCCTTCCTGTCTTTTCAAAGTACTAGAGGTGCAGTTCTGACCAATTTTTGACGAAGACCTTTCACATTGAAGCAGCTGACTGAAATTTTCACACAGGCCTCCTAGTACTCATTTAACATTTAACATTTATTTAAGTTTATAGACCCCCAATTGAACCAACTCAGCGAGACTTAACGATACAATTGAAAGTATATCAACTTAATAATTGACACTGGATTTAAATGTACTTAAAAGAGACTGTGTCTCAGATTTTTATAAAATCGAGAAATCGATTGGATTTAAATGTCACTTTAAAGAGTCTTTGTCTCAAATTATTAAACTAGAAGGCAAACCAGTTTGCTATGGCCGTACAGGAGCCGTCGTCAGACTTAGAGGGATTGATAGAAGCATATTGGCTGTGATTGTTGGACTTGGACCACTCTGACGTTTCACCGCCACCAGTAGTGGGACTTTTAAGTAAAAAAAGTTCGAGACGTTTCACCGCTTATGTAAAATTATGTGAATCAACTCAACATTGCCTTGTACAGTAGCTATCTGAACATGGTGAATCGGTGATCCAGGTGATGACTTGACATATGCTTCAGATAACCTAACACAAATTAACTGCAGTTTGAACACCAGATGAAGTGATGACCCCAGAAGACAAACCAATGCATTTTCTTTATGATTTGATTTGATTTGATTTATTTATTCAAAATAACAACATATGAACAATACAAAAACAATGGGAGTTTAAGTAAAAAATTACAACGTAACTCCCACTAACTGGCAGAATTAAGCATTTTCAAATTAGTTATAAAATTCTTGATTGACATGAACGGTAGGGGGAGACCATTTAATTTCCAAGGGGGGTTGGAGTTTTCCTTGGGGAGAAATTATTTATTTTCACGGGACGACGGAAGTATTTATTTATTTCAAGTGCGAAGTCTTCAAATATTCATTCCAAAAGCAAGCATCGCCTTATTAAGAAAATAACCCCAAGGTCCCCCCCTGACATTAAATGGTGCATTGGTGGCCTAATACAAAAATATTTATCCATCTGTATATCTAGTCATATGCATATGCACCAACTTGATCGCTCATCTGCCTGCCTGCTCAAAAATTATGGACACTGGCTCCAGCTCTATCAGTCACAGCCAGCAAATACCTGTTAACTTGATCTACCACTAGGGGCGCTGCAGCATCAAGTAGCACGGCGCCATCTGTTGGGGCAGCAGTGTAGGTAGCCTGCAGACCATCACTGGTTGAAAATTTTTATGCTTTCTAATTTTTTGTTTGTTTCAAGTCTGGAAAATACTAAAGCATCCAGTAAAACTCTAAAACTGAATTTGAATCATTGCACATACATTGGATATTGAGCATGATGACAAACACACTGTATTTTAAAGCATGTTTGGAGCATAATATATTTTCAACCGCAACATTCTGCAGATTAGGAATGAGCTGGTTTTGAGATTTTTTTTGCATCTCGTGGAAAGCAAGTGAAAGACACTATTTTGGGTTAAATAAAGCTCTGGATATACAGACTGACAACACTGTTGGAATACAGCCATCTAGTTATGCTTTTCACAACTTTTTGGCGAATTTTACGGCAGGGGCGCCACCCGCACGACGTAAATTTGGTGCGCCCTCTGTCGCAGTCGGTAACCAAGACAGCAAGATGGCGGCGAGGCACTCGAAAAAATGCATGAAAGAAAAGTCGGTTTTGTAATTGCTGCATTACGCTGCCGAAAAGAGATGTACATCAAATTTTGCAGCACACAGCACGAGAGCATGAGTAATAAAGGTATTCTGCCAAGTTATGGCCCCCATAGACTGCTAGTAAGTGAGATCTCGACGTCAGACGATCGTGAATGGGATCGCGGACGACATCGGACGACGTTTTCTCTATCTGCTAAATGGCCGGTACCACCCCTGGTGGTACGGCCATAATAAAACATATAAAAAGTGTTGAAATATTTTTCAACTTAAGAGTCTAAAAAATCAAGAAATCGAAGACATTTAATTCAAGTCACACTAAAAGCATGTTTAAAATAGTGAGTCTTCAATTTTGTTTTGAATGCAGCATAATTGCTGCAGTGTCTAATATCCTCTGGGAGCTCATTCCAAGTTGACGGAGCAGGGCATTACAGTAGTCTATGTTACTAGTTACAAAAGCATGAACGATATTCTCAGTTGTGCGTTGATCCAAATAGCTCCGGATCTGACGAATCCTTTTCAATTGAGCAAACCCCTTGCGGCTGACATTTTTGACATGGTCAAACATGTACATGTGAGGGTCAAATACTACTCCAAGGTTTCTTAGGCTTTGTGATGGATGAATTTCAGCTTGACCCACTTTGATCACATTTAAGTCCACCTTGCGTAGTTGATGCTGCGTTCCTAAAAACATGCATTCGGTTTTACTGTCATTGATTTTTAAACGATGCGTTAGCATCCATGAGCGAACTTCCTCCATACACCTGTCGAACTTTGCAATCATATCTTGCTCCAGCATCTTATTTCCGGGATGATAAGATAAATATAACTGATGATCGTCAGCATAACCTCCCACTCTGATGTCAGGTAGATGTCTCTCAAAGATAGAATATAAAGTAGTAAGATATCCAAGGAATATAACAGGCCCTGCACAGCTACCCTGCGGTACACCGTACTTCATGCATGCTATGCACTCCTACTTTTCATACTTTTTTAGAATTCCTCCTGCTTTTCCTACTATTTTTGGCCAGTCCTACTTTTGTGAAATCCAGAAATGGTAAATTTTATTCAACTGGCAAACCTTGTCTTTTCATAGGACAAGGTTCAAACTTAGAGTCAGAAATTTCGGACATTTAACTGAAAAAAATCCTGAAGGCTATAATTATACATTCTTTGGTACTTATCTTGAGGCGAAAATTGTGCACTTTGCAATGAAGGCATCAGAAATGACGACAGTATCTGATCCCTTTGTCGTGTTATTTGGCAAAATATGACCGAAAGCAGGCTCCTACTTACCCACAATTAATGATCCTACTTTTTTTGGCCAAAGTCCTACTTTTTTCGGGAGGGCTGCTAGGAGGCCTGTTCACAACTATTTTCGGGTATTTGGTAATCTATTTTCAAAAAAAATCATACATGAAGCAAATGTTTAAGTTACTTTTCAGTTGCCACAGAAATGAAAGCTCAGTGCACCCAGTGCAGCTAAATATTTTAAACCAAATTCAACAAATAGGCTGTATTTTATAATAATAATATTATTAATTTGTATAGCATCAATTTCATTAAACTGCTCATCAGTGCTTTTGTGGAGTTATGAATAAATTTTTTTGAATAAATAAGTTTCTAGGTTTTTCTTAAACATGACTAGTGAATATGTGTTTTTCAGACTATTGGGCAAATCATTCTATAGTTTAGGAGCAAACAAGGAGAAAGCTTGCTTCTCGCAACCATGGCCACTGATCGATGATAGTTCTAACAATTTATGAGTGTTACTTCTCAGATTAGCAGATTATCTAAATAAATTTTTGAAAATATATATGTCTGACCCTGAGAAAATGTATTTCTTGACAGGTTTTTAAGTATTTCAAGGCACATTCCATTTTCCTTCCAAACAAATATATTAATTTTATATTTCAAACTAATTTGGGCGAAACAATTGCCATGTATGTTTTCTGTCAGAAGTCCAAAGCTACTTGAGGTGCATCGGCCGAAACAATCCCCGGCAAACAGGCGCTGCTTGAATACCTTAGCATCCATATCATAGCTCATCTGCCTTGATTGCCAGACATTTCTCTCATAACATTAGGTAATACCAAAATCTTAATATGAGCTCAGAAATTAGAGATGATATTCGTCATGAGAAATAAGGGGCCATGTATGGCCTCTGGAACTCCCAGATTTAGGAACTATTAATTTTGGAAGACCTCGGTTATTGCCTCAGCAAATGGGTTGAACATGTGTATACCTGTTTGGAATGCAATGAAAAACATATTGAAATACTTATAGGCTGTCAAGAAATATTTTTGGTCATAATCAACTCCATTTTTACATAAATTTTATGACTGATTGCACCTCTGCATTGATAGATATGGTTGAAAAAGTTGAGCCGCGCTGTGTGCACTGAGTTTTTATTTCCATGGCAACTGTAAAGTAATGTAAACATTTCCGATAGATATGATATTTTCAAAATAGATAGGGAAATACCTGATAAAGGTTCTACGAAAATTTCATTCAGCTGCTTCTAAGAGAAATGTCTGCCAAAAAAATTGGTCAGAACTTCCTGAACGCCCCTCGTATCAAAATCCTGTCAATTTGTGATATTATTTATCATATCAGAACGGCTAGTAAAGAAGAATAACAAATAAAGGAATATCTCTGCAAGTCGCAGGAAAAAAGATACAACACAATAGTATGTCGATAAGATGAAAAAACTATTTATTACTGTTACACTGAAGGAATTATAAGATTGGTGAAACAAATAGAGCAAATGGTACGAATAATATTACATTTGAAATAATTTGGAGCTGTTGAGGAAAAATGTTATTGCAATGAAATAATTTAGAATTTCAGTTATTAAAAATGTTTATTTAATTTATCTAAAGTTTTTCTTATGAATTTGTTGATTTCTGATCACGATTTTTCAAGATCAGTGAGGTCATTTACAGAAAATTATCCTTTTCATATTTTATGGGTGACACCAAAATGATCCCACTAAACCAGCATCTGCCTCAGACTCCCACTCTTCCTGCTCGGATGCGTGCGGCCCCTGGCCTCTTTCTCATACTCCTCCTCCTTGCAGCTACCTCTTCCAATGCCGTCCATGTTATCTCTTTCTCCATCTCCTCTGCTTCCTTTTTCTCCTCCTCCTGCTCCTTCTGCAAGTGCCTCAAACTGTGAGAACTCTCCTCTCCCTTTCCTGATTCTCGCAGCTCCTGGCCTCATCCTCAAACTCCTCCTCCTGGTAGCTTCTTTCTCTAACTCTGTCCAGTCAAAGGTTGTCTTCATTTTCTTCTTTTCGACCTCCCATTTTTCTTTGCTATGCATCGTCACAATTTCATTCGCCACCTTGTCCACAACGTCTTCGCACACCAGAAAAGACATCTTGCCACACCATTCAAGAGCATACGAGTCAACAACAATATCTACATCTACATCTGCAACTAGCTCCTCCTTCTCCCTTTTAATCTCCTCATTCCTCACCACCTCTGCCTTGTCCATAACCTCCTCCTTCTCAAGCATAAGTTCTTGCAACCTCTTCCTTGACCTTCTCATCTACCTCCTCAACCTCCTCCTTATTCTGCTGTAAATCATCAAGATCCTCTTTCTCCTTTTTTTCCTCAATCTGTACTTCATCTGCAAGCTCCTCCTCCACATCTTTTACCTCATTCCCCTCCATTACCTTGGCAACAACCAGTTCCTCAACTTCCTCCTTTTCCACCACTTTCTCCTCCTCCACAGACTCCTGCACAAACTTTTCTTTTTCATCCTCGTCCTCCTCCGTCTTTTCCCTCCAGATGGCTTGTCCAGGCCTGGTTCTCTGAACCTCCTTCTCCCTCTCCTCTGTCTTAAACCACTCCTCCTCATCTTCTTCCTCCTCCTCCACTTTCTCCTCCTGTTCTCCCACCGAGTCAATGATTGACAGGACATCCTCTGACCAGACATCATCCTCTTTTTCCCATCCACAATTCCAGTCTTCCCACAGCTTGATGTCGCTGCAACTCCAGCTCTTACGGAAGATTACTTTTTCTTGTGCGCCGAGCTGAGTGTTGGAGGCTTTGTCAAAATCCGTTTCAGAGCTGGAGTTGCATTCGTAAATTCCTCCAGTCAGGAATGAAAGGGCCGATTCCTTTTCAGTTGGAATGTAGATGGGAAAGAAGGATGCGCTGGCCAGAGGGAGCTTCATATCCAAAGCCTCGTCTTTCCACTCGATTTTAGGAGTGTCCGACTTCCCAATCAATTTCTTGGTGAATTTCGGTGAATATATTGGAAGGACCTTCAATTCAACCTCCTCACCTTCTGGTTTTCTTCCAGTTTTTGATCTGAAGCAACCTGTTACGGCTTGAACAGCAGCTGAAAAAAAGCAAATGGAAAATTTTTAACTTAAGAAAATCATACAGAACTTCTATTTCTGATTTACCATGTTTTTGCAGCAGATTATTCAGAATAATAATTTTATACTTCGCAAATATATATATTTATTTATTTAGGTTATTACACATAGTGCAAAGGGAAAAAATTCACTATAGCGGGCCGTGAAAATGACCATATTTGGCAAGTGCTAATAATCATGTTTCCATGGTTATTTCGGGGGCTGCCGCCCCCAAACCCCCGCCAAATTAAGTTTTTTAAACAATTTAGTCAAAACATAACTAAAACTTACTCTTTTTTGATAGTTTTCCGACTTTTTGCGTCACCAAAATAAGATCGTCGTCATGTGTTGATGGCGTCATGTAAACATTTCTTGCCTGGTTACAATGACATGACGTCACGAATCTATTGTTTTCCAAATATGGTCAATTTCACGGCCCGCTAAAGTGAAGCATACCCGTGCGAAGCCTACCAAATTTTAGCTACTGGTCTACTGCGTTTTAGTTGAAATTTAGTAACTGACACTGTTTAGTTTAAAAATAATTGTAGGATAAAATGCCATGAAATTTACCATTGAAGAATCGCCGAGTGGCCCTCCGCTGTCTCTCCAGCCTTCCTCCCATTGAGAGAGTACGCAAAATTGATAACAAGAAAATAAACACCTTTCAAACAATCAAAAGATTATGCGAAAAATAACAGTACGTCTGCTTTCTGAAGACAACAAACATACAAAGAATCTAAAGTGAAAACGAGGCTTAATAGAGCTGGATGTGATATGCCGTTGCCATGGTATCGCCATCTAGTGAAGAGACGCCAGCTAACATGGTTTAACACAATGTCATACAATCGTTTTAGGCAGAATGAATTTAATAAATTAAAATAATGTCAGATAAATGCCTATTTTTAGTGGAAATATTTTTTTAATATCTACTGTATTAAAACGAGTTTCTTTGTATTTATTTTTGGAATAATTGAGCCTTTAAAGGTTGAAAAAAGTCAACACCTCTCAAATATTTCTTGTTTCTGTTTAAAGTAGTGTGCCTGCCGCTGATCTTTGGTATTGAGAATGGGCCTAATTTTAGTTTTTGCAACAATTCTCTTGAAGGATGATGGACCATGGTTTGATCTTGTCAAGATTGAGATTTTTTTTTCTTCATAAATTTAGGGTTTAGAAACCTGGTTTTGTTTAAAGGTTTACTTAGTTCACTGAAGTTGACTTAGAAAATTAGTGATGCAGACCAGGCCACCTTGGACCGGCCAGTCCGCGGTCCAACCCTGGACTGCCAAAATTACTACTGGATTTGTCAGATATTTTGCTTGACTTCTACTCCCTAAATTTATAGACCATGCTGGTGCTGATGGGGCGTAAACTCACTCATGCTCACGCTTCACTTCTACTAACATTACAAATTTAATGTTTCAAGACTAAATCCACACATTGAGTTAAATCCCAAATAAATTTAGTTTTTTCTTCATGCATATAGATAATGCCAAAAAGCATTGCTATGTCAGGCAGAAATTCATTCAAGATCAATGTTGAAATTACCTTTAGATTTCTACAATAAATTAAGATTTTTTTATGAATCAGATTTTGACATTATTTAAATGTTGATATTCAACCGTAATTTAAATCAATGTGTTCTTGCTTTAGGGAGTGTTTAGAGTTGTTGACTGAAAAACCTAAAAAAGAGATTTTTTAAAAAATTTCGTTTCTGGAAGCTCAGCTTGACATTCAGTTTCAGACTTTAAAAAGAATGATTGAAATTAATTTTATCAACAACTTTCACAAACCGACCAACATTAAATGTTCCTTAAACATACTAGTGCCACTATTTAAAAAGTCAACATACTTTGTTACACGTTTTGTAATTTCAACAAAGTATTCATCCTTTTAAAATTTGCTATGATAAATTGATAAGTCCTCATCAGAACTGGGCTTAGAGGGCTGCACTTATCATATCTATCTATCTATCTATCTATCTATCTATCTATCTATCTATCTATCTATCTATCTATCTATCTATCTATCTATCTATCATTACCAAATCATCATCAGAAACCACATGTTCTTCATGATCTGTGTCCTTCATTTCACCTGAAGCTGCTGGAATCGCCCTCTCACTTTCTATGTTGTAGTAGGGGAGACTGGGGCACGTTGGCCTGCTTTTTTATTTTTTGGCTCTCAATCAAAAGCTTCTCTTAATAACTGAAAAATCTTTTTGCTGACTGACTTCTGAACATCTACAGTGCCCTTATGCCAAACCAAGTCGATCTACCTTCTATAGTTGTGGAGAAAAATAAGTTTGAAAATTGTTTTTTATGGTCCAACGTGCTCCGGGTCCGGGGCACATTGGACCGCCAAATGGGGCACTTTTGACTAAGGAATAAAAGTCCAGGAAAGTAGAAGAAAGTAAGCAAACACTGCATTTTATTCTCACAGATTACAATACACACTTGTGTCTCATTGCAGAAGGATTATATCGGAATATTTTCCCAGAAAATTTTAATAAGTCTTCTTTCAGCTAGAACCGCTGGCAGATAAGCCAACTGAATTGATTTTACCCTCATATTGTACAGGAATGACTGAAGTGCTCTGTATTAATGTTAAAAATTACGCAGTTGGCATTTTGCAGATTAATTTTTGTCAGTCAATCCAGTTTACAATGGGACTCGGTTCCTTTACAGGCAGTTGAAATTGCCTGGGGCATTATGGGTGAAGTTTAAGAAAAAATGTGAAAACTTCCACCCCCTCGCCATAGATTTTGTCCATCGTAATAGTCTTGTTCGGTTTGCTTGTGGCCCCCCCTTGCAAATTCTTTGTCTGCTCAGTAACCATGTGATGTACATATTTCCTCATGTTGGATTCCACTTTGATTGCGAAATCTGACAGTTTCACAGTGAGGCAAGTGAAGAATATCTTGAAATTTGCTGCTGCTAAGTTTACGGTATTCAAGTTCACTCCAGGATCTGTGAAATTTTCATCTGTGAGTCAACAATAACTGCATTACGAAGTTAGGAAAACTGCCATAGCTCCAGCCCAACAAAGACTATTCCAGCTGGTTGAGAATTTGTAATGTGTCAGTTGTGTCTGGCCGATATGGGTTGGAGAACATCTCCTAACTATGACTCAACAAATGTGTTCTTTTTCTGTCTGGGAAGGCAAGTTCCTTCGAATGGAAAATCCTAAAATCAGTCACCTCGTAACAATTGGTTTATTCAAAGATTCTTTAATGTTATAATGATGTCATTACAGGTGTCATCAATTCACTCGCGAACTCACGTTTTGGTCATTTCCACGGCAACCAGGCCAGCTAGAAAAAAAATCTCTTCACTTACATGCTTCTCAGGGCTGTTTATAACTCCCTATCACATTTCCGCGATGTTTCGCGATGTTTTTTTGCCGATTTTCGGCGATATTTGACACTTTTTGTTGTTGACAATTCTTGACGTCCAGCCATTTGCTTCGTGACTTAAACAGAGAATCTGCTTGTGCATGCCTATGACGTCACGATCAATGTACAGTGGCACCCCTAGTGTTTCAAGTCTGTTCACGACGTAGATGAATCAGACTGTAAGCTACTGATTCGCACAAATCAGCTAAGCGACAGTAACTGTTGATCATTGTAATTTATGATTATCTGCGGTGCAGTAGGCCTAATGTTCTACAATATACAAGGGCATTACCAGGCCTACAACAATATCAAAAACATGACTCCCAAAACTTTTGCCGATAAGTTTCTTTTTCACATTTATACAGTACAACTATGATATAAGGGACTTTTATTTAACATGGGTAGCCAAGCTAAGTCAGTGACTTGTTTCCAGTTGGGGCCACGGCGCCTCCAATTTACGTCTGATGCGAACGACGATGTCGTGGAATGACATGATGGCCAGCCTGGGGATTATTATGCGATATGAATATTTTATATCCATATTATATGTATAGGAATATGTGTCAGCATGCAATGTTAAGAACACAAGAATACCTTTATTTTGAAGCAGTGCATCCAAGGGTAATGCTCATTATTATTACTATACATGCACATTACCTGGCAGATAATGCTCCAGACCCCCCATGTTAATCCACCATAAAGAAACACATTAATCTCATTAATGCCCTGCTTGCAGGGCCATAACGATATTATGGACCAGGCGAAGAGGCCCCCTGGTGTATTATGCATGTCGTGACGTCACCTGGCAGTGACATCATAGTGACGTCATGGCAACATTGATATTTGTGACGTCATTGCATTGTGACAGCTTTGAAAAGTTCACTTGGTCTAGAATCTGATGACAATGATCTTATTTTGTTGATCAATGCAATACTGAATAGGCCCAAATTATTTATTTAAATAGGCCTAAATCACAACCTTGGGTATCATTGATTCAGAATAGCGGCCGTCTTTATGACCATATTGGCAACAGTGATTATGATCTTATTTTGGTGACGCCAAAAGCTGCAAAACACACTAAAAATGTTGAGTTTCAGACTTTTTTTAAAGGTAGGCCTACATATTCAAATATTGTTGAAATGATATCAGTTGCGTATGCCATTATTTTTGGTGTCTTGGTGACACTACAGCTTGAAAGAATCCAATTTTCTTTCTTTTAAATAAGTTAGTTTTCCTAATCATTAGGGCAATGTGAAATAATGTGATGGCAACTTACTCAGCGGCAGTTTGAGGCCATTGCTGGCAAAAGCACCTAAATAGGCTAAATGATTATAAATATTAACCGTGACAAAATTATTTTTTTTAGTCAACCGATCTATTGTATTTCTTGTCTATAAGTCTTGACTAAGGTCATTACATGAAAATAAGATCTTAGGTATGCAGATCTGTAGTAAATAGTAACAATAATGCAAATAATATTTTTTTGTCGGGCATTACCGGGATTAATGACTGGCAGCCTCGGGCAGTAAAGTCATTAATGCCCTCACCTTCGGCTTGGGCATTAATGATTTTACTGTCCTCGGCTGCCAGTCATTAATCCCTGGTAATGCCCTCCAAAAAAACATTATTGTATAATTATTATCATTTTGCAGGGCATTGTCTGGCCATTAACGCCCAGTTCGCGGGCGTTAATTATACAATAACATTTTTTTGGAGGGCATTATGGGGTATTAATCAGTTATGGCCAGAGGGCAGAAATCATTAACTTAATGCACGAGCCGCTAGGCGAGGGCATTAAATGATTTCTGCCCGAGGGCCATAACTGATTAATACCCCATAATGCCCGACAAGTAAAATGTTATTATCATTATTATATACTTTTTAAAAATTGTTTTTCAACTTCCCAAATTCTTATGAAGTGCACTGCCATGGTTTTTCTTCCCCAAACCTCTGCAGATTTATCAAAACTGGCATTATCATGTAGTGATTAAATAAAATCATGAAAAACGAAGCTGTGATGGATAAATATAGCCTAAAACTTACATTTTTATTCCATTTTGTCACTTTTCGCGCTGCATTTTTCGATCTGATGCTGTTATTTTTGCAGATAGAGCAAATCTAGGGCTTTTTCTGTTATCTGTGACTCACTGCAGTGTTTGTAGGTTTTTGAATTTTGTAAATCGGACCATTTTTCACTGATTTCTAGCCAAATCTGACAATGTCTGACAGAATTTTTTATTCCTCATGTCAACAACGTCACCATGACGTCACGTCTGGTGACGTCACGATGCTTATAATACACAGAGGGCACCACTTGCCCATGTGTTAATCACATTATGGCCCCCATGTGTTAACCACATTATGGCCCTCCATGAATTATGCCATATGAAGGCCCTGAAAAAAACAGTTAACGGCCTATTTAATGCATGGGCAAGTATATAATAATGGCCGTTAACGCCCGCGCATACGCCCCCTGGTGTATTTTATAGATCGTGACGTCATCAGAAGTGACGTCATGGTGACGTTGTTGTTAAATGTCTTTCTGTTTTGGCTCAATGCGGTCAAAAATCGTCCAATTTGAAAAATTTAAAAGCCTAGGAGTATCTCCAAAGTCCACAGATTTCATAATTGGACTCAGGTATGCTCTAGCTTTAATAATAACGTCGGGGCGACGCGAAAACTGCGCGGGCGTTAATGAACCAAAAGAAAATGTAACTTTCTTCTTGGATATGATTGTGTTCAAAAATGATAATAATTATAATAACATTTTGTTGTCGGGCATTATGGGGTATTAATCAGTTATGGCCCCCGGACAGAAATCATTTAATGCCCTTGCCTGGCGGCTCGGGCATTAAGTTAATGATTTCTGCCCTCAGGCCATAACTGATTAATACCCCATAATGCCCTCCAAAAAAAACTTTATTGACCAATTAATATTGCTTTACATCCTGTATTTTCGCATTGATGTCACAAACAGGCACCATGATAATGATACTAGTTTTGTAATATGTAAATGGCACAGTCATGAAATTCGTTCCTCTCTTAGAAAGTTTTTTTAGGAATTATGGTTTTACCACAACTTTCATTAAATTGATTTCATATTTTATGTGTGAAAGGTAGTTATGACTGTTTCATAGAAATTGAAAGACGGATATATAGAAAAATAGAGAGAAATTTAGACTAGAAACTATTAGAAAGAAAAAATAGATCAAGAATAGAATATATAGATAGATAGATAGATAGATACATAGGATAGCAAATAAATAGGATTAAGCATAATTATTATCATTTTAGAGGGCATTGTCTGGCCATTAACGCCCAGTTCGCGGGCGTTAATGGCCGTTAACGCCCGCGAAAACGCCACCTAGTGTATTGTGACGTCATCAGAAGTGACGTCATGGTGATGTTGTTGATTTTTTTGGGCTAAAACAGCCAAAAATGGTCAGAATTGAAAAATTTAAAAGCCTTAAATTATCTCCACGAGGAGGAGAACACAATATTAATCGGTTTTGCTCTAGATTAAATATTAAGAGCGTGAGAACGCGAAAACGGAGCGGGCGTTAATGAATAAAAAAAAAGGGTAACTTTCTTCTTGGATATGGATTGTGTTCAAAATGATAATAATGATAATAACATTTATTTGTCGGGCATTATGGGGTATTAATCAGTTATGGCCCTCGGGCAGAAATCATTTAATGCCCTCGCCTGGCGGCTCGGGCATTAAGTTAATGATTTCAGCCCTCTGGCCATAACTGATTAATACCCCATAATGCCCTCCAAAAAAATGTTATTGACCAAATAGAATTGATAGATAACCAGCTAAAAAGTAAAAGGTCCAATGTCACGAGTTGGCGAAATTTAGGATTTTTGCGCATTTAGGACAAAAAATGGAAAATCACAGATATGTTCCCTATGTATTAGTAGATTCCAAAATGCAAAAGTTATAGGTTGTAAATTCATTTTTAAGCTTACAAGGCCAGATAATGCTATTATATTTAAACATAAATATGAAGGATTTATCTATCTATCTATATATTCTATTTTTGATCTATTTTATCTTTCTAATAGTTTCTAGTCTAAATTTCTCTCTATTATGGCAGCAACAAGATCACATTGAAAAAGAACAATGGGCATGTCGATCACAAACTTGCCCAGCTGACACGTGGCAGTGCAAGCGATATCCAGCTCGATTGTGCTCGATTGTGCTCGATTGTGCTCGATTGTGCTCTATTGTGCGCTATTGTGCTCTATTGTGCTCTTCAGGCACTGGTCTCCGTCTTCATGCAGCTTTGACTGTCATTGTCCATTAGTTAGGTTTATGTGGAGTTTGAGTGACAGCAGAAAATTGCTCAAAAATGTTCTTAGAAGAGTTTTGGGCTAACTATGCTTGCTTGGCTGAGCAGTATCATGACAGCAGCTAGTAATGTCAATAATGATGAGGGCCCAATGTGCTTGCTCAGCTTCACTATCTTTAAGTATCTTTTTGCAGGAACTGAAAAGTATAGCCTCCAGATCTGACATGTGATATAAGCTTTTGGCACTTTGAGTCCTCCCAGATATCTCTTGAATCAGAGGCACTACAGTGCCTGTCAATCACTATGTATTGTTGTTGCGGTATGATTGACAAGCAAGGACACTCTGATTGTGCACTTGTATTTATCTCTGCATTACAAGGCACTTTCTGGATATTTTATTTTAAGATGGATTACAACTGACTTCAGGTGTAAATTTGAAAGAAATTCTAATTTTAGTTTGCAGGAGCAAGATTTGAACCTGGGTCTCTCGATGGGCAGGAGCATTATCCATTTCTCTAGAGAGTTATTTGCTACTGCCGCTGGTGTACATGTAAGGGAAATACCAACTGGGACCACTACACGTAATAGCACATGCCTTAATAAAGCTGAAATTGTGAGGGACTTTTAAGTGATCATTTACAGAAAGTTTCAAACATTTCTCTATGACAAAACGTTTTACCTCCCAAATAGCGGGGCAGATTTGTTATGAACAGGGGAGTAATAGTGCATTTATACATAGAAGCATGAAACTTTCCACACATTTCAAAATCGTCTTAAAGAAAATATTTAGACAGGGAGCCACTTCAGATTTGACCTGGTTGACCCATGGCAGCAATTTTCCAAAATGGCGGCTAATTTTCTCCTTTTCTTGCTTTCTGTGAAGTGCCTACATTATTAAAGTATCGAAACAGTGCTCATTAATCCTTCTACAGATCTAAAGAACATTATCAATTGATTTCCGGATTGAACTGAGGAATTTTAGGGTAGGCAGGGTCCATTTTGTTAGAACTGTTGAAGAAAATGTACCATTTTCGCGGTTTCCCATAGTTTCATGAAATCTCATTTGATTTAAAAACTGACTACATATTTGAATTCCTTGTAAGAAGAGCTTTCAAATGAATGGTCGCATCAATAGTTTTGGTGAATTTTTGTCAAAATTAAAGAAACAACAAAATCTTCAAAATCATTTTATTTTCATTTTTTCCATTTTCGCACCAAGTTTATAAAACCCATTGATGCGACCATTCATTTGAAAGCTCTTCTTACAAGGAATTCACATATGTAATTAATTTTCAGATTGATAGAGAATTGGTGTAACCATCCGTAACCGCGAAATCCAGTGTTTGAATCAATATTTCTAACAAAAATGATTCCAACAAACCTGAAATTAGACCAAGGCTACCAAAAAATGTTATAGTAATGTACGGAATACTTAGAGAAGCAATGAAAAACAATATTTACATGTATTCTATTTGTAGAAAATCAAAGAAAGCAGCAAAGTGGAAGAATTGACTGCCATTTTGGAAAATGGCTGCCGGTAGCCACCTAAGCTAAATCTGAAGTGGCTCCCTATCCAAATATGTTTGTATCACAGGCAGAAACAATGAGATTCATGTGTGATTTGACTTGGCCAAGTTAGTCCACTCATATACATATTACAAGGTATGACAGTTCAGCAAAGCTAGCAGACGAATGAGGATTGAGCCAGCTGAATAATACCTTGAAATTCACACTTTTCACAAAGAAGACACCCAGATATCGATTTCAATACTTCCTTTGCTACATTTTCTAGATTTTAAACATACGTGGAAGTGTTGACAGGTTTTTTAAACACCAAAATTAAGCATAAAATTCATCTAAAATCCGAGTTCCAGATTGAACTGGCACGGAAGTGAAGTATTGTTGCAGCCACACCAACAATAATAAAAGCATGTCAAGTATTAAACATGCACCTTAAATTCCAATTTTACCACCAAACTAGCAGAACAAAAAGTTTATTGTGGTGAACAATTTTCAGTTTGAATTGATAAGTGTAAAAATGTAGAGAAACGATTTTAAAATCGAAGTGAGGGCATTCATGCATGTCAACAGAAATAGAAAATTCACAAATTTCAGTAAAATTCAGTTCAGACGGACACATAACAAGCTAACATGCAAGTGAATTAATTCCGTAAAAACTGTGACACACTGCAACAGGTTGAGAACTCTCAGCCCAGCTGTGAACTGACAAGAGTGGGATGAAACTTAACAATTACTCAACCATGAACCATGCCCCCTGAATTCTGATTGGTTGCTTCTCAGAGGTTTATACTGAACAGTGATTAACCTGCCCACAAGTGGCAATTCCAGATCGCAACTTTTTGTTTCATATGATTGCCTGTTAGATGATGCTTTGAAAGATGATGGATGTATGGATGGTTGCTTTACATCTTGTATTTATGCACTTGGTAGGCTAATTAGGACAGGAGGCGCATACGACAATAAGGCAAGGGGTTATCGAAACTGCCGTCCAACATAGGCCAAGGTGACCCGGCAAGAGCTGGATTCGAACCCTGGACCCAGAAATTGGCAGCCCAGCACACTGCTACTAGGCCAACCCTCATGCTTTCATGCTTTAAAGAGTTTCTACCTCCATATTTTATCAAAATTCCAATTTATTGACCAATTTTCATTCATGCAATTATGACACAACATGATCACAGCACAGCTTTGATTGGTTGATGCATAGTAATAACAATTATTATGAAGTCCCTATCTATCTAGCTATCTATCTATCTATCTATATATCTATCTGTTTTAATCTTTATTTTTATTTATTTGTACATCTACGTTTTCTATCAACTATATATATCTGCCAAGGTCAATACAATTTCAGCTATTGCAAATGCCGGCCTGGACAAGTCAAATATGGACCAAATTAACCACTACTAGGCTAACAGAGTGGCACTGATTAAGAACCAGCCAATCAGCACATCTCTTAATAAAAAAAGGATTGACCACTATATATTGAACAGTTTCAGTTTCTCTCAATTCAGTATTCTCAGTTTTGTAGCTTAACAATTGTCTACAAAATTAGCAGCTGTGTGTTGTTTCTCAGATTGTTCCTTTTGATTATTGGAGCACAGGCACAAACAATCTATGTTTTGTGTAAAATTTGTTCCACTCCACTGACCGTTCTTTTGCCACCTCTCTGATTCCTATTACTATTAGAAAAGGTATGACAGCTTGCTTTGCAATGCTTGAACTTTTCCAAGCTGAACTGGTATATGAGTGGACTAACTTGGCCAAGTCAAATCACACATGAATCTCATTGTTTCTGCCTGTGATTGGAGGAGGGGGAGGATCACCAAGGGTGTCCTGGTCCGCTATCACCATAATTTTATTGGATTTTACAGTTACCTCTGTCGTCTGCTACAGTGACAACGTACCAGTTCAGCTTGGAAAAGTTCAAGCATTGCAAAGCAAGCTGTCATACCTTTTCTAATAGTAATAGGAATCAGAGAGGTGGCAAAAGAACGGTCAGTGGAGTGGAACAAATTTTACACAAAACATAGATTGTTTGTGCCTGTGTTTGTATAGATGTTTTTAAAGTGTGCGCCAAGTTTCATGCTTCTATGTATAAATGCACTATTTTTTTACATACCTGCCCCACTAAAATGTGAAGTACATGTAACAGGTTTATTATGCATATTTTATCTGTGTGTTGTACAACAGCTTTCAGTTGGCTGCATGTTTCAGGTAATAAAACTGAAATATGGTGGTGTCACACAGTGATATGAATATGAATTCACATGTGTGCAATTGGCTTATTCATTCGGAACGCTGGTGGAATGGATGAATATTAATTGAGGCAGGTTATTCATCCTTTTGATGAAGTTCATCCATCGTGTGAAGGCCATCAATAAAGAAATTATAACAATGAATATGTTTCTTATTTTTGAATTTGAATGAAGATGCTGTGTAATGAGATGTGCACTTCGCATGAGAGAGCCTTTTGAAGACCTGATTAAATGTCATGCCTTCATGCAAATAAATGACATGTCTTTTTTTTTGAGCCACCAAAACTTATTTAAAAAAAGAAAGCAAAAAGTAAAACCCCTCAGCTGGTACAGTTGAGAAGTGTGAATGGTTCCATTTGGCTGTTTTAGAAAGGTTGTGACATCACTACAAGTCCTATCTTTTACATGGAAAAGAGTTGGTTAACTTGTCACCAGGAAGGAATATGACACACTGACATGTGACTGAGTCTCAGGGAAACGAGTCTTAAAATGCGTGTGCTCCGTTCTATGACAGGTATAGGAATATGAGGTTTATGAGTCATTCTTCATAATTACAGTCATCACTAACATCACTCCATTTATTGTATGTATGAATGTAAAAATGTAACAAATAATTATGAAAATAAATAATGTCTGTCTAATGTCTGTCTAAAATAGAGGGGAATCAAGTGTAAGAAAAAATTGCCTTACAAATTATTGATAACAATGCAATGCGCAAATGAGGTAATGGAGTGGACTTTTTTCTGTATAATTTCGTATGCAAAACATGTATTGTAAGAGCCATCGCAAAACAAAACAAGAACATTTAGAAAAATGTGATTTTAACAGCAAATTATGGCCATTCCTTATATTTGACCTGACCCACGTTTTATCGTTCACATCGAGGTCAAGCCATGGTCTATGTGTCCAACGATTCATCGTCTGACCAGTCGACTCTTGATAATGAATGTGGTAAGAGACTATAATCCATAATTGCACATCTGCATTTCATTAGAAAACACACAACTTCAGCTGAAGCACATGGTGGCCTGTCTCGATTGAAGGCCTAACATTGCTACATGCATTTCCGTAGACACAGTAATCTTTGGGTTCAAGCATGTGCAATTATGGGTTGTACCTCGGACAGCAACCTAAGCCAAACATTCGAATGTCAGCCGTCAAGGCCTCTTGGGCCCTGGACATGGTTAAGCCATTGGCTATGTGTCCAAATATTTTATTGCCTGACCACCAGTTTAGGTTATGAGGTTCTTGATTGACAGCTGGAAAATTGTCTGATAATGATTTTATGGAGTGTCCAATACTCTTTATAGCAAACAGTAGCTTTGGTATCTGAAGTACTCATCGCTTTTGATTTTATGAGAACGTCAATAATACAGTTGTATACATTAAATGAAATTACATGTGAGTTATACTGTTCATTGAGTAAACTGCATACAGATGCCGTGGCCATGCAATCAATCTGGCTTTACACAGCAAATGTTGCGACCCCCTAACATCAAACCGGAAATGGATGGAACTTTTTTCAGGTCACGATAGATTTGCATGGTCAAAGATTACTTACATAATTAACCTCCGCTATAAAAGTAATCATGGCCTAACACCAAGCAAACTAGGAAAGAACAGGGAAGAATTATGGTGCAAAGGATTTATTTAGGAGTTTGCTACACTGAATTAGGGACACCAAGTACTTCTTGAAATGATCATTATTTGTCATAGTTTTAACATTTAGCGGGATAAAAATTACTTTCCTTTCAAAAGGTCTGGCTTTTTATGCTTTTAAGGAATGCAATCCATTAAGCTTTTTTTTCTAACTTACAAGCATTATTGTGATGTACTTATATGCTAAGGTGAGTGAACCAGTTGTCCGGATTTAAACAAACATCATGTTGAAGAAGTGTAATTTTGGAACAACATCAACAGTTACCATATTTTATATGAGATTGGGTTATCTTGTGATAGTTCAAGTTGACACAGATTTAGTGGGTCAAAGGTCACATGCGTAAAAGCCATAGGTGGGCTATTACTTCAACCATTGCAGAAAGCAATTATGACCTGACACCCTTCACCAAGGTTTTCGGTCGAGGAAGCAATTTGTGCGACGGACTAAATTAAGCAATGTGCTGGGTCTACACCAGAGGTCACGTTATACCCTGGTTAATTTTTGGAGTTGCTAGATGTTTGAATATGAAAATAGCTGTCAAATATCATAATAAGACCAAATGGGTATGGAGGTATTTTAAGATGTACTCCAAGAGTTGAAGATTTCCTGAGTCCTCTGTACCCACGAGTGCGTCATGGGATATATCCACTGCTTTTTCATGTGGTATTGTAAACATTATGGGCTATTACAAAATATTCATGCTCTACATACATAAGACATATTGGTCAGACAGCTTTTATTTTGCTGTGGCCTGCTAATGGCAACATCAGTCTTTGCATGTTTTTACTATTTTATTGTTACATGCTTCTTTGTTCTTATACCAATGCTTTAGGTTTCCCAATCATTTTATATTAGGCCGTACTTGCAATCATGATTGAGGCCAACACTAGCCTTTGGGAAAGTGCTACATTGTTTCAGTAGATGTGCAACGGCAAGCAGCACATTACTATGTCAGTGACTTCTTTTATTGTTTTTTTTTGCGAATAACAACTAGATAATTAATCATCTAAGGAAGTTTGTAGAAGGTATGATTTAGTTATTTATTGGATTCCGTCCTTAGCTGCATTTAACATCTGCCTTGGTTGGTCACAAACATCAATCCCGGATACCAGTCGTGTCACACATTCATAGATAATAGATAAAAGAAAATAGTTGCTACCTGCGTTTGACCAAGAGGACAACAATTTATTGACCAAGGAAGTTTGCGGGCACTGTGGTTAACTTATTTATGGGCATCTGTCATTATGTTGTGTCTTGGAAGGCCAAAGGCACCTGCAAAGGAAACAAGTTTTGTCACACATTCATCTATAATAGAAAACATAAGAGGAGTTATGACTTACTTTTGCTTTTTGTTCAACTGTGCAACAAGGTTATTTATACCAGTTCTTTTGACTGCATGGATACTTCTCTGTTTTACCATGGCCAGGAAGATCAATGGAAGAGCAATTTGTTGGCCATGCTTCACTGGCAATTTTTTTATGTTTCAAGGTTCAAGTTATCAATAATTAATCACCTTAAATCCATATTTTCCTTGTATTGAAGGGCATATCACCTTCACCTTCAATAAATGGAAGATTTAATGGTAAGTGAAGAAACAAAATTGGTTAGCAGGGAAATTTATTTAAAATCATTACTCGGTTAGAAACACCTGGGCAGTTTCCATATAATATGAGATTTTGTAACCTCTCAATAGTTCAGGGCCACACAGATTTAGTGGGTGAAAGGTCACATGCAGAATATCCGTAGGTCAGGCAATTTTATCAACCAATCCAGAAAGCAATTATGACCTGACACCTTACACGAGGACTTGCGGTCAAGGGAAGAGTTGTGTGAAGGAATTAATTTAGCAATGTGCTGTGTTTCCACATGAGGTCACATTATATCTTATATCCTGGTGTATTATAGGCAAATCTATGCATTTGAATGCAAAACTCGTAATTTAGTATTTAAATTTTAATAGATAATGCTACAAGATATTTTTACTTCTGTGGTCAAATTTGGACTTATGTGACCATTCCGTACATTGGATTATTTTGATAATTGACAGTTTTTTAAATAATAATTTTTTGGAGAAAAAGAGGCAATTGATGGAAAAATAAACACCACAGCAGACTGCAGAGGATATATTTTATTCTTTTTGTCTTTTGTGAATAACCTGAAAAATAATTATGTGTAATTAGTCACCAAAGAACTTAATTGTCACACAAATTATGCTACATAATTACAGTTGCAATGAAATAATTGTTGTGCTTGTATCTGCAGCCTTTAAATGACTGCTATACTGTCATTTTGCTCATCCAGAATGATTTTATTTGGAACAAATTAAGGAAAAACATGTTTTTCATAACGACTGAGCATAGGAAATAATTCAGGGAAGCAATTATTTCATCTTAGATTACTTACTCATTGTGTCAACACTGACAATTTGGATAATTATATAGATAATGAGGTATGGTCATATTTCTTCTGGTCTATTATCAA
This sequence comes from Platynereis dumerilii, assembly GCA_026936325.1. Lineage (NCBI taxonomy): Eukaryota > Metazoa > Annelida > Polychaeta > Phyllodocida > Nereididae > Platynereis > Platynereis dumerilii. The sequence continues at coordinate 31,216,859 of JAPTHN010000006.1, forward strand.
TCAAGACAATATTTATTAATTATGAGTGATAAGTATTTGGTTATGTGGGGAAAACTTGATTACTGTTTCATGAGAATCATGCGGCACTGATTCATGTACATTGGCTTTTCTTGCGCTCTGCCTAATCAGTCGCTTTCTCTCCTCATCGAAAAGTAACATGGATAGATCATGATTGGCGCTTTACGTCCTATATTTATGAACTTTGAATTCTAGCTGGTAGAGGAGGAGGACAAGACAGTGAGAAGAAGGATGGTTGAAACTGCTGTCCAACAGCATAGCCAATTACTTATCACTCACATGTCCTTATGGTGCAAAGACACCGACAATAAATTTTAGGTTGTGTGCCACGAAGTTAATGTATTCCCTTTAATACACTCTTTATGATTGCCGTCCCTCACACGAAGTATATAAGTCAGTAATTGGTGCAATTGAAACACCCTGCTACGAAATGGGGCCCCTTGCAAAAGTAGAAATGCACTCTTAATACTGAAATATGGTGTGATGCCATTTGTTTATTGATATGAATCATTATGCATTTCCGGAATTTTTTTTTTTAAAGTTCTGCATGCTTGGCAAGGAAACTTTTGTCATCACAGATGAGAAGGTATGGCTTTATTATGCATCTTTTATTTGTCTCTGTGCAAAGGCTTTCAGTTGACTGCATGTTCACATAATAAAGCTGAAATATGGCGACGTCACAAATGGATATGAATTTGAATTCACTTGGCCACAAAAAGCATATTAATTTGGAATGCCAGTGGTAATGATGAATATTGATTGAGGAAAGTTATTTGTTCCTTTGTTAAAGTTGATCAACAGTGTTTTTTCAGACTCAGACTCAGAAATCATTTATTTTCCCACTTTTGAAGATAAATATCGAAATAATGCATTGATATCATTATAGAAATAGGGGCCAAGGAGTCCTCTCCAATATTAGTATCGCTGCAGAGAGGCCACCCTAAGACACATTACAACCAAATTGAATATATAAAATAGGATTCGCCAATATCGCGCCAAAGGGAGAAAAAAAAACAATAAATAAATAATAACGTTAAACTAAACAGCTTTACAATACAGTTGACCAATTGAGAGAGTCACCAGCATATGTTTGAAGAAATGACATTAAGTGTAGTTGAAGGTGTTAAAAATAAGGGAGAAGAACCGCACAAAGACACTAGTGACCACAAATATAACAATTTTGAATTGTGCATTCTGTTTGATATGAATTAATAAGATCATTTTTAATGTATAGCTTAAAGCCATCTAGGCTATGCGTATAAATTTTGTTTTTGATACTTACTTTCATTTTATTGAAACAAACAGGAAACCTGTACCTGATAGAATGCCTTGCGAAGTCATGCCTCACACCAGGAAGACGATAATCTGCATGTTGTCTTGTCTGATGGTGATGGAAATCATAATTTCTTTCGAAAATATTATAAAAATGATTTGGTAGTAAGCCATTTTCATGCTTATAGCAAAATTTGGAGTCTTGTACCACGAGAATATCAGTTGCTTTCAGTAATTTCAATTGTTTAAATAATGGATCTGTGTGAGCATTATAGCGGCTTTTAGTAATCAAGCGTACTGCCCTCTTTTGTAATTTATAAATTTTACTTAGCTGCCCACCCCATATCATTATTCCATAATTTATATAAGAGAGAACAAGTGAGTTGTAGATGTTTAATAAAATTTCTCTTGGAAGAAAACATTTTAATTTATTTAAAATTCCAAGTGTCTTTGAGATCTTTTTTGAGAGAGCTTCACTGTGTACATTCCATTTAATATTTTCATCTATTCTTATGCCAAGATAATTAAAGTCTTTAACAAATTCTATTTGGTGGTTATCTATTACTAAATTTGGATATGTAACTATCCTTTGAGGTGTATGGAACAATATAGCTTTTGTTTTGGAAATATTAAGAGAGAGTTTATTTAATTTGAGCCATTCAGTAACAGATTTGAGTTCTCTATTGAGTTCAGTTTCAAAGTTGGTATTCGTCGTTTTCAGAGTTGTCGAGAGGGCAGTATCATCAGCATATATTATTGTATCAAATAGAGTCGTAGCTTTGTTAATGTCATTAATATATATTATGAAAAGGAGGGGTCCCAAAATTGAACCCTGGGGAACTCCACATTTGATCTCTAACAAATCAGAATCAACACCGTCAAAGACCACATATTGCCTTCTATTTGTTAAATAACTAGTTATAAGCTCAAGTGCTTTTCCTCGAAAGCCGTAATAGTGTAATTTATGTGGAGGCCATCAATAAGTAAAATACAACAATGAACATGTTTCTTATTATTGCAGTTGAATTAAGATGCTGTGTCATAAAATGTGCACTAAACATGAGGAAGCCTTTTGAGGACCTGATTAAATTTCATGCCTTCATGTAACGAAATAACAAAGTTTAAAAAAAGAAGAAGAGAAAAAGTACAACCATTTAGTGTGTACAGCTGGAGAAGTGCGAATGATTCCGTGTGGCTGTTTAGGAAAGATTTTTCAATTGAAAGGAAAATGACACATTCACTGACATGTCACGGATTCACAGTGATATGAGTCATCAAATGTGTGTTGGTCTATATAGCTCTGTTATGAGTCTTATGGGTCATTCTCAAATTTAGGAAAAATTGCTTTGGAAATAATTCGTGACAGAGTGGACAAATAAGGTTAAAAAGCGGGTTTTCTATGCACAATTTTAACACTGTGCAGCAATACTCAAATTAGGCATTCACATTCACATCGAGAGTATTGTGCTGTGACACTATGCATTACCATACATATTTCTGTACTCTTAGTAATCTTTGGGCTCAGACATGTTCAATTATAGGTTGTACACCGGACAGCAACCTAAGCCAAGCATGCAAATGTCAGCCATTAAGGTTACTACGCTACGGGCATGGTTAAGCCATGGCCTATTTGTCCAAATATTTCATTGCCTGACCAGTTTAGGTTACGAGGTTCTTGAGTGACAGTTAGAGAATTGCCTGAAAATGATATTTATAACAGTAGCTTTGTAATCTGAAGCACTGATTGCTTGTGATTGCATGAAAACATCAGTAATACTGTTGTATACATCGAAATAATGGTATATTTTTCACTGACACAAATGAGATAACTGTTGAGTGATACAGCTCATTTTCTGAATATACAATGCATACAGACACATTGGCTTTGATTGAACTGGCTGAATGTTGCGATCCACTAACATCAAACTGGAAATGGATGTAGCTTTCTTCAGGTCATGATAGATTTGTGTGGTCAAAGGTTACTTACATAATTAGTCAGGGGACATGCAATTTTAACCTTTCAGACCTTTGTTATAAAAGCAATCATGGCCTGACACCAAGCAAACTAGTAAAGAACAGGTAAGAATGATGCGAGGGATTTATTTAGAAGTTTGTTACACTGAACTATTTAAGGACACAAAGTAATACCTATAATCATCGTTGTGATTGTTTTAACGCAGCCGGATAAAAATTACTTTTCACAAGGTCAAGCTTTTTATGGCTTTATTATGTAAGTTTTAAGGGATGCAAACCATTAAGCTTTAAATCAGAAGCATTATTGTGATTTACTTATAATGCTATAGAGAGTGAACTGAACCAGTTCCCTGTCAACATGCCCCGGCGGTCCAACGTCGGCCCAGCGTCAGTCCGTCAGCAGCATTGGACCAGCTTCGGGCCGACGTTGGACCGCCGAGGCATGCTGATAGGGAATTGTCCGGATTTAAATGCAAACATGATGTTGAAGAAGAGTAATTTTGGAACAACCTTGACAGTTACCATATTTTATTTGAGATTAGGTTATCTTGTGATAGTTCAAGGTGATGCGGATTTAGTGGGTCAAAGGTCACATTCATAACAAGCCATAGGTTAGGCAATTATTTCAACCATTGCAGAAAGCAATTATGACCTGACAGTCCTGACACTCTGTGCCAAGGTTTTAAGTCAAGGAAGCAATTTATGCGAAGGACTTAATTAAGCGATCTTTTGACTTCTTTTGACTGCTTTGATACATTTCTGTCTGGCGTTGGCCAGGTAGATCAAGCAATTTTTTGGCCATCCTTCATTTTGTGATGTTTCAAGGTCCAAACTATCAATAATTATATTTGTATTATATATAAATTCAATTGACATCCGTGTTTTCCTTGCAAGGCATGTCAACATCACTTTCAACAAATGGAAGATTTCATATTAAAGCTAGTTCTGGGCCACACAGATTTAATGGGTGAAAGGTCATATGCATAATGGGCCAGAGGTCAGGCAATTTTATCAACCAATCCAGAAAGCAATTATGACCTGACATCTTACACGAAGACTCGCGGTCAAGGGAAAAGTTGTGTGCAGGAATTGATTTAGCAATGTGCTGTGTTTCCATGTGAGGTCACATTATTCTTATATCCTGGTGCATATGGCCAAATCTATGTATTTGAATGTGAAACTCGTAATTCAACATTTAAATTTTAACAGATAATGCCACAAGATATTGAGACTTCTGTGGTCAAATTTAGACTTATGGGATTATTTCGATAATTGAAAGTTTTTAAAATAATATTTTTGGGGAAAATAGGCAATTAATGGGAAAATAAACACAACTGCATACTGCAGAGGGTGTATTTTATTCTTTCTTTCTTTTGTGAATAACCTGAAAAATTATTATGTGTAATTAGTTACCAAAGAAGTTAATTGTCACACAAATTATGCTACATAATTACAGTTGTAATGAAATAATTGTTGTGATTGTAACTGCAGCCTTTAAATGACTGCTACTGTCATTTTGCTGATCCAGAATAATTCTTTTCTGAACAAATTAATGAAAAACAAGTTTTTCATGATGACTGAGCATAGGAAATAATTCAGGGAAACAATTATTTTATCTTAGATCACTTTCTCACTGTGTCAGCACTGACAATTTGGATAATTATATTGATAATAAGGTATGGTCATATTTCTTCTGGTCTACTATCAATCAAGACAATTAATTATGAGTGATAAGTATTTGGTGTGTGGGGAAAACTTGATTAACGTTTGATGAGAATCATGAGGCTCTGATTCATGTACATTGGCTTTTCTTGCGCTCTGCCTCATCAGTCTCTTTCTCTCCTCATCAAAAAACAACATGGATGGATCATGATTGGCACTTTACGTCCTATATTTATGAACTTTGAATTCTAGTTGGTAGAGGAGGAGGACAAGACAGTGAGAAGAAGGATGGTTGAAAATTTTAGGTTGTGTGCCACGAAGTTAATGTAATCCCTTTAATACACTCTTTATGATTGCCGTCCCTCACACGAAGTATATAAGTCAGTAATTGATGCAAATGAAACACCCTGCTAGGAAATGGGGCCACTTGCAAAAGTAGAAATGCACCCTTAATACTGAAATATGGTGTGATGCCATTTGTTTATTGATATGAATCATTATGCATTTCCGGAATTTCTTTTTTTTAAAGTTCTGCATGCTTGGCAAGGAAACTTTTGTCATCACAGATGAGAAGGTATGGCTTTATTATGCATCTTTTATTTGTCTCTGTGCAAAGGCTTTCAGTTGACTGCATGTTCACGTAATAAAGCTGAAATATGGCGACGTCACAAATGGACATGAATGTGAATTCTCTTGGCCACAAAAAGCATATTAATTTGGAATGCCACTGGTATGGATGAATATTGATTGAGGCAGGTTATTTGTTCTTTTGTTAAAAAGCTGATCAACAGTGTGGAGGCCGTCAATAAGAAAAATACAACAATGCACATGTTTCTTATTATTGCAGTTGAATGAAGATGCGGTGTAATCAAATGTGCGCTTAACACGAGAGGGCCTTTTGAAGACCTGATCAAATTTCATGCATTAATGTAACGGAATAACAAAACTTTAAAAGAGACAAAAAAAAAGTACCACCAGGGCACATCAATTGGGACGCGGGGTACACAATGGGACGGTTGGTTTTCTTGGTTCCTGGCAAGGTATATGATATGGTAATGCCATCCTGTCTTTTAATTTCACATCCGGATGTTTCTATTGTTTTATTGACAAATTACAGCTATACATGCAGAAGTATGGTGAGGAAAAGTTTGTTTTCCTACTACTAAGTAAATTCAGAGGGGTCAATTCAAACCATTCTGTGGACACACCATGAACACTGAGGCTTTCTCAGTGCTTGTGTCAATTTGATGCAGCATACAAACAGTTATGAATTACTACCCTGGTAAACACACTTTCAGGAGCCTGAGAAATAGCATTTTGGTGTAAAAGTCGTATTGGGGCTCATTGGAACACTGAACACGGGGCACATTGGGACGCACCTTATATGGCAGTAAGTGTCCAAGTCAACTGAATGACCTTTGACAAAACACAATAGGTTTTCAGGCCACAGTAAATAGACGCATAGTGGATTACCATGCTCTCTGAACAAATTTATTGCAAAGTACTGTATGTTACTTATATAGATTATGACTGCACCCAGGACAGTTTAAATGTTTAAAACTGTTTATAAAGTTATTAACTATTGGCACTACAAGGTGTTAATGCAGTGTATATAGTCTTACAGACTACTTACATTTAATATCTAGTGCGCATGGAGTGTTAAAATGATTTTTTTTGACAGTCATGATCACAACTCACAGCCCCCGCAGGTCTCGGGCCTCCTCGTGGCGGTGGGTGGTAACACTAAGGTGAAGACCTCTATCCTTAGTGGCCAACATGAGACAGTGCGCATGCACGGTCTGTCTCCTACCTTACAGGGGAATATCAATGAATATGTCATTTACCATGATTCCAAACCGGATCGTACGACAACCGGGTTACCAAGGTGCGCGTCCCTCAGCGGGAAAACCAGGCTGAGATCGAAAAATTTGCGACTGGACTACCAAGATTCCCACGGACAAGTACATCATCAGATGACTTGATTGACCCTGACCGCCCCTCACACATGTTAAAAGATGAAAATTGCCTTGTGATAAATGGACTTGAGAAATCGCTGGTCGACCTATCAGCAATCGCTGTGTACGAAATTGTTGCAGACTTTTGTGACAACACAGTAGCAGATAAAATACAACGTCAATTCAATGGAACATTTCTCATTCACCCACGGAATGACACACAAAAAGAGAAACTGGCACTTGTCAAAGAAATAGCGAACACACAAGTCTCCATTGAACCTTTCCAAAAACCAGGCAAAGGCATTATCTTCTCGAAAGAGAGCAAGACTTGCACAGACTCTCAACTGAAGAAGTGGTTCCAAAAACATGGCATTACCCAATTCAAACGTTTGTCCCAACGAAATGGTTATGAATCCATTAAACTGACATTCAAAAACAACAATGTACCCAAGAAAGTACCTGTAGCTTTTGAAAAGTGCAGAGTTTGCCCACTCTTTCCCCGACCAAAACGCTGTTTCAATTGCCAATTGTATGGACATATCAGCACAACATGTAGACGGTTCACAATTTGTGCCAATTGTGGCGATCGAGATCACACTCACACGAGAGACAAACCATGCTTCAGGCCCTCGCATTGTGTCAATTGCAGAGGGGACCACCCTGCGTTTAGCCACAACTGTGAAGTCTTCAAGAGAGAAAAAGAAATTGTACAATATGTGATTGACACAGGATGTTCCTTTCCTGAAGCCAAGCGCATAGTCCAACAGGACATGGACAAAACTGACCAAGACGCAGATTATCCAAGACCAGTTTTACATTTGTCACCACGGAAAAGGATTCAACTTAATGGGGACCTTTTACTGGATCTCTTTCGGACAACGCCTTCCCCAGATCGACCAAAGACGGGAGAAACTGTGAAACATCCTGAATCTGACTTATGCACACAACCAAGTAAAAAGATTCAACAAAGTCAACCATCCTCTCCTTACGCTCCACGGACAAAAATGTCACCACAACAACCGAAGAAGAAAGAAACAGCTCCACGGACCAAAATGTCACTACAACAACCGAAGAAGAAAGAAACAGCTGCTGAGTACAAGAAACCATCCAAAACAACAAATCAAGCCAGTTCAACAGATCAACGATTTCCTTGCATAGACAAGAGAAAAATGACAAGCAACAGCAAAGCACCTGTCACATCTCACAGACCTAACATATCAAGAACCTTGACACAAACCAAGTATGTCTCTAAATAGCCCACTCAGGTGCTGATGAGACGTAAAAAACCAACTCACTCACTCACTCACAACTCACATTTTGCTCTCTGGCTGCAAAAGTATTAGGGCAGTGTAATCTATTATGCCTTGCATTTAAGCTCAATGGTGTTGGTGATAGTCATGCAAAATTCTGAGTTGCTCAGTGCTATCAGCATTAAGCAAAATTAGTGGACGTTAAAAGTGTCCCATTGCGCCTAGATTCCCCCTATTTACAGCTGGAGAGCGAATTACTCCGTTTGGCTGTTTTGGAAAGATTAGTCACTCGAAAGGAAAATAAATTTTCACTGACATATCACAGATTCACAGGGATATGAGTCATCAAAATGTGTGTTGGCCTATGGCAGGTACGACTCTTATGGGTCATTATGAAATTTAGGAAAAAATTGCTTCACAAAATATTAATGATTGGTAACGGAGTGGACAAATGAAGTAACAAAATTGATTTTTTATTTATGCGCTATTTAAACACTATGCAGCCATACTCAAGTCATGCATTCCTATATTCACAATATATAGAGTATTGTGCTGTGACACTATGCATTACTACGTGCATTTCTGTACACTCAGTAGGCTCAGACATGTTCAATTATAGGTTGTACCTCGGACAGCAACCTAAGCTGAGCATTCAAATGTCAGCTGTTAAGGTTACTATCCTATGGACATGGTTAAGCCATAGCCTATGTGTACAAATATTATATTGCCTGACCAGTTTAGGTTATGAGATTCTTGAGTGACAGCTGGAAAATTGCCTTTAAGGTGGCTCGCTACTCATGTGAAATGGTTGTTAACGCACATTCACGCGCAGCCAGGCAGGCCCTATCTATCGTAACGTCACCACAGCAGCTGAGCTATGCTGACACTGTTTCAGCATCTTTTTAAATTCTGAGAATTTCGTGCGGCGGCCGCTTCGTTTGCCACTTTTTGCCACTTCTCGTGGGGCTAGAGACTTCTGGTTTAGAGCATTAGATGCGCTTTGAAGAATACTATAAACCAACGGACTTTCAGCTTTCTGCTTTCAGAAGAAAATTTCTACAAGCGATTTTCGGCAAGCATGTCTAATTTCGCAAAAATGACTCTGTTATATAAAAAAAAATTTATATCAACTTCTAGGCCCGTTGGAAGCCTTGTCACTATCATTATATTGTTCCTCACTTAATTTGGAAGCAGATAACAAAGAAATAGAAAATTCTATCTAGTCCTTTTTTTTTAGTGCTATGATTCATAAAAAGATAAAAATTTTCAAAATCGAAACTTTTGTTCCGAACCCCTACAAAGGTTCTTTAAACTAAATATATCTCTCTGGAATTCTAATCAACTTTTCCCTAAAACTGTCCTCTTTAATTCCATGCTTCATTTAATAACATAGGATGAATGGCCACTGAATGGCAAGGAAAACTTCACAGTAAAAAAATTAAGAAAAAAATTGAGTTTTTCAGCTTTGCGTGGACTGACTTTCTTTTACATACAGTACAACCCAAAATAAAGTAAGAAAATTTTCTGTCAGAAGTCCTCTGTTTACCTATTTTGCCCTCTTTTCTCCTCTCCACCCCACATCTCCTTACAACTCCCTTTGACACCTTACAACAACCTTAACCCACATTAAAAACTCTATTCAGACCACTACCAATGAAACTGCAATTAGCAGAGGTGCAAAAGATCAAGTAAATCAAAGACAATGGGGGTGATTGATTTTAAATTGGTGTTGTTAAAATGTCATTTTAATGTAACTTTAAAAGGTAGTTTCAAGTAGATAAAAGTAGGAAGTGATTCAGGGGTAGTCAAAAGGTGTGAAAGGGTAAAGTAGTGGCTGATTCTTCCTTCCTGCTGGGGTAATCATACTTTATTTTGGGTTGTACTGTAACCTCAAATATTTTGAAAGAAAGGCTGGTAGCGACCACTTTCATTTATATATCCTTGCTATAAACTATATTTTGGATCATTTTAAGCAATTTTTAAGAAATCCTATCTTGGAAAGTTCACGAGTATCGAGCCACCTTAAATGATGTTAGGGAGTGTCCCATACTCTTTATAACAAACAGTAGCTTTTGTGTCAGAAGTACTCATCGCTTTTGATTAAAAGAGAACGTCAGTTATGCAGTTGTATACATTGAAACGGCGGTAAATGTTTCACTGACACGAATGACATTACTGGTGAATTATACAGCTCATTCACTAAATATAGACTGCATACAGACACGATGGCTTGGATCGAACTGGCTTAATGTTGCGATCCGCTAACATCAAACTGGAAATGGATGTAGCTTTCTTCGGGTCAAGACAGACTTGTGTGGTCAAAGGTTACTTATTGATATGTCAGGGGACATACAATTTTATCCTCTGTTATAAAGGTAATCATTGCCTGATACCCAGCAAACTAGGAAAGAACAGGAAGGAATTATGCGAAGGATTTACCTAGAGGTTTGCTACACTGAATTAAGGACACCAAGTACTACTTATAATCAACCTTTGTGTTCGTTTTAACATAACATGATAAAAATTACACTCCTTTCAAAAGGTAAAGCTTCTTACGGCTTTTAAGGGTTGCAAACCATTTAAAAAATTTTAAATCACAAGCATTATTGTGATATACTTACGTATATGCTATTGTCCAGATTTAAACACAAACATGATGTTGAAGATATGTTATTGAGGAACAACCTTGAAAGGTACCATAATTTATATGAAATTGGGTTGTCTTGTGATAGTGCAAGGTGACACAGATTTAGTTGGTCAAAGGTATAATGCATAATAAGCCATACATGTACTGTAGGTAAGGCAATTATTTCAACCATTGCAGAAAGCAGTTATGACCTGACAATCCTGACACTCTGTGCCAAGGTTTTCAGTCAAGGAATGGGATTCTGTCATTATGGTGTCTTTGTTGGTCACAAACATCAATCCAGGATACCGCAGTCAAGTCACAAATTCATAGATAATAGATAAGTTGTGACTTATGTTTGATCATGAGCAAAACAATTTATGGACCAAGGAAGTTTGCGGGCACCATGGTAAGCTTATTATGGCCGTACCACCAGGGGTGGTACCGGCCATTTAGCAGATAGAGAAAACGTCGTCCGATGTCGTCCGCGATCCCATTCACGATCGTCTGACGTCGAGATCTCACTTATTAGCGGCCCACGGGGGCTATAACTTGGCATATTACCTCAATCACTCATGCTCTCGTGCTGTGTGCTGCAAAATTTGATGTACATCCTTTTTTGGCACCGTAATGCAACGATTTCAAAACCGACTTTTCTTTCAAGCATTTTTTCGAGTGCCTCGCCGCCATCTTGCTGTCTTGGTTACATAGAAATACATAGAACGGACGTTCGGCTTTTTCCGACAGATGGCGCCGCGCTATTTGATACTGGGGCGCCCCTAGTGTCTACAGCACACACTAGTTTATTAATTGGGAAGATAGCAACATTGATGAAAGAATTAATCACACTGATCTAATAGCAATTGGAAAGGATAAGTGACTGGCTCTTCTTTGTAATTACAATATAAAGGGGGTTTAGTTCTCCTTTGATCAAGGTGTGTATTACTTCAAGTACAATTAGCCATTGAGTTGGCATTGTCCCATAGAGCAAATTGAGTTATTCTATTGTCTGTTGACACATGTCCATTCAATGTTGCTGTAATAGTGCAAGAATAATAAATACAAATTTGTTTTGAATTTTAAGTTAATACTAGTATTTAACAAATTACTGCAAAAACCCTCTTTTTTGACAACTTAAAAACCCTCTAAAAAAATTAAATGGTGATTTAATAACTTTCTGTCCTCCGAAATTGTTGAGCTGGTATGACAACCCGGTCAAAACTCTCCAGAATAAAGCTTGAGGAGGATGCTCACTGCTCAACTACTGTTCAGGGAAATTACCATCAGCTGATAACAATTGCAATTCCAGCTAAGTCCTGGCCCTTACAGGATGATTGAGTGTGTGGGGTTGATCAGTTGGGTATCAAAAGGAAGTCTGATCTCTGTGCACCCATCCTCATCACAAAGCAGCATGACAGTAGCTGGACATATTCTATCCCATTTTGCAAGGTACCTGCGAAGTCATCAGCAGCTGATGACAGTTTCCTTGACTGTTGAATTTATGAACTACAGGAAGTGCACTGTAAAACTTTTTCAATTGGAAGTTTTGGCTATAATTGCATTTTTCTCAATACAGAAATTTTGTTGATTAGGACCCCGATTTTTTGGTGAAAACCCTCTAAAAAGGAATGCGGAACCCTGGAACTGACGTTCCTGAGGTTGGGAGGTCTGCGAATAAGTTTAAATCTCTCTCTCTAGGTCTGACGAAGGCTCCCGTACGGCCATAGCAAACTGGTTTGCCTTCTAGTTTATGGCATCTGTCATTATGTTGTGTCTTGGAATGCCAAAGGCACCTGCAAAGAAAACAAGTTGTGTCGCACATTCATCTATAATAGAAAACGTAAGAGGACTTGTGATTTACTTTTGCTTCATGGGGAATTTTTTGTGTTTCATGGACTTGTAGGTACTGTCCTTAATGTTAAGATACCTAAGCATATGATGATAATTATCATATATCAGAAGATAATAATTGTCGTAATTAATTCTTTATGCAAACGTCAGCAACTTAATTTGCTACAAACTAAGGTCTCCTTTCTAACTGAAGAAATGTAATACTGCTCATAAAAATATATCTTAAAACATTAGTAGGTTAGAAGCGCCTTGACAGTTTCCATATTATATGAAAATTTGTAACCTCTGAATAGTTCAGGGCCACACGACTTTAGTAGGTGGTCCAGTGCCGTGAGTTGGTAATATTTCAGTTTTGGGCCGATATGCACTTACATTTTAGGTCATAACTCAGCCCCATAAAGGAATTTATGCCGGTATGATGGATCGAATGATAGGCAAAAATATCTTCTTTGATGTAAATAGCAGCAATTGCATCCATATGTCACTGGTCTTGAGATAATGAGTGATCAATGATTGCAGTTAGGGAAATTTTTGGTGTCCCGCCTGGACACTGCATGTAAAATTTTTGCATACAACTTTCAAATACAGGAAAAGGGATGGATTTAGGATCAAAATTGCAAAGCATTACTGTTCTCTGATTAGGTGGGCATCTTGTGAATCCAGAAAAAATGGCAATTGGATGTTTCTATATTTTTTTAATACACCTTTTGTAATCCTCAGTTGGTGTGTCCCGGGTGAAGCTTAAAAGTGCAATGTGATTTTTGATGCCACAGATAAACCACTGATCGAAACATTTTCGGAAAATTTTATATACCAATGCATTGCTCATGACCTTGTCTGTCAGGAATATATCACTTAAAGTGGCTGAGGCTGTTGTGCCAGGAGCTGTGATGGCTTGAGTAAGACTGACAACAGCGCGACGCTCATATATTCTGCAAACATTCTGTGGGACTTCTCTTGTTCGGGTACTTCCTGATGAAGGCTTGTTGCTGGAATTCTTACATTCTTGGTATTATTGTCATGCTCATGAGCCTGGCTTTGTATTAGTGTGTAGAAAAGGGTAGAAAGTCCAACCCTAAGGGCATTAGAGCCCTATCTTTGAGACTGACAAAAAATGCAACGCTCTCACATTTTGAAATATTTATGAGAACCTTTCTTCTTTACATGCTTCTTGATGAAGGCTAGTGAAAGAAAAGTTACGTTTTCTGATATGATTTTGTTGCTCATGAGCGCAGGTTTCTATTGGTCTATAGAACGCGGTTGTAAATGTAAGCTATCATGGTATTAGTGGCCTGTCTTTGTCACTGACAACAAATGTGGCACTCTTACACTTTGTAAAAATGTGTGTTCAGACATGTCTTGTTCAAATGCTTGGTAATAAAGACTCTTTGCTGGAATTTTCACGTGTTTGATATTGTGTTGCTACACTTGAGCTTGGCTTTCCATTGGTATATACAATATGGTTTTTAGTCAAACCTATCATGGTATAATGGGCCTGTGTTTATGGCTGACAAAAAGTGCAAAGCTAGCCTTCGGCATTACCTGCTAATTACACCATAGAAGGTATGAGAAGGCAAATAATGAAAAATATGTTTTTTGTTTGTTTTAAGAATATTATTCAACAAAATGTGTGCAAGTTTCATAGTGATATCTTAAAAAGTTTTTGCTGCAGAGGCGTTTGAAGAAACAAAGTTTCGTTTTGAATAAACTGCATTTCAAGTTAGTATTTTCTTCACATTCATGTTTAGATTTACGAGCATAATGTGGCATAGATGTCACAAAAACGCGTATACAACTTCAAATTTTTGGATTTGGAATCTAATGACACATAGAAAGCATACATATATATATATATCAGTGATTATTAATTTTTTGGTCAATCTCACCAGAAGTTCCAAATTTTACCAACTTGTGGCATTGGTCCAGGTCAGACGTCACATGCATAATAAGCCGGAGGTCAGGCAATTTTATCAACCAATCCAGAAAGCAATTATGACCTGACACCTTACGCGAAGATTCGCGGTCAAGGGAAGAGTTGTGTGAAGGAATTAATTTAGCAATGTGCTGTGTCCACACCAGAGGTCACATATATCTTATATCCTGGTGCATTATAAGCAAATCTGTGAAAATTGGATTTCATTAAGTAATTTTTGCAGATAATGCTAAGACTAGCCTAAGATATATTTTTGACTCTAACTGTGATTAGACATCACCAAGATACTAATACCATTGGAAAAGCTGGTATCTAACTGACAGTTTTACATGTTAGCGCCCAGCTAAGGATTAACACTACAAATAACAGCAAACAAACAATCAGATTAATATTTATTTTGCAAAAATTTATAGTTAAAGGGTATAATAGAAGAAGCATATGATGTCTAAGTCAGTTAGATACCTCATTGTCGGGTTCTAACATGCATTTTTGTCAGTTAGATCCCTCCCTCCGGTCGGGATCTAACTGACAAAAATGCATGTTAGAACCCGACAATGAGGTATCTAACTAATACCTATTTTGACTTCCAAACAAGGGATTATTGTGGTAATTGATAGTTTGAAGATATTTGTCATTGAAGAAAAATGTGAAGTCGATGGAAAAGTAAACATTCTTAGAGACTGCAGAGGAGAGTTGTATATTGATAATTTCCGTCTTTTGTGAATAACCTGAAAAACAATTATGTATATTTAGTCACCAGAGAATTTAATTGTCACAAAAATGCTGCTATATAATCACAGTAGTAATGAAATAATTATATTGATTGTAATTACAGCCTGAGAACAATTACTACTGTCATTTGATTGTTGTTCCATCGTGATTCTTTTCAGAACAAATTAAGAGAAAACATGTTTCCATAACAACTAAGCACAGGAAATAATTCAGGAAAACAATTATTTTATCTCAGATCATTTACTCATAGTTCCAACAGTGACAATTTGGATAATTATGTTGATAATGAGGCAGGTCATATTTTTTATGGTCTATTGTCAATGGAGACCAATAGTTATGAGTAATTATTGCTTGATTATGTGTGGACAGCTATATGAAATCTTCATTACTGCTTGATGAGTATGCTGATTCATACATTGGTTTTTGTTGCCCTCTGCCTAGTTGTCGTCCTGTATTTATTTACTACTTAAGGAGGCTGATACATGTATAAGGACACGAGGGCATGGCAATGAGGGGTCCTAGTTATCCAACAATTCACAAGGACAAGAAAAATAAGGAAACTGATGATATTCTGGTTTGTATAATTACTATAAAGGTGATTCCATTGTTGCTCAAACGAAACAATAAGTTCCAAATTGTGACATTTCCTGTGAAAAATGTACATTGGCTTGTCTTGGCCTATATAATAATTATATAATACAGTCAGTCGAAACATAGGTTACTTGTGATCTGCTTCCTCTGATGCTACACAAAATCTTAACGGTGAAATCTTACAACTCAGCTCAGCTTATTCTGATACATTTGTATACCTCTGTGGGCCAAGCAGACACAGAATTTGTTTGGTAAAGTACAAAATAAACCTTTGATGCATGTCAAAACTTGGTCATCAATAAGGGAGCAGCCAGAATGATGGGGCTAACCACAACTACACAAGTCAGACAATCAGACATTTATCTTTTTTCTCTTTTCTATCATTGATAATGGAACCCAGTCCTCCCTATTTCCTGCTTCGGGGAAACAGAGACGCATTTAGATTCAAATTTTCCATTAATTATTTCTATGTATACAAGTCAACTAGAGATTCTCTCTAGCTTAGTCGGAATGACAGAGGGATCTGGGAAATGTGCTGCCTGTTTGCCCATTAAATGTGAAAAAAGAGAGGACCATCTTCCCATGAAAAGCGAATAAGCATTATTTCAGCTTATTATTATTTTCATAGCCCTCATTTTCACATTGTCAAAGCCTCCAGTGCGAGCTGGCAAAGCGAGGCTTTGACTCTGTTGATAGTTTTTTTCTGTGATATTAGTAACATTCAGATCAGCCATGCCCCAACGGTTTCAACCAACCAGAAGGTAGCTTTCATATCAATGAGAGAACACACTTGAAATCATTGAGGTTTATCCACGATTGACCATATGGCCAAAAGCACAGATTAACACCTTTAGGTGTTGACAACAGCCTGATCACTCCCCTACATCAATGCTTTTCTTTTGTATTTGACCACTTCTGACTCAGACGCCTCACTCACCAGCAAGTGGTCAAAGGTAATCCAGCTCTTGGAGAAATAGTCCCCTTTTGGCCTAGGTATTATTGCAGAATTATGAGCTCAAAAAGGCATAGCAAATTTATGTGCAGTAGCAACTAATTCAAAGTGCATATTTATGAAATAAGAGAAAGAAGAGAGGCCAATTAAAAAGACAACTTACATGCATTTTAAAGTCTGATAACATTGTTTGGATTGGATGTGCAATGGAGCAAAACTCCAAACAATTATATTGTCTTGTAAGCGTTACTTGGTGTATCACACCAATTCTGACAGTTTTGTTGGATAATCAAAATAAGATCAACTGAGGTATTCTTTATTAATTTATGTGAAAGCCAGCCGAATAAAGTAACATTTGAAAGAAGATGGGAGTTTAATATTATGTATAATTGAAAAAAGAAAACATTGACAGATAGAAAGAAAGATACATAGATATAATAGGTTGGGTGGCTGAGTGCTTAAGGTGCCAGCCTGCTCCGCTGAGGGTCTTTACCTGTATGGGTTTGAACCCGGCGTGGGGAACCCAAAATTTTCAGAGAACCTTCATGAGAAAAATCCCAGCTGAATGTTGTTCTGATGAGACGTTAAATTGGTAGTCCGTTGTATCAGTCTCTGTGCTGGGCAAGTAAAAGATCCTTCACATGGGGTGAAGGACTAAATGTGTAACTTGTTGAGGATTCGCTGCTCTCTCTCCCATCTAAACAATATACCCTCGTAAATGCCCAGAAGTGGGCTTAGAGGGCTCCAGTTACCACATTTATCTGTCTATCTATCTATAATAGATATGATAGATATGCTAGATAGATATTGAAAATAGATGTTACATATAGATATATATAGATAGATAGGTAGATAGATAGATAGATGGATGGATATGATAGATGGATAGACAGATAGATGATTGAAAAAATAAAAGATTGATATTAAATGACCTATTGATGTGCTAGTAGAAACCATTTAATATCCGGGGGGGGGGGGCTTGGAACTTTTTTTTTAGTAATTTTTTTGTGAGATGAATACAGTTTTTTGCAAAATTTTGTTGATAACTGGTGCAATGTGAATATGAACAATTTGGACAGGTGTTTGGAATGTCCAGTGGCATATTTAGGGGGGGGGGCCATTGGGCCATGCCCCTCCCCTCAGGCCCAAAATTAACATGGGAAAGATAGGAAAAGCCACGGAGCGTGCCATATTCACCCCATATTATGCCCCCCTCTCAGGCCATTTCTAGATACGCCCCTGGGAATTTTATGGCTTCTGGGTGAATAAAATTTGCAATATATAAAGTGTGTCAGCTCGATGCAGATTTGTGGGAAGTTAATGGACTTGGTAGTCAGAAGCACAAATTTAGTTGAAAACCATTGTCCCAAACTCAAAATGCATCGGACCTTTCAGCCTTGCCAAGATAACCTGTCATTTTTACCACCCCCCCCCCCCGCTAGTTTCTCTCTGTCTCCGAAATAAATTAAAATTTGAGAAAGCATTTTACTGGGAGGCGGATGGCTAAATATCAATGTCAGTGACATTTCAGTTCTCTTCAACAGTTTACATAAAAAAACCAAGGCCTGGACCTAATCCTTGAGTTTGCAAATCAAGTGCAAGTTCTCATGTTGCTTGCACTCTCTCAAGGTTGCAACTGTTGTACACTTCTGCCGGACTACTTCTGGTCGAAAACAAAAGAGAGTTTTGAAAGAGTTGTCAAATACAATAGAATCGCAATAACTGTGACACAACTTCAAAAGGTGTCTGGCCATATGGCCAATCGTGAATAAACCTCATTGCAAACATTGCATGAATGTTGAACAATGAAACAAAACATACAAACTGAAAACAAAAATCTGGAAAATACATAAACTGTGAAATGACTGATGAGTACTGTAAGTTAAACGCACAATCTGTGAACAATTAAGATGTCAATCATTATCATCCATGCATTTAATTCTGATCTGATTGGTTGTTGGGTTGCTTATCAAGGTAGCTTCATTGACAGTGATTGACTAAGTCCAAGTTTGACATTTTCAGAACGCATTTCTGTGCAAAATCCACTGCCAAGTTGTTAGGGGGCAACCATTAGATCTCGGGGTGGGGAGGGGGCAGCAGCAGCAGCCTTGTGCCTGCCTGATCAAACAATAGAATGAAGGGAGGAGTGAAGGGAGATATGAAGGGAGTTATGAAGGGAGATATGAAGTGAGGGAATGAAATAAATAATGAAGTGGGGGAACGAAGTGGAGAAGGAAGGAAGAAAGCAGAAAGGAAGGGAGGAAGGAGTTAGGGTGTACTGGAGGGAGAATACATAGATAGATAGATAGATAGATAGATAGATAGATAGATAGATAGATAGATAGATAGATAGATAGATAGATAGATAGATAGATCCTTATAGAAAAATAGATAGATCCTTACAGAATATAGACAGGGAAATAAGAGGTAGATAGATATCCTATCTACAATAAAAATCCATTTCCAGCACGTTATTTTTATGTCTGCTAAAAAAAAATATTTTCTTTCTAAGCTCACATACGTTTTCTAAAGTGTCCCTGGAAGTGTGACAAGGCCTTAATAATCAGAAAGATTAATGTCAAACACAGGGAAACTTAAAACAACAGACAGATTAGCAGACAACAGCTATCAACATTAATAAGTCTGGAATGATATCACCCAGCCGAAGATGTAACAGCCTCTCTGATTGTGCGCCCACTGTCCTTTGCAAGTTATTTGCATAACCACACTAATTGCAGCCATCCAGGTCAGAGGCTCACTGGCAGAGCCAGCTCGAAGTGATCCGCTGACCACGTGAGAATGTATAGCCCTGTGTTTTTCCATTTTGTTCTTAGCTCTATCCTAAGATCGTGATGTCACAGATTTAGTTACATAACAGATTTAGTTACAATTTCAAGAAACTGACAAAATGAATTGACAAGTGGATTATGTATGTTTAGCTTTTGATGCCTGCACTGGTTGATAAATGCTTCAATGAAATAAAATGTAGCTGAATCAAACAAACCACATATCCTCGAATGACTGACAACAAATTTTTAAATGTGATAAGAAATTGTAATGACTCTTGTCTCACGAAAAACCATTAAACAGACTTTGTTTGGGAAACATTCAAACGGAAACTCTTCTTTTAAGGTGTAACACTCGGCTCAGACAGAAGTTGTTTGTTGTGGTTGTACAAAAAAATAACATCACCTGGCAGTTTTAAATTCCTTTGGAATTTCAGGACAGTCTGGTGATTTCATCAGTAGGCGATTCTTAGGTTCTAGAACCACAAAATACATGCCATTTTCAGTTAATCTCATTGATTTAGAAACAACAGAACGTCACAAATTTCATTTATCAAACGTAGTAAGTGCTGGTTTGGCATTGATTCCTCACAGCCAAGTGTGAATAACAAGAATCGTATGGTAATGTAACCATGATGTCGAACTCTAAACTGATTGTCACAGGTTGACCTTAAAGATTAGATCAATAACATTCACAGGTAGAACTTGAAGATTAGAACAATCACATTCTTCAAAACTACTCGTTGAGCCTTATGAAGGAGCAACAGAGAAAAAGTAAGCGAATTTTTCCATTTCCATTATCTTTCTAGGTCGATGGCAATTAGTTGACACCATTAATTACTGTTGAGATAAATAAAATCCCTTGAAGTCACCACAGAAATGTTACTGGAATCATTTCCACAGTGTCTGGTTTTGAAGGTAAGAACACTTCTTTTCAGTCAAAAGCATTAGAAAATAGCTCATTCCATTAATTAATCTTCTTTCAGCATTTCGAAATTGAAAGGAAAGTTTTTTTAATCGGGCATATTTCTGCTAGAGAAAGACTAGCTGATATCGACATTTCTTTGTAAGTTGATGGGCATGAAATTAAAATGAATGATGAAGTTGCCATGATATGACAGACCTCTTCACGTGATACAGTAAAAAACTGAAATTGAAATAGGCATTCTCACACATTTTCCTGACTTGTTTTTACGTGGTCATGTTTTTGTCAAAGATTACACCTAAATTTCTAACATGATTGACAGCATTAATTTTGACATTGTCAAAATGGATTAACGGTACTAGAGTTTATTCGGTTGGTGTGGACTGCCAATGAGCAGTAGTTCCGTTTTTTCTCCATTGTTACAAAGCTTATTTTCAAGCAGAAATTTCCTGATTTCAGCAATGCACTTTTGCATTTTGACTACCGCATTTCTCTGATCTAAGAAAGTTGGTTTGAAAGAGAGAATAAGTTATTCATCATCAACATACTTTTGGTCTTTGACTTAATTTTTTTCAGAGCTTATTGCAGATTGGCAGTCCATTGGAAAAATTTATTTTCTTCTTTTCAATTTGCAAACGGGCTTTGCCACGTCATTGACAGTTACTTGTTGGTCCCCTAATCTTCTTATTAGGTACATACCTTAAATTAGTTAATACGTTTGTTTATTCACACCTATGCTGCCAGATATGATATATGTTGAATAAACTGATCCTATGATAACTGACACAAACAAAATCATTAAAACATTCTTAAGCCAGTGACATCACAAGAGCAAGTTGAATGTTCATTTTGAAACTGTTTGGACCGCTGATCTGAAAAGATCTCTAATGGAGCGTTGTATGAATTAAATAGGATTGGCCCAAATTTTGAGAGGCAGTTTGCTCGATGTTTTGTCATCAATTATCACTGACTGTGACCTGTCCGAAATATATGACTTGAACCAGCACAATGTGGAATCTTGAACACCGTATCTGTTTTCTAAATGTTTCAGTAGAACATACCAGAACCTTCTTGAGTGCATAAAGATAGATTCAGAAAAAAACCTAGAATTTCTAAAAAGTGTCATCTTGTTTTCATGTTTTTCTGATCTTACAGGTGATTTCATTAGACCCACTAAATACATGCCATTTTTAGTTAATCTGATTGGTTTAGAAACGACAGAACATCACACATTTGATTTATCAAACCTAGTAAGTGCTGGTTTAGCATTGATTCCTAACAGCCAAGTGTGAATGACAAGAATCGCATGGTAATGAATCTGCAGCTAAATGGTGTAAAATTATCCCAGGTAAATAACATCAGCTTCCTTGTGGAGTTCAGATCCAAGATAGCATGAGGTGGGATGAACACATTAATAACAAATGCAATAAAATTTCCAAAATAAATTCATTGCTGTATCGACTGAAACATAGCTTACCTGAGAAACTTCTTCTTAATATTTATAATGCTCTTATAGCCCCCTATCTAACCTATGGAATTGTAGCCTGGGGGAATTCAAACAGATCACTGCTGAAACGTCTAATTGTATTGCAAAAGAAATGTCTCCGCACTATCTCAGATTCGAAATATAATGCGCATACTGACCCCCTTTTCCAAAAATACAAAATCCTAAAATTTCATGACCTCTACAAGGCAAATTGCTGTAAACTATATTATCGTAAAAAAATAGGAATATTACCTGATTTTCATGCTAATAAGTTGCCATCAACAACCCTTATCAATCCTTACCCCAGTCGACATGCTCAAAATATTTATATTCATATAATCAATAGCGGGTTTCAAAAGCAGCTTCTTAACTACAAAGTAGGATCCGAATGGAACAAACTACCAAATTGTCTCAAGAATATTGACTATGCCAGTATAAATTCATTCTCAAAAAAATTAAAAATTCATTTTATTCATTCATATAATCAAACTTGTACAATCAGAAACTGTGCATCATGTATCTAGAGGTATCCAATCAGATTATATTTTATATTCATTCATCTCATCATAACCATAGCCTCATCAGCCATATCATCATCATTCACAAACTCTCCTGGCTAATCCCCTCTTTGTTGTAACCCCCCCCCCTTTTTGAACAGCCAGGTGTAGTTAGTAATTTACATACTGTATGATAACTATATTGTATTCTAATATATTAATAATACATATATTTACATATATTTATTTATTTATTATTGTTATTTTTTTTAATAATCAATCATTCTCCCATTAATTGTTTTGCAATGCATTTGTATTTATTAATTCCCATTCATATAATGTTACACTCTACTCGATCTTTATAATGTGTCCATATTGTGTATATATGACTATTTTATGTGACTGTAATATTATCATGATGATTTTGTGCTGTTGATTTTCCTTTATTTAATTTTAATTTCTTTCACTTGTCTACTGTTGTATAACTTATATTTCTAATCTTACTACTGTAATTGCTGCTGTTATACTGTTTTTTCTTTTTTTTTCTCCTTTCCTATAACTTTGTGATGTATTGCTTTTTCCTTTTTCTTTTTTTTTCTTTCTTTTTCTTAAATCAAGGCTGGGCCAAATTACAGACGTTTGTCTAAGCGTGCCCAGCCTCCAACTTTGTAACATCTTATCGTTGGAAATCAAATAAATTACAGTTACAATTACAATTACAAATCACCTATAACAAATCTCATCTCATTATTTTCATTTTTGTCTTCTCTTATCTATAGTCTTATCTGATCAGATCTTATCTGTGGTCTTATTTAGTCTTAACTCATTTCATCTCAAATCAGCTAATCTTAACTGTTGATGATATCTCATCTCATAATTATATCATCAATAAACTTGCTTGTACATCGCTTTCTTCCTATCTACACCTAGATAAGGGGTGAATAAGGGACCCTTATCCACCTTCAACTATTTGACCAGTGCAAAATACTAAAAAGAAACATCTTGACAATTAACCTTCTCTGTCCAAAGCAGAACACAGGAGTGCCTGATTACAGCCTGTATTTTACCTCAGCCTAATGGTGTGTCCCCATTTCACATTCTTGATTATCTCTTTGTAAAACAAACTCTGCCATTTGAAGCCACAGGCACCTTTCTTTTTTAATTGACACGGACAAAACATGCGCAATGCTGACATTAACATCAAGCACTTTTTCTCGGAGCAGCACAATTACAAGGTAAATGGCGTGTGTTCTGGGAAACTACTTTTTTTAAAGAGCAAAGCAAGACAATGTGAAGAGCTACAAATGGAAATCAGGTGATTTATTAAAAAATTTTGAAATTGAAGTGTGCCAACCATCTCCACTTCTCGAGAGGTGTATTAACCGACCTAGAAAACTAACAATTGGCAAGCCATGTTATCTGTTCTGCCTTCATATTTTTTTCGTCTCAATACACCTTCCTGGGTATAGTGTCTGAAAGTATCAATAATGGTAATCAGGTAGGGTCTCGGAGTTTTCCTCAACTAGGAATTATTTGTTTCACTGAAAAGCTGGACGTACTTATATATTATGAGTATGACATCCCGTGTTAAAAAGTAGGCTGTACCGCAGTTATTTATTTCAACACTGTCAGGAAAGAATAAGTTTAAATTGCTCCAACACAACTGGGCCAGTAAATTACATGCATCTTAAACAAACTAACTCAAAGCCATCTGATGTCTAATGGTTACCCCTGAATATACTAAGTGCTTAGTTTTCCCTACAGACCTTGATTAATGGTAAGCAGGGGGATCAATCAGTTCTACTTGGACAGAAAGGACAATTAAGGAGGTGATAGTTGAGAGGACAGGCTTAGTAAGGATTTACACTGAAATAATAACTGCATTGCACTATCAAATACAAATATTTGATAAATTATGGTGAATCATTCACTTATTTGGTCAGGAAATTGTCATAAAATCAGTCCTTGCAGACTGTGTCTCTGTAGATTGACGAGGCAAGTATAAATAAGTTACCTAAGCTCGCAATACTGAGTTCTGCAGACCTCTCAATTTATATTTTGTTACTGTCAAATCTAAGGTTGCTTGTACATTGCGTGTCAGTTACACACTCGAGTGTATAATATTTGATTCAGTAGTAAATGACTCTGAGTTTACGAATAGGACTGAAATTGGTTTTTGGCAGTGTGTCATTGTTGGTTTTCTGATTTGATCTCAGAATGAGCTCCTTGACCTCATTAGTATGTGCCTTATATCACCAATGTCAATTATACATTTTATCTGATTCGAATGTTGAATTTGAGGTTTATATTACATTAAAATAACTGTTCCCTGCAGCCAGCAGCAACAGATTGGTTGTATATTCTAAATAAAAGCTAACAAAAATTTGGCCAAAAAACCATTACACAGAAAGCCAGAAGTCAAATTAAACTCAAACATCAGTAACTCTGTGAATAATTTATACTTTAGTTAATAGATGAAATATGCTGCATATAGTCATTTTTGGATTTCAAGTTCACTTGTGAGTATGCAATGCCACATGCGACCTGGCCTGGAAAACATGTGTGTCCAACAGGATGTTGCTTGGATGAGATGGTAAATTTGTGGCCCTTTTTTAAAAAGATCAAAACATAAGAGCCATATGTTGCATTGTGTGCATTCTAATCTCTGCGTTGTGAGCAAAAAGGACTTAGATGATCCACTAACCATGCCATTTATATTCATTCCATAACCAAGGACACATAACGTACACGCTATTACACAGACACAATCAATATAGAGAGACAACGTTTCTGTATTTCACGCAGGTCTGTCTGGCCAATTCTACGTACAATGCATCAGAATGACAAATGCAACCAGAAGTTAGAAAGAAAAAGTCAGTTCTGAAGTACTTGCAAATTATGAATAAATGATTTTGTATACTATGACAAATGAGTTGTCTGATGTTCCTAAACAGGATTCAATGAAAAATTTAAAAAAATCGCGACACAGAAATGATTTATGATGTGGTTTTTTACTTGCTTTGCAGTAATGCTAGTGTAAGTAGAGATAGAAGAAGGACAGACAATTTCATGTTACATCCAATAAAACATACACTTAAAAATATATATTACAGTGGTCCCTGTGTTATAAGACCACCCCTTCTGTGGTAATGAAGCGGTTTCTTGTTGGGGTGTGGTCTCTCGTCAGGGCAAAATGCACTTAAAATACTACTTGTTGCTGGAAGAAGGCGACCACATAAGGCAAGTCGGTCTAGGGACTAATTTAAGTTCCACTGTATTTATTATTTTATAAGTTAAAAAACAAAAAGCGAAATGTACTTCTATTCGCTCATAGTGGATTGATGAGAGGAGAGAGAGATCTCGAGATCTCAGGTTTTCTGAGAATTTTAAGCATTAACCAGTTTGGGGATCTTTCACTTGACTGGCACAGAAATGGATAAGGTCTGCAAACTCAGCATCTCATCTCAGAATAAATGACATCAAACTGCGTTGATGCTCCTGAAGATCTAACAATATAATTTTTGACTGGAAATTGTACTCGCAATTTCGGAGGAGCAGGACTAAACGCTTTTGATCAGTGCTCAGCTTTTGGAGCCAACTTTGCTGTCATCACTGAACCAGTGGATTATCTATAACTGCAAGCAGATGTGTTTTATGGGGACTCATCGTTGTAAGTGAAAAAAAAGTAAAAGCAAAAACAACTTCAAACTCAAACTGTTCTGACTTCTGATTGTATACCGTCCAGTAAGAACCTTTCAAACTGTAGAATCTGTGGAAGATGTAATTGTGTCTTTCAGCTGTAGATATTTGTCTGGGTCTTCTTGGTGACCTTGAATCTGGTTGAAAGAAGCTTTTTAAAAAAAATCTGAAGAACTGCAAAATCTTAGTTTCTTGAGAGGATTCTTTGGACTCTTCCTTGTGTCGCCCAAGACATCCTCGACCTGGATTTTGGTACTTCAAAAATTTCTTGCAAGTTGAACTTTTGACTTTACAGGATTGGGTAAATTGGTTTTTAGATGGAATGGGGAGCAGTTTTTTTTGGTGCACCCATACTACTGGTAGCCTGCTCATCGTAGTAGAGGGATCAAACAGTCCCCAACAATTCACCTGTTCAATGTCCATGCTCACACACTCCAGATTTAAATAGTTCTATTTTATGCGCACCTGCCTGTCAGAATTAAAATATCTATTACAGTCTGTCTCATTTGAGTCTTTGTCGTGAGAAATCTGACAATAAAAGCAGCAAAACATCACAAAAATGTGACAGAAAAAAATAAAAATTTGCCAATCTACCCTTGAGTATGTGTATTTCTGCTGTGTGACCTGTAGATGAGGAGCAATCAAGCCAAACACCTGTTCGAATCTTGCGAGACAAACTAGATTTCATTGCATTCCAAAGTCAACCTGAAATATACCAGTTTGGAACTTCTATCCACATATGGGTAGTATGCCCACATTCCCCTAAAACAAAAACAAAAAACCTGCCTGCAAGAAACCACAATTTCATTGCCATTTTAGGTATTCAACCAAATAAAATCCAAGGCTTCCCTACCTAACTGCCTTTGTTTATTGTATTGTATATTGTATATACTATTAGTCATGCACTGCAATGCAGGCACAAAATTCGTGGTGAGCCTTCAACTATTTGACCAGAGCAAAATAAAAGAAACATCATGATAATTAACCTCCTCCAAAGCAGAACACAGGAGTGCCTGATTACAGCCTGTATTTTACCTCAGCCTAATGGTGTGTCCCCATTTCATGTTCTTGATTATCCCTTTGTAAAGGCAAACTCTGCCATTTGAAGCTATGGGAACCTTTCTTTTTCAATTGACACGGGCCAAACATGCGCAAGGCTGACATTAACATCAAACACTTTTTTCTCAGAGCAACATAATCACAAGGTAAATGGTGTGTGTTCTGTGAACTTCTGTCTTTCAGATCAAAGCCCATTTTCAAGACAATGTGAAGTGCTGCAAATGCCCATGTAATGGAAATCATGTGGAGTGTAAGGTGATTTTAAAATTAAAAAACTTTGAAACCGAACTGTATATACCAACCATCTCCAATTCTCGATAAGTACATGTCAACCAACCTGAGTGATTCTTTACTGTTCCCGGCATACCGGTCTTGTCTTCATATGTTTTTTTCTTCAATGCACACTCTGTGACCACCAGAGGGCAGCTATGATTGATATTTTAAAAGGAGAGTGAGGGTTGCAGTTTTCCTTAGTGATAAATTATTTATTTTTCAGAAATGCTGGAGGTTATTATCTATTTTTAGCGCTACTTCCTGAAATATTTTTTTCTAAATTAAACAAAGCATTGTTACAAAGTGATGCATTTTGCCTTCTGATCTTGAATAAAGGTAATTAAGCAGGGGCAGGGATCTATCAATTATACTTGGACAGAAATGTCAATTAAGGAGGGAGTTAGACACTGATTTCACTATTGCCATAGTAGAAGTACAAGTCTAAAATTCACAAACGGACTGCATGGAATTGCTGTTACACAAAGGTAGATTCAAATCAGTTGATAGATTGTTGTGAGAGTACTATTCAATTTGACTCCGAGGTCAACTGAAACTCTACTAGGGGCAAGTAAACCAGCCAATGGGCCTTTTTGTAATATAAAACCTCAATGTTACACCTAAACATTAAACCCCAATGTTACACATTGATGTTACACGACAACATAACATATATACGCGAAAATAAAGATAGACAGACAGAAAATAAATAGATAGTAAAGATAATACAAGTGAATACATCAGGGATAACAATGCCAAAAGAAAAACTCCTGCAGCGTATTGCAAACATTAGCCAGTCTTAAAAAGTTATAACCAGTAACAAAAGAAAAACATTAATAATGTTGTGGCTGGACACTGCAACCTCAATCTACTAAACATCACATAGAAATCTTTGATCTATTGTGGATAATGCGATAGGAGGTCTGGAAATTGTATTATGTCATAAAATCAGTCTTTGTAGACTGTGTCTATTTAGATTGATGAGACAAGAATAAAAAATCACCTAAGTTTGCAATTTACTAAGTTCTGCGGACCACTCGATTTATCTTTTGTTGTTTTCCAATCAACTTACTTCCATTCACAGATGTTTCCCACTGCATCAATTTTCTTGCAGGTTACTTGAACATGATGGGGGCCAGTTGCACACTCAAGTTTGACTTATATGTTAAGAAAGAAATGTTAAGAAATTAACTGAACGCAGGTCCGTGGACCTCTATGTTCATATCAAAGCATGTAAATAGTTAATAGAACGTGCGCAAATGGACGGAAAGTTAATAGTAGGTGCGCAAATGGACGGAAAATGTTAATATAACTATATACATTATATACAATATGTACAGTGCCGTGGCTGAGGCTGCTCATACTGCCTCGGCTCAATAGTTCTGTTATATTACACCTCACTATGATACCTTTACTATTGGAAAAGCGGGATCTAACTGACAGTTTTGCATGTTAGATACCAGCACCGGACTACTTTATTTGAGCCTCACATACGAACAAGTGAAAACAAACAATGAAGATTAGAATGTTAACAAATTTTAATCCACACATTCAGAAAAATCCGATTACATCATTCCCCTGGTTAACCTGGTTAACAAGTTGTAAATTTTCAAATGACATGTATAACAAAATATTCGAAATATAATGTCACTCCATCGAATGCTCATGGAAAAAAATCATAGAATCTAATGGTTTACATTTACGGTGACAGCACAGCCCTATCCTGAGTCCGGTTGCTTTTCAAATCAGTTGTTCATCCACACCTGCCTGGAACAACCTGGTCACACAAGTGACCCTGAGACTATGGTTCGTGAAGTACCCATAAATGAAAAATATGTTAAATAAGCTTCACACCTCGCTCACATGAACAAACCAAATATACTGTGAATCTCGGGAGTGGAGGGGAAGTCAATATAATGCCCAAAGAGGCCTCTTTAGAGAGTAAATAAGTATACCAGACACTTTTCCAGGATTTGTGTTTTATGGGCATAGCCATATTAGAGGTGGTTTTTTTTAGTGGGGCAGTTCAAAATTGAGCCAATCTGCTCTCTGTCAGATTTTTTTTAACCTTTGCCCAAATTCAATGTGAATTTTAAACGTTCAGAGATTTTTAAGGTGACACTTCTGTAACTAAATAAATTTTACAAGACAAAAGGTCAAATGAGGCTGGTTGATTTCTACTCAAAGGGGCGATTTTTGAATAGTGCTTGAGCATTGTCAAAACATGTACCTTTTATTCCAGTCTTAGCACACAAATTATTAACTGTGTTTCCAAGTGGGTTTTTCTCCTGCTGGTGCCAAACCGAACCAACGGTCATCAGTTGTCCTCTTTAGGGCTGCAGATAAAAGGGGCAGATGCATCAAGTTCTGGGCAGAGATTTATGCATTTCTTGCAGTCTCACGCGTGACACCTGTCACTGGACTCGCTCCCATAGACTCGAACAAGTTTGGGCTGCAAAAGAAAAAAAAGTTTTCGATAGCGGCTCTATTGTCTTAGAGAGGTCTCTCCATAATAGATAGACAACAAATATGTAATATTGATTTTCGCTCTTTTGCCATAACTCATGTATGTAATCCATCTTCAATTCTTCATGTCTCTTTATTGTGAATAAATATGTTTGTCTGTCTGTCTGTCTGTCTGAACTATCGATTCCCTTTCTAGCAGTAATTATCCGGACGGAGTCCAGATACTGTTTGGCTACACTACTACTTCTGTCAGCCTTGACTTCCTGTCAACTATTCCAGCATTAAACATGACGTATAGTGGTTTACTCCCTTCAGCTCCTATTTCACCCTCCACCGCTGCACACATGCCATCCTAATGCGTCAGAGTGATGCAGCAGATAGATTAGGGCTAGATCTATCTGTAACAACTGTAGATAGATGCATACAGTGCCGAGAATAGGCAGAAATCACTAAATCTGATGCATTTGACTGCTATCTGGCCCACCTGTCTGTAGCTTAGGGGGGACCAGTCCATCAATACTATACATTGGC
Source organism: Platynereis dumerilii (assembly GCA_026936325.1). NCBI lineage: Eukaryota > Metazoa > Annelida > Polychaeta > Phyllodocida > Nereididae > Platynereis > Platynereis dumerilii. The sequence goes on from JAPTHN010000006.1 coordinate 31,247,394, forward strand.
TCTGATAGAGTAGATGGTTGCCATTGGAATGAAGCGATGTGATTGGTTGATGTCGTCTGGCTGGTTCCCGCCGTCTGCTGCTGTGAACAAGTAGTTCTTGGGTTTCCCGCTAGGGGGACACTCTCCGTAGCCATTTAACGTGCAAAATGCGTACCAGCGCCATTGGATTTGTATGCTGTGCTAGGATGGTGCATGGAATGGTGTCGGGTTTGCCATGGTTGTCCTGAGTTGTGATTACAACAATTAAATCATATGAAGGATATTTGTGTGAAACCAAATAAAGTTAATGAATTATGATTATCTCATTATTGTCATAAATGTATCTTTATTGTGATCGATAAAAACCGGGGGGTCGCAAATATGGGTCGCCAATTGGGGTCCCCTCGGGGGGTTGCACCTCGGGGCGCACCTCGGGGGGTGTGTGCTGAATGCTTGGCCTAGATCTGCTGCCATCTCATTATTGTCATAAACGTATCTTTATTGAGATCCATAGAAACTTGGGGGCGCACCTCAGGGGGCGCACCTCAGGGGGCGCACCTCAGGGGGCGCACCTCAGGGGGCGCACCTCAGGGGGCGCACCTCAGGGGGCGCACCTCAGGGGGCGCACCTCAGGGGGCGCACCTCAGGGGGCGCACCTCAGGGGGCGCACCTCAGGGGGCGCACCTCAGGGGGCGCACCTCAGGGGGCGCACCTCAGGGGGCGCACCTCAGGGGGCGCACCTCAGGGGGCGCACCTCAGGGGGCGCACCTCAGGGGGCGCACCTCAGGGGGCGCACCTCAGGGGGCGCACCTCAGGGGGCGCACCTCAGGGGGCGCACCTCAGGGGGCGCACCTCAGGGGGCGCACCTCAGGGGGCGCACCTCAGGGGGCGCACCTCAGGGGGCGCACCTCAGGGGGCGCACCTCAGGGGGCGCACCTCAGGGGGCGCACCTCAGGGGGCGCACCTCAGGGGGCGCACCTCAGGGGGCGCACCTCAGGGGGCGCACCTCCGGGGGCGCACCTCCGGGGGCGCACGTTTTGTCAATAATATACACTCATATGCCATTGCAAAAAATGCATCATGATATTACTCTACATAACTCAAGCCCTACAAACTTTCATCTCTCCCAATCCCTGCCGGGTATAAGATGCAAAAATCATGGGTGACATGCTCACTCCTGCAACAGCTAAAAACTCGTCCCCGAGCAATGCCACTCACCTAAACTGTCCACCTATCCTTATTGCTCTATCCTCTCCTTCTGATAACAGCAAATAACAGTGAAACAGCTCCCTTATTTACGTTTTCTGCCTCCACTGTTTTTCCCCACCAGGGGCGCATGCATCTACATCGAAGTTCCGCTATTGCTCACGTTTAGGACTGGCGCCACCGTCTGCCTTCCCGCCAAAAAGATGCATTTGTAACTTCACTTCCTCTACCACCACCCTTTACTTATCTTACAATTATTATGCTATTTCAAATGGTCAGCATGCAACACGGCGCCAGATGCCCATTATAGTCCTGCCCCAAATCATGGGTAAATCTAGTTCAACATAAGTATCAATCAAAACACTTTTTTTAGCATTCAAATGCCAGCCATCAAGGTTACTACGCTACGGGCATGGTTAAGGCATGGCCTATTTGTCCAAATATTTCATTGCCTGACCAGCTTAGGTTATGAGGCTCTTTAGTGACAGTTAGAGAATTGCCTGAAAATTATATTTTATAATAGTAGCTTTGGTATCTGATGCACTGATTGCTTGTGATTGTATGAAAATATCAGTTACACTGTTGTATACATCGAAATGGTGGTATATTTTTCACTGACACAAATGACGTAACTGTTGAGTTATGCAGCTCATTTACTGAATATACAATGCATACAGACACTTTGGCTTTGATTGAACTGGCTGAATGTTGCGATCCACTAACATCAAACTGGAAATGGATATAGCTTTCTTCAGGTCATGATAGATTTGTGTGGTCAAAGGTTACTTACATAATTAGTCTGGGGACCTGCAATTTTAACCTTTCAGACCTTTGCTATAAAAGCCATCATGGCCTGATACCCAGCAAACTAGTAAAGAACAGGTAAGAATGATGCGACGGAGTTATTTAGAAGTTTGCTACACTGAACTATTTAAGGACACCAAGTAATACCTGTAATCATCGTTTGTGATTGTTTTAACGCAGCCGGATAAAAATTACTTTTCACAAGGTCAAGCTTTTTATGGCTTTATTATATAAGTTATAAGGGATGCAAACCATTAAGCTTCATATCACAAGCATTATTGTGATTTACTTATTATGCTATAGAGAGTGAACTGAACCAGTTGTCCAGATTTAAATGCACACATGATATTAAAGAAGTGTAATTTTGGAACAACCTTGACAGTTACCATATTTTATTTGAGATTAGGTTATCTTGTGACAGTTCAAGGTGATGCGGATTTAATTGGGTCAAAGGTCACATTCAGAACAAGCCATAGGTTAGGCAATTATTTCAACCATTGCAGAAAGCAATTATGACCTGACAGTCCTGACACCCTATGCCGAGATTTTCGGTCAAGGAAGCAATTTGTGTGAAGGACTTAATTAAGCAATGTGCTGTGTCCACACCAGAGGTCACATTATATCCTGGTTGATTACAGATGATGCTAGATGCTTGAATGTGAAAATAGCTGTCAAATATTTAAAGATATTCATGCTCAACATACATAAGACATATTGTTAGACAGCTTTTGTTCTGCTGTGGCCAGGCAAGCAGCACATTACAATGTCAGTGACTTCTTTTATTAATTTTTAGCATAACAACTAGATAATTAATCATCTAAGGAAGTTTGTAAGAGGTACAGTTTCGTTATTTATGGGATTCTGTCATTAGCTGCATTAAACCTCTGCAGTCGCGTCACACATTCATAGATGATAGGCAAAGCAAAAGAAGTTGTGACTTGCGTTTGACCAAGAGCAAAACAATTAATCGACCAAGGAAGTTAGCAGGCGCTATGGGTAACTTATTTATGGGCATCTGTCATTATGTTGTGTCTCGGAATGCCAAAGGCACCTGCAAAGGAAACAAGTTGTGTCGCACATTCATCTATAATAGAGATGAAGAGGTGCGACTTCCTTGTGATTTTTTGTTTGACTGGGCAATAAGGTTATTTATGCCAGTTCTTTTCACTGCATTTCTGAACAACAATGCATGAGCAATTGCGGGTAACATCATAGCTGACTGTATTTCTATACCTGAATAATTAATAATCAGCTTTCCTTCACTGGGCATTTTTTGGTGTTCCATGGACCCAGTCTTGAAGTCCGCTTCTAGGTACAGTTTCTGCCGAAGTAGATAATGATAATTTTTGAATGTCAGTAGATAATAACTGTTGTCATTAATTCTTTGTGCAGAATTCAGCATCTTTGAATGTAGCAAAGGTCTCCCTTCTAAGTGGAGAAACAAAATAGTGCTCATAGAAATATATTTAATAAACATTAGTAGGTTAGATCACATTGACAGTTTCCATATTATATACGATTTTGTAACCTCTCAATAGTTCAGGGCCACACAGATTTAGTGGGTCAAAGGTCATATGCAGAATAGGCCATAGGTCCGGCAATTTTATCAACCAATCCAGAAAGCAATTATGACCTGACACCTTGAACGAAGACTTGCGGTCAAGGGAAGAGTTGTGTGCAGGAATTAATTTAGCAATGTTCTGTGTTTCTGCAAGAGGTCACATTATATCTTATATCCTGGTGTATTACAGGCAAATCTATGTATTTGAATGTGAAAATAGGAATTCATTTAGTAAATTTTGATGGAGAATGCTTAGACTGACCTAAGAGATATTTTTACTATAGGCCTATATTTGGAGATATTTTTACTATATTTGGATTCATGTCTTCCAAACAAAGGATTATTTTGTTATTGTCTTCCAAACAAGGGATTATTTTGGTATTATAAATTGATAGTTTTTTAGGATATTTAAAAAAAATGAGAAGTCAATGGAAAGTAAACACTCTTACAGATTGCAGAGAAGAGTATTGCAAATAATTATTTTTGTCTTTTGTGAAAGGACCGACATATAATTATGTATAATTCGTCACCAAAGAAGTTAATAGTCACACAAATGATGCTACATAATTTCACTGGTGATGAAATAATTACACTGATTGTAATTACAACCTGCAAATAATATTACTAGTGTCATTTAATTTGCTGATCCAGAACAATTCTTTCCCGAACGAACGAAGTAAAAACATGTTTTCATTATGACTAAGCACAGGAAATAATTCAGGAAAACAATTATTTTGTCTGAGATCACTTACTCACAGTGCCAACAGTGACAATTTGGATAATTATATGGATAATGAGGTACTATTGAGGTAGGTATATTTCTTGTGGTCTATTATCAATCAAAACCGATGAATATAATTATGAGTTAGAGTAATAATTGTTTGGTTATGTGTGGAAAGCTATATGTAAACTTGATTACTGTATGATGAGTGTGCTAATTCACGCATTGTATTGGTTTTTGTTGCCCTCTGCCTAATTGTCGTCCTGTATTTATTCACTAGGGAGGCTAATGAGGACATCATGGCTGTGAAGCAAAGAACCATTGAAACGGCTGTCCAAGAAAGACATGTCCAAGTCAGCCTCAGGAGAACATTCACAATGCTTGGGCTAACCACCACAGCGGCTTTTGCAACCCCTATGCTAATCACAACTAAGCAAGTCAGACATTTATCTTTTCTCTCTTTTCTATCATTGATAACGTAACTCGGTCGCCTCCTAATTTCCTTCTTCTAGGAAGCAGAGACGTATAAGCCTCAACTTTTCAATTAATTATTTCCATTATACAAGTCAATTAGAGACTAGCTTTGTAAGAATGACAGAGGTGATAATGGCCCAAGTTGATAGCAGGGGGCTTCTCTTGCACCAATGTGGCGACTTGGGGATAGTGTTCTTATATAATGTATCAAGGAGAATACATAAATTGTTGAACCATGAGTCAAAGTAACTAAACCGGTGTAAACAGATCCTTAGTCTAAATCTACCTTCAAAACTACTCGTTGAGCCTTATGAAGGATCAGCAGAAAAAAAGTTTACAACATTTTCCTGATCCATTATCTTTCTATGTCGATGGCAATCAGTTGACACCATTAATTACTGTTGAGATAAATAAAAGCCCTTGAAGTCACTCCAGAAATGTTACTGGAATCATTTCCACCAGTCTGGTTTTGAAGGTAAGATCACTTTTTTTCAGACAACAGCCCTAGAAAATAGTTCATTCCATTAATTAATCTTCTTTCAGCATTTCGAAATTGAAAGGAAAGTTTTTGTAGTAAGAATTATTTCAGCCAGAGTAAGACTAGCTGATATTGACGTTTCTTTCTAAGCGGATTGGCTTGAAATTAAAATGATAAAGTTATCATATAGCAGACCTCTTTACATGATACAAAAAAAATTAGTTGAAGTGGATACTGGAAGCTCAGTGAAAAAAAAACATATCCCAGAATATTCTGAAGTCTGAGCATAAAAATAAAATTAGAAAAATAACTAAAACTTTTTTCAATCTTATCTTATTATCACATGTATTTCTGATCTTTACTGATCTCATCTCATAATTTTAATCTCATCTCATCTTATCTCATTTCATTTTATAACGTCTTATCTAGATATTTAATCCCAGCTCACTTCATTTGATCTCAACTCATCTCATCTTAACTCTTCATATCAATATCTCATCTCATAATTATGTCATCAATAAACTTGTTTGCACAAAATTGCACGTCCCTTTCTACCTGTCCACCCCTTATCCAACTTCAACAATGTGACCAGTACAAAATAAAAGAAACATCTTGAAAATTAACCATCTCTGTCCGAAGCAGAACACAGGAGTGCCTGATTACAGCCTGTGTTTTTTCCTCAGCCTAATGGTGTGTCCCCATTTCATGTTCTTGATTATCTCTTTGTAAAAGCAAACTCCGCCATTTGAAGCCATGGGAGCCTTCCTTTTTCAATTGACACGGACCAAACATCCGCAAGGCTGACATTAACATCAAACACTTTTTCTCAGAGCAACACAATTACTAGGTAAATGGTGTGTGTTCTGTGAACTTCTGTCCTTCAAATCAAAGCCCAGTTTAAAGACAATGTGAAGTGCTGCAAAAGCCCATTTAATGGGAATCATGTGGAGTTTAAGGTGATTTTAAAATTTACAAAACTATGAAACCGAACTGTACCAACCATCTCCAATTCTCGATTAGTGTACATGTGAACCAACCTGAGTCATTCATACTGGTCCAGCCTTTTTACATTTTTTTCTTCAAAGCACCCTCTGTGACCATAAGAGGGCATGCAGCTATAATTGATATTTTAAAGGGAGAGTGAGGGTTGCAGTTTTCCTTAGTGATAAATTATTCATTTTGCAGAAATGCTTGAGGTCATTAACTACATTTGTAATTTTGGCGCAACTTCCTCAAATATTATTTTCTAAATTTTACAAAACTGTGTTACAAATCACTGTGTTTTCCTTTCTAACCTTTAATAATGGTTAGCAGGGGCAGGGATTTATCAATTACACTTGGACAGAAAGGTCAATTAAGGAGGGAGTTAATTCACAGGACAAGCTCAGTGAGGATTTTGCACTGAAATAATAAAAGTGTTGCACTAGGTATTGATTTCACTATTGCCGGGGCCTGTAATTATAGAGAGAAGTACAAGGCCATAGTAGAAGTACAAGTCTGAAAGTCACTCACAGACTGCATTGATTTGCTGTTGCACAAAGGTAGATTCAAATCAGTTGATAGATTGTTGTGAGGGTACTATTCAATTTGACTCAGAGGTCAACTGAAACTCTGCTAGGGGGCAAGTAAACCAGCCAATGGGCCTTTTTGTAACATGAAACCTCAATTTTACATCTTGATCTTACAACTCAATGTTGGACCTTGGTTTTACACCACAAAGTTACACGGGAGTGAAAATAAAGATAGACAGACAGACAATGAATAGATAGACAAGATAATAGAAATGAAAACATCAGGGAAAACAATGCCAAAAGAAAATCACCTGCAGCAAACATTAGCCAGTCTTGGAAAGTTATAACCAGTAACAAAAGAAAATCGTAAATAATGTTGTGGCTGGACTCTGCAACCCCAATTTGCTAAACATTACTTACAAATCTTTGATCTATTCCGGATCATTTTGTAGGAGGTCTGGAAATTGTATTATGTCATAAAATCAGTCTTTGTAGACTGTGTCTATGTAGATTGATGAGACAAGAATAAAAAATCACCTAGAATTGAATATTCAATAACTTTTAATCAGCCAGTTTATTGTCAGAATGCTGATATTGCTACAAAGTGGTACTTGTTGTGGAACTTTTTTTTTGGCGGAATCATTATTTTCCTACCCAGGGAATTGTGAGTCGTCCCAGCCGGACGGCCAAGCATGAAGACCCTCACTTCTTAGTATAAGCTTATTAAGCTGGCCCTGACCACAATATACATTATTTGTGAAGTTGTAACAAAAAGATTAACTCTCCTCTGGTGTGACAGACATAAATACCTGTTTCAGATCTCTCAAAGCAACTGAATGAATGCTTTAGTGTTTCATTGTTGTCTGTTTGTTGTTTCACTTAGTTTCTTTGGAGAAAACCATAACTAAAAAGGCATAAGCTATCATTTAAATCATGCTGGAAAAGCTGTTAAAGGATTTGAAAACTTCAGAATTTTATGGTACTCATTGGCAGTGCATGTGAACTCACTGATCGTTTAACATTGTTGATTACGATTTGTTTATATGTTGCTGGCAGCTCAGCTATGCGTATGAGCACAAGTGATCAGGTCCATCTACCTGGACATGACCTGACCTACTTGCATATTGATAACTGTGTCGGCTTGAGGTCATCCGATTTCTGGCAGACTCTCCAGCTGTGCTGTTCGTTTAGAGTCTGTGAGCAGACTGATTAGACCTCACTATGATACCTTTACTATTGGAAAAGCGGTAATCTAACTGACAGTTTTGCATGTTAGATACCAGCACAGGACTACTTTATGTGAGCCTTACATACAAACAAGTGATAACAAACAAAGAAGATTAGAATGTTAACAAATTTTAATCCACACATTCAGAAAAATCCGATTACATCATTCCCCTGGTTAACCTGGTTAACAAGTTGTAAATTTTCAAACGACATATATAACAAAATATTCGAAAATAGAATGTGACTCCATCAAATGCTCATGGGAAAAAATCATAGAATCTTACGGTTTACATATACAGTGACACTTATGCCGGGAGAGCTTGTACTAGCTCCTTGACTACATTCTTTGCCGCTCCTTGTCGACACACGCCCTTTTGTTTTGAATTATGTTACCTAGCTCCTGTTCTCGGTTGGAATTAACCTTTTGTAGAGGTGCACAGCCCTAATCCTGTGTCTGGTTGCTTTGCAAATCAGGTGTGCATCCACACCTGCCTGGAACAACCTGGTCGCACAAGGGGGCCCTGAGCCTATGGTTCGTGAAGTACCATTAAATGAAAAATATATTAAATAAGCTTCACACCTCGCTCACGTGAACAAACCAAATATATATGTGAATCTTGGGAGTGGAGGGGAAGTCAATATAATGCGAAAAAGAGGCCTCTTTAGGGAGTAAATAAGTATACCAGACACTTTTTCTGGATTTGTGTTTCATGGGCATAGCCATATTAGAGGTGGTCTTTTTGTGATGAAGTATTTTAGGGTCGTCTTCTCCCAGCAGCCCCTTTTCCAATAAAATGTCTTCTTGTTCGTAGCTTATAACATCTGCTCGTTTCACTGAACTACTGATTCCCTTTCTAGCAGTAATTTTCATTACTGCATCCAGCGTATTTTGCATTTCTTTGAACATTTTGTCCTTCTTAAACAAGGACACATCCCTCTCATTTTGGTGCAGGTGTGCTTGCAACATTATAATGATGTACTGGAGAGATTTTGGTGGATATTGACTCCCATCGCATTTTCGAGCCTCAGCAATGAATCTTGATAAACAATAGTTCATCTCATCAAGATTGAGCTCATGTTATGGAAAGGGTATCCTGCTGAGCTTGGGGCCTTTCCTTGCAAAATTGAAGTGTTCCTGTGATTCCTCCAGTCTTCGAAGAGTTTAGCTGCCCATTTGATATTTCTCTGTGTTGCCTCTGGTATTCTGGCCTCTGAAAGCTCTCTCAAAGCTTCATCAGAGAGAGGTTCAGCAAACCTTTCTACTTCCTTTTCAGTGGTCAGGTGGTCCTCCACCTCTTGGGAACAACGCAACAGATCCTCATCATCACTCTCACTCCCGAGGGGGGGGGGAGGGTTGGTCTAGTGGTAGCATGCAGGACTGCCAATTGCTGGGTCCAGGGTTCGAATCCAGCTCTTGCCGGGTCACCTGTGCCTATATTGGACGGCTGTTTCAATCATCTGACGCCTCATTGCTATGTCGTCCGTCTGTCCTTATTAGCCTACCAAGTGCTTAAATACAGGACATAAAGCCCCAATCATCCATCCATCCATCACTCTCCCTCCTGAAATGTTGGAAAACAAACAAATTTGGAGAACTAAGTTGTCTGATGAACTGCTAATTTGTTTGACCAGAACTCTCTCTCCTTCAGACAAAATGTCTGACCAAAGTGAGTACGCGTTTGCGTACACTACATCAACCTCATGTTTGGGAACTTTTACTTCCCTACACTGGCAATTGTGCAGCGTACGAATCACGTACGTAAATTTTACGCGCGAAACTCACAAAAAAGAGCCGATCCGTAGTACGTACGTACATTTTCGTACAAATTTCGTACAAACTCATATAAATTTCTGGCAGGACTTTTCAATCTACTTTGGCAATTTTGGTGCAATATTGTTATCACCAGTTAAGACCTTGCCTTGCATTGATCTATCTAAAAAAAATCAAATAAAAAGCCCAAAGACCAAGTTAATAAGAATGAAATCCGTACAAAAATTTACGTATGTTTTACGTACGTAAATTTTCGTACGTATTTCTTACGTGAAAATAGTCAATTTACGTACTAAATAAGCAAGAAAGAGCACCGTATGTTTTACGTACTCTGCACAATTGGCCATGTAGCATAGACATAGGTATAAGATGCACCAGTTCATAATCTCCCGGACTGCAATTTATTCGTGAATATTTTTGTTTACATCAAAATCTTTAGACTTTTGGGACCCTCTCTCGATGTGCTATTGCAAACTGCGATAATACTCCTGAAGATCTGACAGTAATTCCTTTTCTGGCTGGGAATTGAAGCCAGAATGTTCAGTGGAACAGGACTTATCTCTTTCGATCAGCACCTTCTGAAGGTAACTTGGCCATCAACTCAAGACATAAACTTTTTCGCCTCATGTTGTTCAGTAACAACCTTTCAAACCATATAGATTAATCGTTGGGGAAAAATGTAATTGTATCTTTCAGCAGCATGAAATATGTCTGGGTCTTGTGAACTGACCTCGAATCCTGTAGAAAGAAGCTAAAAATCTGAAGAACTGCAAAGGCGTAGATTTTTGAGAGGCTCTCTGAACTCTTCCTTGTGACGCCCGAGAAATCCTTCAGCTGGATTAGTGACACTTGGAGCGTTTCCTTCAAGTTGACCTTTTGACCTAAAATGACTCATATTAGATTTGGAGACGTAAAAGTAGAATGGCTTTGACTGCAAGTTCTTTGGCTCGAGCTTTACATGATTGGGTTATTGGTTTTTTGATAGATCGGTTACCAGTTATTAGTGCACCCAGACTACCCATACGTAGCCTGATCTTTATAGCTGTAGGGATCTAACAAGTTGCAACATTTCATACTCAATCCAGATTTAGGCAGTTCCTTAGGACGTGGACCTGACTGTCAGCATTAAAATCCAATGTACCCATTGCATTTCATTGCATTCCAAAGTTGGCTTGAAATATACCAGTCTGCGTCTTCTATCCACTGTAGTATGCCCACATTCCACTAAAAGGAAAAAAAAATGCTTGCAAGAAACCACCATTTTATTGTCACTTTAGATATCCTACCACATCAAATCCAATTCCAGAAGCATGTTTGGTGTAAGGGTAGTGTTCCCACATAATGTATCAAGGAGAATATGTTAATCTTTGAACCATAATGTAAGTAATTAAACTGGTTCAACATGATTCTCAGTCTAAATCTATATTCAAAACTACCCATAGCCTTATGAAGGAGCAACAGAGAAAAAGTTTGCAAATATTTCCATGTCCATTATCTTTCTAGGTCGTTGGCAATTAGTTGACACCATTATTACTGTTGACACCACTAATAACTTGAGATAAATAAAAGCCCTTGAAGTCACCACAAAAATGTTACTGGAATAATTTCCATCAGTCTGGTTTTGAAGGTAAGAACACTTCTTTTCAGTTAAGAGCGCTAGAAAGTATTCATTCCATTAGTTAATCTTCTTTCAACTTTTCGAAACTGTAAGGAAAGTTTTTAAATAGGCATATTTCTGCTATAGTAAGGCCAGCTGATATTGACAATTCTTTCTAAGTGCATTAGCTTGAAATTAAAATTAATGATGTTCAAAGCTACCATATATAGCTGATCTCTTTACCTGGTTTAAGTGGATGCTGGACGCTCAGTGAAAATAAGCATATACCAGAACATTCTAAAGTCTGCATGAAGTTAGATTCAGAAAAAAAAGTCGATAATTTTTTAGAAATATGATCTTGTTAATGTATGTTCTCTGATCTAAACTAATCTCATCTCACTATTTTCATTTTGTCTCCTCTTATCTTTTGTCTTACCTTACATTGTATCTCATCGTATTCTAGTCTTATCTGGTCTTAACTCATTTTACTTCATCTCAACTCATCTTGACTCTTCATAATTTCTCATCTGATAATTATCTCATCAATAAACTTGTCTACACGCCCCTTTCTACCTATCTACACCTTGATAAGGGGTGATTAAGGGGCCCTTGACCACCTTCAACAGTTTGACCAGTGCAAAATTAAAGAAACATCTTGCAAGTTAACCGTCTTTGCCCAAAGCAGAACACAGGAGTGCCTGATTACAGCCTGTGTTTTACCTCAGCCTAATGGTGTATCCCCATTTTACATTCTTGATTATCTCTTTGTAAAAACAAACTCTGCCATTTGAAGCCACAGAAACCTTTCTTTTTCAATTGACATGGGCCAAACATGCACATGGCTGACATTAACATCAAACACTTTCTCTCAGAGAAACAAAATTACAAGGTGAATGACGTGTGCTGGGAACTACTTTTTCAAAGAGCAAAGCCCAGGTTCAAGACAATGTAGAAGGCTACAAAATAGGAATCACATCAAGTTTAAAGTGACCAACCATTTCCAATTTTTTGATAAGTGTACATGTGAACCAACCTGAGTCAATCTTCGACTGCTGCTGGTCTTGTCTTCATAAGTTTTTGTTGCCTCAGTGCCCCCTCTGTGACCATAAGAGGACAACCATTATTGATATTTTGAAACGAACCTGGGGGAGGGGTTAGAGTTAGCTTTAATGATAAAATTTTGATAAATTATATATTTTGAACCTGGGGAGTGAGGGTTGGAGTTTTCCTTGACTATTAGTTAATTTATTTTGCTGAAATGCTTGAGGTAATTATTTATTTTTAGTGCCAAATCCTGAATTTTTTTTCTGAATTAAACAAAACTGTGTTACAAAGCGCTGCGTTTTCCCTACTGACCTTGAATAATAGCAAGAAGGGACATCAATCAATTCTTTTTGGACGGAAAGGAAAATTAAGGAGATGTTGATTGAGAGGACAAGCTTAGCTAGGATTTACATTGAAATAATAAAAGTGTTGCACTGGACCCTGATTCTCTTGTGTCAGAGCCTGTAATGAGAGAGTAATACAAGGCCGTAAAGTGCAAGTCTGAAAGTCACTCACATATTGCACTGATTTGTTGTTACGCAAAGTAGATTAATGTCAATTGATAGATTGCTGCGAGGGCACTATTTAATTTGAATTAGAGGTCAACTGAAATTCTACTAGGGGGTAAGTAAACCAGCAAATATGCCTATCTGTATTATGAAACCTCAATGTTGCACCTGAACATTACACCTCAATACTACACATGGACATTACATGACAACGTAACATGTAAGCGAAAATAAAGATAGACAGACAGATAATAAATAGATAAACTAGATAATACGTACTATGGCAAATTTAAAACATCTGCAACTTATTACAAATATTGGCCAGTCTTAAAAAGTTATAACCAGCAACAAAAGCAGAGCACTTATGATATTGTAGCTAATGGCTACAGTTTGCAACCTCAATCTGCTAAATGTAACTTAGAAGTCTTTCTTCATCTATAACTGATCATTTATATGAGGTCTGGAAATTGTAAAATGTCATAAGATCAGTCTTGTAGGCTGTGTCTCTGTAGATTAATGAGACAAGAATGAATATGTTACCTTAGCTTGCAATAGTAAGTTTTGCAGACCACTCAATTTATCTTTTGTTTTTGTGAAATTTCCAATTGCGTCAGAGTTGCAGTTGACTTTCCTACTGCACTATGTTTCTTGCAGATTGCTTGTACATGGCATTTATTTGGCTGTTGCACACTCAAGGATGACAAATATTGATTGAACAGTAAATGAATTTGAGTTTATGAATGGGACTAAAATTTGGTGGTTGTGCATTTTATTTGATTGTATTGTTAAATCCGAAGTTAAATTATTAAAATAACCAAGCCCTGCTATCAGCAGCGACAAATATCTGTGTGCAATAAGATGTTGCTTCAGTGAGGTGCTTTTAAAATTGGTGGCCCCTTTTAAAAATATTTATTCTAGGCAGGTTGAAAATCTAAACATATGAGATACATGGCTTGTTAGTGGCTTGTTATACATAGGCCTATTGTGTGGACTCTTATCCATTTAAAAGAGTATAGAATAGATTTATATTCATTCCATAACCAAGAACACACCACATACATGTACACTACACAGACACAATCAATTAGGATCACAGAGAGAAAACCATTCTGTATTTTGCGCAGGTCTGTCTGGCCAATTCTGCATACAATGCATCAGAATGACAAATGCAACCAGAAGTTAGAAAGAAAAAGGTAGTTCTGAAGTACTTGCAAATTACATATAAATGATTTTGTATACTGTGACAAATGAGTTGTCTGATGTTCCTAAACAGGATACAATGAAAAATAAAATGTATTGCGACTCAGAAATGATAGATGATGAGGTTTTTTCGCTTGCCATGCAGCATAGGTACAGACACAAAATGATGGGCAATTTCATGTTTCGTCCGATAAGACATGCACTTAAAAAATGATACAGTGGTCCCCGTGTTATAAGATCGCTCCTTTTGTGGTAATGAAGCAGTCTCTTGAGGGGGTGCAAAATGCACTAAAAATATTACTTGGTGCCGGAAGAAGGCGGTCACATAAGGGAAGTCAATCGTGTAACTTATGTAGGTTCCAGTGTATTTATTATTTTATAAGTTAAAAAACAAGAATTGCAATGCTGTTAAATTCGCTTGTGGTGGATTGATTAGAGGAGAGATAGATCACAAGATCTCAGGTTTCCTGAACATTTTAAGCACTAACCTGTTTGGAGATCTTTTACTTTTCTGCAGCAGAAATAGATACAAGGTTCACAGACTCAGCATCTCGTTTAAGAGTAAATGACATGCAACAGCTACGATGCTCCTGAAGATCTAACAATAAAATTAACCAACAATTTCAGTGGAGCAGGACTAAACTTTTGATCAGCAGTTTTTGGAGCTGACTTGCTGTCAGAGATTCATCTCTGTATCAATCGATTATCTAACAGCCAGCGAGTCACAAAGATGTGTTAGGCCTATACGGGAACTAATTGAGATAAGTGAAAAAAAGCAAAAGCAAAAACAACAAATACAGACTCAAACTGTTCCGACTTCTGATTTCATACTCTCCGATAAGAACCTTTCAAACTGTAGAATCTGCGGAAAAATGTAATTACATTTTTCAGCTGTAGATATTTGTCTTGGTCTTCTTGGTGACCTTGAATCATGTGAAAAGCAGCTTAAATCTGAAGAACTGCAAAGGCTTAGTTTCTTGAGAGGTTCTTTGAACTCTTCCTTGTGACACCCAAGAAATCCTTGACCTGGATTTATGGCACTTCAAGAATTTCTGTCAAGATGACCTTTTGACCTAAAATGACCTAAAATGGCTACACAATAGGATAATGCCTTTGAGTGCAAGCCCTTTGACCAAAGGCCTTACATGATTGGGTTATTGGCATTTTTTGATAGATTGAGCAGTGTTAATCGGTGCACCCAGACTACCGGAGGGCTTGATCATTGTAGTTGTGGAGATCAAACAGGCTACAACACGTCAAAAGTGTATACACACACATCCTAATTTATATTGTTATGTGAAGCACGGACCCGACTGTGACGACTCAGGAGATTTCCTTTATTGTGGTTCTTAATTTGACTTGAAGCTTCTATCCACTGGTCCACATATATGAAGATTAAAGAAAATCTATTAACTGCAGGAGCAAAATACAATTGACGAAAAATCAGGACCCGAGATCAACAATTGTAGTGCCTTTGTTTTCACTTAGCTGATATTTGTGTGCTCTTTGAAAATACCCTTAATTTTTTTATCCTACTGTTTCTCTTGTTCGGATATGAACCCTGTTATTCTTGATTGACTATGGAGCATAGTGCTTGGAGTATTTAACTAGCTTCCAGCTTTTTCAGTGGTTATGCTGCAAGTAAAGGAATGTATTAATTTTTGTCATAAGCCAGTATATACGGAACTTCAGACAACTCATTTGTCACACTATAAATGATATAATATGTATATGTGCAATTTGTAAGTACTTCGGAACTACCCTTTCTTTCTTATTTCTAGGTGCATTTATCATTCTGAGCGATATATATTATATATGTATACCGAATTGTCCAGACTTGCGTGAAGTACAGGGTGGCTGCCTCTCTAAATTGATTGTATTTTGCATTCTTGGTTATCATATAAATGAGAATAGCATCTTCTATTCTATTCAGGTAATGTAGAGTACATCTCTTGTAGACATGTCATTTCTAATTTTTTGAGGCTCGCTGCTCATGAGAATTGACTGCCGGTATGAGCGAGAAAATGACTGAAAAGTCCACATCATGTTGCACAGTTAGATCGCAGTAAGCTACATTACAACTATGTAGTGTTTCCAATGAATCTCATTCGTCCCTCTTGAGAATGGTAATAATGTAATAATATAACGTAGTGGGTTTACAGTCAGCATCTTTAATGACTTTACAATTACATCCTTGGCAGGCCAATCCAAAGTCTTTCTCAACTCACTGGGGAGTATTCAGCCTTGAACAGGGGGTTAACCGCAGGAGCTTAACAGCTCATTCCAGCACCATCACTGTGGTTGCCTTATTGCCAAATACCCATTGTACCTGGTTGGGGTGAGGCAGTGGTTTCAGGAGGATCAGCCCAACTCCTCCATGCCATGGCTGGGATTCGATCCCACAACCTTGGCCGCATGGTCTAGTGCACGAGAATCAAAAATTTCTCTAGAAATTTAGGACACTGTCCTTCCATAGGCACAATGATAAAATAAGAGAGATTTAATCAATGGATAATTTTTTTTGGCTTTTGTGATATCTTTTATAGTTTTAATGTTAATCTCTGTGTTTTGTTTCGTATAAATCACAGCTAAACATCCAGATATTACACAATTTTAAAACATTTGTACCATTTAAACTTCAGCATTTATCAGGTGTACAATGGGGATTATCACCAACAGATATTTAAATTGAACAATGGAGCAAGTACACAATAACCCTAATATCAAGCTGAACAAAACAACAATCCAATGCTTTGTAAGCGTTATAAACATTGAACACATAAACACCATGTCAAACAACGATCAACATTTCAATTCTCGAGAATTGCTCAGCGACACGAGAAAATGTTGAGTCATTAAAATCTCGAGACTTCGCGAGAATTCTCGCTCTCATTGGAAACTCTGATTACAACCTAGAATATTTTCTAAAAAAAACCTAGCTTTCACCAAGATCCACACCCTAAAGTTCTTACCCTCGCTCCCCGATTTCATCACTTTCCAGCTCACTCTAGAAGTTAATCACTTTAAACAAGTCAAAATATGGAATATTAATCAAAAACCCTCTACTATACTGACGAAAGTGCAATAGAAGGCTTGGGAGTGCAAAGCCGTGGAAGAGCATGGAAGTGTTTGTTAGCAAGTGGAAGCATCAGCTTGTTAAGAAAATATTTGGTTGTTCGGTATGTTGGTAAGTACGGATTGTGGTGTTCTCTAAGGAAACTCTTGCTGCTCTTCAGGATTAAATACTGTGAGACAAGTAATTTTCAGCGTGTCCATAAATTCGAAAACATTTCACCTCCTTACTTGATGATTTCATTAGATGTACATTATGACTGCATAATATACAGGAGCCAAATGTTCTTTGATCTTTTCTCCAATGTATTTCTTGCATTTGAAAAGAACAATCTTTCTGCTCTATTTTACAGATGTATTTCAAAGATAAGTGAATCCTTGGTATTTATCTGACAGTCCTATATAAAAGAAGTTTATTGACCGATGCCAGGTTTATCAATAATAAATACAATTTTGAATGTTTTCATTTCATTTACTACATAGATATTTATAAGTGAATGGGTATACCTATAGCTGAAAGCGAATACTCATATTTTCAATAAGATGTTTATCCTTGAGAGGGTAAAGTAGCAAACAAAAGACTTCCGAAGTGCTACAACTTTTCATACTTCATATTACGTTGTACATTAATAACTTTTCAAAGCGTAGATTCATATTGGCAAAAAATACAACAGTTACTGTATCTTTAAGTTGTGGAGTATTTGTCTAGGTCTTCTTCATGACCTGTAATCGTCAGAAAGGAGCTTAAATCTAAGAACTGCAAAATCCTAGTTTCTTGAGAGGACTCTTTGAACTCTTTCTTGTAACACCCAAGAAATCCTTGACCTTGATTTTTGGCACTTGACATATTTCTTTGAAGTTGACCTTTTGACCTCCATTTGGCGACACAATAGGAAAATGCCTTTGACATCAAGTACTTACACACACGGCCTTACATTATTTGGTTATTGGCTTTTTGATAAATGGGAGCAATTTATTGATACCCGCGGACTGTTAGAATCTGCCAATTGTGTGATTGTAAGATTAGATGGAGCAGGCTACAATATATACACTGGATTTATACAGTTCTCGAGGCATGGGCGACCTAACAGTGACAATTTAACAAAAGTCCGTTTGAATCCCAATGTGACGTGTATGCAGCTTTTATTTGCTCACCGACAGGTATGGTACTATGGGTATGGATGGGGGACATGTCGAGAAATCCAAGATGGCTGCCAAAATGGCCGCCACAAAATGGCCGCTATTCTTGAACTGCCCACTGTGATGTTAGTTTTCCACTTAGAGTTATGAAATTCGGTACAGGTATGGTACTATGGGTATGGATCGGGGACATATTGAGAAATCCAAGATGGCTGCCAAAATGGCCAACACAAAATGGCCGCCATTCTTGAACTGCCTACTGTGATCTTAATATTTCACTTACAGCTGTGATATTTGGTACAAGTATAGTACTATGGGTGTGGATCGGGGACATGTTGAGAAATCCAAGATGGCGGCCATTTTGTGGTGGCCATATTGGCAGCCATCTTTCTTCATTCTTGAACTGCCCATTGTGACCTTAATATTTCACTTACAGTTATGAAATTTGGTACAGGTGCTGGCCTGTGTGTATGGATCAGGAACCTATTGAGAAACAGTAGCGGAACCAGACACGATAGTTTGGGGGGGGGCCCGGATGCTTTTCGGCAGTCGTGGGCCCGTGTTATCGCAATTTATCTTCAAAACGCTACTATTAATCTTGGTGGTCTAGGGGGGCCCGGGCCACTGAGAAATCCAAGATGACCGCCATTTTGGCAGCCATCTTTCTTCATTACTTGAACTGCCCATTGTGGCCTCAATATTTTGCTTAGAGTTATACAATTTTATACAGGTATTGGGCTGTGGGAATCATTTGGGAAGATGTTGAGAAATCCAAGATAGTACCAAAATGACCACTTCAAAATGGCTGACATCCTTGAAAGCCCATTGTGACCTTACTATTTCACTTAGAGCTTTGAAATTAGGTACAGATATTGGCCTGTTGGCATGGATCAGGAAAATGTCGATAAATACAAGATTGTGTTCATTTTGGCAGCCATCTTTCTTTATTCTTGAACTGCCCATTGTAACGTTGATATATCGCTTGGGGTCATGAAATTAGCTTTAGGTTTTGGCCTGTGGGTGATAATCTGGCACACATTGATAGATTTTGCATTAACAGACGAGCGTTGAAACCACTTGCGACTCTGGTTTGAGTATTTATCTGTTAGATCCAAGGTTTTCCTGTGGCTATTCATCAGCTAAAAGAACTAACTATGCAATATATTGCCATACATTTTATTTTTGCCATAAGTCGGAATGGATCGAGCTTCGGACAACTCATTCGTCTTACTATACAACCACACAAAATGATGTATACGTAATTTGCAAGTACTTTAGAACTACCCTCTTTTCTTCTTACTGGGTACATTTGTCATTCTGAGGCATTTTATGCCAAATTGGCCAGACAGACCTGCGTGAAATACAAGGTGGTTGTCTCTCTAAATTGATTTGTATTATGCGTTCTTGGTTATCATATAAATGAGAATATATATCTTTTGTTTTGTATGGGTGGAATAATGTAGGTACATCCTCGTATATGGCAAATCAAGACTTGCTTATCAAGAGGTTTGAAAGCTGGTATGAGGCTAGGATGTAAGAAAGATAGAGGACATACCAAAAAGATTCAGTAAAAACCAAGAAATCAGATTGAAGCATGTTTGGTTTGGGCAGTGTTTAAGCAGTGGAAACTATGAGTGATCACTTACTAATGATCTTAAACAGACGAATGGTATTTTGCCAGCTGGCTTTGATGCTTACTCACAGCGAGCCCGAACCAAATTTGGGGTTAAAAAAATGCCCCAGCATAACGATAGGCACCGTTACGAAGCTGAAGATGAGACGAACAAGCAGATGTAAAAAACAAAAAAATCTGTTGAAAACTTTTCGAGATATTGAATTTTTTCGCTTTCTGATTTATCACACCCCATTTTTAACATCATAAGTCATGTGGAGAGTCTGTTAAATGAGCACCATCTTTGCAAAACCAGCTTCAATGATACAAAATATCATTCAAAATACATAGTAATCTTTTTTCTTTTTTTTTTAAATCATGCTGTTGCATTTAATGCAAAAAAGGTGTGACAAACTCATGCATGCGTAATTTCCAAGTAAAGTGTACATTTTTCATAAGAATTGCAAAAATTTGCATGCTCAACTATTCCCTGGGCATTAGCAAGTAGTATTATGAAACCATGTGAGTACATATTTGACAGAGCTTTTGTACTATCATGATATACATTATTATTAGTATTCTTATCCTGTCAATTAGGGAGAGTAAGGAGGAAACACTTCACTTTATTTTGATTCTATGAAACAAACAACAATGTTAGCTGAATAATCTAACATTACTTGACCTGTTTAATACTGTTTGACTACAATCCAATTGAATGATAAAAGGTTTTTCAGTAGAAGAACATCCATGGTCTTCTGTCATTAACTTCAACTCATTTCAGGAATGAAATAACAAATTGATAAACCATAGTGTTACGAATAGCTAAAACACTGTATATTAAATGTCTATTTGAGTTACCAAACCTGTGCACTGCCTGACATCCAATCCATTCACCCTATTTCATAGTTCTGTTTTTATTTTTAAAATGAATGTGAAACCAACTGATTAAAATTAAGATACCAAAGTTCATGAAACCAATTGCACACTTCTTCTATTTTTAAATACCAAACTGCCAAAGGCAAGCACACAGGCAGACATCTAAGTATTTATAACCATACATTTCATGAAGAATTAATTATACCTTTCCAGAATAGCCATATCTTTTTATTACTCTAATTTTCAATTTAATTAAACAACAACTATTATATAATTTGTTTTGTGTCAATAATCAAGAAATTGTGGTATTTCCTTGGTAAAGACAGCAAATAATTCTCTATTTCTTGTGACAAAATTCTTATAATTACACAAAAAGAAGTTTGTCACACACAACGTCAGTACGGGACTTTTCCCAATAAAGATAACATTCTGTTTAATTTTAAAATATCATCTAAAACACACAAACATAATGTTTTGAAGTTTGCTCACATGAATTTGTAACTTGCACCCCAGTTAGATGGAATATCACCCAAACAAAGGAATGTGACAAACCAGAAATGGAAAAATTGCAATATCTCAAAAAGTTTTCAACAGATTTTTTGGTTTTTTACATCTGCTTGTTCGTCTCATCTTCAGCTTCGTAACGGTGCCTATCGTTATGCTGGGGCATTTTTTTAACCCCAAATTTGGTTCGAGCTCGCTGTGTACTCAGCGGCAAGACCTGCTAGAATACATCTAAGACCCATGTAATAAACAATGTATTCTGACTGACAATTTTGCATGTCAATGCTCAGCTGAGGATTCTGAAGCAGTATACAATCAGTTTATTGTAGGCCTATATGCAATATGTATTGCAAAATTAAGGAAGCGTAGTGTTAAAAGTTAGTTGGACATGTTCTAATTAATATGCTTGTTCAAATTGGTGTCTGACTCTTCACTTTTAAAAGGAATGCTTCTGATGGCTTGTTTCAGGACATCATGTGCTAAATTGGGTTGTCAAGGTTTACAGTTGCTCCAGAATGCAATTTAGTGTCCCGTCAGAAATAAGCCGCTGCACAATCTTTAATGTCAACGAATAAATTGCTTCCTGAACAGTGAAAAACCAATATACCAATCATGTAAGCTCATGGGCATGCAGTCAAAAGACATTCTTCAATTGTGTTGCCAAATCTAAGTCTTGCGAGGTTAAAGGTCAGCCTGAAAGAAATTCTTGAAGTGCCACAAATCCAGCTGAAGGATTTCCTGGGTGTCACAAGGAAGAGTTCAAAGAGCCTAGGCTCAAGCAACGTATAGCCTTTACAAACAAGTGGCTCTTCAGATTAAGCTTCTTTCTGTAGGATTTCGGGTCACCAAGAAGACCAAGACATATATATTCTACAACCTATATAAACAATTATATTTTTCCTAAAGATGAATTTATGCTTTTTTCTTATTGTATAACACTATTTGAAGTTGGAAATGTTCCAGTCAAAAGTTGTTTGCTACTTTACCTTTTTCCCCCCGCAGATCTCCACCCAACATATTTGGTAAAGAAGGGATTCTTCTCATCTCATCAGATACTGTTATATGCCCACTGTGCTAAGGTTCAGAACTTTTTCCATGATCACTGCATGGAGCAGCCATAAATGCTGTGAAGAGCAGAGTGGAACGGCTCTGGATGATGCTGCCCCCTATCAGCAGAAAGGAAAACTTCGTCAGCTGACTGGCTTAGCAGCGAGCTGCACTTCAAAAGCACCTGCACAGACCAGTTGCTGTGCAGTTGGGGCAGTATTGTAGCGCAGGCACAACGAAACAAATAAATATCGTTCCTTGTAGCAAATTCTGTCTTGAAAAGACAGCATCAAGGCCATTAATTTGAACTAATCATCAACTTATAGTATGACTCTGATTTTTGTCAGACTGTTTTAAAAGAAAGAAAGTCTGACGTTCAGATTCATAAGTCACTCATGGTTATGAAAAATTAGATAAAACCGGATAAGATAAGGTACACTGGCCTACTTTTTTTTTTTCTTATTTTAAAATTTTATTATTAATTTGCTGCACAAAAAAAATAAAGAATATGATTTGCAAATTGTAAATGAAGATCAACATTATTATGACAACATACAAATGTTATAAGGTTCATTAGGCCAAATTGATTAATTATGATTGGTTATTAGGCCTATGCAAAAACAGATTAAGGCATTTGATGTTTATGGGTAGGCCTACCTCCGATAATTATTTACCCTGGCAAATGAGGTTGGGATGACGTTTTTGCAAAATTTAGAATATTGATATTGTAATTGGCTGTTTTATATTTTGCTTGCTTAGTTGCACTGACACTAGGGTCATAAACTACTTTTTTTTTCATAAATGCTTGACACATGCAGTTTTACATACATTGTTTTATGGGAATTTAATGACCTATATAATAATCATTTTCAAGACCACGAAAATTATCCTAAAGTATTTTCGTAATTACTATACTATAAAATCTGTCAAATTGGACTAACTGCAATAAAAACCTTAACATAAATGGATTCTCTTTGACTGATATAAAGCCACATTTTTTAAGTCAAGGTTATAAATACCCATTATAGTCTTGGCCTACTATAGACGTCTTTCATCGTCGTATTATAGGAAATTTTATGTAGTGACAAAAAGAAACAAAAAGAAAACTAATTTATTTTTAACAATAAAGCCTAAAAATGTATCTCAAGTCCAATGTAGTATGTCCGTAACTATAAACTAATAGGCATAATCGTGTCTTGTCAGCATTTAGGCCTATGTCATATTTTTGTGGCTATTATATTACACCTCCAAGTTTTACCAGCCCACTGCACTACATAGCTGGCACAGGATTCTGCCAGCCCATTGGCGCAGCTTGCAGCTAGGCAGCGCCCATGTTAATGCTGCTCAGGCTAAAGCATGAGCATTTGAGTGCTAGCATTTCAGTCGAGAACAAGGAGTATTGTCACTTGCATTAGGACTGTAAGCATTAATGTAAAATGCTATTTACATTCCTGATTCTAACCTTGCATTCGTCATAACTGTTAATATGTGATTGGTTGATTTTTAATGCAATACTTTTAGTTTTATGACTTTACCTAAAACTTGGATCACTAAATTTAAACTTGGATTAATCCACTTTTCCATTGCAGAAAAAGTTCTTTTTGGATAATTACACGGATTTAAATGCACACAATTTCCTTAGTGTGATTTTAGGAAAGAAAGTGCACTGTTTTTGAGCAGAAAAATAGTTAAGTTTGATTTTAACTTGCAACTCAAGACTTGCAGAAAGTTTATGGATATTTTCTGTATGATATCAACTTGCTGGTGGATTTTATTCACATAGATTTAAGATGTTCATAGTTACTTTGTGAAGCACTCCAGCTCCTTTGAAGTCTATACTGTTCAGAGAAAGACACATGTGTACTTGCATATATCCTTTTGCCAAGATTTCATGATATGAATTTATAGAAGCTCGTAGAAAGCTGAGTTTCATGACATAAAAGTTGCTTTGAAGGGATTTTACTGCAGGCGAGCATCAAGCAAAGCTTTTATTGCAATTTAACTTCATAGTTGCCCAAGTACAAAGTTTTGAACTTCAGAACTTGGATACTCTCTGTAAATATAACTTCTTCATTGTTGCTCAGAGGATTTGAAACTAAATGAAAGCTTTGGAATTGTCAAAATCAGACAAAATTCCTCATTAACATTGCATGAGTCGTTATACGCCTACAAGTTTTCGAAAATGTACAGTTATGAAGTTTTGGATACACCCTATGATCTAAACTACACCTTGTAACGAGGATTTAAAATCGGTAAAGAGGCCTTAGCCCTGTATATCTGCAATCTTCAAGATCTAGACAGGAAAGTTTTTGATAAATCATGTAAACTGACTCCTTGCATATTGTGCATGTGGATTGAACAAACTATTGGAATAATCTGCACTTTTCAAAATCAGGCATTTTGAAACGCTTCCTAACATTGATTACAAGTTGGCGAAGAACTCAGTTCTCAAATTGGGGATTTACTTCTACCCTTCACGTTTCCTATGTCATGTATATACTTGTATGAGGATTTCAAAATGAAATAAAACTTTTGAAATTTTCAAGACCATGCATAAAGGCATCTCTACATTGATCACAATCTCTCTTGGTGTAAATCTGTGAGTTTAGCAAGGATAGGTATTTCACAAATTACAATGGTCAGATACCATGATGGAATCTTAAAGTATGGATGACAGCATACCAAACGAATACGGCTCGTGTGAATAAATGATTGTGTTAACCAAATTCCATGCCAAATAGACTCTAGCTAAATTGGTTTTTAGTTGTTGTTGAAGTTTTGGCACACCACATGCAAAATATGGCACCAACCATTTGGATTACTATACTGCAACTCCTGGCGATTGGATTTTGTACTGCTGATGGCGTCACGACTGGTGTTCTAAGTGACGTCACGAATGGAACAGAAGTACCTGGAACGTACGGGAATGCCTCTATTGTGACATCATTCGCGGAGACCACTACTCGGTTTGCTGAATCTACTGGAACGCCTGACACATCACAAAATACAGGTAGGAAAATAGAAATGATTAAGAATTTATTGTAACCATTGTTTTGGGTTCTCTGAGAGTCACATATGCAACGTATGATCTTTTAAAAAATATTACACTTTCTTAAGTTTCTAGTTATTGCCGAGAATGACCAGTGATTTTCCAAATGTTCCTTCTGAGGTGATACCGGGATATCCCTATATTTGCTAATTTGCCATATACTTCAAGACTCATATCCTGTGAGATAGGCCTAATATTTAGGCTTAGGCCTACTTCTATACTTGCCAGGTTATCAGCAAAAATCCATGAATGAGTCATACCACTTACCTGTGAGGTCATATGTCTCCCAATGACACATCTTAAAGTAGAAGATAGGACATGCAGTGACATTATCAATGTCCTCAAACTATTAACTGGAATTGCTTGCTCTTCCTCGCCCGGAAAGAGCTGAGTCTTACGAGTTTAACGTAAAGCACACGCATTAAGTATGGTACATTCCCTGCAATTGATGGACAGAAGAATGTCAACAGGTTATTTGATGCTAGCTTGAATTTGAAGCTACATGCCAGAACAATAAGCTTAATGTCATGCTCTCAGCTTTGTGTCATGCTCCCAGTTTCATGCTCTCAGGCTAAGCTTCTCGTCATGCTCTCAGCTCCATGTCATGCTACCAGTTCCATGCTCTCAGGCTCAGCTTCATGCTCTCAGCTGGGGCAACTGAACAAGCAACAGACCAATCACTTGGAATTATACACCTCATGCATGAAGTTTCCTTTACACAAGGAATATACATCTAACTGGCACAACAAGTGTCACAGGAGATTGAAATATTTCGTAATTTTCAAAACGCAAATTGGCCTTGGGGTGTCGTTCACAGTTAAGTACAGATCATTAGCATTTAGCAGATGACATTAGGCCTAGTTAGTAATCCTCTCCTAATTAGGCCTATAATGAAGGCCTCCGCATCCTTGTTCGTTTAGGCCTACTAATCTCCTAGTCAGGAACAAACTTGGGCCTACCCTAATTAGGCCTATGTATTGCTTGTTCAGTTTTGTACTAACTAGGCCCTGTAAGGTACCATAGATGAGCAGAGCTCTAGACTGAACCTGAACTGTAAATGGTTGATTCGTCATCTTGCCATTTAATCCTTATCACTGTTCAATTAGTCCGTTCTTTGCTGATACTTGTAGAGGAACTTCAGTGCTTGAATCCTTTAGTGAGCCATTTTTAAAATTCTGAAACAGCTCAGCCCATTATTTCGTACACGTCTTTGTCGAATCTTTTGAATGACATGCAGACTCACTTTTAATTTGAGTTAGACATCACCAAGATACTTATACCATTGGAAAAGCTGGTATCTAAAACTGACAATTCTGCATGTTAGCGCCCTGCTAGGGATTAACTCGGTCTACAGAAGCAAACAAACAATCAGATTATAGTTTATTTTGCAAAAATTATAAATAAAATGTATAATAGAAGGAGTGTATGATGTCTAAGTCAGATAGACACCTCTTTGTCGGGTACCAACATGCATTGTTGTCAGTTAGAACCCTCCAAATCAGTGTCTAACTGATACTTATAAAATCAGTTGAGGGGAAAAGTTTGAAGTGAGGTAACTTTTACTTGTCCTAACATCAGGTATTTTGAAGTTCAAAAGCTGCTAGCTGAGATTTGTGAGAGGTATGTGTACGAGAATGCAGACAAGGGATCTTGACTCAACGATTCTTTGGCCAAGCTTTGAGTTTTTTGTCTGTTCATCTCAACATATTGACATGGGATTTCATGTACATGTATGTATCTTATTGTCTTTAATTGCATGTGAGTTGTTGTACCTGTTATTTAGGGCCAACGTTTATCAAAACTAACATCAGACTAAAGAGATACCTTTAATTTTCCTGTCCAAATACGACCATCGTGCCTTAAAAAATGTCCTTAAATGTAATTATTAATGCAATTAGGCTTAATTGTCAACAATGAAATTCGTTTGTGTTACGCTAATTACCAATTACTTGATATTTAATATTTAATTTTGCATTTCTCAAATTATGTCAGCATTTTACTCCCAATATAGGTAATACGATTGTATCAAATGTCGCATTTTTTGATGAATTATTTTTCTTTTTTAGGCTGAATATTGTGCTATGTTTTGAAAGAAAGCACGATTAAGCAATTTGAGCATTAGAATAAAATCACGTTTTTAGAACAAAAGCCCAATTCAAAATTGTGGAAGAAAAGACAGCCAAATTTGCCACGGAATAAATCAGAATTCAAGGCGTTATAAAAACAACATAAATGCATCACCAATAGTCACAGGCAAGTGGTGCACTGCACTACAATGTCGACCTTTTACCATGCGTATAGTCTCCATTCTTTGTCAGTAACTAGTCTTGTACACAATTCACGTAGGGTCCACCACAGTCAAATGGCCACACTGGCCCTAACTGAAATGCATAGCTGAGAAAATGGAGTCTTAACTAATTGTCTTGCTCTACACTGAGCTGAAGTAATTCTACAATTCCCTTCCCACTTCCTTACTTGGTCCTACACATCTCCTGAATTTGTATTCATGGCTTCCAAATCTTAAGGCTATTACAGTTTAGCCCCCACCCCCTGGGAAATTCAAGGAAGTGCAATACATTATGTGTATTTTGTCTATTTTCTGTCTCAACTTATACAGTATCTACACTGTAAGAAATGACCGTGTTTTTCTGGCTAAAAGAACCGTAAATTTATTGCTATTTTACCAGTATTTTTTTAATACAGACTTTGTCCGGGAATTTACAGTTCTTTGTCAGTTACAAAATGGCTACAAGATGAATTTACTGCGACATGTTATTCAACATTCAGTTCACGTTAATGAACAATTACTTCAACCGTTAATTTACTGGCAACTTGTAATATGCAGAAAAAACATTTGAATTGGCCAAACAATCAATACACCTGGTCAGATTAGGAACTATAAACAAGAGATTGCATGGACTTCAACCACAGAACATGTGGTGCCATCTATAACATATGCTTTATAGAGCTGTTAATCAAACTTAATTTATAACTTATCTGAAGGTAAGGGAACATCCTCATTCATATGATCTTAAAGATGCTGTCATTACGCAAAAGTTGTAATGTCTATATGTGACATTGACATTTCTGTGAGTCTTATGATGTGATCTAAAGAATGACACTATTAAAACCAAAATAACCCAAGCGCAGTCTGCATCAACAGAACATACTTCAATAAACTTGACACCTGGTTCTCTTGGAAAATATCCATCCATTTTATGGTTTGTGAGCAAACTAATTGATGGACTTACTTCCCTGCTGTCAAGCAAGAGATGAGCAAGGCCGAGCCTGGAGTCACTGGCTCTCTCACTCTCTCAGTTGATTCCAGCTTCGATACATCCCTACAGCTATGCGACAGTTAAATCAAATACTATCCATATTTTACAGTAGATTCTACAGCCCCTTGCATTCTTTACATTCTATGTTTGACAGATGATATAACTGTAAAATATACTTTAAATAAACTGTTTTATATATGTACATTACACCGTAATATCACTTTGTTGAATCCGCAAAATTACAGTTCAATGTACCAATCTGCATTTTATGGTTAATTGTCCTGTTCAGGTTTATTAGTACTTTTACAGTTCTTAGACCTGGAACAAAGTTGCCAGTTAATTTAACTGTAAAATTTAACGGGAATTTTTTGCAGTGTACCATTCCTGTTAATGAATATTATTTGTATGTTCCTCTTCACAGAAACTGTTCTACAAACTTCATTATAGTGCGCTATGGTGGGTTGGGTGTATGTACGTAGGTTGTTCCTAAGCACTTGGATTAGTGGTCGACCCCTTTAGCTCAACAGGTAGTCAGCAGGCTTTTCAGGGGAAGGTATTATATGGTGCATCACTGCATCGGCCCTAAAGCTGAAGCTGACAAAGAAATAGCTGGTTAGAATTAAGCTCAAGGTGGCAGGTGGCATTGAGGTGAGATTGTTGACTGGAGTCAGTGGAGTGTGTCACAATCTTAGGGAAGTTGGGGAGATTCAATATGGTGTAGGAAAGTTGTTGGATATAATAGGTTGCTTCTAGGCAATTGGTTTGGGGACCAGCCCTTTAGCTCAACTGGTTAGTTTACAGGCTTTCAAGGGGAACGCGTTATATCATTTGAAAACACAACTCTGAGCAGGAACTTAATGGTATAACTTCAAACAAACGTTCAAGGAACATTCTGACATCATTCAATTGCGGGCTTGAGAGCGGCTATGGAAGTTGTCGTAGTGAAAATGATGCATTGTACACAACCTGTCATTGATGCATGGATGGCCCGATTGAGGCTCCAGATCTATCCTGTCTCTATATACATGTATGGCATTGCATGCACTTTGGTAGGCTAAATCGAAAAACAGGCACACAAACTGAGTTCAACCAACTCCAAGGATGATCGAAACTGCTGTCCAACATTGGTCCTTGAGAATCGAACAAAGCTGGAATCAAGCGGTTGAAAGCCCAAAAGACTACCTGCTTAGTAAATTAATCCAAATGGATCGATATAATTCTAGTGTCCAACGGAAAAACTTGGTAAGTCACATTTTGGACCAAATTTAGTTAAGGTCAAAATAGGGACTTCTGAGACATGTTAATATATATATTTATTAAGTTTCGATTTTCAAGAAGTGGCCTGTTACCCCAGAATGACACTTGCAAATTCTAGCAAGTCTATTTCTTATTGTAAGGACGGGAAGTTAAAAGTCAATTTTCCCAGAAACCTCCAAAATGTGCCTTGCCAGGTTTTCCCATTGCATGCTTGAATTATTATATAGGCTACATTGCTTGAAGTTAGCATAGGTTAGAGATAGAACTATAGATAGAATGCATGACAGACTGGCGATAGACAGACTGTATGACAGATTGACAGATAGGAATGGATAGATTTTCTGGATGAAACTAATGTTCTACATCTGCAATACAATGTCATATATGATCTACTTTTATCTGAAAGTCTAAATTTATTGTTGTCCTTTTTCCTTTTTGTGTCTCCTGTCTGTGTCTCATTAATTTGGAATAATACGGAAGGTTTGGCAAATAACAGAGGTCTTTAGATGTGTCTCAGAATGGTCAGTCTGGTTCTTTTAAAAGGTCAAAGGCCTCCTGTGTTGTCAGGGCCATCCTTCATGTGTATGACAAACAATGCCTTGAGGACAAAGAAAGTTAAGGCACCTAGTGGCCAAGTCCGGAAGTTGAAAGTAGCAATATTCATCACGTATTTGCATTCATTCGATGGTGTAAATTAGCATCATTTTCGTTGAAAATTATGTTTTTGACGTGAAATTTACATTTTTGATCGATTATATTTTGCAACATCGTAAAATCATCATAATATCGTAAATTAATTTGAGCAATTACTGATATGAAAA
This sequence comes from Platynereis dumerilii, assembly GCA_026936325.1. NCBI lineage: Eukaryota > Metazoa > Annelida > Polychaeta > Phyllodocida > Nereididae > Platynereis > Platynereis dumerilii. Next base: position 31,278,132 of record JAPTHN010000006.1, read on the forward strand.
CAAACAATCCATCATAAGTAATGTATAGAAAGTTTTTTATATGTATCACTATAATATGGGCCTTCATAAATAACTGAAATACAGTAACAGCGAGTCGGCGACAATGATATATTATGCAGATATGTCGCGGTATAGGGAGTCTACGCAGTGTTTTGCTCTAGATATATGATATACTGACAAATCGAATTAGCCTAATTTGTGTTGCGAGCTGCAGTTCCATTGGATAATTTATTGGACAGTGGGTCTCTGAGGGAACTATTAATATATGAGGTCTGTGAGCCAGCCTAAAACAGAGCCTTTGTTAAGAGTATTTGGCATGCGCCACCAACTTTGGATCATTAGTCAGGCCAAGGAGCTCATGTATTCATTTGAATGTATCTGGCCGTCCAGCTGTTTTTGTGTCTATTTGTTAACAAATCACAAAATTGCTTCAATTGAAACTAAGTAGGATAATATTATATTGCCATCTTTACCGCAATGAAGAGGTCATTCTATTTCAGTGAAAATCAGTCAAGGCGCTTGAGCATTATTAGAGCGGAAACAGTTATACATTATCCGTGACGTTATTTACAACAGATGTAATTTGACACTACCCAATGGGCACATGTATACGTTGCAGCAGCATTGTGACAACGTTGCAATGTTTGTAAAATTAACATAGAATTGTACGGTAGAAATGATGTCGGTACAATGTTGTAAAGCAATGTCAAAGATATGACGTTATCATGCGACTTTGTCAACGTTTCATAATGTTGTGAGAAAACCACAACATTGTCAAAGTTGTGGCAACAAAATTTCTACCATATTAATTAGCAATGTTGTCTTTACATCGTGACTTGTGTGTCCCTTAAATAGGATTTGCTTGTCTATTTTTTAGCAAGCCAGTACCAACTGATATCATTCTCCTCTTTGATTTACTTGGCAGAAATTCGAGCTAGAATAATATTGTTCCATAACTCTATACAGTAAACATGTGTTGTCCAAGAGCCAGAGCACTTTTATTTGACTTTTCATTCTCACCAGTTTTCACCTACACTTATAGCGAATTTTCGCTAGTTTTTTGAATATGTATAAATTTTAATGAAATTGGATATGATGATTTCCACATACATGTAGGCTGTATGAAAGTGTTTTGTATATGATCAAAATATTTGAAGACTTTTAGCCAACCAGCTTGGATAATGGATAATGATTCAGATGACTTGCAATAATTATGTAGCTTTATGGATAAAAAACTTCTTCTTGAGTCTTGAGGAAGGAAACTTTACAAGAAAGTTGCCAACATAGTTTTTGCTCATCTGGACTATAAAACTACATTCTCTCTAAAATCCGGATATCAAAGATTTCCTATATCAATAAAAAAGATGCCAAATTCTGTTTCCTATGTGAGCAAGCCAGTAGATATATCTGTCCATGCCGACCCCAGCTGGGGTTAGTGCTGTTTACTTCATAGACATTTAATGTACATCTTGATTTGCTTGTTTATCATAGACTGATAAATACACATGTACGATGGTATGTGAATGGCACACAGGCCTAATAATCAGGCATATAGGTTCAAGTATATGTGGGTGAGGTAGTACAAGATATATGCATAGATATTGTAAGTGCAGTCCTCTATGCCCAGATCTGGGTGCTCATGAGGGTTGATCGATGGTTACTTTCCATCAGGAAGCCAAAATGTTATGGTAAAAGCATCATCAGCAGCTGGGTGGCCAAGTATGTTAGGTGCCCGCCTGCTCCGCTGAAGGTCTTTGCCTGCATGGGTTCGACCCAAAATTAGAGGGCTGCACTTACCATATCTATCTATCTATCTATCTATCTATCTATCTATCTATCTATCTATCTATCTATCTATCTATCTATCTATCTATCTATCTATCTATTTATCATATCAATGATGCAGGCATTATCAGGGGTGTTATAGCCATTACTATGAGACATCTTCAACATGAAATTCATGATCAAATAATTGAGGGATGTACTTAATTTCGAGAGTAACTGAAGTGCTAAAAATGTCTTTGATAAGTAAGTGAAACGCAAGGCCAATGTAAATTTAATTTCAATTGAGATAGGGTGTTCACTCACTCATAAAATATTTTGATGTTCAATTATTTGCGAGAGCAAATTAAATTTGCAGCCATTTAGTATCCCAGGTACATCCTCCTTCTATGTTTTTGTTCATTAAGACTCGGTTTCAGACAATGTTGACAAAATACAGAGGCTTACTGAATATATAGACTATGTATAGACTGCATGTTTGGTTTGCCTGTTGCATTTGTATGTTTTACCAGGCCATGCATCTATGCATCTTCTCTGTATATTGTAAACTGGGTTAATTCATACTAGTGAATATTTTTCTCATCTATCTGCATTTTGTGTTCTTATACCATACTGTATGAGCCATATACCTGGTAGTCACTTCACTTCCCTGTACATGGTGTCCCAATATTCTTTCTGCAATGTGTCTCCTACACATGTGCACATTACAGGAGCAAGAAATATATGTATGCAGACAATATCAGTGTTAGGAGGAAGTGCCATCTCATTGCATCCAGGCAGGTCCCTGGCAACTGACATTTCTCCTCTGCTACCCTGAGCTTCCCCCATCTCTTTTTGAGCTGCTATCAGCCTCTTTAAGCTTCTCTTAGCTACTTGGAGCTTCTAAGACTCCTTTAGCTTTTTAGGGCTTCATTGAGCTCATAGCTCCATACACTTGCTCAAGTTTCCAGCCTATTTAGCATGTGATGGAGCTAAAGAGGGCAATCTTTGAAATGGTTTTTTGTTAAGGAGCTTACCTTGCATATTTTGAAGAAGAAAGATGTGCGATCATGATGTAAACATGAGGAACCTGTGCACAAGTTTGAGGCGTCGTTCAGAATCTGACCAATTTTTTCTGAGGATACATTGTGTTTCCATTTGTAGCAACTACATGATATTTACACAGTACTTTCCTCCACTATACAATTCCTCAGGCATTTTGCTGTATAATTTGAAAAGATATTGGCTACAAACAAATCCCATCTTTTAAGTGGATTCCATAATTCTTTACACTGCCAGGTTGTAGAATGGTGTCTAAAAATGTTAGCTGTTTTTAACCAGAATTAGCCTGAACGCGTTCACCTTACATCGTATTTGCCACTTTTATTTTGTTCAATCATACTAAAGGCTGAAAGGCAAAACAATAAAAGTTTTCATGGTAAAGCACTGGGTGGCCAATTATAAGGTCTAAAGTATCGAGGCTTGTACTCTGAAAGTCTTGGGTTTGGTTCACTTTTCAGGGAATAATATTTTTAAATGGCTTCTATGAAGAGCAATGCAACAGCCTCTTTTTTCACTTATGGGTAAGTTTGCGACAGGTTGTGGAATCTATTTTCAATGTCCAGGTTCTCAACCTGAACCAGTTTTCTTAAACATTCTCATATGTCATTCTCAAATGCATTGTAGATTGTGCAAAACCCAGTACATTCTGACAGAAATGGCTGGAACCATGATACACTAAGCGAAGAACCATTTTCCTACTTTAAATATCATCATTTATATGAAACATTCATGTATGCTTTTTAAATGTGTCAAAAATACTTCACAGAATGCTCGCTTAGAAATGTGCTGTTTAGCAGCATGTTTTATTCATAAAACTCTGCAATGGAAAACTTATGTGAACTCTTTAAATTCAAGGTGCTGTGCTTGAAGTGCAATGTAGGACACACAGTGTAGGTGTACATCACACATATACTATACCTACAATCAGATTTCGCTGACCCTCTTGAGCAAGCCTATACATATACTGATATAAGCACATACCTCGAAATATACATCTTTGGACCATTATGAGCTAGCAACATCCCATCTGTATAACATTCGGATATAGACAAGACATTACACTGCACCTTGTATCAGTATCTGTGCTGGCCAAATAAAAGATCCCTAATGTTGGTGAATGTGTAACATGTTGAGGATTCTCTCCCAGCCCATCAATATATATAATGAGTAATTATGATGTTTTCCTTTGAATGTGAAATTAAAATTTATATACTAAGTGTAGGCATTGTTTTATTAATCATAGGCCCCCTTTTTGTGTGTATAATAAATCATTCGCAACTGCTGTTCACTTTTTAGAAAATTTATAGTTTTCTTCATTTGTGATGTACTTATTTTCAAGAGTAACTGAAAAGCTAAAAAGTCCTTGATAGGTAAAGCCAATGTTGTTTCAATTTCAAATGAGATAGGGTGTTTACTTAGATCTACTCATCAAAAACTTGATATATAATTGTTTGTTGAGCAAACAAAATTGGCAGCCATTTTTTATCATATATCCTCCGTCTATGTTTTTGTTTATTGAGACTTGGTTTCAGACAATGTTGACAAAATACAGAGGCTTACTGAATATATAGACTATGTATAGACTTCATGTTTGGTTTGCCTGTTGCATTTGTATGTTTTACGAGGCCATACATCTTCTCTGTACATTGTGAACTGGGTTGATTTCATACTGGTGAATATTTTCCTCATATATCTACCTGTTGTGTTCTTATATTGTATGAGCCATGTAGTCACTTCACTTCACTCCCCTGTACATGATGTTCCTGATATTCTTACTATGCTCATGTGCACATTATAGAACCAAGAAATATGCAGACAATATCAGTCTTAGGAGGAAGTGCCATCTCATTGCATCCAGGCAGGTCCCTGGCAACTTACATTTCTCTTCTGACACTCTAAGCCTCTCTCCGTATCTCAGCCATCAGCCTCTTTAAGCTTCTCTTAGCTACTTGGAGCTTCTAAGACTCCTTTAGCTTTTTAGGGCTTCATTGAGCTCATAGCTTCATACACTCGCTCAAGTTTCCAGCCTATTTAGCATGTGATGGAGCTAAAGAGGGCAATCTTTGAAATGTTTTTTTTTTTCAGAGCCATGTTTTGTTGAGGAGCTTACCTTGCATATTTTGAAGAAGAAAGACATGAGATCATGTGTGATGTGTGAAGAACCTGTGCACAAGTTTGAGGGTCGTTCAGAATGTTCGTACCAATTACTTTTGAGGATACATATTATTTCTTTTTGAAGCAGCTGTGTGATATTTTCACAGTAGTCAGTACTTTCTGAAGGTATTTTCCTGACTATTTAAAATGAAATTAGCTTCAAACGCTATTTTGCTCATCAGCTGTTATTGCATTAATAATTATTTTAAGGGGATTCCATAATTGTTTCAGTTCCAATTTGTTGAATGGTGTCTAAAAAAATTGGTCAGTACTTGTTCACCATCCCTCGTATTTACAACTTTTATTTGATCACACAAGAGACTGAATGGCAAAAATGCAAGTTTACATGACAATTCACTGGGTAGCCAATGGTCAAAAGTTCCCTTGCCTGCTCCTCTCAAAGTCTTGGGTTTGATTCACTTGTAAGGAGATGACTTAAACCACCTCCATGAAAAGTAATGTAACAGCATTTTATTTTGTTATGAGAAGTCCTTAGAAGTTCATTGTGTCGCTGTCTAATCAGTGATCACAATTTTGAAATCAAGAGCAATATTGTTTTGTGCCTTTGGTTCAGGTTGTGTGGCATAACCCCCACCCCTCCCTCAGGCCTAAGATTATCAAGGAAGAGATAGCAAATGCTACAGAGCACTGTATATTCACCACATGAAATGCTCCCCCACAGGTCATTTCCCCTGCTGGCCATTACTTACAATGTTTCATTTTTACACACACAATTTGAAGTCTTATGCTATAGTGTGCTGCCACACAGATAAGATATGACGTCCTAGGCAGAGTGAACCTTGATTGGCTGAAGAACCTGTGACATCACACAGAGCACCTCGTTTCCAATGCTAACCTGTCTCACTTCCACTTTGCGAGAAAAATAACTTTCTACATACTTTCAGGAAGGATAAATAACTTGAGGCTTTTTTTCTTGACATAATAAAGAATTAAACTGTGCAGACAAAAAGCAGGGTTTAAGTCAATGTTTCACTCATCATATTTTAGTTCTGCTTGTTGCATTCTATTATTTCATGGGGTTATGCACTATCTTTCCCTCTACATTGTATAAATGCAGGGTGTCTCTTATTTCATGCCTACAATTATCATTCAACATCTTTCTACCTATTGTATTCATAATATTATTATGATACAATACAAATCAGTATCTTTCCCTGCACATAGCGTTCCTAATATTATATATGTTGTATATTACATATGTGCACACTACAGGACCAAGAAGTAGTCAGACATTATCTGTCCTAGGAGGAAGTACCATCTCATCCAGCCCTTTGAACAAAGCAACAGAGCAGAAAAGGGTTGTCTTCAGAGTAGCATATCATGTGGACCTATTTTGCAGGTCATTTTCTAATCTTCTTTTCTTCATTCTTCAGTTCTAAACAACAACAGTATTATAGAGATTCATGCTGTGCTTCCTGCATGAATATGTCATACGTCTCACATTATTCAACTCTCATTATGAGAATGATTTCCAAACTATCCATTACGTCTGGAGGGTGTATAAGCTTGAATAGTTTTAGCAAATTTTATCAGTAGAGGTTGAAAGGAAACTAACCTCTACTGGGAAGATACAAGTCATCTTACAAGGTAACTTGGCTGGTGCCAGGGTTATGAAATCTAAAGTAGAATGTTTAAAAACACTTGATATCCTTCTTCTTTGCAATACCTACACAAAACAACCAGTGCCCTAAATATTCTCTGAAATGAACCTTTAAACAACAGTTTGTATCATTAAAACACATATGTAGGTGTATCATATGTGTCATTTATATTTCACCAAGTGCATTTTATGCATGGGCTAACTGACACAGATTACCTGGCAATAGCGGTGCAATTTACTACTATGTTTTATTCATACATTGTTCCAAAGAAGTGTTTATGAGCATTTAAATTGCAGGCTTTCTAAGATATATGGAAGCTATTACCACCTACATATATACCAACGAAATATATTCATGCTTTAGCATGAATTGAATCCACCTATAGTAGTTTTGATTCAATGATATTCATGTAGGTGTGAAAACTGAATTGTCAATTGGGTCATGTGTTTCATAAAATGCTCTGAGATGGTACACGGCCATGAAAATGAAATACATCCTAATTTCAGATCTTCATTTCTTTTTTGAATGTTTCCTTGCCATATACACAGCTTCAATATGATTCATATTCACAATCAAATTATCTGTGCAGTCTTCAATCTCCAATCTTCCAATGTGTCATTAATCTGGGATGTTTTACATTCATGCATTTTTCACGCCTGTTTTATCCCATTTCCTGCGGTGATAAACTCTGGAATATCCTGCATCTACTTCAACAAGAGGCTCTTTGGGATACTTTGCAAATTAAAGTAGACCTCCATTTGTCATTGTCGCTTTCAATTTTGTGATTATATTTCTTGTGAGTCTTATGTTTAAGTCTTGAGAATGTGGAGAGTGATACACTCATCTGTCTTTGGACTAAAGAGAAAATTGAAAAGTTGGTACATAGAGAAGCTCTTAAAGTCAAAGAAATTGTATGTGGCCAAGATGGATGGGTATCATATTTTGAATAAAGACTTTAAAATCATATATCTGTGGAAACAGAGTTGATAAATCTGTGGCCAAGTGTTTTTTTAACAGGTTGTGTTTCATGTGTACCAATTTGTTTTCTTAATATTTTTAGATAGAAGACTAATTAGATGCACCATTGTTAACCAAAATGTATGTTTATCAAATGACATTGCCACATCATTGCAAATTTACTGCATTCCTATCTTTTTCACCACCTTAAGCCACCCTTCAAAGAACAAATGCAAATGCCATTTCAGATTTACCTTTTTTATCTGGATATGATGAAGGATCGGACTGTCATGAAACAAGCTGAGGCTCAAAGAAAGCAGAATATGATTTGACATTTTTCTACCATATATTTCAGCATTTTTCTGATTAAGGTTTCAAGACCAATAACAGCCATTACACACTTATGTATAATTTGAAATAGGTATATATGCTATTGGCATGTAAATTCAGACTGTTAGTTGAATGTTGATAAATCAACTGTGTGCTGTAAAGATATACAACAATTCTATACTATTCACTGAGCATTTCAATTTAATGAATGTATTAATTCAGCATCGAATTTGGAGGTTCAGACTGAATTTGACATTCGCACATAATCATTTGAGGATACAAAAGGATGATTGTGCCTGAAATGTCTTGGCAGTTATCTGATTTTAAAATAGCTTAAAAATCAGGTTATTTGTCTTCTTTATCTAGTAATTATAATACCCATAAGTCTACAACAGGCTGAGGCTCGCTGAATATAGCTTTAGAAACATTTTGTCTCCCTTTTGAATTCATTTGTCTTATGCGACCATACACTGTACTGGCAAATATTATTCAACATGTCCCTTTTCCATTCATGTTACAACACTATACAGTAACTGTCTTCGTTGTCCCCAGTTTTCCTGATATTATATATGTCACAAACATGCACACATTGCAGAACCAAGAAATATGTAGACAATATCAGTCTTGGGAGGAAGTGCCATTTCGTTGCATCCAGGCAGGTCCCTGGCAACTGACATTTCTCTTCTGACACTCTGAGCCTCTCTCCATATCTCAGCCATCAGCCTCTTTAAGCTTCTCTTAGCTACTTGGAGCTTCTAAGACTCCTTTAGCTTTTTAGGGCTTCATTGAGCTCATAGCTTCATACACTTGCTCAAGTTTCCAGTCTATTTAGTACGTGATGGAGCTAAAGAGGGCTATCTTTGAAATTGTGTTTTTTCAGAGCCATGTTTTGTTAAGGAGCTTACCTTGCATATTTTGAAGAAGAAAGACATGAGATCATGATGTGTGAAGAACCTGTGCACAAGTTTGAGGGTCGTTCAGAATGTTCGTACCAATTACTTTTGAGGATACATATTATTTCTTTTTGAAGCAGCTGTGTGATATTTTCACAGTAGTCAGTACTTTCTGAAGGTATTTTCCTGACTATTTAAAATGAAATTAGCTTCAAACGCTATTTTGCTCATCAGCTGTTATTGCATTAATAATTATTTTAAGGGGATTCCATAATTGTTTCAGTTCCAATTTGTTGAATGGTGTCTAAAAAAATTTGTCAGTACTTGTTCACCATCCCTCGTATTTACAACTTTTATTTGATCACACAAGAGACTGAATGGCAAAAATGCAAGTTTACATGACAATTCACTGGGTAGCCAATGGTCAAAAGTTCCCTTGCCTGCTCCTCTCAAAGTCTTGGGTTTGATTCACTTGTAAGGGGATGACTTAAACCACCTCCATGAAAAGTAATGTAACAGCATTTTATTTTGTTATGAGAAGTCCGTAGAAGTTCATTGTGTCGCTGTCTAATCAGTGATCACAATTTTGAAATCAAGAGCAATATTGTTTTGTGCCTTTGGTTCAGGTTGTGTGGCATAACCCCCACCCCTCCCTCAGGCCTAAGATTATCAAGGAAGATATAGCAAATGCTACAGAGCACTGTATATTCAACACGTGAGATGCTCCCCCATAGGTCATTTCCCCTGCTGGCCATTACTTACAATGTTTCATTTTTACACACACAATTTGAAGTCTTATGCTATAGTGTGCTGCCACACAGATAAGATATGACGTCCTAGGCAGAGTGAACCTTGATTGGCTGAAGAACCTGTGACATCACACAGAGCACCTCGTTTCCAATGCTAACCTGTCTCACTTCCACTTTGCGAGAAAAATAACTTTCTACATACTTTCAGGAAGGATAAATAACTTGAGGCTTTTTTTCTTGACATAATAAAAAATTAAACTGTGCAGACAAAAAGCAGGGTTTAAGTCAATGTTTCACTCATCATATTTTAGTTCTGCTTGTTGCATTCTATTATTTCATGGGGTTATGCACTATCTTTCCCTCTACATTGTATAAATGCAGGGTGTCTCTTATTTCATGCCTACAATTATCATTCAACATCTTTCTACCTATTGTATTCATAATATTATTATGATACAATACAAATCAGTATCTTTCCCTGCACATAGCGTTCCTAATATTATATATGTTGTATATTACATATGTGCACACTACAGGACCAAGAAGTAGTCAGACGTTATCTGTCCTAGGAGGAAGTACCATCTCATCCAGCCCTTTGAACAAAGCAACAGAGCAGAAAAGGGTTGTCTTCAGAGTAGCATATCATGTGGACCTATTTTGCAGGTCATTTTCTAATCTTCTTTTCTTCATTCTTCAGTTCTAAACAACAACAGTATTATAGAGATTCATGCTGTGCTTCCTGCATGAATATGTCATACGTCTCACATTATTCAACTCTCATTATGAGAATGATTTCCAAACTATCCATTACGTCTGGAGGGTGTATAAGCTTGAATAGTTTCAGCAAATTTTATCAGTAGAGGTTGAAAGGAAACTAACCTCTACTGGGAAGATACAAGTCATCTTACAAGGTAACTTGGCTGGTGCCAGGGTTATGAAATCTAAAGTAGAATGTTTAAAAACACTTGATATCCTTCTTCTTTGCAATACCTACACAAAACAACCAGTGCCCTAAATATTCTCTGAAATGAACCTTTAAACAACAGTTTGTATCATTAAAACACATATGTAGGTGTATCATATGTGTCATTTATATTTCACCAAGTGCATTTTATGCATGGGCTAACTGACACAGATTACCTGGCAATAGCGGTGCAATTTACTACTATGTTTTATTCATACATTGTTCCAAAGAAGTGTTTATGAGCATTTAAATTGCAGGCTTTCTAAGATATATGGAAGCTATTACCACCTACATATATACCAACGAAATATATTCATGCTTTAGCATGAATTGAATCCACCTATAGTAGTTTTGATTCAATGATATTCATGTAGGTGTGAAAACTGAATTGTCAATTGGGTCATGTGTTTCATAAAATGCTCTGAGATGGTACACGGCCATGAAAATGAAATACATCCTAATTTCAGATCTTCATTTCTTTTTTGAATGTTTCCTTGCCATATACACAGCTTCAATATGATTCATATTCACAATCAAATTATCTGTGCAGTCTTCAATCTCCAATCTTCCAATGTGTCATTAATCTGGGATGTTTTACATTCATGCATTTTTCACGCCTGTTTTATCCCATTTCCTGCGGTGATAAACTCTGGAATATCCTGCATCTACTTCAACAAGAGGCTCTTTGGGATACTTTGCAAATTAAAGTAGACCTCCATTTGTCATTGTCGCTTTCAATTTTGTGATTATATTTCTTGTGAGTCTTATGTTTAAGTCTTGAGAATGTGGAGAGTGATACACTCATCTGTCTTTGGACTAAAGAGAAAATTGAAAAGTTGGTACATAGAGAAGCTCTTAAAGTCAAAGAAATTGTATGTGGCCAAGATGGATGGGTATCATATTTTGAATAAAGACTTTAAAATCATATATCTGTGGAAACAGAGTTGATAAATCTGTGGCCAAGTGTTTTTTTAACAGGTTGTGTTTCATGTGTACCAATTTGTTTTCTTAATATTTTTAGATAGAAGACTAATTAGATGCACCATTGTTAACCAAAATGTATGTTTATCAAATGACATTGCCACATCATTGCAAATTTACTGCATTCCTATCTTTTTCACCACCTTAAGCCACCCTTCAAAGAACAAATGCAAATGCCATTTCAGATTTACCTTTTTTATCTGGATATGATGAAGGATCGGACTGTCATGAAACAAGCTGAGGCTCAAAGAAAGCAGAATATGATTTGACATTTTTCTACCATATATTTCAGCATTTTTCTGATTAAGGTTTCAAGACCAATAACAGCCATTACACACTTATGTATAATTTGAAATAGGTATATATGCTATTGGCATGTAAATTCAGACTGTTAGTTGAATGTTGATAAATCAACTGTGTGCTGTAAAGATATACAACAATTCTATACTATTCACTGAGCATTTCAATTTAATGAATGTATTAATTCAGCATCGAATTTGGAGGTTCAGACTGAATTTGACATTCGCACATAATCATTTGAGGATACAAAAGGATGATTGTGCCTGAAATGTCTTGGCAGTTATCTGATTTTAAAATAGCTTAAAAATCAGGTTATTTGTCTTCTTTATCTAGTAATTATAATACCCATAAGTCTACAACAGGCTGAGGCTCGCTGAATATAGCTTTAGAAACATTTTGTCTCCCTTTTGAATTCATTTGTCTTATGCGACCATACACTGTACTGGCAAATATTATTCAACATGTCCCTTTTGCATTCATGTTACAACACTATACAGTAACTGTCTTCGTTGTCCTCAGTTTTCCTGATATTATATATGTCACAAACATGCACACATTGCAGAACCAAGAAATATGTAGACAATATCAGTCTTGGGAGGAAGTGCCATTTCGTTGCATCCAGGCAGGTCCCTGGCAACTGACATTTCTCTTCTGACACTCTGAGCCTCTCTCCATATCTCAGCCATCAGCCTCTTTAAGCTTCTCTTAGCTACTTGGAGCTTCTAAGACTCCTTTAGCTTTTTAGGGCTTCATTGAGCTCATAGCTTCATACACTTGCTCAAGTTTCCAGTCTATTTAGTACGTGATGGAGCTAAAGAGGGCTATCTTTGAAATTGTGTTTTTTCAGAGCCATGTTTTGTTAAGGAGCTTACCTTGCATATTTTGAAGAAGAAAGACATGAGATCATGATGTATGATGAACCTGTGCACAAGTTTGAGGGTCATTCAGAATATTCTGCATGACCAATTATTTTTGAGGATGCATTTTATTTCTTTTTGAAGCAGCTGTGTGATATTTTCAAAGTACTTAGTACATTGCTGTCTATTTAAAATGAAATTGGCTTCACTTTACTCATAAGCTCATATTGCATCTACAATTTTTTTGAGGAATTCCATAATTGATTACAGTTCCAATTTGTTGGACCGAAGTTGCTCACTATCTTTCATATTTACCGCTTTTATTTGATCACAGAAGAGACTTTAGGGCAAAATGCAAGTTTGCATAAAAAAGCACTGGGTAGCCAATGGTTTAAAGTTCCCTTGCCTGCTCCTTTCAAAATCTTGGGTTTGATTCACTTGCAAGGGAATGACTTAAACCACCTCTGTGAAAAGTAATGTAACAGCATTTTATTTTGTTATGAGGAGTCAGTAGAAGTGCATTGTGTCGCTGTCTAATCAGTGATCACAAAATTTTATGAAATCAAGAGCAATATTGTTTTATGTCTTTGGTTCAGGTTGTGTGGCATAACCCCCACCCCTCCCTCAGGCCCTAAGATTATCAAGGAAGAGATAGCAAATGCTACAGAGCACTCTATATTCACCATGTGAACTGCTCCCCCAAGGGTCATTTCCCCTGCTGGCCACGACTTATTTACAGTGTTTCATTTTTACACACAAGACTTGAAGTCTTATGCTGGTGTGCTACCACACAGAGTGAACCATGATTGGCTGAAGAACCTGTGACATCACAACGAACACCTGGTTTCCAATGCGAACCTGTCACACTTCGACTTTGTAAGAAAAGAAAAAAAAACACTATCTACATACTCTCAGGAAGGATAGTAATTCTGAAGGTTTTCAAATTTTTAAAATAACTTGATAATCAGATGTTTTTTCTGGACATGATAAAGAAAACTGTGCAGACAAAAAGCAGGGTTTAAGTCAATGTTTCAATCACCATCTTTTGGTTCTGCCTGTTGCATTCTATTGTTTCATGGGATGATGCACTATCTTTCCCTCTACGTTGTATAAATGCAAGGTGTTTCTTATTTCATACAGGTCTTCAATTATCACTCAACATTAGGGTGTTTCAGGTGCCCGTAATATTTTCTGATCCTGCTTGACCTTGGTCTGGTATTGCGGTTTATATAGTAGAAGTCACATGTAAGATTTTGGCCCATTCTATAAATACTTACCTTTACCAGAATTCACTTGAAGTTTATAATGTAATTCCCCATTGGCGAACTTGCAAATCCTGAAGATATTGCAGAAATCAATGAAGGAATAGATATTTTTTCCTCAATCCATAGTTTCTGAGTAAGTTTTGGGAGGGCAATTCAGATCTGGCATCAAGTATTTTATAGCAGGTCTTCCTAATGAGCTAGGAAGTTTTGAATTTTCTAAAATACTGCCATTTTATGCAGATTTTCACAAATTAGACAGCTTCTGGTAGCTTGGTAAATGGGGTTATACAAAAATAACACCAGATTTGAATTTCCCTCCCAAAACTTACTCAGAAACTGTGGATTGAGAAAAAAATATTGATTTCTTCATTGGTTTTTGAAATATCTTGAGAATTTGCATGTTCGCCAATGGGGAATTACATTATAAATTTCAAGTGAATTCTGGTAAAGGTAGGTATTTATAGAATGGGCCAAAATTTTACATGTGACTTTTACTATATAAACTGCAATACCAGACCAAAGTCAAGCCAGATCGGAAAATATTGGGGGCACCTGAAACACCCTACTCAACATCTTTCTGCCTATTGTATTCATAATATTATTGAGACGATACAAATCAGTATCTTTCCCTGCACACAGTGTTCCTAATATTATATATGTTGTATATTACATATGTGCACACTACAGGACCAAGAAGTAGTCCTAGGAGGAAGTACCATCTTATCCAGCCTTTTGAACAAAGCAGCAGAGTAGGAAAGGTTGTCTTCAAAGTGACATATATTGTGGACGTATTTTCTGCATATATGGTCTGTAGGTCATTTGCTAATCTTCTTTTCTTCATTCTTCGTTCTAAACAACAACAGTATTATAGAGATTCCTGCTGTGCTTCCTGCTGTGCTTCCTGCATGAATATGTCATACTCTTCATATTATTCAAATCTCATTATGAGAATGATTTCCAAACTATCCATTACGTCTGGAGGGTGTATAAGCTTGAATAGTTTCAGCAAATTTTGTCAGTAGAGGTAGAAAGGAAACTAACCTCTACTTGGAAGATACAAGTCAACCTACAAGGTAACTTGGCTGCATGGTGCCAGAGTTATAAAATCTAAAGTAGAATGTTTAAAAACACTTGATATCCTTCTTCTTTGCAATACCTACGCAAAACAACCAGTGCCCTTAAATATTCTCTGAAATGAACCTTTAGGCAAGCCTTTGTATCATTAGAATACAATGCCATATGAAGGTGTATCATTATGTGTCATTTATATTTCACCAAGTGCATTTTATAGGCTAACTGGCACAGATTTCCTTGCAATAACGGTGCAATTTACTGCTATGCTTTAATCATACATTGTTCCAAAGTAGTCTTTGTGAGGATTTAAATTGCAGGCTTTCTCAGATATATGGAAGCTATATTACCACCAACATATATAAAAACAATATATACATGTTATAGTATCAATTGAATCCTCCTATAGTAATTTTGATTCAATGATATTCATGTAAGTGCGAAAACTTAATTATCAGTAGGGTCATGTGTTTCATAAAATGCGCTTAGATGGTTCACGGCCATGAAATTAAAATATATGTATCCCAAATTTCAGATCTCCGTTTCTTTTTTGAATGGTTCCTAGCCATATGTACAGCTCAGGATGATTCATATTCACGATCAAATTATCTGTGAAATCTTCAATCTTCCATCTTCCAATGTGCCATTAATATGGGATGTTTTACATCCAAGCATTTTTCACGCCAAAAAATTATTCCATTTTCTGCGGTGATAAACATTGGAAATTCCTGCAGCTACGTCTTCAAGAGCCTTTTTGGGATACTTTGCAAATTAAAGTAGACCTCCATTTGTCATTGTCGCTTCCAATTTTGTGATTATATTTCTCGTGAGTCTTGTGTTTAAGTCTTGAGAATGTGGGGAGTGACACACTCATCTGTCTTTGGACTAAAGAGAAAATTGAAAAGTTGATGCACAGAGAAGTTCTTAAAGTCAAAGAAATTGTATGTGGCAAAGATGGATGGGTATCATATTTTGAATAGAGGCTTTAAAATCATATATCTCTGTAAACAAAGTTGATAAGTCTGTGGCCCAGTGTTTTTTTAGCAGGTTTTATTACACGCGTACCAATTTGTTTTCTTTATATTTTTAAATAGAAGACTTAGATGCACCATTGTTAACAAAAATGTGTGTTTATTGATATATGACTTTGTCACAGCATTGCAAATTTACTGCATTCTTATCTTTTTCACCACCTTAAGCCACCCTTCAAAGAACAAATACAAATGCCATTTCAGATTCCCTTTTTTATCTGGATATGATGAAGGATCGAACTGTCATGAAACAAGCTGAGGCTCAAAGAAAGCAGAATATAATTTTGGCATTTTTCTACTTATATTTCAGCATTCTTCTGATAAAGGTTGCAAGACTAATAAGAGCCATTACACACTTATATATAATTTGAAATAGGTAAACATGGTACATGTATTGGCATGCAATTTCAGACTGTTAGTTGTGTGTTGATAAATAAACTGTGTACTGTAGAGATGTACAACAATTGATATACTATTCACAGGCCATTTCAATTTAATGAATGTATTAAATCCACATTAAATTCAGAGGTTGAGACTGCATTTGACATTCGCACACATAATCATTTGAGTGTATTGATTGTGCCTGAATATAGCTTTAGAAACATCTTGTCTCCGTTTCGAATTCATGTCTTATGTGACCATACACTAAATTTCCCTGTACTGGCTGGTATTATTCAACATGTGCCTTTTGCATTCATGTTATGATACTATACAGTAGAGTAACTGTCTTCATTGTCCCCAGTTTTCCTGATATTATATATGTCACAAACATGCATACATTGCAGGACCAAGAAATATGCAGACAATATCAGTCTTGGGAGGAAGTGCCATCTCATTGCATCCAGGCAGGTCCCTGGCAACTGACATTTCTCGTCTGATACTCTGAGCCTCTCTCCGTATCTCAGCCATCAGCCTATTTTAGCTTCTCTTAAGCTACTTTGAGGCTTGTAGATTCTTTGAGCTTTTAAGAGCTTCAGTGAGCTCATGCGCTCACTCCAGTTTTGAGCCTTTTGAAAAACAAGCAGTGGAGCAGTATAGGGCTATAGGGCATTCTGAAAGTGACATTTCATGCGGACTTCTCATTTGTATATCATTGGGTCCTTTAGCACATTTCTTTCCTCCATTCTTTGGAATCAACAACAGTATCAGTGTGATGTCTGCTACCAGTGCCATGCCTCCTGTGTATACACGTACGTCATTCACCTATCTGACTCTCAAACTATCCATGATGTGCATTGTGTGTTATACTACAGGTCAAGCTACTGGCAGATGTAATGAATATTCATATCACAAGTTAGCTGAATTGTTTTTATAAAATTTCATCATTACAACTAAAGACCTAGAAAATAAATGTCATACATACTATTTCATGAAGTTGATTTTATGCATTGGCAAACTGGCAATACATAGCTGTGAAATTTACCACATTTTTGGCCAGCAGAGATATTGATACAAGGGGCAGTCTTTAGAATGTCCTGTATATTCTGAATTATATCCAAATGGTTATTGCTCGTGATGGTCCAATGACATGATATTTTGAGGTAAATGCTTTTTTCGGTTTATGTATGAGCTTGGTCACAACGGTCAGCAAAATTTGATAGCTGCAGGTATACGCATGATGTAGACCTGCAGTTTACCCTGCCAAAGCGCAGGATAAACGTTGCATTATCTCAGCACCTTGAATTTAAAGAGCTCACATAAGTTTTCTATTGCACAGTTTTGTGAATAAAACATGCTGCTAAACAGCACATTTCTATGCGAGCACTCTGTTTCTTTTTTCCGTGCAAAAAATACTATGAAGTATTTTTGACACTTATAAAAAGCATGCATGAATGTTTCATATAAAAGATGATACTAAAAGTAAGGAAATGGTTCCTGATCGTATAGTATCATGGTCAAGTCATTTCTCTCAGAAACGACTATGTTTCTGTACAATCTACAATGTATTTGAAAATGAAATATGAAACCATTTGAGAAAACGGGTTCATAGAACATGGACGTTTGCAAGAGGGACAATACGACCCTTGGTTAAAAGTAATATTATTAGAAAAGAGATTCAACAACCTGTGGCACACTTACCAACAAAAGCTGTGTAAGCCATGCAATAAACGAATGGACTGTCTAATTTGAATATTGTTAACTGTTTGCTTCAGTGGCACAGCTGCAATTTCAGGTGTCTCCAGTAGAGGATGCACACATAGTTGCACTTGTTTTTTGGTTGGATTCAGCCTTCTGTGGATGGGAGGGATAAGGCTTTTGTACAATGTCACATACAATATACGTGTGACAATTCTCTACACTACGTCATATGCCAGCACTGCATCACGCTCCACGCCACCACCAATCACGATGTCCCAGCAGTGTGAGGTCGTGTAACAATTTTGCTAGATTTTTAAAATTCTATGTTTCTTCTGGAAGGATAGTAACAAAAGGTATAGGGCTATAGGCTATAGACTATATGGTGCCATGACATTTTAGTCACAATTATCATTATTTAACATTATGAAATCGTAATGTTTCTGAATGCCAAATTGAGACTGAATTTAATGTTGAATTTATGCATTCAATAGGCAGTTTAACAGTATGCATTATTACAGCACAATGGAAGTTAATTTGTTGCTATATGTCATGCATGCAAATAGAGAACTTTTCCACTTGGACATATTTGTGTAACTGCTGTTATTAACCTCCAAAATTCGAGAATAAAACTGACATACTACATGCTTGAAAAAATTTAATGTCAAATTATGTGCTACGTTGTCACATCAGTGCTACAATCTACAAGCTGGAGCTTGTCGCTTTTTATATCTTTACCATATCTAGAAAGTATGATAAGGCAAAATTACTATAGATAAGGACTGTGAAGTCTGACAAGCAATTTTAATTTTTCTTTTTAAGGGTATGGTATGGTAACAAAAAGATGTGATATATATTCGCAATACGCATACATGTAAGCTGGTGAAACAGGTTGTGTTTTGCAATTGGGTCATGACAAAAGATCCTCTCTCATACTGCTTCAATAGAGAGGTGGGTTCACTTGCTCGTCTAAGATTTTATCCCAAATGTAACATGCTGAAAAAGACAGATGAGGGTAACACTCCCCACATTCTTAAGACTAAAACATAAGACTCTCAAAATATATATAGTCACAAAATTGAAAGAAACAATGACAAATGGCAGTCGATACTTTAATTTGCAATGCCTACCAAACAGCCTCTTGAAAGAAGTAATGGCTCGAAATTTCAGTGTTTATCACCGCAGAAAATGGAATAATATGGGAAGAAAAATGTGTGGATGTAAAACATCCCAGATTAATGACACATTTGAAGATTGGAGATTGAAGATCGCACAGAATTTTTGAATGTGAATATGAATCATCTTCGAGCTTTTCTCACTTGGCAGGAACCATTCAAAGCAAAAATTTGATATTTAAGATTAAGGAAGGTATTTGAAATTCATTGACAACATTGGACGTGTTCCATGTACGTGTAAGAGCATTTTTCATGAAACACAGGAGCCAATTGATAATAAATGTTTCCCACTTACTTCTGGTGGATTCAATTCTTATAAAAAAATAAAAGATATTTCCAGCGAAACTGCGCAAGTTTCCCTGTGCAAAAAATGCATTTTATGGTGCATATGGCATGTATGATACACCTTCATGTACTGTTTCATGTGTGGATGAGACACTATATGATTTAGTGATATAAAAAAAAATTAAAGGTTCATTTCAGATGATACAAAAATATGCTGACTGTATTTTGTATATGCATGCATAGTCAAAAGATTTTAAAAAAAAACTAACTTACTTTTGATTTTATATCTCTGACACCAGCCCGGTTACCTCGTAAGATGGCCTTCATCCTCCAAATAGAGGGTGGTTGCTTTTTTCCATCTATTACTAAAATATGAAGAAATCATTTCAGCTAACATATGGTATGAATATCTTGTATATCTGACAATATATTGGCCAAAACTATTACACACTGTGCACATCATTGATGCTTTGAGAGTCAGCCTTTTAATGGTAGCTGGAAAATAATATAAATGCAGGAGGATAGCACTGAAAGCAGGAATTACTCCAACACTGTTGTTGTTTCAAAGTATGGAGAAAAGAAAAGAGTTAAATGACCTAAAGATAACTACAAAAGAGAAGCCTACATTCAATGTCACTTTGAAGATTGCCCTCATCTGCTGCGCTGCTTTGTTCAGAAGCCTGGAAACTGTAGAAAGCGTATGAGCTCACTGAAGGTCCATAAAACTCATAGAATCTTAGAGGCTCAAAGTAGCTAAGAGAAGCTTAAAGGGAGCTCACAGAGATGCAGAGAGAAGTTCAGAGTATCAGAAGAGAAATGTCAGTTGTGGAAATGCCTGAATGCAATTAGATGGCACTTCCTCGTAAGACTGATATTGTCTGCATATTTCTTGGTCATACAATGTGTATGACATATATGTTATATACATGTATGAGGAACACAAATTTTTACTTTTCTCGACATATATATAATCATAAAGTCTTTATTTTAAAGACAGTTCCCATCCATCTTGGGCCTTATCCAATTCCTTTACTTTTAGAGCTCTCCTCTACGCATCAACTTTTCAATTATCTCTTTAGTCAAAAGACAGACGAGAGTGTCACTCTCCACATTCTTAAGACTAAAGCATGAGAGTCAAAAACTATAATTACAAAATGGAAAGAGACATTGACAAATGGAGGTCTCCTTTAATTTGCAATGTGTTGCCTCTTGAGGAAGTAAAGCCACAGGAAATTCCAGTGTTTATCATTGCAGAAAACTGAATAAAATGGCGTGAAAAGTGCACGGTGTAAAACATCCCAGATTAATGACACGTTTGAAGATTGGAGATTGAAGATCGCACAGAATTTTTGAATTTGAATATGAATAATTTTGGAGCTCTTTTCATTATCACCGAAACCATTAAAAAAACCAAATGAGGTTTTTTAAGGGTAGATATTTGAATTTCATGGACCTGTGCATCTAAGGCGATTTCTTGAAACGTAGGAACCACTCACAAATATCATTAAATAAAAAATACTACTGGTGGATTCAATTCATATATTTACATGTATATATCCATGGACTTCCATGGTGATTCTAATGGTGATTATAGCTTCTAAGTAGATCTCAGAAAGCCTGCATTTTAAAAGCTCAGAAAAACTTCTTTGGTACAGCATATGAATAAAATATAGTGGTAAATTGCACCACTTTTGTAAGGAAATCTGTGCCAGTTAGCTTATGCATAAAATGCATCTGAGGAAATATACATGACATATATGATACACTTTCATGCATGTTTCAAGGATACAAAGAGTAGCTTAAAGGTTCATTTCAGAGAATATTCAAGAGTGCTGGTTGTACGTATTGTGTATATTTTTTAAAGAGGAAGGATAAAACTCTGGCACTAGTGGGCCTATAAGTTTTCTGGGAAGACTTGTGTCTTCCAAATTGAGGCTGGTTTCTTTTTTACCTCTACTGATAAAAGTTCCTGAAACTATTCGAGCTTATATACCCACCAGACATGTATCAGTATCTTGGATAGTTTCGGAATCGACTCATTATGAGAGACGAATAATTATATACTGTCGATGTTTCTGAAGAAAGAAGAAAGAAGAGTGACAAATGACCTACAGACTACATGTACAGAAAAGAGGTCATGAAATGTGACTTTGAAGACTGCCTTTTTCTTCTCTGGTGCTTTGTTTAAAAGGCTGTAAACTCGACTTAGTATATAAGTTCATTGAAGCTCTCAAAGGCTCAAGGAATCTAATAAGAAGCTCAAAGTAGCCTGGAGAAGCTTTAAGAGGCTGGTGGATGCTCACATAGATACGGACAGAAGCTCAGAGTATCAGAAGAGAAATGTCAGTTGCCAGGGACCTGCCTGGATGCAATGAGAAGGCACTTCCTCCCAAGATTGATATTGTCTGCATATATTTCTTGATTCGGCAATGTGAACATGTAGTATACATCTGTTACAACGCATATAATGTTAGGAACACTAGTTCAGGGAGAAACATTGACAGTATGGTCTAGTAACAAGAATACATGAGGCATATATTGTAAAATATTTTTTTGTATTATTAAGTGTGAAAAACCGTTGATGGTGTACAGGGAAAATCAGTATATGGTCATATACACTTTTAAATTTGAAAACTCCGTTGAAGCAATGTTTGATTTGTCTCTGAAAATGCTCAATTTTCAAGAAATGTCGGCTAACTATTATGAGTCGTTCAAATGAATCATAATATGAAGCTTCCAATACATGAAAATTTAATTGTTAATTGCCAACAGTTTAAAACATCTCAGCTATGCCACTTATTGCGCCATCTATAACAAGCAGTTTTTTTTGCACTGAATTAGTTTTGATAATTAGTTACTCAAAAGATATAGGAACATCTGCTGCATGTCCATTGAGAAAATGTAGTAGTACACCTCTTCTGGTTGCAACTATTCATTTTCATCCATCTTAAACTAATTTGTGAAAGGAATTAGATGTAAACTTTACATTGACACATGACGGCCAGCGTAAATGTCCTATTCAAGGTATGTTCAAATACATTTAACATGGCATAATTATAAACTAAGATGAACCATTGGTATTTCTTCATAGAAAATCAATCTTAAATTTCCTTTGCGAATAAATGGCTTGTAGTGAAAGCATTTTTGGCCTGTTCTTGATGAGCTAAACTGAAAGCACTGGAATCAGATTGATCCTCTTGACAGGTCCAAGGATATGTTTGGATTATAAGCCACTTTCACTAAATAACTTTATTAGACAGATCACACAAAATATAAACCATATATATAAGCAACTATTTAAATTTAAGTCAACGCAGCTTAAAATTTTGAGTTGTGTCTGCTCGAATCTTCAAGTCAACAAACTTGTTATTTTGAACTGTTTCAGAACATATTATTCAACCTTGCTCTGTTCGAAAGCCAATTGAACTTAATGAATGTATTAATTGAACATTTAATTCAGATGTTTTGACTGAATTTAACATTGACACACATAATTATTTGAGCATATCAAAAAGGTAATTGAGCCTGAAATGTCATGACATTCAACCTTTTTTGATTCTGCTGAAGGTTATCAGATTTTGAAACAGCTTAAAAATGAGGTTTTTTGTTATCTTTACACAGAAATGATAAAGAATGACACTCTTTGGAAAAAAAAATCGCTACGCATGAATAACCACCTGTAAGTTGAATACCACTTGGTCAACTCTGTTTTCAACAATCATGTATATAAAAAATGATCCTTATTCACGATGATATCCGTCCATCTTGGGCCGTATACAATTCCATTTACTTTCAGAGTTAGTCTATGCATCAACTTTTCAATTTTCTCTTTAGTACAATGACAGATGAGTGTGTCACTCTCCACATTCTTAAGTCTAAGACATAAGACTCACAAAATATAATAGCAAAATGGAAAGTGACAATGACAAATGGAGGTCTACTTTAATTTGCAAAGTCTTCCAAAAAGCCTCTTGAAGTAGAAGCTGCAGGAAGCCAGGAACTTCCAGTGTTTATCACAGCAGAAAATGGAATAATATGGGTGTGAAAAAGTATGGGTATAATACAGTGTACTATACATCCCAGATTAATAACACATTTGAAAATTGGAGATTGAAAACACACAGATAATTCGAATGTGAATATAATCAGCTTAGAGCTTTTTTGTGTCGCATGAACCCAGACCCTTTTGCAAACAGCTAGCACAAGCTGTGAAGGGGCTGTTACGGTAAGAAATGTGTCATGGATTGCAATTGGTTACTGTTTAAATCCCCAAACTTTGGGACTGTGTTAGTTGCATAATTACTACCAGTATTCTAAAACAGTTTACAGACCAGCATAGAGGCTTTAATGTTGCAGTTTCACTTTTCAGGGCGGTTGTTCCACCACAGTTCCCTGGCATTTGCTGCATGTAAATTCAGGCTGAGTTCACTGCCTATGGCAACTCATTGCTACATCCTCTAAAATCGCATGTTTTAAAGTATGAACCTAGTGTGCAGTGCAGCAGGAATCATTAATAACCAAATTAAGATTTGAAATTAAGGTAGATATTTGCTGTTGTGTATATTTTTCAAAGAAAAAGGACATCCTACAGGAGTTTAAAAAAAATCTACTTCTGATTTTGTAACACTGGCACCCGCCCAGTTACCCTGCAACATGATCTGCATCTTTCTAATAGAGGCTAGTTGCCTTTTTGTATCGATGTCTTAACCTGTAAAAAACTTATATATAAGTATACTTAACAGTAAATCGATTCATCAAGGTTAGGAAATCATTCTGGCGATATTTTTTCCGTGTGAAACGTCATCAAAAATTGTTTACAATGCATGTCAAGAAGGGGCTCAATGCAAAACTTGGCCTAAAATCCTTAATAAACGTCCGATTTTCAAAATTTAAAAACCTGCACATATCAAGTAAACTCCTCTGAATTCAATGCACTTATTCATTTTGCTCTATTTGCAATATTAACTTCGCAAAAAGCTTTTCGGCGCATTACGCTGCAATGATGCAAAGTTCCAGTGACCACAGCAAACCAGTGGTAGATTCATGATTTTTTTTTTGTTCGGGGGGGGGGGGGTATCTTTCAGGCCTGATATCACACACTCTCATATAGTACTGAATAAAATGAACACTGTGCATGTAGCAATTAACAAAACTAATAGCCAAACAGGTGGTTTTACATAACAACGTTTTTTTTTACACATCTTTGGCTATGTAATATTTTCATGAAACAAGGGGAGAGGCTTTGGAATTTTTCTAAGGGCATTTATTTCATAGAAATGCCTATTTTAAGATATCAAAACTTTTTATTGCATGCCACATACCTTTAGGTTCATGGTAAGATCGATATAGTACCCTTTTTTAAGGGTACTTTTCTTGTTACCTCTTCAAATGAAATTTGCTGAAACCATTTCAGCTAACACAGACATGAATTATCATATCAGAACATAGCTTGGCCTATACCATATCACTATTGCAAACTCTACACATCATGGCAAGTTTGAGAATCAGCCTGATTATGTAGGATGAATACTCTAATATATACAACAGGTATCACTTTAATACTGTTCTTGATTCCAAAGAATGGAGAAAAGAAAAGCGTTAAATGACCTACAGACAACTACAAAAGAGAAGTCCACATGAAATTTCACTTTGAAGACTGCCCTCTTCTGCTCCGTTGCTTTGTTCAGATGGCTGGAAACCTGAGTGAGCGTATGAGTTCACTGAAGCTCTAAAAAGCTCAAAGAATCCTAAAGGCTCAAAGAATCTCAGAGGCTCTGAGTAGCTAAGAGAAGCTTAAGGAGAAGAAGACGGAGATAAGAAGCTCGGGAGTATCAGAAAAGAAATGTCAGTTGCCAGGGACCTGCCTGGATGAAATGAGATGGCACTTCCTCCTAAGACTGATATTGTCTGCATATTTCTTGGTTCTATAATGCGCACATGAGTAGGCTATTGTAAGAATATCAGGAACACCATGTACATGGGAAAGATAGTGGCTGTGTGGTCTCATAATACAGTTCTCTTACCTTGAATAATATTTGCTGGCATGAAATCAGAAACACCATTTCATTTGATTGTGTGCAGGGAAAAATTGTGAATGGTGTCATAAGACATAATCTGAATGCAAAAGGCTTAATAAAATGTTTTGCGTGCTATATTTCGTGATCATTAGGTAGATTGCTTAAAACTCAGCATTAAAAATTTACAATTGATGAGCAAGACGAAATCTGAAATAACATATATATCTACATTGTGTGCTGTTCATAATTGAAAATTATGTATGGCTTGGAAAAAGAATTGAATGCAACAGCTTCACAATGTCATATAATATATACGTAATCTTCATGTTCATACAGCTAAATCTGCTATTTGAAAAGATAAAGAAACCATTGCTGCACTTTATGTGATACGGTATTTATTTGGGTTTGCCAAAGATGGTTGAAAAATGTTCCGATCTGAAGTGTGTTTGGTGAATGAGATTGTTGTTGGATTGTCATGAGCAACATCCCAGATTGATCTATCTTTCTATCTACATATATTATCTACATGTCTTATCTAATCTAATCTACTAATTTCTCATCTGATAGAGAGGCTGCTTATGTCTGATGCCCACATTCACACAGTCTGACTTAAATTGAATTATGAGATGACATTAAGCTATTTTTAAAATGTGATAATACTCAATGAAAACAAATGATATGGAATGCCATGACATTTCTGTTCCAATTATCTTTTTTGATATAAAATGCCCAATTTCATGTGAATGTGTATGAATGTCATATCCAGTAAAGTCCCATTTAAATGTTGAATTACGTATTTCAAATTCAGTCGGGACTCGGCAGTTGAATTATAAGCTATTCTAAAAGCACAATGGATGTTTAAAATTCATCATGACAAGTATAGATTTGTATTTTGCATGTATATGTAGATTTGTTAATTGTAATCATTACATTTGCTAGAAAAAACATAATGTTGAGAATAGAAACTTATAGATATGAGTTAGGGTGCCAATGAAATGCCAACTTTGGAAATGTCAAGGTCTTACCCCCTGAACTTTTTCCTTTTGGTCTTAGGATAAACTGTGCCAAATTTCTGGAATATTAATTGATATTTAGAGGTTTCTCAACGGCACTGAAGTTTATAATGCAAATCCAATGGGGTTCGGAGTAAAAAATTAACTTACAAGTCCCAGCAGACACACCTAAGTGAAAATCTATTGGAATTATTGGTTTTGGAACCCTAATAGTGTCCTTTCATCAAAACAATCTTGTTTCCACAAAAACAATATTAACAAGGGTTTTTATTGCAGCCATTTAAAAAAATGGCTGTCAAGACCAATCTTCACCCAGAATTTTCACTTAAATTGTTATAAGACCATCATAGTTTTAAATAAAAATATGTTTTTATATATATTAACCACAATTAATGTGTCTTTGTCACTTTGGATAAAAATATTATCAGTCAAAGTCCAATTAGAGCCTAAAATATAAATTTTTCAAAATGGCTGCCATTTGAAGCCTATGGTCAATGAAAAATGAAATTTTGATAAACAACACTATTAGGATCCCAAAACCAATAATTCCAATGGATTTTCATTTTGGTGTATCTACTGGAACCCTTAAGTGAATTTTTGACTCCGAACCCCATTGGATTTACATTATAAACTTCAATGCCATTGAATTGATTTTCATGAGATTTGGCACTGGTGATCCTAAGATCAAAGG
This sequence comes from Platynereis dumerilii, assembly GCA_026936325.1. Lineage (NCBI taxonomy): Eukaryota > Metazoa > Annelida > Polychaeta > Phyllodocida > Nereididae > Platynereis > Platynereis dumerilii. The sequence goes on from JAPTHN010000006.1 coordinate 31,305,386, forward strand.
CAAAAAGTTCAGGAGGTAAGACATTGACATTTCTCTATCTTAATTTTTCCAATGCATTTCATTGGCACCCTTATAGACTGGCGGGATTTTTGAAAAATGGCTTTATTTAAAGAGGTACGAGCATTTTGGGGTAAAAGTCGGGAACCCATCTTTTTAGCATATTTCAGGTATGCCAATTCCGAAAAAACCGGTTCCCGAGCGATATTCCGGGTCCTTCACCTCCTAATTTGCATAACAAAATGGCCGCCAAATTAGCAATTTTTTTATCGTTTTAAAGCGGTAACCTTAGATATACTACTGTTTAGGAAAGCAAAAAAGGCAAACTAAGTGGCTCAATCCATGTTATGAAGACCAAGGAATACTCACACCATTTTAGAATCAACTATATAAGTTTGATGGTCATTGATATGCAAATTAGTAGCCGCCATTATACAAAAATGCCTTTTCTTCAATAAATTCCTTACTAATCAAGCAAATTTAACAAATTAAAGTTCTATACCAATGTTTTAAAGGTCAATGAAGATGATGAAACCATCTATTAAGTCATAACACTTATCCAATATTAATTGTGCAAGAGTAATGATCATTAGTATGTTAATTAGCGATGAAATATTACAGAAAATACCAATCTTCACAGTGTCGTCTCTGCTAATCCAGGAATCTTTACAAATTAAAGGCCTATACCAATGTGTTAAAGTCTATGAAGATAATGAACTTATTCATAAAGTCATAACTCTCATCAAATATTAATTATGGAAAACGATTGTCATTAGTATGCTAATTAGCATGACATATTTCAGAAGAATAGATTTCGTTACATTGATGCTGCTAATCCTGCAAACTTTACACAATAAAATGTATATGCCAAAATTTTAAGGGTCAATGAAGAAGTCATTGACAAAGTCCTTACATTCATCTGATATTAGTTATGCAAGACCTGCAGTCAGTAGTAAATTAGCAGTGTCATATAACTGCAAAAAAAGTGTATTCTTATACCTTTCCTACGCATCAAGCAAACTTAAGCAAATGAAGTCCTCCAACAATTTTATTTTTTTCAAAGTTAGTCTGCAATACTTCAAAGGTCAATACAGGTCATGAACTCATTCAAAACATAATAATATCAGTGATATCCCTAAATCTGTTTTGTTTGTTAAGTTTGCTGGATTAGCGAGGAAGATCAGGGCTGTAGCTGGAATTCTGCTTTGGGGCAATTATTCAGCAGTGTCTCATGGCCTGAAATGCCTTCTGAGCAATCTGAAGCACCAATTCCCCCATAAAAGACATAGAATCACTGTATTATCATTTTATGTAGTGTCCAAATTAGTAAAGTTTGAATGTCATACACATATTAAATGCTTCGAATTAAACAGTCATCATGAAAGTTTATGAGTAAAATAAAGAAGGGTATAACAATTCAAATTGTTATTATTTGGTATTCTGCGTGGGATCAGATGCAGCAAACAAATTTGAAAACTCAATAATATTATGCCTTCTTCATGGCTCTTCTCTCTCAATAGGTAACTCTTGCCTCCTCTCACAAGATCTTGCCTCATCTCTAGCTCTTGCCTCCTTCATCGCATTCTCCATCCTTTCCAGTGACCCTAATCTCCATAATCTCCCTTTCCGCCTCCCTCCCAGCTCTCCCCTTCTGCCTGATAGCTCCTGACTGCCTCCTCCTAGCTCTTGCCTCAACAACAGCCATTCTCTCCTCTCTCTGACTTCTGTGTTCTCCCACTCAGCCCGATCCCAAGTTTTTCCAACAGCTTTTGCTTTGTCAAATTGTGTTTCCTACCTATCTGCTCATTTTTCTTTTTCCTTCACGATATCTGCATTCTCCTGTGCCTCCTGTCTAACTCCTGCCTCCTGCCTAACTCCTGCCTCCTGCCTAACTCCTGCCTCCTACTCAATAGCTCATCTGTTCCCCTTTCACTGTCTACTTCTTAGCTCCTTCCTGATATTGGTTTCCTCCTCCCTGCATTGCCTCCTACCCATCGGCTCTCCCCTCTTTTGTCTGCTTCCACTAGTTCTTGCCTCCTCCCCCAGAGTGGTTCTTCAATAACTATCTGGCTACTCCTAGCTGACTAAATGACTCCTCTTTCCCAGGCCTGCTTGCTCCCAGTTTCTCTTGGTACACTCCTCCTCCCTTGTCGCGCAATTGTCTCCATCAAGTGGTCCTATTAGAATATCTCCTGACCATCCCTACCTTGATCTCTCACTACCAGTGTTCCATGCACACATCAACATTTTTTTATTATTAAAAAAATGAATACACTGTCTGCTCTGTGTGTAGGATTCACTGTTATAGGGGGAAAGTAGCAGTTTTATTATAGTAGGAGTGTCAGTATTGCCTCAGAATATTTTTGCGTATTGGGATTACCAAGGTGACTTAATTTCTGAGTTGAGGGATCTTCCAATAATGCATATGATATCATCTTGATACACCCAATCAGGAAGATATGATGGGACCTTTGCTGAATTTCAAGGCTGGCATGTGCCATCATGCATTGAGTTCCTGAAAATTCTGGAGAGACACCTTTTTCCACAATGAGTTTTTCACCCTTGAACCAGTGGTATGGAAGTTTTATTTGCTAAATTTGTTGGATTAGTAAGGCAGATATTAAGAAAAACATTTTGCTTATTAGTATATATATATATATATATGTACAAATGACGATTATTCTTGTATAATTAATACTTTATGAATGTCATGACTTTATAGATACATTCAATATCCTTTGACTATTTCAGCTTTGGTACTGAAGTTTTAAATGTAAAGTAGGCTGGATTAGCAGTGAGGATATGAAAAAACTTTTTATTTTCTGTAATATTTCATCGTTATTTTGCATACTAATGACTATTATTTTTCCATAATTAATATTTTATTAGTGTTATCATTTTATAAATAACTACATTATCTTCATTGACTCTCAAAATATTGGTAAAGCACTTTAGTTTTAAAGTTTGCTGGATTAGCAGAGAAGACATACTAAGAAGATTGTTATTTTCCGTAATATTTCATCACAAATTGGCAAATTAATGACCATTATTCTTGCATAATTAATATTGGATGAGTGTTATGACTTAATAGATGGTTTCATCATCTTCATTGACCTTCAAAACATTGGTATAGAACTTTAATTTGTTAAATTTGCTTGATTAGTAAGGAAGTTATTGAAGAAAAGGCATTTTTGTATAATGGCGGCTACTAATTTGCATATCAATGACCATCAAACTTATATAATTGATTCTAAAATGGTGTGAGTATTCCTTGGTCTTCATAACATGGATTGAGCCACTTAGTTTGCCTTTTTTGCTTTCCTAAACAGTAGTATATTGAAGGTTACTGCTTTAAAACGATAAAAAAATTGGTAATTTGGCGGCCATTTTGTTATGCAAATTAGGAGGTGAAGGACCCGGAATATCGCTTGGGAACCGGTTTTTTCGGAATCGGCATACCTGAAATATGCTAAACAGATGGGTTCCCGACTTTTACCCCAAAATGCTCGTACCATCCACATATTTCAGAAATCCCGCCAGTCTATTATATGCGTGACAATTCAGGCACTGACACTTATACAAGCGCCTCCAATTTTATGAAGGTCTAGTACCACCTTTTGATAATTTACCACCCGGGGTTTGAACTAATGCTGGCTTACAAAATGGGGTATTCCTATATACTTGAGTTTAAGAAGAATCCACAGAATATGTGATGGTGAGTTTTTGAAGCTGTCAGGGTGATTTCTTGCAACTCTTGAGGGTTGCTAATATGTGCAAGTGCAATCAGGTTTGATAGAGGGTCGCCTGGGTAATTTGCACTGAGTATACTTGCAAGTCTTGTGTGTTTGTCATTTATTACCTCCGGGCGGATTAGTGGAGTCCTCGTCGAGTTCCTCTAAACAGCCACTGCGTGACATTGTTGGTTGGTGCTGCCCTCTAGCAGTGTGATTAAGACATTGTGTCTTAAAGATAGAATACCAAGAAATGCGGTTAGATTTCTCAGAAACGTACAAATGAACACCTTCATGAATGCCTTTAAATTACAGGAGCACCTCATGACAGTGTGTTATTGTAATGCCCATATCAGTGTAAGGCTGTAAGCTCTTGGTTGCACATCTTTTGTGACACTAAGACTCCCTTTTTTATGCAACTTGGAGAAAATAACTCTTATGCTACCAGCTGGATTGCCATCCTAAGCATCATTCTGCACCTCCCAGCTAGCTCAAGCGAATCATTTTTTCCCCAGCCAGCCACCTGAACAAAGTGATCTTACAGCTGAGAACTGCTCACTGCTTTCTGATTACTTAACAGCAAATTTCATTAGTTTCACCTGCCAGCATTTTGCCCGCTTGGAAAAATTGACCACCAGCTGACAACTTTGCCAGCTGGCAAAATCCCAGCTGACAGTCTGCCAGCCAGCTGGCAAAATGTTAGTTGTTTACAGGAATCCCAGGAGGAAGATCACTCAAAGAGCTCTGGAAAACAGAGACTGTTGACATTATACCAAATATCGTTATGAAGCAAAGTAAATCATGCTTTTTAAAAGTACAAAGTATGACACTGACTATTATTAAATGTATCCCTTTGCAGGAGCCTACCTGCTGGGACAGTTATTGACTGGTATATATTATATTCCTTTATGGGAAATAAAATCTTACATCTCAATGTTTTGTCTTAATTAGATTACAGAATTCTAGATGAGTTCAAATTTCAAAACGAAATGCAATTTTAAAATTTTCTTGGAGCAGACAGAAAAATATTGTGATTTTCAATTTCTTGTGGAAACAAACAACAACAAAATTGGATTAATTTTTTTGAGTTCAGCAAAATTTAAAAAACATGTTATAGAATGATATAAACTGTTTTTGAAACGTTCTTCGCAATCTTTTTGTGCGCACAATTGTTTACAGTATGTTTGCATACAGCTGGAAAGAAACTATGATTTTGTACCTGATTGTCAAACGAATGGGTGATGTTGTATGTGAACAAGTTGGCAGTGAATACAATGGTATTGCACATACTGCATGCACCTCTGGACATTCATGAATATTTAAAAGTAGTGTAGATAATTTGTCTTGTGATTGAGGTGGGAACAGCAGCTGTCATTCAAGGTATCACCATTAACACAACCAATAATTAATGGTCTCATTCCCGGGCTACAAGTGGCAAACAGTACATACATGTCTATGTAATAGCAACTGTACAATGGATAAAATATTTCGGTTCGAATTGGGTCTTGCCGAGTCACTTGGGCGAATGTTGGAGGCTGTTTCAGTCATCCTTCACCTCATTTCGTCCAACCTTTGCCCCAATCATCCATCCATCCAAGTTCCCTGTAGTTGTGTTCTGCTATGCAAAATTTCCAACACTGAAATTCAAAATGACAACAAAAATTGCAGGACAGAGGCAAATTTACAATCCTGAAGTCTTTCAGAATCGTCCACAAAAGGCAACAGTTTTTGTCATTAAGGCATCATTGTATAATCATAGGTGTATTAGTGTCATCAATTCTGCAAAAGTACCATAAAAATATCAGTATCACCAAAGAAGCATTAGTATCACCAAAGAAGCATATTAGCATCTTGACTTTGGTGTCGTCAAAGCTGCATGTGAGTGCATGATTGTGTCATGCAGGATATAATATAATATATCACCTATCTGGTGCTCTGATGAGTGCTTGAAATGTTATGCATGCTCATTATGAAATCCCTCTGTGACATTTGCTTTTCCCAAGCAATTTGCTGAGATTAGCACAGAGCAAACAGTTCTGCTTGCAAGTAGTAGCCAATAAATTCCACGGCAAAAGCAGATTATGAAGCAGCTCATTTGGGAGAAAACTGTTGTGAACTTTTGATAAAGGAGACTGTAAAAACCTACCAAAGGTGCAAAAAGATAAGCAGTGAGATTGGTCTTGTTCAACAAGGTTAATCTCCTGGTCCTTAGTGAGTCCCGCTGCCACGGAGACAGTCAGGCCTGGAGTAGTAGACCTTGAATTGAGCAATGCATAAACCTTGTCTATGATTAGGACAGTGTTTAAAAGGCCCTCATCGCCAGCAGTGCAAGACCTACAAATTTTATGTACCCTAGGTGGCCCCGTGATAGCTATACTTGTAGGTATCATAAAGGGGTCACCTAGCTCATTAGTATTCTTTTTTTTCTTATACTCTGACTATGCATCTGTATAAAACTAATGAACAAATAAAAGATTGAAATTGATTGAATAGAATCGATGTAAACCAAAAAATCTGTAGTTGCTATTTATGATTTAGGACAGTTGTGCCTTTTGAATGAGGAATTGTCTTCGGTGATACCAATGAGATTCTTTCCTCCTCTTCAATATGTCCAAAGTTTCAAGAAACAATATTTTGTAGATAAGTGTGATCAAGTTCAAAGTGAGAGTAATGATGAACTTTATGGTGCGTGATGAATCTACAGCACATTGAGAAAGCTCAGTGTACCATAAATAATTGAAAATGTTTATGACATTAAGGATTTAAGGATTTTTTGTACAATAATTTACAGGTTATAAGTTATATGAATAGGGTAATTCTGCTTTATTGTATATTGGAGCAAGGATGCATTGTTATTGAGAAAAATACTCCCTAGGAAAATTTTATTAAATAGCATGAAGTGAAGTTGTGCCCTAAGAGGTATGCTATTAATTTCACTGAATGATTTACTGACAATTTTTACAATGAAACTTCATGATTTATCCTTTTCATTACTTTCAATCCTCGATATAACTTCCTGCATATCTGTCCATCTGTCCAAATTAAGATTTAGAATTTATTTTAGCATTATTAGAGATGAGTTTAACATCCTGAATAAAAATATGACCTAATTGTTTACTTAGACTTCTTCAACTACAAATATTTGAGGGTAAGAGGTGCCAGAAATAGGCGATTATTACTAATTAACCTCTGGTTGGTTTATAACTATTTCAAGATATGAAAATTTAGTATGAAGTGCTACTACCAGTAACTAAAATTAAACCAACGTGTGAGCTACTAAGGTCTACTTTGCAAAAAGAAATGTATTGATAATTTTACTGTATATTAACAAATTTGATGAAAAAAAAATATTCGGAAAATTAATGCTTTTCCCAATCTGATTTAGAATGTCCATTTTTAAATGCTCAGGAGAATGTATTTGCCCAAAGTTATGTCAAATCACACTCCACCTACAGAAGCTCAGGCTCTGAAGGGACTGCTTGGTCATTTAAAGAAGGGGCAATGTGAACCACATAAATTGTTTTGAATTTGATGATTTATTTCTCCGCGATTTAATTTCTTTTGACAGAAATTGTGCAAAACAGTATAGAATACAGTTAAAACTATGTCAAACTTGGTCTACCCAGAGGCTGAGGCTGGCTCTGTGGGCAGTGTAGTTGCATTAGAATGTGGTATCTGAAATTATATCTGCATTACCTGACCCTTGCAACCAGAACATTTTAATTTCAAATTTATTGCATCTCATTTTCCATAAATTTTTTTCATATTCTTCATAAAAAATCCAATCATCATAAGAAATTACTTAGATATGTTTTTCTTACACCCAGAAACTATAATTTATCAGTAGGAGTTGCACATTAGCCATTTTCATATCTCCAAATGGGAATATATTGAACAATAACAATTTTGCAAAAAATCGCTAATTTCTGGAGCCTGTCACCCTCACATTTTTTTGCATCTGGACCTGTCTGATTGAAATAGTTTGGCTATAGGGCTATATTGTTTCAGCACCTTCAAATAACTTATGCAATTACTAAGATATGCTTATTTTCCAGTATTCAACTGCGCAGAGTGACATCACTTTGATTGTTTTCTCAGCCAATCAGAGCTCAAAAAGCAGTACTCCCTGCCTGTCTGTTGATATACAGACCTGAACTAGATTGACTCAGTGACCCAGACTTGGGTTGTTTTGTTATATAGTCTGTAGATGTTCAGATAAAAGGTACACATTTCTGCCCTTGTATCTTCATTGTCAGAGCTGCTTAAATAAATCTGTTGATCTTATTATCTTGTAGTCTATATTTCTAGCTTTTTTAAATTTTTGAATTGTCATATGGCTATAACCATCTAAAAATCCATGTCTATGAAGCAGCTCTCTACTTACGAGAAGCTTTTATTCTTCAATCTTCGACATACATATATGGCATTTATAAAACTCAACAACCATATCAAAGAGGTAATATGAAACCTTTGTGGTTTTCTGTACAAATTCACAAGAAAATCAATTTTCAGTAAACTGTTTACCAAACAAGCAAAGGTGTGTGGTTAAGTTATTCTCTGGGCTTGGGCGGCTCTGTATGCTGCTTTATTTCTCAAGATATAACATTTTTACTTTTTACAGTTAAATTTTACATAATATGACATTTTCACTTTTACAGTAAAATTTTACATAATTTTGGCAGTATGTGAAAAAATGTTACCAGGATGGTAATCTCAGTTTTCTTTCCCCGCATTTAATGTACAATGTACTCTTGTCCATTGAAAATGTCTTACACTGATAATTTTCTAATGGTTTGAATTTAGGACACTAACATATTGTTGGTTATATCTATTCCACACTAAAACAATTAATCATTAATTCATGCATGCCAAAAAATCAGACATCACTCAAGCCAATTACTGGTCTAGCTCCTAATTTTTATTTTTAGGGTAGAATTATATTATGTCATCCAGAATGACTTGCTATACGTGAGTAAACAAGAGTAACAACACCAGAGGGGATTATATATCTTAAGGTATTCACTATCCTCGAGAGATTGTCATTAAATGTGTGCATGCTGTTCGAACTTCCACTAAAGGAGACTGTAAAACCTACTGAAGGCGCAAAAGCTAATCAGTGAATTTGGTCTTGTCCAACAATGTTAATCTCTTTGTCCCCAGTGAGATTCACTGCAACTAAGACAGATAGGCTGGCAGCAGAGTTTGGGATTGAGCAGTGTAAATACTTCAAAATTAATTACCATGGGGGGTACTCCAAACAGCCGCGCCTTTCAAAAGAAGAATTGCCTATACAAACGAGAATCCTTCCTCTTTTCAATATGTCCTGTTTGTTTGTTCCAAGAAACAATGACTTAGGTGTGATAAAGTTGATCAAGCGGAAGCAATATTAAACCTTATGGTGCATAATAAATCTGCAGTTCATGAAGAAAGTTCCACGTAGCATGAATAAATTGAACATTTTTATGACATCAATTATTCATAGCAATGAAATACTGTTTATGAGTTATGAAATTCTTTTTTTTTGTTCCTTGGGAGTAAGGCTGTGTTGTTCTTCAGAAAACTACTCTCTAGAAAAATGTTGTTGCATGGCCAAAAGTGAAATTGGCCTAGTGATTAATGACATTGAATTCAACAAAGGGTTTGTTAAAGGTTTTGTTATCAGTATTCGCTGTGAAAAATCAGGATTTCGCTATCATTACTTTGAATCCTTTACGTGTAAATTTTGCACAGCTGTCCATCTGTCAATCAATTATTCTCCTGTTCATCTTTATGTTTCTCTGTGGCTAACTGGCCATGAAGATATGAGGGTAACCTAGCTGATATGGAGCTAAAGTTATCTCATGGCTTTCCATGCATAATGACAGATGTTCACATAAAAGGCGCATGTTTGTGGGATACCCTTGCATCTTCCATGTCTGTGGCAAAATAAATCTATCTAATTATCCAGCTACCTATTTGTCTAGCATATGTCTAGCATTTTGAAACCATAAGGAAAGCTGAATTTATTTACAATGTATTAAAATTGTCATACTATTATTGCAATAAGCACGTAAAATTACATGTCCATGATGGAGCTCTCTACTGACAAGTAGCCTTTATTCTTCAATCTTCAACATACATATGACATTCATAAGACCCGACAACCATATTAAAGGTAATATGAAGAATTCATAAGAAAAACAATGTGGACAACATCTGCAAAGGTGTGTGGTCAAGCAGTGCTAAAGGCCTCTGTGGCTCTCTGAGCTGCTCTATTCTTCAAGACAAGACATATTTATTTGTACATCTACATTATTATTATTATTAAATTACTTGGTTATCATGTGAAAATGTACACCAGCATTATATAGCTGATAATCTCATTTTGCTTTCCCTGCATTTCAGGCACAATTGACTCTTGTTCAATGAACTTTTCTCACACTGATTTCTAATCATCTGATTTATGACGCTAACAAATTGTTAGGTAAATTCTACTCTACAATTAAATAATTAATCCTTAATTTATGTACACTGAAAAATGGGACTTTCACTCCATCCAATTTCTGTCATTATCTGGTCCAGCTCCTTATTTTTATTTCGGGGAAATTGGATTATGTCGCCCTGAATGATTTACCATCTAAAAGCTGGTCTCTTCAAAGTCAGAGTTTCCTAACTGTTGACCAGATGATTCCGCAAATTTTGTCAGTGCTTGCATATCGACAGGAGTAGAAGAATGTCACTTGTTTTTAATTAAGTCATTCTTCTTTCTCCCATCATTACATTCTTTATTCTCTCTTTGAGCTCCTAGATCTACTGGGAAAGAAAATTTCCTTCACTTAGTAAATAGCAGTTAGATGAGAACATTTAGACAGCGCAGTCCTGTCCCCACTCGCAAGATGGATTATCAGCCCTTCTTTTAAATATTCATGAATGACCCAAGGAGGTAAGTTTATGTGCATTGCCATAAAATCTATGTCAAGCTTGATATTTTGTAGGCTAAAATCAACATTGCGGCCATTTGTTTGCCAAACTTACTAATAGGATATCCTTGTGACTGTCTCAATAAGTCGCAACCCCCCCCCCAAAAAAACCCCAAAAAAACAAAAACAAATCAAAATGATTAGAACTGCCAATACTATTTCAGCACCAATTCCTTTTCAGACGCAGCTCTGTACAAAGGTCTAATGGCTAATGCTGGCGACATTTTGAATCCTTCACAAAAACAAAGTGGCAGCGGTGTCATCAAAGCAATGCTGTTTCATTACTCATAAATCAATGGTCATTAGTATCTCAAGACCCCATTGGTGCAACTAGTATCATCAAAGCAGCATTCACATGCTATCGTGAAAGCAGCAGGATTTATCATGTCACGTTGGATATAAATTGCGGATGAAAGGACTTAGTAGCAAGAATAACAACACCAGAGGGAATATATATCTAAAGGTGTTCCCATTACTCAAGGGATTGTCAACGAATGCATGCATGTTGTGAGAACTTAGGTTAAATCAGACTGTAAAACCTGGTGAAGGTGCAAAAGCTAAGCAGTGAATTTGGTCTTTTTCAACAAGGTTTATCTCTTTGTCCTCGGTGAGACTTAAGAGAGGCATGCAGCAGAGTTTTGATTTGAGCAGTGTAACCTTAAAAATCTGAAGTTACAATTTATCATGCGGGACAGTTGTGCCTTTAGAATAATAATTGTTTTTGGTGATACCAATGAGATTCATTCCTCTTTTTCAACATGTCTACGAAACAATGACCCATATTTACTTTTATGTAGGTATGATACAGTTGATCATGTGAAAGTAGTATTAAACTTAATGATGTGTGATAAATCTGCATCATATTTGAGAAAGCTCTGTGAAACATGGATAATTGTAAATTTTATGGCACTAAGGATCTTGTATGTAATAAATTACAGCTGATGAGCTATGAGAAAGTGATAAATCAGTTTTTTGTACATTGGAGTAAGGCTGTTTTGTTCTTCAGAAAAATACTTCCCAGAAAAAATGTTATTATAAACAGCTAAATGAATTTGTGCCATGTTATGTGAATAATGTAATTAAATTAGATGAAGGGTTTGTTATACCTTTTTCCTCTGAAACATCAGAATTTGTACTCTGAACTTTTCATTACTTTGAATCCTTCATGTGCATCTTTCACCAAATCTGTGCATCTTTCCATCAATTATTCACAATATTCAATCTTCATGTTCTCTCTGGCTAAGTGGCCACAACGATATCATAGAAACCTAATATCGAGCTATGGCTATCTCTGTCATCCATAACTCCCAATGCATAAATATAGATGTTCAGATAAAAGGAGCATATTTGTGTGCCACTCAGAATGCCTCTATATCAGCGGGAACTACAAAAATGTGTAACATGTTGAGGACTCTTATTCGGCATTATTTAGACAAAACGATGTACTCCATAATGTTTGCATAGGATTCTACTTCGTAAGTGCTTCGTTAAAGTTCGGCGTCATTCGGGATCTCGTCGCAAGTGACCTTGCGCGAGAGTCCCTTGCCGCCTCAGTCGTTTGCTTGCGCTCGCATAGAGCGGACTGCTCGCTTGTTTCGGAATGAATTATCGTCGTTTTGACTAATAAAACGTCGTTTTACTCATCTGAAGGATGGATTGACAACTACTACGTCGTTTACTGGGTCGTATGGGCATGTGCAGTCGACGAAGACGTCGAAAACGGCTTCGAACTTGGGCAAAAATGTCCACAATGTTTGCCGGTGTAAGGTAGCCAACATGGCGGCGCCCGATGTGACCACGTGTTTTGTCAACCTGACGCTGTGGAAGCGACCAGAATGACCCAGTAGCATCACCAAATGCCATATATTCAAAGAATTATGGTGTGATTCCATTCCATTGAGTCCTGTCCCTCGAAAAAGTTCGAGCAGAGGCGGAGGTGGGCCTAAATAAGGCAAGTTGGCGGCAGGAATCTGGGCTGCTGTATTATCGCCCGTTCTGACACTGGGGTCCCTTGGTGGTCGTACCCACTGCATACACACATCAAAAGTGATGTCTTATTATATTTAAATTGCAGTAAACTTTTTTCTTGTTACAAGTTAGTAAGCAGAAAATCTGTGTCATGACTTGGTGATCCCTGCCAATTTGATGTCTACCAGTTGGTAGTACCGGGTGTCTACGAGCTGGTTGTCTACCAGTTGGCTGCTTACTAGTTGGCTGTCTACCAGTGGTTTGTCTACGAGTTGGCATGTCAACTTGACTTGATATCGCTATGTTGGAAGTTCTACAGCGATGTGGGCCACGATAAGATGCTCGGAAGATACTTATCTCTGCATAAGGAATGCTTGCTCCCTTGAATAAGTTCAGGCAGGGGCTATATCAGTAGAAAGCTATTAAAGCTGTAGTCACTTGGGGCTCTTCAACTAATAATGTCCTATTATATTGTTGATGTACCATCGGCATGACATGGCTAATATTGGCTAGGTCGGTAGCTCCATGGGAGGTTGTTTAAAGTACCCAATATGATGCACACTGTGTCTGTTTCATAACACGTTCTAGTGGTGCACCTGCCAAGAGTGGGATTGTTGCTGACTTTGTGGTTCAATGTGCCATTGCATCTTCAAGATGATTAGCCTCAAAGGAGGAGTGCATAAGCCAGAAGCGGAGTGAGATCTGTCAACAAGTTGACATTTGGGTTTCCAAGTTTGGAAAGTCTATATTTTGGAAGTCCTGGGCCCCTGGCATAGATGAGGCAAAGCTGAGTGTCACAGTGCCATAACATACTGGGACATACTGGCAGTACTGTAGCCTCTGGATTCGGTTTTGATGAAAATTGTCCAGTGACATGGGCATGCCATACACAGGGTCATAATGAGGCCTGGCGGCGGATGGAGTTCCCAAAACAATTTGGGAAAAGCTGTTTGACTGCCGATTACCATGGTTCCTGTTGACTGCATTGGTACTGTTCATAATCGCCCGTACCTGCTCCAGTGGAGTGTCGGCACCGGAGCGCCACTTCGGAGAATGTTCATACTCCTTCATAAACAGTGAAAGTTACGGTACGGCATTCATGCTCATGCAGTTGATCAGTGCCAGTGAAAGAAAGATACTGCTCCATCACATTACTGGAAGAGCCGTTAGACAGCGTGTGTATAATATAGCTCATAATTGAGAATTGTGACAATATGTCCTGTACGTTATGATCGCACCCTGGTCGGGGTAGTCTTTGGGTCATTGAACATGTCATAGATCACCCATTGAGATGGGGAGTCAGCACAGTATTCATGCCAGAGGGTCAGTGGGCATAAGAGCAAATTGGCATGCTTGTTGTTTGTAGCACAAAACGGATTGCGTCGGTCATGCTCAGCGACAATGTGACTTGTTACTGTATCTCATTGAACCACAGCTGTTGAGACCCGTGTTTTGAGCCTATCAGATTAAGCTTTTGAGGCAAGTCAATGCTATGAGCTTGCACCCACTGCAAGTAGGCTCCTTGTTACAGCGATGCTGATACACTGGGGTTACAACCAATTGAACCAATTCCTTGTCCTGAACAGGGCGCCCTCCATAACGATGGGGCAACCGACAGTACCATCGGTTGAATTTGTACTGGTGCGCTTGATGAGCTGTCACTGCTGCCTGACATAACTTCATCAGCACGACTGTTACCTATCACAGGGGTACATCGTCAATGATCAGTCAAATGATTCAGTTAAAGCTCGGAGGCATCATAGCCTATCAGCGAACTTAGCTTGGAATCCGTAACAAGGGTGTGACATATCTTGACATTGTCAGTTGAGACGCTGTTTTTTAGCGTCTGCAATCGCCATCAGGCACATGGTTCTTCAAACAGTGAAGTGAAAGCAATACCAGCCAGTTGAGTTGCAGGTGGTTGTTCAGGAGATTTTTTATGCGACGGCCATTTGAAGCTACCTCCTCGGTTATAGGCGCCAACTGTGGGAATCTCATCAATGTCACAGCAGTGTTGTGACTCCCTTGAGCAAAAGGGTCGCAGTGATCAAGTCTCGTGTCACCTGAATATAGGGCCGTGGACTGGAGGATCTGCAGTAACTAATATTTTTGGCAGGGGCGGCAGCCCAGTGGCATACCACAAGGTTTGGTTGGGCTTAACTTGAAGCCAGCCGAGTGCCTTTCCACCAGAGGTCCAGAGACACTACTCAGAAACTCTCCCATAAGCATAATCTAGGAGACGGTGATGGGATCTCAAGAACATATCTGTCTTTGTTACGACTACAACGAGTTCAGGGCCTATCCATACTAATACCAGTGAGACCTTTTCCGCAGTCTCTGTCGCCTGATGTCATGAGGTTCTATATGACATGCCGAGGTCAATACAGAATTTATCGGTCTTTGACCTGATACACCATTCGATACACAGGTTCACCTGGGTCAACTGCCACATGTACATCCTTCCATGCTATCCAGAACTTTAAAACCACATCACTCATGATGTAGATCCATGAGCTTATGCAAAGTGGTGACGATTGGGTGACAATTTGGGAAATTGAATAAGTCCTGTAAGCGTGGCTTACATGTTCCCAGATCAATGCAGCTTTATGACTGCACATATACACTACTTGACATCTATTCTTGCACGGGCGTTCCATAGGAAGAATAATTGCCTGTTTGCTGGAGGAGCTCTAAATGCTCATGCAGTGTTCCTTAGTCTGCTATACTTTGTCCCAAATATGGGCACTTATCGTCGAAACGCTTATAGCGGTCGCCATGGTTGACCATGCTCTGAGGTCACATTGGTCAGATGATCCTGTTAGTCACTGAATTGGCCTCCAATCGCAAGCTCATGAGGCGCAGACTAGTACGTGCGAATAGCATTACAATGCTTGAGGCATTATCAGGCTTTAGGCTATTTAAGGAACAGCTCCAAACCGTTGGCATCAAGTACCACACACGCTAGTTTATTTTTTGAGCTGCAGGAAGTTGTAGTGAAGTCCAAAGTTTTAATATGAAGTTGTGCAGCTGAAGGACGTGGTTTCCTTCATTTTCTAAATCAGCATGCAATGCTTGATCCAGCCCAACAATCGGTGGTGGCTTATTGCTTTGGGAGCTGCAAGATGTAATGAATCATCCTGAATGTCTGATGTCGCTCAAATACTATAATGGCTTTTTGCCCTTTTTTCAGACGCAGGCGACAGCCTTGGAAGGCTTTTCTACGGTATGAGTCGATCAAATTCGGTAACGTTCTCACACTCCCAAATGGGTGCTGATTTACGACAAGACTCGAGTCGTCTTCCCAGTATTTGGCAATACCTTTAACCTTCAAGGGTTTGTTCATTAATGGACATGGCCGTTCATTGCGTCACGGGGCGTCACTAGCTTTATCTACAGCCTCCCACAAATGCTTCTCTCATGCGAACCTTCCAGGGGATGATATACTTATATCCCGATGAGGGGCACTCTTATTGACCTTGACTATATATATATGGGTCAAGTGCACTCAGGTTAATTGCAAGGCAGACGTGTTCTGGATCTTGGTTATCTTTAACTTGCCGTTTACAGGGTCACCATCTTCGGATGGAGCCAGTTGTATATAAAAGACTCGCAGAAGCCGATTGTGGCTTGGGCAGCCTCAGCTTCAGACTCTAGGGTACATATCCCTGTACAAGGTGTCTACCAGTGTCCTTGGTGCCATGCAGTTGGCTGGTCGAATTTCCAAAGCAGTCAAGTCAATCTCTGCAAAGTCAGGAACACCTATTCAGTCCCCAGTACCTGGGACTCAGTAATGCATACATATTATGGCTTGGACTACAGGCTGTTCATGCCCAAAATTGCTTTGAAGTCTGAGGCGGCAAGGGACTCTCGCGCAAGGTCACTTGCGACGAGATCCCGAATGACGCCGAACTTTAACGAAGCGCTTACGAAGTAGAATCCCCCAATTAAACGAACCCCGTGAGGTTTGATGGGGATTCTACAGAGTTAAGAGCTGAGTTAAGGTTTGGTAGTCATTCGCCCTATCCCACCCTCCCCTAAAGACGGGACCTGGCAGGGACCTAAAATTTTGGGCATTCACCAAACTATTGAGGCGGCAAGGATTCTCGCGCGGCGGTCACTATGCAACGACATCCCGAATGACTACCAAACCTTAACTCAGCTCTTAACTCTGTAGAATCCCCATCAAACCTCACGGGGTTCGTTTAATTGGGGGATTTTACGCATTAAAATTATATTAGAATGCTTTGCATGTTTTGACTTTAAAAAAATCCCATACCCCTTACCTGATTTTATGTCATGTTTTTCACAATTATTTAAAAATAAAATTTTTAGGAGTTCCAAATTATTTTACCCCATAAAACTAAGGTTCCACTACAACCTTAAAATCTACTCCAAGCTATGACTCGTACTTTTTGAATGTAATCAGGAGTCCAGAGTCATTTGATTCAGTTCAGGCATTAATCTTTCTCCCATCATTAGATTCGTTATTCTCTCTTTAAACTCCCAGATCCAACGGGAATAGAAATTTCCTTCACTTAGTGGCATTTAGATGAGACCATTAATTATTTGTTGTGTTAATGGTGCCAACTTCAATGACAGCACAGTCCTGTCCTCACTGGCAAGATGGATTATCAGCCCTTCTTTTAAATATGCATGAATGACCCAAGGAGATAAGTGTATGTGCAATGCTATTTAACTCAAATGAAGCTGGATTGCTCTGCGCTAACTGGCAGTGCTCTTTTATTCAACAATCTTCCAAACGCTCTATCTTTGTGAAGATTTTACAATCAATTAGAAAGGGAATAATATCATCTGCTTTATAGAAAAATACATATAGCAAAAAGGTGCCGTCACCTGAAATGTAGTTAAGATAAAGTTATATTTTGTTGATAAATGTGTGTTCACGTCTTCTGGTAAGTAATATTTCATATAAACAATGGATTCTATGCATATCCAAGACTAAGTGTAGGCCATTTCCATCATATTCACACTGTTTTGAGCAACCATGCACTCTATATACTATAGCCATGCAATATTCCAAATCTGTCAAAAAGAAAAGATAAAGCATTGGTTTCATGAAAGTAGCATTGGTGTCACCAAAGCTGCATTGGTAAATTGGTAGCATCGATATTTAAAACAGCATTGGTATCATTGCTGGCATCAAGACAGCATGGTCTATGTCATGTGGGATGTAATATATCACTCGTCTGGCGGTATGCATGATGAATGCCTGAAACATTATACATGCTCATTATGAAATCCCCTGGTGACATTTGCTCTTCCCAGGCAATTTGCTGAGATTAGCATAGAGCAAAAAAACCGTGCTCGTGAAGGAGTAGCCAATAAATTCCTTGGCAAAAGCACTTGCCGTATATGATGCAAGTCATTTGGGAGATATAACTCAAGACCACAGGAAAAAAGACCAAGTAGAGAGGAGAGATGAAAGGATTTCGAAGCTAACCTTTCTCAAGGGGTTGTAATGTGTATCAAAAACAGTATCATGCATTCTGTGTGAGGTTGAAAAACATGATATAGCATATTGTTGTGACATATGCATACTGCAGGGGGCTGGGATTCTGGCAAAGGAGCTAACAATTCGGGCAGATGATTGACTAAAAATCAATATTTTCTAAGTCATTTCCTTTGTGATGGTATTAAATCTGGATCTTGAAATACGGGAAAATGTCGCCCCCCCCCATCCAGAGAGTTTGTACAGTATTCCTGTGTGTTGTATTGATGGGACTATTAATGTTTCAATTTTAAAACGTGTTGATGCAGATGATCTAATTTCCAACATTTTGTATTTTTCCAGGTAAGCTATGGTGCAGCCGTAATAGGAAAAAAAGGCCACAATTCATTTAATCTGACTGAAAAAAAAGAAAGAAAATAAACTCCTGATGTAAAATAGGAAAAAGCGGATAAGTAAATACTAACAGCTTCTAATTTTTGGTGTCAGGAAATATGTATAGGACCTCTGCTCATTCACCTGCAATTTGGGGTGAGCCAATATGTATAGGTTATTCCCCCAAAGAGAGAGTGTATGATTTAATTGATCAGTTAACCTTCAAGGCCTTTAGAAACTTTAGAAATAATCACATGCACATCTCATGGTGATTGCTTGGAGTTCACTAGTGAGATTGTTAAACAAACTCAATGTCAGGGACATTGAGGCTCTTTTGCAGATTGCATGATCAAGCAAAATAAGGCTCAAATGTAAAAAGGAGGATTGGGCTTATTCAACGAATGCAATTGATCTATTGCAAGTGGGGTCCAAAATTGAGTCTTAAAATGAGCATGTAGTGTCCATTGTAAATTCTAACTTATTATTATTATTGACAAATAAACAATTGCTTTCTGATCAGAAGAGGTAGAATGGCCTTCAAATACCATAGTTGTTAAACGTCTTCATATTTCTTCAAAAGGGTGATGCCCCAGTCTCACGGCACGTTACGGAGAACTTTTTACCACTGAGGGGCAGCTTGAGTTGAATTCTAGGAAAAAAATGACCATCACGGCGACATACAATGTTTATAAAACCATTACATCATTAATTAAAAGCATATCACGGCGGGGTTCTTTTTGTTCACTGCGGAGAAGAAAAGTTGTACGCCGTCCCCAAAAGTTCACCGGGGGAAAGGAATTTCCTCCTCCTGAGGGATACTTTTATATCGCCCCGAACCTATAACTGCCCCTCAGTGAACCTATTTCACCGCGGCGGGATGTCAAAAACTGCCGGCGAGGCTTCAAATGTCCTCCCAGGGGCAGGAAAGGTCCCCGCGGGGGCAGGAAAGGTCCCCGCGGGGGCAGGAAAGGTCCCCGCGGGGGCAGGAGAGGTCCCCTCAGCGGCAGGGGATGTCCTAATATCCCGGCGGAGATGTTTTTGAGGCGTTCTCACTGAAAAAATCCACGCCGGACATCCAAAAATTAAGAAAATTTTGGGCTCTGCTCCGCCGTCATGTAAAAAAAGTTTGTACCTGTTGAATCTTTTTTGACATCCACGGCGCAGTTTCTCCATTTCTAGGAACCGCTGAGGGGAACAAAAACTTCCCCTGGGGGGATGTTAAAAGTCGACGGCGGATCACCCAAATTCATCCAAATTACCAGGAAATACTTCGACGCCGATCTAAATAGTTCTCCGGGAGCCGCCATGAGACTGGGGCATGACATGGAACAGTGTCAGGCTCTATATCTTCTCACATGAATTGAATATTTGAAAGAGTTTGAAATACAACTGGCACTTTGCCATATTCACCTCATTAAGTGAGCATTTCCAGCCATGTAATTGGACAGCAAACTGGATGCAAAAACACAGAAAACCAGACATGTCTAGACAAGTAATACATAATGAGGTACATTTTCTTAACAGCTTGATTAAATTAGATGCAATTGACCAATTAGACACCAGAAAGGAGATCAAGAAATTATGGAGGAAAAAACAAAGTGTACCTGAGCTTAATGAGGCCTGATGTGGGTGGATGGCGGAAATGAGATAAGCACATGTAATAAGAAGACAGAGCAGACTCTCTATAAATAACAAGGTAACTCAGCCTACCACTACCACACTGCAAAAATCAAATGAACTAAGTCAGCTTAAATGATTGAGTGAGGTGGTTACAAAAGTTGTTTGAGCTGATATAGCTTTTCGTTTCCACCTGAGATAATCTGTCTGTTTGAAGGTTGTTACCATTTTGCCCTGAAATTTTAACATGTGAGGGATGTGATCATGGCATTCTGGGCAGATTGGATAAGTTTGAGCAGATCACAAAGGCAGCAAGTAGCCTGATTTTAATAGAGGTATTATAATTACAAGATAATGAAGCAGTGCAAATGACCCAGGCGAATGTCAGTCTGGTGCAAGTTGTGACGAGAGATGGTGTTGTGTGCTCAATAGTATTGGTGATTGCTGAGCTAGAAACTCATGTTGAATTAAATGAAGCTAGGGATACTACAAGATGGGAACAAATTATAGTCAGCAGCTGTTTTTTCCTGATTTGCCAAACGAAAGACCTGATCATTCGGGATTACAGCCTGATTAAAAATATTGACGAGTTGGTCCAGGTACCTTAGGATATACACTCATACCTGATTGTATCAACGCTCAACATGGGACATCCTAATCTGATTGGACCAGATTAACCCAGACCAGTTTTACATTTATCTCCGAAGAGACGGATTCAGCTAACGAGGAACCTCTTCATGGATGTCTTGCAGCAGAAATCTTCACCAGACCGTCCAAAGAAGAAAGAAACTGCACTCTCCTGAACCAGTTTCATCCATATCACCCAGGAAACAAAGTCATACGCCCTCTACTGATGTCCCTCCAACGAAGATGTCACCTGAACAAGCCAAGAAGAAAGAATCGTTGGAGTCTGAGCACAAGAACAATCCTAAAAAAGGCAATGCAGGTATGGCTGCATCCAACAAAGACGTCTACCTCAAATTGGTACACAAAGATCTTTCAATGACCACATACGACCGCCTTGCTTTGAGAAAATTCTAAAAGTACGCTGACAAATGCAGGACTAGAAAATGGATATGGACTTCTCTTACAGAGAACAAAACAAAGTGTGGGTTGCTGGCCAAAAGAAAAATATTTTACTCTTGCCGAGATCCGGGAAGCCACAGCATCACACCTATTCACAGAGATTGAATATGGAACTATGATTCTTCTTCTTATCCACGATCTACTCTTTCTTATCCTGAAATTGGTAGAACATAGTCAGAACAGCTCATGTCAAAAAGGACAGTCAGGACACCTAACTAAGTCAGCTGCAGCAGTTGTCTGCTTGGTGTTAAACAACAAATGGCAAACTAGTCGAAGGAAACTCACAGAAGACTATCTTGAGTACACAAAAACACTTCTTGCATCATTGCGACTTTACCAAGCACGCACACAACTTGTGCAACGTGCACAACAAGCAAAGGGGCCATTCAACAAAGATGGTCTCACTACAAAGTCAGAACTCATCAAAGCTATAAAAAATTACAAATTCACTGAAGAAGGAGCAGGTGCTCTGATCCTTCTTATCTGCCACAACCTGTTTACAACTGCGCTGAAAGTAGCGCAGAAGATCCGAAAATAACTTCTTCACTAACCTACAAAGTTAGTCCCTCAAACACAGACATACTATGTTGACAATAAACAAAGACAAATAACACCTAAGCAAGCCTCAATATAGCCCAATAAGGTGCTGCAGAGGCGTAAAACACAAACACACACACACACATCCTAATCTGATTTACTCCTCTAACTTTTGTTCTGACAGCATTACTGTCAAAACATTTTGTCATATTGCAACATGAGTTCAGTTAATTAAAACCAGATAATTCATGTTCAGCACATACAGAATATCAGTAAAATGACTTTTATTTTAAATCCCATTTTTGGATAACCTGTGTTAAGCGTTAATACAATCTGGCACAGATGTTATTCATGCAGATCTTTGTCAATTGTAATTTGAACAAGGTGTATCTGCCATGGACATTGTTGCTCCTAATTACTACTAAGACCTGACAACGATCAGCCTGTAGTTAATTCAGGCAATTTCCTGCATCCCTCTAACTCAGCATTCAAAACTGCCTCAACAACACTGTTGATGTAGTTAATTACCTTACACTAAGGAATCAGAATTAATTGCTTCTGTCAAGCAATTGTCTTCAAAACTGTTTTATTGTATCCGTATGTCTCCGTTCACAGATATTTCATAATTGTAGACACTGAGACTGAATGCCTTTTTTTCTAACTTAGTAGGGGTGACCGGGGTAAATTGTGCCACTAGACCGACTTTTTTAGAATACCTATCATGATTGTCCCAATAGTCCTGTTGCACTGAAACATGACTGGATTTTGTATTATATTTTCATTCATATATGATTTTTAGATAACAGGATTAAGCTTTGGTTTTACCGAAAAAAAAAAACCACCGTGAAACAAAAAATTGCACAACTCAGCCCGGTCACCCCTACATATTCTATAGGTAAAATGATGTCATAAGTTTTTTGATTTCACATTTCCCTTTTGTATACATGTACAATAAAAAAATTCACATTTGGTCTCAGTGTCTGCAATTATGAAATCATCTGTAACAGAGCCTGTATATCTTGCAAAATACTGAGCAGCCTCTTTTGACTCTTCTGAAGCCTGACTATGCTACCAGAAGCATCCAATGACAGGTAATAATGCTATAAGGGTGCTGGCCAGCCTCCGTCCATCAGTTGTATCTGATGAGTGTGTCACGAGAATCGTGTGATTCCCATATATATATCAGATTCGCAGGCTCCTGACTCCTAACCATGTATATTGCTTTTTTTTCCAACTGGGAAACAGACTCCGTATTTTCGCCAAAAATTCATTGCAGGATTGTTTTTACTTGTATAATTGTATGGGAATTAACTATCCTTATGATTCTAATCAGGTCTGTATGAAGTCACATTGTTTAAGTGGTAACACTGAAATTTGAAATTTTGAGTCAGCTCAGTGAGATGGTAACACAATTCCTTTGAGCTAACATAGTTGTTGTTTTAGGTCATGATAATCTGTCCATTATCATCACTTGAGAGCTCAAAGGAATTGTGCAACAATTTCACTCACTCGTTTAAGTTGACCCATGATTCAAAATTATCAATGAAGGGACCTGAGTAACACCATCTGGGGGACCGGTATGGTCACTTGTTTTGTAGGGTAACTGCAATTTCAATGAGTTGTTGTGACCACTTGCTACGTAGGTTCTAAGCCTCCTCTAATTGGCTGATGGTGAGTTAACGACCAATCACTGGAAGTTAAAATGCTACGTAGCAAGTGGCTTTGCAACTCATACTAATGAAACTGCAGCAGCTAGGTAACTTTGCATCTGTCCTTTATCTTTATGTCTTTATTCTTCTTGGTTGCACTGTACGGAATGGAACAATACTTCTCTTGGACCTTGCATTATTTTACAGTCTCATCATCACAACAATATCATGCTTTGTTTGGTTCAGTCTATATATCAAACTTCACAGAGAATGTATGAAATACAGGCCAGTCCCTCGAGAAAGGTGAAAGTCATATATTTCTTGCCGACTGACCCCCGACTGTATATTATTCTTGCTGCAGTTCCTTTCATCCGAGCTAAGCACTCATTTATTTTCTAGTGGTTTTGAATTATATTTCCAAATGAGCAGCTTCATATGTTGTGAATGCTTTTCCATGAAATGTATTTGCTTCTCCTTTGGGAGTCTATATTTTGCTTTCAACTAATCTCAGCAAATTACCTTAAAACAGCGAGTGTCTTCCAGAGATTTATTAACGCATATTTCTTTAATGATTCAGGTATTTCTCATGCCAGACATGTGATATACATGTAGAATCACCAAATCTGTTTATGCCTATAGTGTCACATCAAGACTTCTGATGCATAAACAATGTTATATTGTAATTGAATTGGTTAATTGTCTCTGATACGTGGAAGGACTCCTAGTCTCTGTCTAATTTTGGCACTGATAGATTCCACATGCTTCTCCCAATTGAAGTTTTTATCCAAATGGACCCCAAGATATTTATAGTCATTTACATGATCAACTTGTTCGTTGAGGACAGTCATTGGCGGCAGAGTCGTCTTTTTTAGCCACTTATCTGACCCAAAGAGGGTCCACTTGCACTTCTTGACATTAAGGTGAAGTTTATTTGCTGTAAACCACGACGACACTCTTGTAAGATCATTGTCGAGAGCGGATGTAATGTCATCAATGGATGACATTACATCCGCTCAATTTCTGAGCGGAGGACTGATTTAACCAAGTCATTGACATAGATGGTAAGGAGTATCGGCCCCAATATTGACCCCTGGGGGACACCATACGAGATGGGAAGTTTCTGAGAGAGAGCTCCGCCCTGTTGAACACATTTTGTCCTGTCATTGATATAATTTTGAAACCACAAAAATTCACGATCCTTTATTCCCAGACACTTCAATTTAACAAGCAATAATTCCGAGTCCACACTGTCAAAAGCCTTTTTAAGGTCTAAATAAACAGCTCCAGTGAGGTTACCTGAGTTAAAACATGTACACCTGCAATCGATTGTATTTAATGATTACCTAATCTGGTTAACTCTTTTAGCTTTTCTTCAGACAAGGTCACTGGCAAAACATTTTTGTCATGTTGTAACATGCATTCAGTTAATTAAACCCAGATAATTCATGTTCAGCATTGACAGAATATCAGAAAAATTACTTTTAAAAACCATCTTTGGATAACCCGTATTTTAAAAGAGTTTAGAAAATCTGGTACTGAAGTTATACATGCAGATCTTTCTCAATTGACATTGTTGCTCCTACAATCTGGTACAGATCTTTCTCAATTGACATTGTTGCTCCTACAATCTGTTACAGATCTTTCTCAATTGACTTTCTTGCTCCTAATTACTACTAACTTACTAAGAACTGACAACGATCAGCCTGTAGTTCGTTTAGGCAATTTCCTGCATCACACTGACTCTTAATTAACTCAGCATTAACAACTGCCTCAACAACCGTTGATGTAGTTAATTACCCTACACTAAGGAATAGGAATTAATTGCTTCTGTCAAGCAATTATCTTCAAAACTGGTTTATTTTATGTTTACTCTCCGTTTACGGATGATTTCATAATTGTAGACACTGAGCCTGAATGTCTTTTTTTTTTTAGTAGGGGTGACTGGGGTAAATTGTGCCACTTGACCTACTTTTTCAAATACCTATTGTGATCCCAATAGTCAGATTGCCCTGAAACTTGGCTGGACTTTGTAATATATTCTCATATATGATTTTAAGATACAATGTTACATGATTAAGCTTTGGTTTTTCAAAAAATTGTCGTGAAACAAAAAATTGCACAACTTACCCCGGCTTTGCCTAGGTATTCTTTAGGTAAAATGATGTTATAAGCTTTTTGATTTCACTTTTCCATATATAATACATGTACTAGAAAAAAATTCACATTCGGTCCCAGCTTCTGCAACTATAAATCATCTGTGCCAGAGCCTGTATATCTTGCAAAATACTGAGCAGCCTCTTTTGACTCTTCACAGTGTCCTTGAACGAAGTATAGGGTTAAAAAAAATGTACAAAGAATCTGTCAACGCAGCATTGTAGTATGTGGTCTCAGCTTCGATTTGATGTAAAGATCAAAAAAATCTGTTGGGAAAATTTTGAGAAAATTGAAATTAAAAACTCGCCGATTGTTATAATTTGTTTAAATCATAATTATATAAACATGACCATTTCGGCTTTATTATTTCTTGAACTAAGGAAAAGCGGCAAATGCACCACCAGCATGTCAGAAACTGCCTTGTTAACTTCGTTTGTGATGCAAAGTGAGATTTTTAGCATTTCACCAGTTGATGTTTTTCAAAAGAGATTCACAAAAAATCTGTAAAGTTATCAGACAACAAACAGCTGACACCTGTATCAATACCTACTGCTGGGATCTGACAAATCTGTATCTGCCCCCGCAGGTCTCGGGCCTCCTCGTGGCGGTGGGTGGAAACACTAAGGTGAAGACCTCTATCCTTAGTGGCCAACATGAGACAGTGCGCATGCACGGTGTGCCCCCTACCTTACAGGGGAATATCAATGAATATGTCATTTACCATGATTCCAAACCGGATCGTACGTCAACCGGGTTACCAAGGTGCGCGTCCCTCAGCGGGAAACCAGGCTGAGATCGAAAAATTTGCGACTGGACTACCAAGATTCCCACGGACAAGTACATCATCAGATGACTTGATTGACCCTGACCGCCCCTCACACATGTCAAAAGATGAAAATTGCCTTGTGATAAATGGACTTGAGAAATCGCTGGTGGACCTATCAGCAATCGCTGTGTACGAAATTGTTGCAGACATTTGTGACAACACAGTAGCAGATAAAATACAACGTCAATTCAATGGAACATTTCTCATTCTTCCACGGAATGACACACAAAAAGAGAAACTGGCACTTGTCAAAGAAATAGCGAACACACAAGTCTCCATTGAACCTTTCCAAAAACCAGGCAAAGGCATTATCTTCTCGAAAGAGAGCAAGACATGCACAGACTCTCAACTGAAGAAGTGGTTCCAAAAACATGGCATTACCCAATTCAAACGTTTGTCCCAATGAAATGGTTATGAATCCATAAAACTGACATTCAAAAACAACAATGTACCCAAGAAAGTACCTGTAGCTTTTGAAAAGTGCAGAGTTTTCCCACTCTTTCCCCGACCAAAACGTTGTTTCAATTGCCAATTGTATGGACATATCAGCACAACATGTAGACGGTTCACAATTTGTGCCAATTGTGGTGATCGAGATCACACTCACACGAGAGACAAACCATGCTTCAGGCCCTCGCATTGTGTCAATTGCAGAGGGGACCACCCTGCGTTTAGCCACAACTGTGAAGTCTTCAAGAGAGAAAAAGAAATTGTACAATATGTGATTGACACAGGATGTTCCTTTCCTGAAGCCAAGCGCATAGTCCAACAGGACATGGACAAAACTGACCAAGACGCAGATTATCCAAGACCAGTTTTACATCTGTCACCACGGAATAGGATTCAACTTAATGGGGACCTTTTCCTGGATCTCTTTCGGACAACGCCTTCACCAGACCGACCAAAGATGGGAGAAACTGTGAAACATCCTGAATCTGACACACAGCCAAGTAAAAAGATTCAACAAAGTCAACCATCCTCTCCTTACGCTCCACGGACAAAAATGTCACCACAACAACCGAAGAAGAAAGAAACAGCTCCACGGACAAAAATGTCACTACAACAACCGAAGAAGAAAGAAACAGCTGCTGAGTACAAGAAACCATCTAAAACAACAAATCAAGCCAGCTCAACAGACCAACGATTTCCTTGCATAGACAAGAGAAAAATGACAAGCGACAACAAAGCACCTGTCACATCTCACAGACTTAACATATCAAGAACCTTGACACAAACCAAGTATGTCTCTAAATAGCCCACTCAGGTGCTGATGAGACGTAAAAAACCAACTCACTCACTCACTCACTCACGAATCTGTATCTTCACCATAGTTTTGCATTTAGGTTGTATTTGATATTTAAGGAAATTATATATTTTGATAATTTTTTTTTCTAAAATCAATACAAAAAACCATGCAAGCGGGCTAATGAACATGTAAGATGACCATTTCCAAGTTTTATTTAAGTGTCTTTGTCCATATTGAAATATAGGTAGCAATTTGTAGTCTTCTGAAGGATTTTAAGTGCTTTGTTTACTTGTTTTTGCCAATTGTTAAGATTATTTCTTGGAATTTAGTAGTTGTAGACTTCCAAGATTCAGTTGTTTAGTAGTATCATGCCTTTGTGCAATCAACATATTATCAAACTATTAGTCAACACATTCTACTCTGTAGTCACATAGTTAATATCAGTTATCTGTGAACTTTCCATACAAAATAAAGAGTAATCAGCATTTTTAACAAGTTAACTTCACACCAGAAGTTCTGAAACAAGTAGTTATTGGCAAAATTGCTTGTTTTTCTGTCATGGTCAGATTGACAACATTCAAAAATGTATCTTATACGTATTTTCTTGCCAATTTGTTGCATTAGTGATGCAAAATCTATGGAGAAAGTAGTAATTTGAGTGTTTGGCACAATTGAAGAAAATCTATAACATGCCTTCTAAATGAAGTGCCTGGACAAAAATATCATATTTAAGGAATGGACAATTGAGACAATCATATTTCTTCAGATTGGAATGAGAGGTTTTGATATTAATTTGGAAAGATGCACTCTGTAAGTGTTGCGACATATGTCTCCGAATATGGGTATAAAATGCTATAAAATATCTAAATATTTGTTATTATTGACTATATTGCTGCAGTGTTTGGCTACTTAAATTAGGTACTCCATGAATTAGTTAACCTATGCAAATTTAGTTGATTAGATGTTTTAAAATGTGCTCTGAAAATGTGGGATAAAGTCTCGCAAGTTTGTAACACCTTCTGAATATATTCCTTTAAGATATACTTAATCATGTATTTCTGAATTTGTTCAACTGTTAATATAAGAGCCATGGTGGTCAAAGAAAGCATTTCTACATTCAACACATTCAAATAGATCGCTTTCAAAATTTAATAATGGATATTTTGCATGCCACAAGGGTATGAAAAACCAAAAATTTTAAATTTCAATTTTCTCAAATTTTTCCCAACAGATTTTTTTGATCTTTACATCAAATCGAAGCTGAGACCACATACTACAATGCTGCGTTGACAGATTCCTTGTACATTTTTTTAATCCTAAACTTCGTTCAAGGACACTGTGTCTTCTGAAGCCTGACTATGCTACCAGAAGCATCCAATGACAGGTAATAATGCTATAAGGGTGCTGGCCAGCCTGCTTCCATCAGTTGTATCTGATAACTGTGTCATGAGAATCTTGTGCTTCCCATATATTTATCAGAATCGAAGGCTCCTGAGTCCTAACCAGAAGCATCCAATGACAGGTAATAATGCTATAAGGGTGCTGGCCAGCCTGCTTCCATCAGTTGTATCTGATAACTGTGTCATGAGAATCTTGTGCTTCCCATATATTTATCAGAATCGAAGGCTCCTGAGTCCTAACCAAGTATATTGCCTTTTTTGCAAGTGGGAAACAGACTCCGTATTTTCACCAAAAAATAATTACAGGGTTGTTTTTTCTTGTATAATTGTATGGGAATTAACTTTCCATATGATTCTAATCAGGTCTGTATGAAGTCACATTGTTTAAGTGGCAACACTAACATTTTAAATTATTAGTCAGGTCAAATGACAGCAGGAGATGGTTACAAATAACAAAATTCCTTTGAGCTAACATAGTTGTTGTTTTTTATCATCATTAGTCCGTTGTTTTTACCTAAAAGCACACAGGATTTGTGCAACCATCTCACTCAATCATTCAAATTGACCCATAATTCAAAATTATCAATGAAGGGACCTGAGTAAAACCATTTGGGGGACCGGTATGGTCACTTGTTTTGTTGGTTACTGTCCCTTATCTTTATGTCTTTATTCTTCTTGGTTGCACTGTACGGAATGGAACAATACCTTTCTTGGACCTTGCATTATTTTAAAGTCTCATCATCACAACAGTATCATACTTTGTCTTGGTCAGTCTACTTATAAAACTTCAAAGAGAATGTATGAATTACTGGCCAGTCCCTCGAGAAAGGTGAAAGTCATATATATTCCTCCCAGACTGACCCTCTACTGTATATATTATTCCTGTAGCAGTTCCTTTTATCCTAGCTAAGTACTCATTTATTTCTTCAGTGGTCTTGAGTTATATCTCCCAAATGAGCAGCTTTATATGTTGTGACTGCTTTTTCCTAGAAATTTATTTGCTGCTCCTTGGGGAGTATATACTTTGCTTTCAACTAATCTCAGCAAATTGCCCTAAAACAGCAAGTGTCTTCCAGAGATTTATTAATGCATGTTTTATTAATGCTTCAGGTATTTCTCATACCAGGCATGTGATCATTGTGATGTACACGTACAGTCACCAAATTTGTTATTGTAATGCCTATAATGTCACATCAAGGCTTGTGGTGCATAAACTATTTTATATTGTAATTGAATTTGTTTAATGTCCAAAATTTAAGATTTGGTGCTAAACCAGATTGTTTGGTATAGAGCAAACAGTGTACAGGATAGATGATATACAGACAATTTTGTGCTATCGGGAATAGCCATACAACATGCATATGGCTAAATAACGTGTATATAATTTTATACACACATGTCATGAACTATTACTAATGGTTGCCATGAGAAAAATGGTAGAAAATAGAAACTGATTAATCACCATCCGCCATAAATGTGACATCTCTTTGTTGTATGCATTGTACCCAAGGTTAAGAAAGTACGAACTCTTGAAGCATTTAGCCACAGAAGCATGCTTGATACCTGAGCACACATGTTTGCTTATGTTGTCCATTGACCATTGTTTATCTTTTGAAGTCTTGCCGACAAACTAACACAGTTTCACATTACAGCTCTCTGAACTGGACAATAGGTCTGGTATATATTTCATATAGACATGATGCATTCAAAGATAAGACACTTGGCAGTAAAAAGGCTGATGGGAATGCAAATCTACCTCCTACCAATGTATGAGTACACTCAAACGGATATATTATATCCAGCTCTCTTTTGGTTTTTAAGACCTACATAAATCCACAACTAGCCATTGCTACTATATATCTAGTTTTCAAAACAAGGTTAAAAAAAAACTCAGATTTTATTGATACACATATATATGTTATTCTGTGTGAATACAACATTATCTCTGTGATATATACTCACATTGACAATGAAGTTTATCACACATCATGGGTTTCTTTTCCTTGAAACATCAGACACACTAAAAGAATGTAATACATTTCATGGACAAAGATCTGTGAACAAAAGATAGCACATGATGAGTTCTAAAATGTAAAGAGACAACAGGAAACATTGGTTAATGTTACAATAACATGCCATTTGCCTGTTCACTCCTGCATTCTAACATGTTGTCATTTGTTTGTGGGGTGAATTGCAAGGTGGCTTTTTTACCTCCATGAAATAGCATTTGTCCCTTGTCTTCATCGTTATTGTTTTTTGTATGCATATATGACTAAGGGGAATGTCATTTTTCTGATAAACTGTATAGATGTTAGGAAATAATTGATGAATGCCTAGATTCATTAATAATCATACTGAAAATGTTGACCCTATTAATCAAATTGGACAGTAATCAAAGACACTATACCAGATTTATTGAGGGTAGAATTTGCTGTCTGTTTCCCGGTTCATCTCCGAGAAGTGGTTAAAAGCGAAATAAGAAGTGGTAACACAAAACCAAGCCTTAAGGTGAAGGCACAAGCTTTAACCAATTAAGTCAAATGCTTGAGTAGAAAGTAATTAACTGAAAGAATGTAGTAGAGGCAGTTGTGCAAGGTGAATTAATTACATGCAGAGTGAGAGTGTTGAAGGAAATCTCCTTAATTAGTCTCAGTACGATCTTTGTCAGGTGTTAGCAGTAATCAGCAGCGACAAGGTTTGTGGCGTAGTCTCTTTGTTTGGATGTCAATTATGATACGTTTAACATCCTGTCGACATGCTGTGTACATCCTGGGGTCCCTGGATCAGCTTTGCAATGTTTACAATCAGTACGTAATCCAAAATCATTTGTTGTTTGTTTTGTGTAGAACATTCAGCTGAAACAGCTGCTACAGCTTATTGTTAGATGAGTTTTCGTCGCGCTATATATATGCGATTTGCCACACAGTTGCAAATGAGTTCCTAGCTCAGCAATCAAAGGTATACTTGAGCACACAACGCCATCTCTTAGCATGATGTCGTATTTGCCTGCGGGGTATATGCGTTGTATGTCTCCAATAATTGTGTTGTTTCTGTTCTATTGCTGGCCACTTACTGACTTGTTGGTCAAATCAAGCTTATCCAATTATCCTAATGTCCAAAATTGCATCCATGGTACCTGTTTTTTTTAGCGATTCTTGCAGCTTTTAAAACTCTTAAGAAGCGTGTATGCCATACAATCAAGGTAAAGATGTTCGAAAAATTCGGAGGAGCGATTGTCACCATTGCGCAGAAACATGAACATTCTAAATCAGTGCTATTTTTCGTAGATAATATCTCCCTGTTGCAGGCGATGGATCAAGCAGTCAACATCAATCTCCTCATTTGAGTGTCCTCCTTCTGTCTAAATTGGCATACCAAGTGCATAAGTACATGAAACCCCAATAATTCATCTGTTCATTCATTTTTACTGAGTGTCTAAGATGCCATTGAGTGTTTGATTATGTAATGGTGCGCATTAGTTGGGTCTGTTTTTTCTACATTCATTTATTTATTTTATTCATTAAAGACATGTGGTATACAATTATATCAAATCAAGTACCTGAGAAAATAAATGAAAACCACCCAGCCCCAGTGGGTTTATGTATACAACTAATAACTTCAATGTAGCTCTCCTTTCAAATCATGAACTATATCAACAGGCTGAGCTTCGGCAAACATTTCAGTATTGTTGTACTGTTCCAGTATAGAAGTGGCTCTAGGTCAATTAACAGGTGTATTAATTTTTCTTTTTCCTTCGAATAGCATAAATTGTGATGAATGAATTGGCATCAATCAGTTGAATACATTAATAAAAATACGAAAAAGGGTGTTAAATTCCACATTTATTGACATTGAACATTTTTACTGTCTTTTTTTCTGGTTCATTTTATTAGAAAAATAGTCCTGAAGCAGAAGACTCACAGCACATGGTTGAAGGCACATGCTTGAAGCGATTATTTCAAATCACTGACAGCATAGTAATTAACTATAAAGAATGTAGCAGTGGCAGTGGTGAATGGTGAATTGATTACTTGTAGAAAGTGAGTGTCCAAGGAAATCACCTTGATTAGTTTGAGGACAATCTTTGGCAGGTGTTAGCTGTAATCAGTAGCAACAAGGTTTGTGGCAGAGACACTTTGTTTGGATGTCACTTAAGATCCATTTAACATTCTGCCGACATCCTGCGTACAACCTGAGGTCCCTGGATCAGCTTGGCAATGTTTACAATCAGTCCGTAATCCCAAATCATTTGCTGTCTCTTTTGTGCTGAACATTCAGCCAAATCAGCTGCTACAACTAATTCTCAGATCAGTTTCGTTTTGCTGTATTTCTGACATGCTGCAGTTGCAAATGAGTTCCTAGCTCAGCATCAAAGGTCTACTTTTTTTTTAAGAGTCATTGTCAGAGAAAACTGCAGATTTGGTGGCGCGGGGTGGTCAGCGGATCTTGATGAAATTCGGTGGACTGAATACTTATATTGAAAAACTAAATTACCCTGAAGGATTTTTTTCTAGATTCATTTCCCTCTGAGCTGGAGCTATTTGAATAAATGGAGCAAATGACGGCCAAGTGACAAAAATTAACTTTTTGGGATCCTGAAATTTAGACATTTCCGCTCTTCAATTTTTCGCAAAGTATCTAAGTTATGGGATTAATGTTTTACCCGTGGCAAGACTAATACTTGGAGATACCTCAGTGTAAATTTCACCTCATTTGGGTTTTTTATTAAAGTTGCAGTGGACGCTGATACGGGGTCCTTTTCTCAAAATTGCCAATTTGCTGCATGTTCGGAAATTGGCAAAATATAACTGGATATGGCTAACTTGAGCATCCGTCCCTGGGTAATCTGGTATAACTGTGGTGAAATATAGGCACTGTCAACCAATGTCCAAAAATAAAACCGTGGTGCACTCTGTAAACTTTTTTTTTACACCATCTTGAAAATGGGATGTTTCCGAATTTTCCAAAAAACATGAAATTTCAACATTTTGTCCATTTCCGCTGTCCATTTTTTCTCAAAGTACATAATCTACATCATTCTTTTTTTGCACATGGCATAATGTATGCTTTGGGATACCCTAACAAACAATTCAGCTTATTTGATATTTTAGTTAAAGCTGCAGCAGCCACTGAGCAGTGTTATTTTTCTCAAAATTGCCAAATTGCCAAATACCCGCAAATTGGCAGAATATAGCTGCATATAGCTAACTTGAGCGTCCTTTCATGGATAATCTAGAATAACTGTGTTGATATATAGGATGTATCAACCAATTTCCAAAAATAAAACAGTGGTGCACTGTGTAAACTTTTTATTCACATCATCTTGAATATTGGGTGTTTCTGCATTTTCAAAAAAATAGTAAATTTTAACATTTGGCCATTTCAGTGAAATATAACTGCATATAGCTGTCTTGAGCATCCATTCATGGGTTATCTAGTATAACTGCGTTGAAATATAGGATGTATCAACCAATTTCAACAAATAAAACAATGGTGCACTGTGTAAACTTTTCAATCAAACCGTCTCAAATATTGGGCGTTTCCGCATTTTTCAAAAAAACATTAAATTTCAATATCGGCCATTTCAGTGAAATATAAAGTTCTGTGTATAGCTGACTTGAGCATCCCTTCATGGGTAATCTAGTATAACTATGTTGAAATATAGGATGTATCAACTAATTTCCAAAAATAAAACAGTGGTGCACTGTGTAAACTTTTTATTCATACCATCATGAATATTGGGTGTTTCCGCATTTTTCAAAAAAAACATTAAATTTCAATATTTGACAATTTCAGTGAAATGTGTGTGTGTGTGTGTGTATTTGAGTTTTACGTCTCATCAGCACCTGAGTGGGCTATTTAGAGACATACTCAAACTTGAAGAAGTTTCACGGTCACAGGTACATTAGCGATCTTTTTCAATTCGCATAATTTCCTGGCGTGAGTGGGGTTAATGACTTGCACCAATAGATTTCCAATATGTTGTCGTTGAACTGACTGTGGTTTGCCAATCATGTCCATAATTGTCTTGTTCATGACATAGGCTGACATACCTTTCAGGCAGCAATCCCGTGAAATGATGACAAGTTTGTGTAGTGAGGATTGTTCTGTTCTGCTGGCAGTCTTTCTCTTGTACTTGGGAGGTAACAATTGGTCTGTTGAGCATTCTTGTCTTGCTGGAATGGGTGCTTTCTCGGCAGATGATAGAGCGTCTTTTTCCTTACATTTGGCTGAATTCCTTGTCTGTGAATTATCAGAAGATTGACTTTGTTGGAGCTTCCGTGATGAGGTGTGCACAACTTGTCCAGGGCAATTCAGGTTCTTCTGTCTTTGGTTGTGCCGGTGAAGGTGTTTTCATTAAGACATCCGTGAATAGGTTCCTGTCCAGATGAATCTTCCTCTGGGGTGATGAATGAAGAGTTGGTCTAGGGGAATCTGCTTCTAGATCAGGTTTGTCCATGTCCAGATGAATCTTTCTCTGTGGTGATGATTGAAGAGCTGGTCTAGGGTAATCTGCTTCTTGGCCAGGCTTGTCCGTGTCCTGTTCTACAAGGCGTCGGGTTTCGGGAAATGATAGTTGTCTTTCAGTTCGTAGTTGTAGAATTTCTTTTTCCTTCTTGAAGATTCTGCATTGGTGACTAAAGGCAGGATGGTTCCCTGAACAATTTACACAATGTGAAGGTTTAGAGCAAGGTTTGTCATGTGTGTGAGTATGATCACGGCCACCACAATTGGCACAAATTGGTGATCTGATGCATGTACGACCAAAATGTCCGTACATTTGGCAATTGAAACAACGTTTTGGATGGGGAAAGAATGGAGACACTCTGCACCATTCAAAGGCTACAGGTACTTTCTTTGGTACTCTTTCATCTTTGAACGTTAGCAACAGTAACTCATAACCGTTCTTGTGAGCCAGACGTTTGAATTTTTCGATGCCTTGTTTGTTAAACCAATTGGTAAGTTCAGAGTCTGAGCAAGTCTTGCTTTCCTTGGAGAAGATAATGCCTCTGCCTTGTCTTTTAAAAGGTTCAATGGTGACTTTGGCATTGGCTATCTCATGGATGCCGGTCAATTTATCTTTTTGGTCTGAGGTCGCTATTTTCAGGAGGAAGGTGCCATCAGTTTGGCGCCTCAGGCTATCTGCTACTGTCTCGTCGCAAAGATCTGCAATTGTTTCGTATAGAGCAACAGATGATAGGTCTTCCAGTGATTGTGTGACACCTTTGATAACAAGCAAATTTTCAGTCTTTGACAGTTGTGGGGGACGGTCAGGGTCAGTCAAGTCATCCGAAGATGTTCTTGTCCATTGAAATCTTGGTAGCCCAGTCCCTAACTTTTCGATCTCAGCCTGGTTTCCCGCTGAGGGACGCGCACCTTGGTTACCCGGTTGACGTACGATCCGGTTTTGAAACTTGGTATTTGACATAACCATTGATATTCCCCTGTAAGGTAGGGGACACACCGTGCATGCGCACTGTCTCATGTTGGCCACAAAGGATAGGGGTCTTCACCTTAGTGTTTACCACCCACCGCCACGAGCAGGCCCGAGATCTGCGGGGGCTCAGTGAAATGTAACTGCATACAGCTATATTGACCATCCATTCATATGTCATCTAGCAACTGTGTATAAATAAAAGATGCATCACCCAATTTCCAAAAATGAAACAATGGTGCACTCTGTAAATTTTGTATGCACAACGCCTTGAAAATAGTGCGTTTCCGCATTAGAAAAAAAAGCACAATATGTTGTCAAAATTCTTTCTATACATTTTTGTTGTTCATTTTTTTCAAAGGAACTAGACCATGAGTTGTGTGTTTTCAAAATTCCAAGATATTGTGATATCCTCGTATAAATTTCAATTCATGTATGTTCTTTATCTGTAGCACGTTCTGAATATAGACAGCTAAAGTGCCAGTTATGCCATGGCTAAGTGTAACCACATTAAAACAGAATTGAACACATTCACTGGGTGATCGAGGGAATCTGTGTTGAATTATAAATATAGATAAATACATATATTATAAATATATGAAGACATATCAACTATTTTGAAATTGGATGTTGTAGTGCACTCACTATACAGAATTTGAAAAGGGTTGGTCACAGATTTTTTAACATCACATAAAATTTTGATGTTTATGCCCTTTTTAATTTTCTGACATTCCTCAGGTCAAAAACGTTTCTCGCCAATTAACTTGGAGACACCTCTGAACATTACCAAGTACAAAATCAGGGAATGCTGATTAGAGAAATATGTTTTGATAAATTGCTGTGTATTCACCAAAACCAGCTGAAAACCATCATTTGTTAATATATATGATTGTGTTCATGACCAATATTTAAGATCCGTTATTGTGCTTGCACTGGGAAATTTCAAAATTCGGTGTTGAGGATACAAAAATATAAATTTCACAAATTAATTTTTATATGTTTATATATATATATATATATATATGTATACATATGTTTATGATCTATATTTAAAATCCATCCTTGTGCTGGCACTGGGAAATTTCCACACGGTGGCACTCAACCAAACTGACAGTGAGGCTCTGTAACATCGCCATATCAACCCTTTTTTTCTCCACCCATCTCCTTCGGTAACCTTTTTAAGAAAAGGGTGAAAAATACATTTTTATAATAATAATAATTTATTTTATAAGGCGATTTTTATGGCATCTCACTGCTTCATAGGTGAGTGACAAAGCAAAGGGATACCACATAATAAAATTTTATTCAAAATTCAATCAAAATAGGACTTACCCGTAGTTTTTAATGCAAAAAACTATACTAAATGTAATTTTTTCATCTCATTGTCACATCTGCCCACCAGGCACCTTATGCTAACAATAGGGTACCTAAGTAAAACGTGTTGAGTTCTTAAAGAGTCAAGTATGGTAAATCCTCACAGTACAGTTTTACCAGTAGCTTTGACAGATTTCGGTGCCTTAACCTTCAATTTTTGTTTTCCTGTTTTCCGTCATAATACAGTGTACGTATACGTATGAATGGTTTTCTTTTTGGCATTAGATGATGGAAGGAATATGCCCTTTCCAATGGACTAAATAATATTTTTGTACCTATTCAAATTTTCCAGGAAATAGAGCTTTAGCCAAAATTGAACGGATTTACCCTCCTTGACTCTAGTATTGTCAGGCCAATTTATGCAGAAAACATTGACTTGACATGCGTCAGATGCTGTTTTTGCATTGAAATAGTTGTCCTACAGGGCCGAAACCTGTATCAAAATGTAGGAAATAGAATTTACAACATTATTGCACTAGGCCTAATTAAAAGTTGCTGCACCCTAAATTTATGGTGCTGCTATGGTAGTACTACATGCATTATATTTTTAATACAGACATTTTAGTAGAAATAGGATTGAATGGAAATTCAACACTACTCCGCTGATACCTTGCCACCAATGCCTCAGAATGGCATTTCATTTACTTAGAAATAGTTGTACAGTGTCTTATTTTTACACCTGAGTGCTTTCATATAGAGCTTTGTATATATATAGAGCTTGGCTTGGATTAAGAAATTCAGCTTTAACCAAAACATGATAAATGATGTATTTATGTATTTTCACTCATTTTTCCGACTTTTGCTCACAAAATTCTCTCTCAAATTGGATTTATTACTCAAAAAATTATGCCATGTCAAGATAAAATATCCAGAATATTGTTTTCAACAACTTCTGAAACTTTGAAAATGGTCAGATAATTGAGAGCTGAATTATTAAGCTAAAATCAGACACCATTTTGCAATAGTTACCGTAACAATCTCTGCCCAGCAGGATGACGTCACGTTTCAGCAGCATTTGAAAAATGTGATGCAGGGCCAACTTTGAGGGTTCTTTAAGACCATTTATATTCCAACAATTGGCTCCCATATACCCTCATTGTGAAGGCCATGTTTTCTAGTATTTGCTAGGACTATAGACTTTCATTTCTAATCATGTTCCTTGTATTGGTATTTTGTTAAAGTTATGGTATTTTTGCATTTCATGAAAACAAGGCTTACTTATTCACATCTCACACCTTAGTTTATGAATTGCACCACGATTTCATTTTTGCTATTTGATGTACTAAAGTAACACTATTCACCAGTATATCCACTTTTTTATGAGAGGGATGCTCAAGCCAGTAATATTGAATCAAATGTGAGTTATTTTCGTTTTTTATCACAAAACTAAAAAAACGGGATTTTAGCATATTTCAAAGTGGAATAAAATGGAACTCACAACAGATATAGCAAAAATGAAAAGCTATATGTAAAGTAAAACTCCTAAATGTAATTTACCCAAAAGGTCAAACTTCTATGTTTTATAGCTTGGCTGCTGGGAATTTTCAAACATTACCTCAAATTCAAGGCTGAAAAGTGCAAATCGGCCAGAATCGGTCCAAATCGTCAATCTGGGTTGCCATGGCAACCAGGCAATATATTCAGAAAATGACCGTACCATAGAATTTAGTTACCTATGGGGGTAAAATGAGCCAAGTATCGCGGAATTTGGTCGACCACCCCGTGCCACTTTTTTCTCAAAATCTGCAGTTTTCTCTGACAATGACTCTTAAGCACACAACGCCACATCTGAGTATGATGTTGTACTTCTCTTCGGTGTATATGCGCAGTTTTGTCTTTTAATTGGGTTCTTTAGTCGGCCACTTGCTGACTTGTTAATATACTCAAACTTATCCAATTAACCTAACTCCAAAATTTGGGCTCAGTAACTATATTTGTTAAGCTAATTTAACTACTTTACTCTTTGAAGCATGTAAATTACTATGTGTTGTACAAGCCAGGCAAACATGTTTGTGGCGTAGTCGTATTTAAAGCTGGGTACAAAATATTGGACTTCAGTCAAACTTTCCATTTCAAAACTGGCTTTAAGGCTCCCTCATTCAGATTATTTACTGATTATCCCTATTGGATACAAAATCTTGAGATTCTAAATGGGGTTAACAGGCCCACAACATCTATGCAAAATCGAGTGCTTGTTCATAGGTAATACACCCTTGATCAAAATGCTGGAATAATTAGGATATTCAAAGAGAGTGTATTTTCACTGTTGCAGACAATGGATCAAGAAAAGAAATTGTGATTTTTTCATTAGACCATTTTCAGAGCGATTTACATTATTTACAGCATTGCTGTGTCCTCCTACTCTGCTAACTATCCTGCCAAGTGAATAAATACAGGATGTAAAACTACAATTATTTATCCTTGCACTCAGAGTAATTACCGTAATATGGGGTGAATAGGGACAGAACCAGAAAAACTTTTATTTCTTAAAAAAACCATAACTTCCCCTTGACATAGAAATGTGATTTTTGGCACATTTTTATAAGGTATTGTACTGAATGTTTTGATGGGTTTATATAATTTATGCCTGCAGGCAGGTAGGAGCTGCAGCTAATTAAACCTACGCCTGCATAATTTAGATTTTCAGAAAGTGGTAAAAACTTTCCTTCTGGCACAAAAAGTATAATAGCTACAGACACCAAACTTACAGGACACTTTCAATATATAGTTATGAGCGTTTCTGCTCAATTTTACTAATGTAGTTAAATTGGCATATATTTTATTCAAAGAAAACCAAGCCACAGGCAATTTTAAGCTAATTTTTGGGTGTCAAGGGACAATAGTTATCATATAATAATCACATTAGAACCCAAACCAGGGGTGAAGTAATTAAAAAAACATCTTTGATATCGCAGTTAGGTAGTTGAAATTTTACTGAAACTGACATAAATTCTAAATATAGGCTAAAAACTTTACAATTTGTGATAAACATGCATTTACAAGAAATCATGTGATTTCTTAAAGGGATGGACATAAAAGGAAAAGCAATTTTGACCCAGATCAGTTCCAAATAGTTTGAGATGACAAGAACAATGGGCGAGATATGAGATTCTGACTCTGGGGTCATGAGTTTAGATTCAAGTTCGCTCCAGAGTTCAAGAAAAAGCCAAAAAACCCACCTAATTTTAATTTAAACTCATTTTCATGATTTTCGGGTCAAATTTTTCTAAATTAGTTTTATCTGCAGTAGATTTAGTCCAGAATCAGTTATCATAAGTAAAATTTGCAGAAAACCGCATTTTAAAAATATTTTTTGTAATTTATCAATTTTTTAAAATAATGCCTATTTTACAGGAAATATACTTTCAGATTTATTCAATATACATTTTTGGCATGTAAAACATGTTTTCGGATGTATATTCAAAAATATCAAACATCTAGACAAGATACAAAGTAGTGGTTGTGGAAATAAGAGTCTGTCCCTATTCACCCCAAAGTGAGGGGGTGAATAGGGACAGCGGTTGTCTGGGCCTCAATAAATGAAAATGTGAGATATCTTCAAAAGCCTCTAGGGATATTTAGAATTTAGGCCAGGCCATATTTTGACACTATATTAGAATTCTGAGAAGATTTTTACCCATGCTATGACAGAAAAATGTCCAATTTTGTCCCTATTCACCCCATATCTATTACGATACTTGCAAAGGCCCACTGCATAAATTACTATTGTGTCTGTCCATTTAGTATTATAAGGTATGCTGGTTCCAGTACCAACACAAATATATTATTCCATAAATTGGAGAAATAATATACTGATAGGCCTACTGCTGAGCAGCTGAGATGCCATTTAGTGCTCAAGTATCCACTGGTGCGCATGAGTTAGGTCTGTTGCTGCTACTAACTTCATTAGCTGGGCGGTTCCTCAGGTCTTGACACCATGAACTATGTCAATCCAGAGCTTGGGCAATCATGGAGAAAATGTGAAATGCTGAAATCCCATAACAAGCAGTAGTGCATTTCGTGCCATATGAGATTCTGTGTGGAAGTTGTCTTTGCAAAATAACAGGTCACCTTATCTTTTAGTAACAGAATATTGATACACATACATTGCGTACACATTTAAGCTGGATGCCTATCATTATTTTAAATGGCGGTAATGTGCTGAACAGCTCATTTTAAAAGATTTTCATTTTTCACATACTTTACAGCAGGGCAGGCCCACTTTGAAATTCCTGTATTCGGAGGAAGGCTATTCCCTATTTTAAAAACTAGACATTCATATCGAGTGTTGCTGATCTCCTTTGTGTGAATACTTGTGTCAATTTTCACCATCAAGCCACGTTAAGTCTCGCATCAGGTCTCATTAAGCTCAGACATGGTTCCTTCCCTTACTTTAGTTTCTTTCTGGGGCCAGCTGTCTCCCGTCTAATCAGAAAATCACGTCATATGTTGCACTGCATGAGCTGAGCCTTTGTCTTCCATTGATTGTGACTGTCACACTTCAAAGTGGCACATACTTGTAACCGTACATGTATGCATGCAGACAAACAGCACAGCAAGAAATTCGAGATCATGTTCAATTGTGGGGATATCCCTCTGCTCCAGGCTGTTTGCTGGAAATCAACCCTTGAGGAATCCAAACACAGAAATGGCTCTGAAAAACAATCCTGACTGCACGAGTCAATTATTCTCATTTGACTGGGCAACATCCACTAGTCCACCTCTCAGGTTTTTGGTCCTTCTAAATATTGTACCCACTGCCTGGAGCATAGACTATAGTCACTGTATCCAGTATGGGGAGGAACCACTACCCGGTAACATGATGTTATATATATATACAAATATTACTTATTGTATCATCATTTCTATATCCTATTCTTGCTAAAAATCCACATTATCTATCCTACTTACATCAAGTTTCAAATAGCCTTGAGTTATATCTCCCAAATGAGCTGCTTCATATCCATTGAATTTGATGGTTGATCCTTGGCAAGCATGTTTTTTTTTCTTTTAGCTAATATCAGAAAATATTTCAAAAGGGCAAATGCCACATTGGGATTTCATAATGTTTGTAAAATACATGTATGCTGATGTTTTGAACATTTCTCATAGTCATAGTTGACATAGTTATAAAAATCAATACTAATAATGTCTATAGCGCCATCCAATTGTTAGTAATCAAATTTAGGGCATCACATATTTTGTTAGCATGTCAGGTCATTCATGAATATTTAAAAGAAGGGCTGACAATTCATTATATGGATGAGAGTAGGGCGCTGCTGTCACTGAAGATGCAAGAATTAATGATAGCTAGCTAAGCCATTTTTAGGATATACATTGTAGGTGGCATCAATGCCCAATATCAAAGCAGCATGGTTTATGTCATGTTGGATATAATATATCACCCATCTGCTGGTATGATGAATGCCTGAGACATTATACATTGTCATTATGAAATCCCCTGGTGACATTTGCTCTTCCCGGGTAATTTGCTGAGATTAGCATAGAGCAAAAAAACCATGCTTGTGAAGGAGTAGCCAATAAATTCCTCGGCAGAAGCACTTGCCGTATATGATGCAAGTCATTTGGGAGATATAACTCAAGACCACAGGAAAAAAGACCAAGTAGAGAGGAGAGATGAAAGGATTTCGAAGCTAACCTTTCTCAAGGGGTTGTAATGTGTATCAAAAACAGTATCATGCATTCTATGTGAAGTTGAAATACATGACATAACATATTGTTGTAACATAGGCATAGTGGAAGGGGGGGGGTTATGCCTCCCCCCCAAAAAACGTTTTGGAAACACAAATATTCTGGCAAAGGAGCTGACAATTCGGGCAGATGATTGAATAAAATCAATGTTTTCTAAGTCATTTCCTTTGTCCAGCTCTGCCTACTACACTGTAAAATTGAATGAACTGAGTCAACTTTATCACACATACAAGTAGGGGAGGGCGGGGCACAGTGAGATGGCGCGCACAGTGAGACAAAGCCCGTAGCATCTACCTGGTACTGTTTACTGATCAACCCTTTTTTGTATAGTACAAAAATTAAGTAAGTGAGAGACTGTCCTATATCTTGAATGCTTACGCAGCATATCGAGAGTGGAATTTCAATATATTTGTTTTTAGCCTGTAAAAGTAAATAATTTTGCTAAACGACTTTTTGTTATAATTCCCAAAAACAATGGTATAATGCAAAGCGATTGCCAGGGATTCAAACCTTGGTTGTTTGTCTTAGTTTAGTGAGATGACGAACCACAATACTGGACAATATGCCCAACGTCATTATCTATAATGTGGACCTGATCTCATTTAACTCGTTGCTGCCAACATTTTGGAAGACTTCAAAATAAAAAAAGTGTCTCACTGTGCCCCGCTCTCCCCTATCTTGATGTTATTCCAATGTTGAATAAAATTCTATATATGTAGTGGTGTTAAATCTGGATCTTGAAATACGGGCAAATGTTGCCCCCCATCCAGAGTGTTTGTACAGTGTTCCTGTGTATTGTATTGATGAGACCATTAATGTTTCAATTTTAAACTGTTGATTCAGATGATCTAATTTTCCAACATCTTGTATTTTCCAGGTAAGCTGTGGTCCAACTTAAAGAGAAAAA
This sequence comes from Platynereis dumerilii, assembly GCA_026936325.1. Taxonomy (NCBI): domain Eukaryota; kingdom Metazoa; phylum Annelida; class Polychaeta; order Phyllodocida; family Nereididae; genus Platynereis; species Platynereis dumerilii. The sequence goes on from JAPTHN010000006.1 coordinate 31,349,826, forward strand.
TGGCCAACAATTCATTTAATCTGAAACAAAAGAAAAGAAAGTCCTGATGTTAAGTAGGAAAAGCCGGTAAGTAAATATTAACAGCTTTCAATTTTTTGTGTCAGGAAATTTATATGTAGGACCTCCGGTTATTCATCTGAAATTTGGGTGAGCCGATATGTACAGGTTATTCACCCAGAGACCGAGAGTGTGATTTAAGTGATTATTTAACCTTCAAGGCCTTTAGAAATAATCACACGTATATCTCATGGCGAATGCTTGGATTTCAATAGTGAGATTTTGAAACATACTCAATGTCAGGGACATTGAGGCTCTTTTGCAGATTGCATGATCAAGCAGAATAAGGCTCAAATGTCAAAAGGAGGACTTGGCTTATTCAACAAGAGCAACTGATCAGTTGCCAGTGGGCTCCACTTTTGGTAGAACAGGGTATTTTGTATACTGAGCATGGTGTCCATTGTAATACCCCATAATGTTTACAATACCACATGAAAAAGCAGTGGATATATCCCATGTGGTATTGCGTTGTATACTCAATGGTTTGTTGTATACTCTAATGGTTTGATCATTGTTGATGATGTCATTGCATTTTTTACCATTGTGACATCATGGCCATGGTGATGTCACAACATTGTGACATCATCAGTTGAGTTGGTATCTGTGCTCTGATTGGCTGAGGCTACTGTTGAGTATCGATCAACTGAGTGAAGTTCAGCTTTCTTTTGAGTTACAATATGGGGTATAGATAAGACCAAATGGTTGTATGGTGGTATTTTTAGATGTACTTCCACTCGTGAAGATATCCTGAGTCCTCTGTACCCACTCGTGCTGACGCACTCGTGGGTACAGAGAACTCAGGATATCTTCAACTCGTTGAGTACATCTCAAAATACCACCATACCCATTTGGTCTTATTATAAAGTCAAATTTACTAATTAATATAAAGAAAAAACAATTGCTTTGTCGTCAGAACAGGTTGAATGGCTTTCAAATACCACAGTCGCTTAACTTCTTCAGGTATAATTTGTAAATTTTTTAAATCAAAATTTGTCAATTTTGTCGTAAGAGTGACTTGGTCGGTGATATGCTCCAAATTTTCTCACTTTAACAAAATATTTGAAAGAGTTTGAAATATAACTGGCACTTTGCCACAATCACCTTATATAGTGAGCATTTCCAGCCATTTAATCAGTCATCAAACCGGATGCAAAAACACAGAAAACCAGACATGTCTCGAAAAGCAAAATATAATGAAGTACATTTCTTTACAACATGATTAAATTAGATGCAATTGACCAATTAGACAGCAGAAAGTGATAAAGAAATAATAGGGAAAAAAAGCAAAATGTACCTGAGCTTAATGAGGCCTGATGTGGGTGGATTGGGGAAATGAGATAAGTACATGCAATACAAAGACAGAACAGACTCTCTATAAATTACGAGGCAACTCAGCCTACCACTACCACACCGCAAAAATCAGATGAACTGAGTCAGCTTAAATGATTGAGTGAGATGGTTGCAAAAGTTGTTTGAGCTGTCATAGCTTGTTTTTTTCACCTGAGATAAGCTGTCTGTTTGAAGGCTGTTACAATTTTGCCTGATATGTTAGGGATGTGACCAGGGCATTCTGTGCATTTGTATAAGTTTGAGCAGATCACCAAGGCAGCAAGTAGCCTGATTTTATAGAGGTGTTATAATTACCATTCTGGTGCAAGTTGTGACGAGAGATGGTGTTATGTGCTCAAGAATATAGTATATTTCTTCAGCTATTTAGAAACTCATGTGCATTAAAGGAAGCTAAGGATACTACAAGATGGGAACAAATAAGCGCTTGCAGTTTCTGCAACTATAAATCATTTATAACAGAGCCTGTGTATCTTGCAAAATACTGAGCAGCCTCTTTTGACTCTTCTGAAACCTGACTATGCTACCAGAAGCATCCAATGACAGGTAATAATGCAATAAGGGTGCTCGCCAGCCTGCGTCCATCAGTTGTATCTGATGAGTGTGTCACGAGAATCGTGTGCTTCCCATATATATATCAGATTCGCAGGCTCCAGAGTCCTAACCAAGTATATTGCCATTTTTTTTTGCAAGTGGGAAACGGACTCTGTATTTTCACCAAAAATCCATTGCATGATTGTTTTTACTCGTATAATTGTATGGGAATTAACCTTCCGGATGATTTCTAATCTGATCTGTATGAAGTCACATTGTTTAAGTGGCAACACTAAAATTTTAAATTATTAGTCAGGTCAAATGATTGCGGGAGCTGGTTACAAATAACAAAATTCCTTTGAGTAAACATAGTTGTTGTTTTTTATCATCATTTGTCCGTAGTGTTTACTTAAGAGCTAACAGGATTTGTGCAACCATCTCACTCAATCATTTAAGTTGACCCATAATTAAAAATTATCAATGAAGGGACCTGAGTAAAACCATTTGGGGGACCGGTATGGTCCCTTGTTTTGTAGGGTTATTGCAATTTAAACAAGTATGAGTTGCTGTGACCACTTGCTAAGTAGTTTCTAAGCCTCCTCTAATTGGCTGATGGTGAGTTAAGGACCAATCACTGGAAGTTAAAATGCAAGTGGCTTTGCAACTCATACTAATTTAAACTGCAGTAACGTGGCATCTGTCCTTTTATCTTTATGTCTTTATTCTTCTTGGTTGCACTGTACGGAATTGAACAATACTTTTCTTGGGCCTTGTATTATTTTACAGTCTCATCATCACAACAATATCATGCTTCGTCTTAGTCAGTCTATATATCAAACTTCACAGAGAATGTATGAAATACAGGCCAGTCCCTCGAGAAAGGTGAAAGTCATATATTCGTTGCCGACTGGCCTTGTCCTGTATATTATTCCTGCAGCAGTTTCTTTTATCCTAGCTAAGTACTCATTTATTTTTCCAGTGGTCTTGAGTTATATCTCCCAAATGAGCAGCTTCATATGTTGTGAATGCTTTTTCCATGAAATTTATTTGCTGCTCCAACTAATCTCTGCAAATTGCCCTAAAACAGCAAGTGTCTTCCAGAGCTTTATTAATGCATGTTTCTTTAACGCTTCAGGTACTTCTCATACCAGACATGTGATGTACATGTACAGTCACCAAATCTGTTTATAGCTGTTTATGCCTATAATGTCACATCAAGACTTCTGATCCATAACCTATGTTATATTGCAATTGAATTGGTTTATTGGTCAAAATTTAAGATTTATTGCTAAACTACATTGTTTGGTACAGAGCAAACAGTGTACAGGATAGATGATAAACTGACAATTTTGTGCTGGAAGAATAGCTGTGCAACATTCAACAAGCTAAATAACATGTATATAATTATATACATACATGTATTAGACTGGCGGGATTTCTGAAATATGTGGATGGTACGAGCATTTTGGGGTAAAAGTCGGGAACCCATCTGTTTAGCATATTTCAGGTATGCCGATTCCGAAAAAACCGGTTCCCAAGCGATATTCCGGGTCCTTCACCTCCTAATTTGCATAACAAAATGGCCGCCAAATTACCAATTTTTTTATCGTTTTAAAGCAGTAACCTTCAATATACTACTGTTTAGGAAAGCAAAAAAGGCAAACTAAGTGGCTCAATCCATGTTATGAAGACCAAGGAATACTCACACCATTTTAGAATCAATTATATAAGTTTGATGGTCATTGATATGCAAATTAGTAGCCGCCATTATACAAAAATGCCTTTTCTTCAATAACTTCCTTACTAATCAAGCAAATTTAACAAATTAAAGTTCTATACCAATGTTTTGAAGGTCAATGAAGATGATGAAACCATCTATTAAGTCATAACACTCATCCAATATTAATTATGCAAGAATAATGGTCATTAATTTGCCAATTTGTGATGAAATATTACGGAAAATAACAATCTTCTTAGTATGTCTTCTCTGCTAATCCAGCAAACTTTAAAACTAAAGTGCTTTACCAATATTTTGAGAGTCAATGAAGATAATGTAGTTATTTATAAAATGATAACACTAATAAAATATTAATTATGGAAAAATAATAGTCATTAGTATGCAAAATAACGATGAAATATTACAGAAAATAAAAAGTTTTTTCATATCCTCACTGCTAATCCAGCCTACTTTACATTTAAAACTTCAGTACCAAAGCTGAAATAGTCAAAGGATATTGAATGTATCTATAAAGTCATGACATTCATAAAGTATTAATTATACAAGAATAATCGTCATTTGTACATATATATATATATATATACTAATAAGCAAAATGTTTTTCTTAATATCTGCCTTACTAATCCAACAAATTTAGCAAATAAAACTTCCATACCACTGGTTCAAGGGTGAAAAACTCATTGTGGAAAAAGGTGTCTCTCCAGAATTTTCAGGAACTCAATGCATGATGGCACATGCCAGCCTTGAAATTCAGCAAAGGTCCCATCATATCTTCCTGATTGGGTGTATCAAGATGATATCATATGCATTATTGGAAGATCCCTCAACTCAGAAATTAAGTCACCTTGGTAATCCCAATACGCAAAAATATTCTGAGGCAATACTGACACTCCTACTATAATAAAACTGCTACTTTCCCCCTATAACAGTGAATCCTACACACAGAGCAGACAGTGTATTCATTTTTTTAATAATAAAAAAATGTTGATGTGTGCATGGAACACTGGTAGTGAGAGATCAAGGTAGGGATGGTCAGGAGATATTCTAATAGGACCACTTGATGGAGACAATTGCGCGACAAGGGAGGAGGAGTGTACCAAGAGAAACTGGGAGCAAGCAGGCCTGGGAAAGAGGAGTCATTTAGTCAGCTAGGAGTAGCCAGATAGTTATTGAAGAACCACTCTGGGGGAGGAGGCAAGAACTAGTGGAAGCAGACAAAAGAGGGGAGAGCCGATGGGTAGGAGGCAATGCAGGGAGGAGGAAACCAATATCAGGAAGGAGCTAAGAAGTAGACAGTGAAAGGGGAACAGATGAGCTATTGAGTAGGAGGCAGGAGTTAGGCAGGAGGCAGGAGTTAGGCAGGAGGCTGGAGTTAGACAGGAGGCACAGGAGAATGCAGATATCGTGAAGGAAAAAGAAAAATGAGCAGATAGGTAGGAAACACAATTTGACAAAGCAAAAGCTGTTGGAAAAACTTGGGATCGGGCTGAGTGGGAGAACACAGAAGTCAGAGAGAGGAGAGAATGGCTGTTGTTGAGGCAAGAGCTAGGAGGAGGCAGTCAGGAGCTATCAGGCAGAAGGGGAGAGCTGGGAGGGAGGCGGAAAGGGAGATTATGGAGATTAGGGTCACTGGAAAGGATGGAGAATGCGATGAAGGAGGCAAGAGCTAGAGATGAGGCAAGATCTTGTGAGAGGAGGCAAGAGTTACCTATTGAGAGAGAAGAGCCATGAAGAAGGCATAATATTATTGAGTTTTCAAATTTGTTTGCTGCATCTGATCCCACGCAGAATACCAAATAATAACAATTTGAATTGTTATACCCTTCTTTATTTTACTCATAAACTTTCATGATGACTGTTTAATTCGAAGCATTTAATATGTGTATGACATTCAAACTTTACTAATTTGGACACTACATAAAATGATAATACAGTGATTCTATGTCTTTTATGGGGGAATTGGTGCTTCAGATTGCTCAGAAGGCATTTCAGGCCATGAGACACTGCTGAATAATTGCCCCAAAGCAGAATTCCAGCTACAGCCCTGATCTTCCTCGCTAATCCAGCAAACTTAACAAACAAAACAGATTTAGGGATATCACTGATATTATTATGTTTTGAATGAGTTCATGACCTGTATTGACCTTTGAAGTATTGCAGACTAACTTTGAAAAAAATAAAATTGTTGGAGGACTTCATTTGCTTAAGTTTGCTTGATGCGTAGGAAAGGTATAAGAATACACTTTTTTTGCAGTTATATGACACTGCTAATTTACTACTGACTGCAGGTCTTGCATAACTAATATCAGATGAATGTAAGGACTTTGTCAATGACTTCTTCATTGACCCTTAAAATTTTGGCATATACATTTTATTGTGTAAAGTTTGCAGGATTAGCAGCATCAATGTAACGAAATCTATTCTTCTGAAATATGTCATGCTAATTAGCATACTAATGACAATCGTTTTCCATAATTAATATTTGATGAGAGTTATGACTTTATGAATAAGTTCATTATCTTCATAGACTTTAACACATTGGTATAGGCCTTTAATTTGTAAAGATTCCTGGATTAGCAGAGACGACACTGTGAAGATTGGTATTTTCTGTAATATTTCATCGCTAATTAACATACTAATGATCATTACTCTTGCACAATTAATATTGGATAAGTGTTATGACTTAATAGATGGTTTCATCATCTTCATTGACCTTTAAAACATTGGTATAGAACTTTATTTTGTTAAATTTGCTTGATTAGTAAGGAATTTATTGAAGAAAAGGCATTTTTGTATAATGGCGGCTACTAATTTGCATATCAATGACCATCAAACTTATATAGTTGATTCTAAAAATGGTGTGAGTATTCCTTGGTCTTCATAACATGGATTGAGCCACTTAGTTTGCCTTTTTTGCTTTCCTAAACAGTAGTATATCTAAGGTTACCGCTTTAAAACGATAAAAAAATTGCTAATTTGGCGGCCATTTTGTTATGCAAATTAGGAGGTGAAGGACCCGGAATATCGCTCGGGAACCGGTTTTTTCGGAATTGGCATACCTGAAATATGCTAAAAAGATGGGTTCCCGACTTTTACCCCAAAATGCTCGTACCTCTTTAAATAAAGCCATTTTTCAAAAATCCCGCCAGTCTATATTACATGTCTTAAGCTATTACTAATGGTTGCCATGAGAGAAATGGTAGAAAATAGAAACTGATTAATCATCATCCTCCAAAAATGTGACATATCTTTGTTGTATGCATTTTACCCAGGGTTAAGAAAGTGCAAACTCTTGAAGCTTAGAGCCATCGAAGCATGTTTGATACCTGAGCACACATTTGCTTATTTGGTCCATTGACCATTGTTTATCTTGTGAAGTCTTGCCGACAAACTAACACAGTTTCATATTACAGCTCTCTGGACTGGACAATAGGTCTGGTATATATTTCATATAGACATGATGCTTTCAAAGATAAGACACTTGGCACTAAAAACCACAACTAACCATTGCTACTATATATCTAGTTTCAGTAAAAAGGTAAAAAAAAACTCAAGATTTTATTGATACACATATGTATGTAATTTCGTTTGAATACAACATTATCTCTGTGGTTCTCATTTTGAATTATCACATTGACAATGAAGTTTATCACACATCATGGGTTTCTTTTCCTTGAAACATCAGACACACTAAAAGAATGTAATACATTTCATGGACAAAGATCTGTGAACAAAAGATAGCACATGATGAGTTCTAAAATGTAAAGAGACAACAGGAAACATTGGTTAATGTTACAATAACATGCCATTTGCCTGTTCACTCCTGCATTCTAACATGTTGTCATTTGTTTGTGGGGTGAATTGCAAGGTGGCTTTTTTACCTCCATGAAATAGCATTTGTCCCTTGTCTTCATCGTTATTGTTTTTTGTATGCATATATGACTAACGGGAATGTCATTTTTCTGATAAACTGTATAGATGTTAGGAAATAATTGATGAATGCCTAGATTCATTAATAATCATACTGAAAATGTTGACCCTATTAATCAAATTGGACAGTAATCAAAGACACCATTCCACAATTATCGAGGGTAGATTTTGCTGTCTGTTTTCTGGTTCATCTCAGAGAAGTTGTTAAAAGCGAAATAAGAAGCCGTAAAGCAAAACCAAGCCTTAAGCTGAAGGCACAAGCTTGAACCAATTAATTCAAATGCCTGAGTAGAAAGTAATTAACTGAAAGAATGTAGTAGAGGCAGTTGTGAAAGGTGAATTAATTACTTGCAGAGCGAGAATGTTGAAGGAAATCGTCTTAATTAGTCTCAGTACGATCTTTGTCAGGTCTTAGCAGTAATCAGCAGCGACAAGGTTTGTGGCAGAGTCGCTTTGTGTGGATGTCAATTAAGATACGTTTAACATCCTGTCGACATGCTGTGTACATCCTGAGGTCCCTGGATCATCATTGCAATGTTTACAGTCAGTCAGTAATCTCAAATCATTTGTTGTCTGTTTTGCTCGCATCATTCAGCTGAAACAGCTGCTATGTACAACTTATACTCTGATGAGTTTTCGTCTTGCTATATTTCCGAATTGCTGCAGTTGCAAATGAGTTCCTAGCTCAGCACTGAAAGGTACACTTGAGCACACAATACCAGCTCTTAGCATGATGTTGTACTTCCCTCCGGGCTATATGCATAGTTTTGTCTCTTAATTGTGTTATTTAGTTGGCTACTTACTGACTTGTTGATCTACTCAAACTTATCCAATTATCTCACCGTAACTATATTTTTAAAACTAATTTAACAACATGACTCTTCTGAAGCATGTAAATTACTATATTGTATGTACAAGCAAGGCAACCATGTTTGTAGCATAATCATATTGAAAGTTGGGTAAAACATTTGACTTAGGTCAAATTTTTCACTTTTCATTTCCAAAACTGGCTTTTAGACTCCAAAATTCAGAGTACTGAAAATCCCTATTGGATACAAATTATTGAGATTCTGAATGAGAAATCAAGCCAACCTGCAAAACATATGCAAAATTAGGTATTTGTTCATGGGTGATATTTTCACTATTTCAAGCAATGGATAAAGAAAAAAATAATAATGTTTTCGTTAGACTGTTTCACTGTAATTTACATCCTCTACATCATCGTTGTGTCCTCCTACTGTACTAACTATCCTGTTAAGTTAAGAATTGCAGGACGTAAAACTTCAATTACATATAATTATTTATCCTTGCATTCGGAGACATTCATTTGAAAAGGTCAACTGGGTAAATTACTGTTGTGTTCATCCATTTTTCCAAGGTATGCTGGTTCCAGTAACGACACAAATATTATTCCATAAATTGGAGAAATAATTAGCTGGTACTGCTGAGCAGCCAAGATGCCATTTAGTCCTTGATTATCCACTGGTGCACATGAGTTAGGTCTGTTGCTGCAACTGACTTCATTAGCTACGCAGTTCCTCAGGTCTTGAGACCATGAACTATGTCAAGCCAGAGCTTGGGCAATCATGGAGAAAATATGAAATGCTGAAATAACATAAGAAGCAGTAGAGCATTTTGTGTCATATAAAGTTCTACCTGATATATGTATGGAAGTTTTCTTTGAGTAGGTATACAATATCACAGTTGTAAAGTATTTTCTGGCACCATAATTATCTCATACTGAATGGTTTGCAAAAATAAAAGACATCCACAAACATTGACTCACAAATTGTTTTTGATGTGAGAGTCTCAAAAAAGAGAGATGTATCAGCAGATGACATCGGGACACTGAAGGATTAACATTAAGCTTCAAATTTCCATGTTGACAACTTTGACACAAATGTAGCTGTCTCTAATTTATAGACTGTATGCATGGTCTTCTTATTGCATGCACCCAGCTCATTGTTCCCCAACCACTGCCATTTTTCTCTTGGGCCAAATCATGGTGAAATCATGGTGAAATATAAAAGGCCAAAATCATCACCTTACAGCCGCAATGAAATATTTTTTGAAAATTCCCAAGGTCAAGGAATTCACGGAAAAATCATTGATCAATGAATGAATAGCAACAGTACTGATGCATGTACGTGTATCACTGATTCGCTGATCGTTGACCAGACAACACGATATCTGGTACATGTTATTCTAAAGGGCAGCATTTTTGGAAGAATTCCCCTGTAGAATACATTTCCAAAAAAAAAGCACATTCAGTTCAATGTCTACAAAACGGCTGTAAAGAGCTGCACAGCTTATTTGAAAAGGAGCTTTCCTTTGTTCATGAACTTCTCAGTAGGCCAATTTTGAAATTCTGCTATTCGGAGGCAGGCTATTCCCAGTTCTACAACTTGTTTCTCACGCACTGGGTGTTACTGATCTTCTTTATATGTATACTTGTCTCACTTTTCACCATCCACCCACATTGAGTCTCGCATCCGGCCTCATTAAGCTCAGACATGGTTCCTTCCCTTACTTTTGTTTCTTTCTGGGGCTGCCTGTCTCCCGTCTAATCAGAAAATCACATCTTATGTTGCACTGCATGAGCTGAGCATTTGTCTTCCATTCCTCTCCTTGTTTCTGTAGTTGATATCAACTGGCACACTGCAAAGTTGCACATAATTGTTAACATATCAAGCAGACAAACAGTAAGGCTAGGAATTAAAGATCATATTCAATCTGTCAATTTATGGGGATAACCGTCTAAGACCTTTTGCTGGCAATCAACTCTTCAGGAGTTATGTCCAAATGCAGAAATGGCTCTGAAAAGCAATCCTGACTGCATGAGTCAATCATTCTCGTTTGACTGGACAACATCCACCATTTCACTTCTCAGGTTTTTGGTGCTTAAGGTTGTACCCACTGCCTGGATAGTACTTCTCAATATATTGGACTGTATCCAATATGGAGAAGTACCACTACCCAGTAGCATAATATAATATGTTTTGCATGATTCTCCCATATCAACCTCCACGCAAAAACAACATTTAATAACTATTAAATACAACAAAATTGAAGTTATGCTACTTATGGGACACCTACGATATATTACTTATTGTATCATGATTTCTATGTCCTAACCATGCCAAGAAATGCACATTATCCATGCTACTTACACCAAGTTTCAAATAGCCTTGAGTTATATCTCCCATTTTTAGAACTGAGTCACATTTTCAGGATGCAATGCATTAGAAGCCATCTTCTCCTTTCATGTATCCATGTAGATAATGCATTCTCCTTGGCAGATATAGTATTGTCTTCTTGATTTTGATAGGGAACTTCTAAGATGCGTACTAATATTGCACAGTGACTAGGGATGCAAAGGCCGGGAAAATTTCCGGAAATATTGGAAATTTACCAGGGAAAATTTCCGGGAATTTATTCTTGCGGGAATATTGGGAATTTTCAAATAAATTGCTTAAATCTTTATATGTTTGTCATTAGTCCTGTGGATAGTGATCATTTGAATGTCTGTCATTATCTTTTGATAGCCAGAATATGGCTTTTAGGTCTTCCTGGATATCAAGGTTGCATACATACGTCTGGTAACGAGGGTCAAGTCTGATTTTAGGATTTTTTTTTGCTTTGCAAAAATCTGAATTATTCTAAATTTACAAAAGGAAACCTTGTTGAACAAGTCAGATACTTTTTGCACAAGCCTATTCATTGAGGGACAGTGCTCAGGAAAAGTCAACCATAATAAATGGGCCATCACACATTTCGGGCACAGTTTTCAGATAGAATTTTTTTTTTCGAAGTTGGGACTTGTGTTAACTTGTTGGAAATAAAATTTCTAAAATTTTAGTGCTGCTCAAAATACGGGAGGACGTCTCCAGAGGGACTATTCGGTGCAGCCAAATTTTCGCTGTGGTATCTCTCTCAAAGAGTCTTATAGTTTATAATTACTTCATACCTAAATGAATATTCCGATTTCAGTATGATAATAATGAAATTTTATATTCTGCTAGAGAAAACCTGGAAATTTACAAACCTGTTTGATGCTGAGGGTTATATTTATGATTTTAATTTTAAATTCCAATTAAAGGATGTTTGATGAACACTTTTATATCAGAAGTCAGAAGCACAGACCCAAAAGTGTTTGACTTTGTCACTGGGCTATACAGCGCATGGATATATATAGTCTAGCACTTCTACGCTTTTGACTTCTGCTGCAAATGTAATTAAAATTGCTCAAAATTTAGGTATTTAGCGGGTATAAAACTTCCTTTGCCAAACTGGTAAGGAGGCAATATCGCCAATTATATATGTCATCTTCTTAATCACAATCACATCAGCAGAAAGCAAGGTCTCAATTAGGATTTTTCTTGACATTTTTGAAAGTCTCAGAGTCTAAATTTGTTGTTGCACAAATATGAATTTATCTCATGCAATACATATTTCTAACATGATGAAGGACACAGACCTTAATTGTGAACATTTTGTAAATTTGTTCAATATCTTGTTCAGTGGGTGTCTTTTTGTTCGAAAGTGCAATTCGTGTTTGTCCTTAAAATTAGAAAATTATTTTGCATCTCAAAATTAGTTGCAAAGACCTCCATAATTTGCTGCATACATTATAGACTTTGATAAAATAAGGTGTTGAGTGTAAACTCACAGCTTCAACAAGCTCTTGTTATCCGATCCAGCTATATTCCCAGAAGTTTCTCAATTAATCGCGTAAATTTCCGAATATTTCCAATGTTTCCGAATATTCCCATAAATTCCCGTAAATTTCCGAAAATTTCCATGGAAAATTTCCCTAACGAAAATTCCCGGGAATTTTGCAACCCTAACAGTGACCAAAAATGCATAGTGAAACAGTGCAAATTAATTCTAGCCACTGGAAAGTCAGATACAACTGATTGCAAAGGCTGACAGACACCCTTACTGCACCAATGTTAATACCTGCCATTGGGATGCCTCTAGTCCCACATAAAGGTTAGGCTGCGATTATATCACAGGTTTGCCAGAATTGTGCAATTGATAAAAGTTCTGTGCATTTCCCCTTTTCTTTTTAATGAAGAATACATATTGGGTTAACTGAGAGTGGAAACTATACCAAAATGAGCTATCCAATTTCATGGCTTAAATAGAACTGCTATTTTTTGATTCTGACAATTATTCAAGACCAAGAGAAATTTCAGTTATAGTCTGAATTACGGTTTTCGTTCAGTCCCGATGTTGAACAGGTCATTTTTTGAAAATCAAGACAAGTATGTCTATATTTATTTCACATGAGAATATAGACTACTGCCTCCAAGATGACCATAGTGCCTGTCTGCTCTAGGCCAAACTATAGGAACCTTTCTTGGATATGCTCCAAGTTTCCTTTATTTGATTTGTTTCATATGAAAACTTTTAATTCAGTGCAGCACACTGAAATCTTGTAAAGTGTAAAAAAAAACATCTGAAAGACTCCAGACAGCAAGGATATTTAATTCTTTACCCCAGACTTTGGAAGTGATTGCCAACATATGTCAGAGAGAGGTCAGTGTGACTGGCTTTGTCCATACCAGAGAGAGACTAGGATAGGATCTTCCACATTCTACTGAATCACCTTTCGTGCAAGGTTGTGAATAGAATTCTAGCTAATCCAAGGTCCTTCTGGGCTTTGTGACTTGTATTCGACACAGGAACTACACAAGTCAATGGAAATCAAATTGAAGCGTATAGTTTATCCTGGATCTACAATGTCCTAGTGTGCTTAAAATGGTACTGTGGCATTGATGCAGTTGGGAAAGTTTTAAGTGCAGTGAGAAGAACTTTTGGAGGTTCTTGAATCAAAAGTCTAATCTCCATTTTCATTAAACAATCTGATCTGAATGGGTGCGCGCAAGGTCATTGGTCAGTCAATGCTAGACTGTGTTTTCAATTCATTCCATGTCCTAAATAAAACAGAATTTGTCTTTGTCATTACAATTTATTAAACATCTCTATGCAGCATAGAAGTGCACACAAAGGAATCTCTATGCAGCATAAAAGTGCACACAAAAGGAATTACTAGAGTTTTTATTACATTTTTGCTTTGACCAGACCAGTGATTGTCGTGTCTGACTGTCTGATCCAAGACTCAAGTTTCGGTGAATAGAGTTGTAACTGATTCAAATACTTTGGGGGTTTAGGCAAATGCCAGTGTAATGCAAGTTAAAAGAACCAATGAAGTCAATATTAGAAATACAGTTCTGAGTAAAACAAAAAACATTCACAAAAGTTGCTAAAAGTGTTACCCAAAAATTAGTAGAGTTCAAATAGATGCTTCAATCTCGATTTCCAGAACTTCTCATAACTTCATCTCCAGAATCGTTGTTATTACATTACCTGACCTCATTGCTATTCCATTACTTGGCATTGATCAGTCTCTCTGCCAGTATATATGTAGCTAGAGGTCTGTATTACTGGCCACAGATATAATTGATAGATGCTGCATTCTTCCCAACTAGTGAATACTAAAATATTATTCTTGCTTCAGTATTCAGTATTGGTTTTTTTAACTTCTGAAAAGTTACAGAAAGTTTGAAACAAAATGTAAATCTCTCTCCCACATGTATTGAACATGACAGGCGCAGTCTGTATTCAATCTAACCAAAGTATAAACTGTACAGTATTCCCTTGAGACAAGAGAGTTGAATGCGAGCTCCACCATTCCAGTGTTGTAGCCTGGTCCTTTCAGGGCATTGCATCTGTAAATATTTCCAGACCAAGATGGCTACATCATGCGTCCATCAAAATAGAAACTTTGTTCGAATACAAAAAGAAAGTATTATGTGACACATAGAAATACATGTATGAGCTTTTTCTGTAAAATCCTAAAGGTTTAGAGAGCAATCATGCAGGGTATAAAATAAGCATGCAACGATCCCAAAATGTGCATTGATCAACCTGAAATGTGCAGGGATCAATCTGAATTTGTGCAGTGATCAATTTCACCCTTCAATGGTAAATTATGGTGAACTGCATAAAGCTCACAATATATATATGTTCAACAAATGTAATACTTTTGCCTGCCTTGTTGATAGTTTTGGCTGCTTGATAACTCAAAGACAGTCCTGAGTCACTGACTCACTGGTTTGTCGTTCATTAAATTTTCCAGATACAATGTCATGATGTAAGAAGAATATATTCTTGCTCATGGATAGCTAAATATATAAATCTTGAAACATTGCCTCAGGGCACAGGCATTACAATTATTCACAACACTTCTGCATGATAACATGTCAAAGAAAAACTATAGACCAATAAGCATCTTATCATCTCTCTCTAAAATATTTGAAGGCATTGTTTGTGACCAAATGATGTCATACTTTGATAATATTCTCTCACCACTTCTTTCAGCATACCGTAAAAAATTTAGTTGCAATAATGTACTGATCAACTGCACTGAAGAATGTACTGATCAACTGCACTGAAGAATGGCACTTGATGATGGGGATATTGTGGCCACAGTGCTTATGGATCTTTCTAAGGCCTTCGTCATCCGAAAAAGCTGAGGTGGCTCCTGGGAACGACTCTGATCATCCGGGCCCAAGTGGAGCCAGTACAGCACCTGTTTCAACGCGGAGTCAAACGGAGGGTGAAACAGATGAACCCAAGAAGGGAGAAAAAGAAGATAATGTGTCAATGGACTGGATGAACTATACAACTGAAATGGATGATCACCAACCATCAGATTGTGTTGTCGTTATCGGTGACTCTAATGTGATCGACTTCTATCCAGATCCAGATGAGAAGAGTGCACAATTTTGGACTGAAGTGATCCATGACACAGACATTAAAATTGAAGACACTGTTAAAATTTTCAGTGACAAAACAAAAGTGAATGTTGATGATGTGAAAGTGATCTTGATCCATGTTGGTGCTGATGACTTTGATAAAGTGGTGCCATCTGATGTTAAGCTCCTTGCTGATCAGTACCGAAAAATGGTAGATGAACTCCAAAGTAAATGCAAATTTGCAAGAGTGATGGTTTCTAGTGTGCTTCCAAGGGCAAAGCAGAATTTATATCAGCAAGAATTTGAATCTGTGAACAAAGAAATTGCAGAATTCAATGAATTGTTGAAGGCCTTCTGTCAAAATGATCCTGAATTGACCTTTCTGGATAATGATGAAAGTTTCATCTATGTGTTTGGTGTCCGTGACCATCTATATAGAATCCATGATGAAACAGGGACTCATCTTGGCAGCAAGGGCCTTGATGCACTTGGAGCTATTTTCAGTGAAGCAGTTGTAAATCTGTATTACAAAACAAAATTGCAGCTCGACTATGATGTTCAAGTAGAGACTTAAACTCTACACCCCAATGGATAACTCACCACCCCTTTTAACACTAATCTCCATCAATGCACGTGGGCTTAGAAATAAAGAAAAACGATTGTCTTTCTTCTATTGGTTGAAAAGTCTAAGTGCAGACGTATATTTAATACAAGAGACCCACTGTCACCGTGAGAAAGAAAAGCTTGATTGGTCAAAAGAATGGGGTGGTAAGGCTTTCTGGTCAAATGGAACTAGTAATAGCAGAGGAGCTGCAATTTTGTTCAAGGATAAATATACTTGCAATGTTACTAATTTAACACATGATGAAAATGGAAGATTTGTAAAATGTGTTGTTACTTTGAATAATACGTCTTATAATATTGTAAATGTATACTGCCCTAATATTGATTGTGAGAGGGTTGAATTTTTTGGAAAGCTGAAAAACATTCTTGAAAAAGATATGGATAACCTGATTGGAGGTGACTATAACTGTGTACTTGACAACAAGATAGATAGATTGAATTGTGCAACAAAATCTGACGTAGGGCAAGTGGAATTATTAAAGCTCATTGATATTTATAATTTAGAGGATATTTTTAGACGGAGAAATCCGACAAGTAGGGCTTATACTTGGAGGGGTAGAAACCGAGCTTCTAGAATAGATTATTGGCTTATTTCTAAGAGCATGGACTACAAATTAAGCAATGCTTTTATAAAAAACTGCCCCTTTTCAGATCATGATGCCGTGGGTATTTCATTTAAAACAACTGAAATCTGTTATGGTAAAGGAATATGGAAAATGAATTCAAGCACTTTAGATTCCGAAATATTCTCTGTCGAATTTGGAGACCTCTGGTGTCAGTTGAAAACAGAGAAAAGTAATTATACTAACTATAGATTTTGGTGGGATGTTGTTAAGAAAAGACTGAAAGAACTTCTGATTGATATATCGAGAAAGAAAAAGGAGGCTGATAAAATGGAAGAGATGGAATTGAACAGGCAGATAGTAAACCTGCAGTATAGAAAAGATAAGGGAGAAGATGTTGATTTGTATTTGGGAGAGAAAAATAAGCAGTTGCGAGATTTGTATAAGAAATCTGCAAAAGGTGCATATGTAAGGTCGCGGGCACATTGGATGGAGCAAGGAGAGACATCTACAAAATATTTTCACAATTTGGAGAAATGTCGTGCAAAAGATAAATTATGGGATGTGATTTATGATGAAAATGGTCATGAAGTGAGAGGCATAAGAAATATCATGTAAGTACAAACAAGGTACTATCAACAACTATAGTCAGGTCGTGAGTGGAGATGACTCTGATTTTTTATTTAGACACAAGCAGTTAAGTGATGCTAACAAGACTAAGTTAGAAATGCCTTTTGATAAGTTTGAGTTGAGGAACGCCATTTTTTCTATGAAAGATAATAAAACGCCTGGACCTGACGGTATAGGTATTGAGTTTTATAAAAGTTTTTTTGATGAAATTTCAGATGAACTGATTAAATTGTATGAAGATATATTTGATCATGAAGAACTATGTCACACACAATACTTGGCAGTTATTCGGCTGTTGTACAAAAAAGGTGACCGCAAAGATCTAAAGAATTGGCGTCCCATTTCTTTACAAAATGTTGATGCTAAAATTCTCTCAAAAATGTTAGCTAATAGACTGAAGTCAGTTCTAGATGATATTATACATATTGACCACCAAGGGTGTATACCTGGAAGATTCATTGGTAAAAGTATCAGGCTCATCCAGGATGTAATGAATGAGACAGACGATGAATCAGTTATACTCTTGCTTGATCAGGAAAAGGCTTTTGATAGGGTGGAATGGAAATGGGTGATGAAATCTTTGGAAAACTGGTTTTGGAGAAAATTTCATGAAATGGATAAGGATTTTATATAAAAAACCAAAGAGTGCTATATTGGTTAATGGATACCTGTCCAACTATATTACTGTTTCTCGGGGGATCAGGCAAGTCGATGCTCTCTCAGGGCTATTGTATATTATTCAAGGGGAACATTTGGCTGAAAAAATTAGAATGAATCAAGATATACAAGGAATATTAGTGAGAGGTCACAATAGCAATGTTGAAGTTAAACTTAGTCAATTTGTGGACGACACTACTGTTTTCCTTAAGCATAATAGCATGGTTGAAAATCTGCTCGAAATCATTGACAAATTTGGTATGTTCTCATGGTCAAGATTAAATCTTAGCAAATGTAAGGCTTTGGTTTGTAACAGGGATAACACCACTTTTGAATCAAAAATACAAATTACTGTCGGACCTGAAAAAATTCTGGGTGTTTATATTGGAAAAGACTTGAAATATGAACATTTTTTAAATAAGAAATTAAGGAAGCTAGAAGACTTGTTGCTACTGTGGAATATGAGAAATCTGTCCTTAACAGGGCGCGTATATGTGTTAAAAAGCATTGCACTGTCATCTCTTTTGTATGAGGTAGAGGTTCATGAAATTAGCGGTTATTTGATGAAGAAATTGACACATATTGTATTTAATTTTTTGTGGAAAGGCAAGCCACCATCAGTACGTAGAGAGATCTGCTGCCTACCAATTAGATATAGCGGTCTCAATATGTTTGATTTGGCAACTGTAATCAAAGCTAAAAGAATTAATTTCGTTATCAGAACCCTGAAAGGGGTTACTGAAGAACACTGGAAAATGATATATTTCAGAAGTTTTGACAAAGCATTTGACATTGATTTCTTTCTTCTTAAAACAACAGATAGTAGTGCTTTGGTGAATAAAGCTAACTTTCCACAATTCTATAAGGAATGTATTTTAAACTTTCAAGAGTTTCTCAGAAAAAGTTTTTTGAAACTATGGATGAAATCTTGTGGAGCAATTCCAAGGTTCGATTTTTAAATGAAAGCATTGCTTGGTCTTTTTGGTCAAAAAGAGGGCTAAAGTCAGTCAGTCAAATCATCAGTCCTCAAGGAGATTTAGATACAATCAATATTGAAACTCATTTAAGAGACTATGCAGGGAAATACTTTGAAATACCTAAATTAAGAAAGAGCATTCCAAATGAATGGAAAAGAGCTAACAACTATCGGGAAAGAAGAAAAGTAACTGAATTGTCCACAAATGAGTTCTTGAGTACTATGGTGAATATTGACATAAATAGAAAGGTCAAACTTGAAAATTTGACAAGTAGATTAATTTATGAAATTTTGATGAATAACAGAGATGTTAAAGTATGTAGTTTTAAGTACTAGGAAGAAAAGTTAAATTTATGTTGTGAATGACAAATGGCAAGATTATTTCGAAATGTGTGTTTTCAATGAATTATTGCCTAGACACATTTCCGATTTCAATTGGAAAGTATTCCATGGTGTTTTAAATACTGAAAAACGGCTTGAACGTATGAAATTGTCAAATGGAAAGTGTGTTTTTTGTGACCAGATAGAGACAATTCACCATATGTTTGTTGACTGTATTGATTTAAATGTCTTTTGGAAAAATGTTGAAAACTTGGTTAAAGCTGTTCTACCTACTTTTACTATTGATAATATTTCAAAGATTTTAGGCTATTCAGAAGAATGTAAAAAAGTGGATAAAGTTTTAGTAAATTTCTTTCTCTCAATTGGACGATATGTACTATGGAAAAGAAGAAATTTAAGGAGATATGAAAAGAGAAATGAGAGTATTCAATCATGTATTAGGGCAGTTTTACGGTATTTGCACTCGACCAATTTTTCGTCTTTAAGCAATTACTCTGAGAAAAGTATGACAGGTACACAGAAATTTGTCTTGGTGTCAGTCTTGTACTACATTGAAGTATATGTGTACCTAATTTTACCTTGCTACGATACTTAGTATTGATACAGCAGGCGATTTATGACCAATTTTTGCACTTTTTTGTGTCTCACGGGCAGTTTCGCATATTTTTATGGCAACACAGAAAAGCAAATGGAGGCAGTTGTGATTCATGTTAATGATGCCTGTCTGAACCTATGTCTTGGGCATAAAATACAACAGGTTTCATGTGAATAAGTTATATACGAAAGGAGCTGGCTCCCACAATGTATAAAATGGCATGTGTCAAAAAGTTTGTCTTCGATGGACCATTTATTACTGCATATGCTGTTATGAATCAGTATCAAAGATTGTATCTACCATTTGTGTCAATTTTTTAGCTGGAGACATGTCACAAGGTAAATCAAAAAGATTCATTCCAGAATTCATACCTTGTTTTCGGAATTTGAGGCTTGAATATGATGTCAAAAAAATGTGTCCTATCCAGTACGAGGAAAAAACACCCAGGATTCGGAAGGAAAAAACAAGCTATTTGTGTTTTCTTTTCTCCATTGTGTGCCTCTACATCAATGTGACAAATGCAAGTTGAAAAGATATCCAGGCAATGCACATACATTTTCTCAGAAATTAAAATTCATTATTTCACAAAATGTCCTCTCCAGTACATCATAAGTTTCGCTCTGATTCAAGTCTTTTAACAATGGATTCATTAAAGAAAAGAACATGGCTAAAATAAATAATTTAATCAGGATGCCAAAAAAGGGTATTTGTCAATATAGAAAATAAAGATATATGTTTTTAGATTATTAAATTGCACTATTATGAGAAAATCAAACTTGAGAGTAAAAGGCACTTATTTTATGTAATATATCATTATAAATGCAATTTTTCGCAAATAACAGGGTGACTAAACAAGATAATGTGTAAATATCTTGTTTATGGAGCAATTCAAGCTGATTTTTTTTTCTGAGCCTTAATTTTGGGTCATTTTCGGTGATTTTTCTCTCTAGAACATGGTCTTTCACTCAAAGGAAACTCTATGAATTCAAATCATACAGCAACAAAACTTGACTTTGAGTTAGTATGATGCCTAAGCATTATTTATCTTGGCAATCATGTGTGTCTATTGAGACTTAAACCTTACTAAACACTCTAAAACATAAACTTTGAGAGTAAGGAATATTTAATTTCATTAATTTCGTCATAAAAATCGTTGGAAATGAAGTTTTGCCATATTTCATCGAAATTTAAGTTTTGTATTGCTTTTGGGGGTTCTATGCAACAAGATGGCTGGATTTCCATTGCAAAAATGGTTAAATTAGTATTCACATGGACATTTTTTCTGATAAACATTTTTTTCAAAAATTCAAACCTTGCCTACTTTATGGAGTGGCAATTTGGTGATAAACCAACAAATCACTTGTGTTCTTGTTGATTTATGAATCCTTAATATGTTCATTTCATGATAGCATGAAGGAAATTCTCATTTTCAAACCTTTATTTTGACCCCCCATGAGACACTTTGAGTGCAGATACTGTAAAACTGCCCATTAGTTGGTTCGTTAACGATGTGAAATACCTGACAAAAATAATTGTCTTGTAAGAAAAGATATAAGCGGTATGGTAAACTTCTGAAAGAATTTCAAAGGATTTGATTATTGTGTCCATCATTTGTATTATTGTTGTTTTCGCTGAACTTCATATATTAAATTTGATTTGGATGATATGATTTTTGGCGCCCTGTATATTATTCAATGGTATAACTTATAGATATATAATATTTTATTGTAAATATTATGGTATTATGGTTTTCTGGTAATTGTATATAATATGGGTTACACTGTTATTTTATAACTTTGAATCATTTGTAATTTATATCTATTGATTAGTATGATTAGTATTAATAATGTAAAATATCTTTCTCTTACAGTCTTCTATATTGTAAAATTTAAAATTTGTGAATTATGTATGATGCCTAACTAAAATTTTATATGTTTTGTTTTAATGATGTTACTGAATAAAAAAAAAAGAAAAAAAAAAGGCCTTCGATTCTCTGCCCCATGGCCTGCTCCTAGCTAAACTACATAGTTACGGAGTTTCTCTAAATGCATGTAATTTTATTAGATCTTATTTAAATAATAGGCCACAACAAGTCAAAATTGGTCAATATACAAGTTCATGGCAAACTCTAATTCGGGGCATCCCGCAGGGTTCCTTAACAGGACCCATGCTATTTAATTTCTTTCTAAACGATATTTTTTACTACTTAAGTACCAATAATATTTGTAACTATGCCGATGATAACACCCTTTACTTTTCTGGCCCCAATATAACATCAGTTAAACATAATATTGAAATTGTCTCCAATAAAGCCATTGACTGGTTCTCTCTCAATTATATGGAGGCCAATCCTGACAAATTCCAGGCCATGATTCTTGGCCTGGAAAATATAAATAACTTAACAATAAACATAGCCAACCATAAAATAGTTCCCGTAAACTGTGTAAAACTCTTAGGAGTACATATAGACAAAAGAAACGAAGACAAGAAGACTGGAAAGGAAAACTGAGCCCTGCCAGTCCTGCTTCCAAGATAAAAAGGAGCAGGTTTTTTTTTACCCCAAGCTTGAGTATGTCAGGAGTCTTTGCGGTTTCTTGACCTCCTCTCGGTCGATTTATTGATTTATTGAATGATTATGATATAATGATACTTTTACTTGTGTCCAAAAATAAACCTGACGGTTTTAATACATAGTCTGGAATTGACCAATGAGCTTGCATACTCCTTCAGTCAGATTGTTTCATGAAATGTGAGGTTGAACTTGACTCAAGAACCTCCAAAAGTTTTTGTCACTTCACTTCAAACTTTCTCGACTGAATTAATGCTGCAGTACTATTTGAAGCATGCCAGGACAGTTGAGAAGCATGATTAAAACTCTTCTTTTATTTTATTTCTATCGACTTATGTTCTGTCTTTATTGAATACAAGTCCCATCAAAAAGCCCCAAGGACCTTGGATTAGCCAGAAGTCCATTCACAATCTTCCATTAAAGGTTATTCGGCACAATGTAGAAGATCTGTTCGTGGTATCACTCTGGAATGGACAAAGCCAGACACACTAATCGGCTCTACATATGTTGGCATTCACTTTCAATGCATGGGGCAGAGAATTGAATATGCTTGCTGTCTGGGGGTTTTCAGTTTTTTGGCACTTGACCAGACTTGTGCGGCTGCGCTGAATGATTAGTTTACAGAGGAGATGGTATGGCAATTTTTCATACGAAACAAATACTATAAAATAAGCCTGTGGCACATCCAAGAAAGGGTCCTATCATTTTGGTGGCCAGGAACAGACAAGCACTAGGGCCATCTTAAGGTAGCAAATTTTCATGTAAATAATGTAGACCAATATTTCTGAATATACAAAAATGACCTCTTCAGTCTCAGGACTCGAAAAGAACTTCATCAACAAAAACCATAATTTCGGACTTCAATCAAAATTTCTAGTGGTCTTGAATATTTTTGCAAACATCTCAACAGAAACCCTTTTATAGCGAGAAGTGATATATTTCATTTTCGTATAATAATCGAAGTTAACATTCACCAAACCAAATGTGGATTCTTCATTAAGATAATAGAATAAAAATGGATATTGACAAGGAGAATATAAAGACTCCCCATATTTACACAGATGGGTGTTCGATTGTCCAATACTGGCAAACGTATTTTAATACAGCTGTAGCTAGCCTTACTATTATATGAGACAGAGGCAACCCCTTGACAGGTAATAACACTTGGTGAAATGTATGGGTGCAATAAGGGTACTCGGAAGTCTGTTGCAATCAGTTGTATCTGAATTGTCTGTGCCTCGAATCTGTGTTGCTTCGTGAATCGCTATATATTTTAGATAATGGAGTTCCAAACCAAAATCAAGTAGACTGTATAATCTGCCAAGTAGGCTGTATTATCTGCAGGGATATGACCGGAGAGTGGCTCCCAATGCATTGCATCCAAAAGATTCAGAGGTATGTGACTCAGTTCTGAGAAGCTTAGACTTTCTGTAGTATTAATATCATATATTTCTAATTCACTCATTCTTGTTTTCCTCATATAATCCTCTTGTTTCTTTCTTTCAACTCAGATCTAATAGAAATTAGAAATCTCATGCACTTGCAGCATAATGATCAAGTCTTTAGTTTTGGCATCTAATATGTCTATGATTGTATGTATGAGAAATGTTTATGACATCACAAAGTGACACTTGCTCTGTCGTGGCAATTTACTCACATTAGCTAGTAGCAAAAACCATCCTGACCAAGGAGCAGCAATTATATTTCATTGCAACAGCAATTGTAGGATAAAGCAGCTCATTTGGAAGATTTTACTCAATAAGACATAGAAATGATGACAAGGCAAGGAACATACGGAGTCGATAGCCAGTAAATTGAAAAATTAAGCATGATCTCTAGTAATATCTTGCCTTACCTGTCTGTCTGTCTGATATGCTCACAGTTATGTACCACTTCGAAGTGTGCCAGCTAGCATACCACTGAAACAAGGACGGGAATGGGAAACAAATGCTCAACTTGTTCAGCGCAACATAAGATGTGATTGTCTGATTAGACAGCAGACAGGTGGCCCCAGAAAGAAATAGAAGTAGGGAAAGGAACCATGTCTGAGCTTAATGAGACCTGATGCGAGACTCAATGTGGGTGGATGGTGAAAAGTGAGGCTATTATTCGTGAACATAAAAAAGACCAGCAACACCCAGTAGATGTTAAAATATTATTGGGAATAGCCTCCGAAATCTCAGGGTTGCAAAGTAGGCCTGCAATAGCCCTGCATGCTATGAAGATGGAAAATGGAAAGCTTACTTTGAAATAAGCTGTTCAGCTCTTCAACAGAAACAGACAGCAGTGCTTTTGCAATGTGCCATACACATTTGTAATCTTGTCAAACTCTTTTAAAAGTTGGTTATCTATTTATCAGTGTTGTGTGGTCCTGATCAGTCAGTCAGCGCTAGTCCGAAAAAGGCTGACCAACAACAACAATGGCTGTCTTGAATAAGTCAGTGCTACATGCATCAGTGCCTCAAGGGTAAGGTGAAGATTTTGGCATTTCATATTGCTCCATGATTGTCCAAGGTCTGCGTTGACAAAGTTCACGGTCTCAAAACTAGAATAGCCAGACGGCTAATGAAGTTGATGGTTATAATAATGTTATAATAATGATGTTAATTGATAAAGTGCTTAATAAGTCAAACTCATGCGCACCAGTGATAATCAAGCACTTAATGGCATCTCGGCAATATAGCAAATCAAATAGTCAAAGTTATGGAATGATATACTTATATTTACACCGGTTATTGAAATGTGTGTCTATTTGCAGTGGTCGAAATAGGCCATGTTATTTGGGGGGGGGGGGGGTCACTCAGTTCAAATGAGCCGTGAAAAGCGCCCAGAAGCTGAAGAGTTACAGATGCACCAAAAGTCAATTCTGGGCATTTAAAGGCATTTATTATCAAAAAAAAATCCTAATATATATAAATCACAAGAGGTTTTTGTATGCTAATTTGGTTTTACATGCTGCTTCATCCTTACACATTCAGTATTTGGGGGGTTTTTTTCAGGACCCCCTCAGGGTCCTTCTGAAAAATGTATTTGAGGGGGTCACCAGAGCATTTGGGGGGTCAAGACCCCCTTGACCCCCCCTTATTTCGACCACTGCTATTTGTACAATCAAACAAAGTAAAGTGCCCAAGTAATGTACAGCTTCCAAACTTAATGAGACATCCAAAGTCATTCCTTGCTCAAAGTGGCATTTGGTACAAATGAATAATTAGACAGCAAACAGGTGGCCTCAGAAGCAGGCAAGGGAAAAGAAAAGAAAAATGTACTTGAGCTTAATGAGACGTGGGTTGGGGAAAATGAGCTTGGTAGCGGGAACATATAATAAGAAGACTAAACACACTGTCTAGAAACTAGAGTCAGTTGCATATGTAATATATGTCACAATGGTCTCGATGGAAATTTGAAGTTTAATGTGAAACCTTCAGTGTCCCAATGTCATGTGATACAACATCTTTGTTTTTGGCCCATCACATACAAATTAATTTATTGGCTGATGCTAGTGGTTGTCTTTGCTTGAATTAAAACAAACCATTTAGTGTGGGGCAATCACTATGCACTCTAAAAAAAAATTCCGGTACAAAACTGTTTTTTTAAAATCCAAAATGGTTTTTTGAAAAATCCATATTGGTCTTTGCATGGAATTTTGGTTTTTCAAAAAAACATTTTCTATTTTAAAAACCAGTTTTGTCTCGAAATTTTTTAGAGTGTGCCAGCTCAATTAGTTACAAATGTAATGTAAAAGAGAGACCCATTGTATACTCTGCCGACCCTTAAATAATCTGTTATTTTGCCGAGAGAACTGCTATATATCATATAGAACCTTACATGGCATTAAATGCACTACTGCTTGTTACGGGATTTCAGCATTTTATATTTTCTCCATGATTGCCCAAGCTCTGGATTGACATAGTTCACGGTCTGAAGACCTGAGGAACTGCGCAGCTAATGAAGTTAGTAGCAGCAACAGACCCAACTCATGCGCACCAGTGGATACTCGAGCGCTAAATGGCATTCGAGCTGCTTAGCAGTATTGGCAAATTATTTCTCCTATTTATTGAATAACAGTTGTGTTGTAACTGTAATCAGCATGTTCTGTAATACTGAATGGATAACAATAACAGTAATCTACATATGTCCTTTTTTCAAGTAAATCGCTCTGATTGCATGGATCAATAATTTTATACTTTACATCCTGTATCCATGCACTTGGCAGGATAGTTAGGGCAGGAGGGGAAAGAGCTATCAGTTGAAGGATTTAAATCACTCTATAAAATGCTTGACAATAAAAAACTATAATTTCTTGATCCATTGCTGTGGCCGTGAAACAAGCTAGTGTGGCATTCAAAACACAAAGCAGCAATAAGTGTAATTGACTGGGATGGTCGACAGGTGGCCCCGGCAAATTATTATTATTATTATATATTATTTATTGGACCATTATTAAAGCAGTACACATGAACATATAAGACAATGGATAGCAAATAAAATGGTTGAACAAAAGACAAAAAGGAAGCTCAGTTCAATGATTCTTACATCCAAAATAGCAAAGAGTGCCTAAAGACCAATAGAATATAAAAACATCGAGCCCATGCATGCCTGGAGTCCTGATCAGCATCTCTAAGGCTTTCCAGAAACTCCCTAGGTAGCTATTCATTTATTGATTTCTTATGTCTTGATTTGTCATACGAAGTACCTGTGAATTTTACCATGAACGAGATTTTCCACGACCATCAAAAGCTCCAAAGCAACTGATTTAATATAATACTAGACCTCAATGGCAAAATGATTCCACTCACAAATGCCACAAGGAAGCAGGAGCATCCCAGATCAGTAAGCTTCAAATTTGGCAACATTTCTGGAAGTCAACCTTCAAAAAGAAAGAACTCAATAATGTCATGACACACAAATAAAAATACTTGTTATATGGATTTACAAAGCCTGTAGATTTAGAGATTTTAAAAGGTATTGGGATATAACGATAATATATGTCAAAATTGCAAAACTGAAATAAATCAAGTAGTAAAAAATTGTGTGTCACGGTAAATTTGTAAAAAAATGCATGTTTTGCAATGTGCTTTCAGCTCTATCTCAATAGCGGTACAATATAATGTTACAACCAAAAAGAAGCAATATGAAGACAATTCCCTCCCCCACACGTTGCAAGTTGAATGCCAACATAATGTGAGACTGGTCAGTGTGTCTGGCTTTGTCCATTTCAGAGTCAGACAAGGATAAGATCTTTAGTATTCCATGAATATCCCACAGAATTGCTTTTCGCCCAAGATTGTGAATAGAATTCTGGCTAATCCAAGGTCCTTTGGGTGTCTGGTGGGACTTCCGTGCCAGTGCATCTGTTACAAAAGCTACACAAGTCAATAGAAATCAAATTAAAGTGTAGTTTATCCTGGTTCTGCAACTTCGAGCATCCTCCCAAAGTACTGTGCTGGTGTTGCAGTTTGGAAATTTAGAAGTACAGTGACTAAAACTTTTGGAGATACTTGAATCCAAAGTCCAATCTCCATTTTCATGAAATGTCCAACCTGAAGTTGTGGGCAATCTCATTGGTCAATGCCTGACTATGCATTGTATATCACAACTTCATACAGTGAAGGTGTTCTGTTGTTCTGTTGGAAGGGATCTGGTCTTCAAAATTTCCATTCTGAACAAGTCACCAAAAGCTATATTGGATAGCAGTTTCAATATAGTTTTTTAATTTCAGTGCAGTGTAGCCTACTCTTTTCCTAATTAGCCTACCATAATCAGATTTGATATTGCATAAATACAGGAAATGATTTTCTTTCTGACGTTATAATGAGTAATCTTACATTATCCACTATAAAAAAACACCTGAAGAAGTACCTCCTTGTTAATGATTTAGATTTTTGTAATAACCAACAATAATTTTGTCACTTTGTAATTTTATCATTATAAATTTTTTATTCTTCTTGATTTTTTAAATGTATTTTTTTTATGTATATTAAGAGTATTATTATTTTGTTTTCAGTATATGTTATAATTTTGTTTGTTAGAAGTTCTTACTGATGTAACATAAAAATAATTTGTATTATTAACTATACGTCAATATATACATTTTTTTGTATCTTGACTTAGGAAAATTATATTGTTTATAATTGTACATGATTTATGTATTTTGCTAAATAATTATTTTCCAATAAAGAACTTGAACTTGAATGAGACCCAATCATCCATCCATGTTATTTTGATTCTTATTGATCCCTCACAGCACACTGTTCCACATGCAGACTACCTAGACATTGACATAATATATTACTTCCTTTGTTCTTGTTTTACCAAATCTTGAAGTATTCTGTAGTATATTGAATCTCTTGCTATTTCCCCAATTTATAAGTTCTGAACTTATCTTTGTCAAGTTGTAACGAACCTACATAAATCATGTATCTATCCTGCTCAAAAGTACACTCGAGTGGCATACTTCAGTATTTAAATAACTTTAATTTGTTTTTATTATTGACAAAAAAGGGTTCTGGTTCAGTCTATCTCTTGGCCAGACCAGACTTTGGTTGTAGTGCATATATATGTCTTGTCTGATTATCCTTGATCCAGGTTTCAGTGAATAGAATTGTACCTGATCTGAATTCTCTGAGGCTTCTGGTAGAACATTCGCACCAGTGTAATGGCAGTCAATAGAAATCTAGTTTGCCTGCTTCTTCGGAGACTCCACAAAGTTTCTAAAAGTGTTGGAAAGTTCAAGAGTTCAAATGGAACTTCATTCGGTGACTTGTGGATTGTACAGGTAAAAACCCTGTGACGGATGATAATAGACTATCAGGCAATACCGCTGGATATTGCCTTATTCCCCATCAATTAACGCACAAGACATTGTGTTCAGGATTGTTTCAGCATTTATTTGCATTGGGTACATGAATTCCTAAAAAAAAAAGCTACATAAAGTTTGAATGAAACACTAGGAGTGACTCCCAATAGTATTGAACATGACAGGTGCAGTCTGTATTCAAACAAACCCAAGTTTGCAGTATTCCCTTGAGACAGGAAAGTGAACTGAATTCGAGCTCCATCATTCCTGTGTGGCATTGAGTGGTCCTTCATGCCAATGCATCTGTAAGCCACTTTAGACCAATGGCGAAATATTCTGACACTGTTTTCTGTTTATACAATTCTTGTGGCCCTTATGAAATGGCTTTTTAGAAATGTATTTCTAACGTCCATCAATCGATGACACACCTAAATGAAAGTGTTTATAATACACGGAAATATGGGATAATTTATGAAATCCTAAATGCAAAGAGAATATACTTTTCTCCTGTCGATGTTGCTAATTTGTTGCGCGCCTTTTAAGTCAAAAAGAATATTAAGCAAACTGCTAACGTGTTCTTAATATGGTGCACCCATTCGTACTGGGAAGAGGACACTATGCAACACTTGCATAAGTAGCCAATACATTGTATTTCTGTGCTTATTGAATTTCCTGGATTAGCAAAAAACATGTTGAATGATTCTGAAGCCTCAGCTCAGTGACATCTTAGGAATTAAGTAAGAGGCCAGGAAAAATATTCGACACCTTAATGGATAAACAATTATATACATTGTTTATTCAAACCTGACTGTTGAAAAGCACGAAATCCACAGTTAAATTCTCAGCCTGAACTTGATTCAGTGGTCTTCCTAATGATTGAGCAAGGAGGATTTGCCATAGATTCACAAGTGATTCAGTATTATGGGCTCATGCTGGGGGCAGAGCTTTTGTGAAATAGGAATTAAAGTTCAGTTAATGTCAGGTGTCATGATGAAGAAAGTGACTACTACTACTGATTAGTTGAGCTTCATTTTACAAAAAAAAAAAAAAAAAAAAAAAAACTTGTCGGCCCCAACTTCAACAATATCTATCTTTGATATTATTGTACTAGTTACTATGTACTGCATATTTACCAGCCATTCCTGTCATTACTCTACGGTTTTTGACTTCCTCAGAAATTTTTTAAGACATTACTTCTGCAAAGGATTTAAAAAAATATTTCATTTTTACCTAATTCTCTCCAAATAGATTCCTCCTTGGCAGGAATATCATGAAATACATTAGAGGAGAGAAGTAAAAATACTCTATCTCTGTCCTCCAATTCATATTTCCTGTGACCTTGAATTACATCTAGAAAATTAGCAGCCTCTTGTGCTTTGACCATTTTTGGTATGACATTTATCGGCGAACACACCTTTTAAAAGTTTTAGCTAATTTCTGCTTAATTGCCAGATAAGAGCACCTGTCATCTTCAAATGTCATGATTGTTGTGCAATGCAAAGTCATCAATACCAGATACTGACTAAGATAAATAGGGGGGGGTACGATCCAGCTTGTCATATAATTTAAGCATCTTTTAAATACCACATTTTGTAAGCACATCGGGTCATTCATGAATAATTACTTTATATGGGTATAGATCTTAGAAGAGCTTGTCGATCATCTTGTGAATGAGGAGAGGACTGTGCTGTCCTTGATGATGCCACCATTAAGGCAGAAATTATAATTAATGATATGATTTTTATCCTGAAACTTTAAGAATATTTCCATCTCCTGGATTCTCCATTAGGTGTGAGTTGAAATGAAGAAGGCAATGGGTCGATTAGAAATTGTGGATGAGGGCTTTCAAATGATGCTACGGAAAATGGGACATCTGCTGGTGTTTGTCATATTAACAAAGTCGCTTGAATTTAGCAAGCATTGGGGCACAATACATTAGATACCATAGTGTTCATTTACATATTTATATACCAGATGAAGCAGTTGTCTTGGTTAGGAATGTCTTATAATCTAGAATATGTCGAATTATCCATCTGGTGAAGCTGTGAAATAAATAAAACTGATGGCAATTGTTTAGCCATGAGGTCCAGCACAGTTATTTTTCCAATATATTTTGCCAAGCATTATCAACTATCAGGAGGATGCGTCATATTTCTTTCACGTGAAACAAAAAGCTGCCCTTTCTCTTCTATATGTCGGTCGAAGTCTAGTCACATATAGTAACAGGCAAACAACCAAACGGAGCAATATGAAGATATTCAATTCCTTTTCCCCCACATGTTGCAAGTTGTATGGCAACATATGTAAGACTGGTCAGTGTGTCTGGCTTTGTCCATTTCAGAGTTAGACAAGGACAAGATCTTT
The DNA here is from genome assembly GCA_026936325.1 of Platynereis dumerilii. Classification (NCBI taxonomy): domain Eukaryota; kingdom Metazoa; phylum Annelida; class Polychaeta; order Phyllodocida; family Nereididae; genus Platynereis; species Platynereis dumerilii. Next base: position 31,381,311 of record JAPTHN010000006.1, read on the forward strand.
AGTATTCCTTGAATATCCCACAGAATCGCTTTTCGCACAAGATTGTGAATAGAATTCTGGCTAATCCAAGGTCCTTGTGGTGTCTGGTGGGACTTCCGCGCCAGCGCATCTGATACAAAAGCTACATAAGTCAATAGAAATCAAATTAAAGTGTAGTTTATCCTGGTTCTGCAAGTTCGAGTATCCTGCCAATGTACTGTGCTGGTGATGGAGTTGGGAAAGTTTTAAGTGCAGTGGCTAAAACTTTTGGAGACACTTGAATCAAAAGTCCAATCTCCATTTTCATGAAATATCCAACCTGAAGTTGTGGGAAATCTCATTGGTCAATGCCTGACTATGCATCATAACTTTATAGAGTGGAGGTATTTTGTTGTTGTTCTCTTCCATAAAAATGTCCGTTCTCTGACCAAGTCGCCAAAAGCTACAATGTATATTGGATATCAGTTTTAATAGTTTTTCACTTCATTGCTGTGTAATCTTCCGAGTCGGCCCATTATAATAAGATATGATGTTGCATCAAAAATATCATAAAAATACAGGACAAGAGGCCCAATCATCCATCTATGTTTTTAAAATTCTTATCAAGCCTCACAGCATGCTGTTCCACATGTACATGTATACCATCTGGGTATCCAGATGTGGTACTTCATTGGTTCATGTTTTATCAAATCTTGAAGTATCCTGTAGTATACGTGTATTGAAACTCTTGCTATGTCCCCAATTTATAAGTTGTGAACTTGTCTTTGTCAATACTTGTAGTAAACCTACATATGTATCTATTCAGGTCAAAAGTACACTCGAGTGGCATACTTCAGTACTAAAAGACTTTAGTTTGTTTGCCTGATTGACAAAACAGTATTCTGGTTTAGTCCATCTCTTGGTCAGACTGGACTTGGGTTGTAGTGCATATGTCTTGTCTGATTATCCTTGATCCAGGTTTCAGTGAATAGAATTGTATCTGATCTGAATTATCTGGGGCTTCTGGTAGACCATTCGCGCCTGCGTAACGGTAGTCAATAGAAATCTATTTCTGGCTGCATCTTCAGAAAACTCCACAAAAGTTTCTAAAAGTGTTGGAAAAGTTCAAGAGTTCAAATAGAAGCTTTAAATTATATATCAATTTCATGACGTTAATTCGGTGGCTTGTGGATTGTACAGGTAAAACTCCTGCAATGGATGATAGACTATCAGACATTACTGCAGGATGTTGCCTTATTCCTAATTAATTGACGCGCAACATATTGTGTTCTTGTTTCAGCATTTAGTTGTATTGGGTACATGAATTCTTTAAAAAAGCTCCAGAAAGTTTGAAAAACTGGGCGACTCCCTATTGTATTGAACATGACAGGGGCAGTTTGCATTCAAACAAACCGAAATTCACAGTATTCCCTTGAGACAGGAAAGTGCATTGAATTCGAGCTCCACCATTCCTGTGTAGTAGCATTAAGTGGTCTTTTCATGCCAATGCATCTGCAAACCACCTTAGATCATTAGAGAAATATTCTGGAACTGTTTTCTGCATGGCTGTTAAGCCGTTACGAAATGGCTAATTTTCAAAATTAATGTCCAATGTGACAACAGGTGTTCCATCGATTAATGCCACACCTTATATTAATGAAAGTGTCGTATTATACATGGAAATTTTTTTTCTAGTTGATGTTGCTAATTTGTTGCTTGCCTTTACAGGTGATTTCATTAGTACCGTAATATGGGGTGAATCGGGACACTGGGGTGAATCGGGACAGAACAGGGAAGCATCTTATTTGTTAAAAAAGCCCCAATTTCTACTTGCCTCAGGAATTTGGTTTTTTGCACACTTTTAGTAAACATACCAACGGATAATGTGGCAGACTTTTGTATTTCTAACTGCAGGCAGTGAGGAGCTGCAGGACCTTAAATTTGGCGCTGCAGGAATGCCTTTTTACAAGCTGGTCAAAACTTTGCATGTACCATATAAAGTATAAATACTAGAGTCACTAAACTTGCAGCAAACTTTAAAATCTGTCTAATGTGTTTTTAGGAGACCATAATAAAAGATTGGATATTGCATTGTGTTTGCTTGGTCCTGGGTTCAGATCCAGGCCAAAGACAATGTTTCAGGAAGAATCAAAATAACCCATACTAATTTTCATTTGAGTGCACTGGTGTGTCTTGTTGATGAATATTATTGAACTTGGCATCATTTACAGTGAATTTAGTCCAGAATTATCAATTACTAGAAAAATTTTAAGAAAACTACATTTTTTAAAAGTTTTCTGCCATTTATCAGTTTTTTAAAAATATATTATCACACAGTGAGCCCGAACCATCTTTGGGGTTAAAAAAATGGCCCAGCATAACCATAGGCGCCATTACGTAGCTTAAGGTCAGACGAACAAGCAGATGTAAAGAACAAAAAAATCTGTTGGGAATTCTTTGAGATAGTGCAGTTTTTCAATTTCTTGTTTGCCACATTCCTTTATGCCAGCAATATTCCTTCAAACCAGGGGGAAAATTACAATCTAAAATGATAGAACATCAAAACAATATATATCACTGCCATTTAGATAGCAATTGAAATACAGAATGCTATAATTATTAGGAAAAGTCACATTTTCATGTTGTGTGTGATAAACTTCCTTTGCATATTTATAAGAAGTATGTCACAAACACTATATAGCATTGCTGGCTTTACCTGTGACTTCGTGAAGGAAATAACACAATATCTACATTAGCAAATAGTTTAAAACTAATTATTTTTATAGTTTTTTCTTGAAAATAAAATGGAATTCGAGTTATACACTTATCCAGAATAGCCATATCTTTTTTTCATCCTTTATGACATACATGGTTTTTAAAGATGTCTATGATGTATGCATGTGTGTCTGCCTTACACAGTTTCTAGTAAAGAAGACGTATTCAATTGGTTTTATAACCTTTGAATCTTAGTTTTAGTCAGTTCTCTCTGAGTTCTGTTCACTCTAATTTCGTGAAGGAATAAGAATATTTTCAAATTGGGTAAAGTGATTTGATTTCGGGCAATGCACAGGGTTGCAACTTCAAATAGACATTTATTAGATATACCTATATATGCTAGCCATTCATAATATCATGGTATATATATTATTTTAATCCTGTAGAGATCAAGTTGCAGCTAATGACAGTACACTATGCATGTTGTATTGTTGTTCATATATATATACTCAAAAAGTTATGAGTATTCAAATGTATTGGTGTCAAACAGTAAGTTACAGGGCAAGTATGGTTAGATTATTTAACTAACACTTGTTGTTTGTTGTCACAAAATCGCAATAATGTTTTTCTCCTTACCTTCCTAATTGACAGGACCAGAATTATTTTTAAGTACAAAAGCTCTATCAAATATGTATGCACATATGTTTCGTAAGATTTCCTACTACAGCCCATGGAATGATTGAGCATGTCAATGTTTTTGCAATTTCTATGAAAAATTCACACTGTACTTGGAAATGAATGTTTGCATGAGTTTGTCACACCTTACTGATAATACAAGCTACTGCATGTATTTTCATTTTCAAAGAAAGGATAATTATTTCTTCTAAATGATATTTTCTATTCTTGAAACAGCTTTTGCAAAGCCGGTGCTCATTTAGAAGACTTTCCACATGACTTGTGATGCTAAAAATTGGGTGTGATAAGTCAGAAAGTTTAAAAATTTGATATCTCAAAAAATTCCCAACAGATGTTTTTGTTCTTTGCATCTGCTTGTTCGTCTGACCTTAAGCTACATAACGGCGCCTATTTTTATGCTGGGCCATTTTTTTAACCCCAAAGATGGTTCGGGCTCACTGTGATCAATGAAATAGATTCCAAATTTTCTTCAAAATAATTTTTTGGCATTTTGAACATGTTTCCTAAGATTTATTTACAAGTTGCAATCACTCAAAGAAGGTAGGAGATACTGATTGTGGAAATAATGCAGTGTCCCGATTCACCCCAAAGTATGGGGTGAATTGGGACAGTGGTTTTCTTGGCCTTGAGCATTGAGAATTTGAGATATTATATCAAGCTCCAAGAGGTACTTAGACCTAGTGGCCAGACATAATTTGACACCAAAATTGGTATTCTGGGTTGATTTTGGTCCATGCTATAACAGAAAAACGGCAAAATCTGTCCCAATTCACCCCATATTACGGTACGCGATTCTTAGGTTCTAGACCCACCAAATACATGACATTTTTAGTTGATCTGAATGGTTTAGAAGCAACAGAATATCATACATTGGATTTATTAAACGTAGTAAGTACTGGTTTAGCATTGATTCCTCACAGCCAAGTGTGAATGACAAGAATCGCATGGTAATGAAATCACCTGCAAAGTCATAAAGAATATCAAGCAAACTGCTGACATGTTCTAAATATGGTGTACCCATTTGTACTTTGAAGAGGACACTATAAAACACTTGCATAAGCAGCCAATACATCGTATTTCTGAGCTTATTGCATTTCCTGGATTGGCAAAAAAAGATGTTGAATGATTCTGAAGCCTCCGCTCAGTGACATCTCAGGGATTAAGTAAGAGGCCAGGAAAAATATGGAAACAGTTATATACATTGTTTATTCAAATCTGACTGCTGAAAAAAAGGAAATCCACAGAACTTCTACTTCTACTTTTTAATCCTGGGCCTGAACTTGATTCAGTGGTCTTCCTAATGATTGAGCAAATATGATTTGCCATAGATTCACAGGTGATTCAGTATTATGGGCTTATGCTGGAAGCAGAGCCTTTTTGAAATAGGAAAAGAAGTTCAGTTAAAGTCAGGTGTCATGATGAATAAAGTGATGGCTACTACTGATTAGTTGAGCTTCATTTTACGAACAAAAAAAAACGAAAACTTGTCGGCCCCAACTTCAACAATATCTATCTTTGATATTCATGTACTAGTTACTATGTACTGCATATTTACCAGACATTCCTGTCATTACTCTATGGTTTTTGACTTCCTCAGATAGATTCCTCCTTGGCAGGAATATCATGATATACATTGGAGGAGAGAAATAAAAATACTCTATCTCTGTCCTCCAATTTATATTTCCCGTGACCTTGAATTACCTCTAGAAAATTAGCGGCCTCTTGTGCCTTGACCATTTTTGTTATGACATTTATCGGCGAACACACTTTTTAAAAGATTTAGCTAATTTCTGCTTAATTGCCAGATAAGAGCACCTGTCATCTTCAGATGTCATGATTGTTGTGCAATGCAAAGTCATCAATACCAGATACTGAATAAGATAAATGGGGGGGGGGCTACGATCCAGCTGGTCATACAATTTAAGCATCTTTTAAATACCACATTTTGTAAGCACATCGGGTCATTCATGAATAATTACTTTATATGGGTATAGATCTTAGAAGAGCTTGTCGATCATCTTGTGAATGAGGAGAGGACTGTGCTGTCCTTGATGATGCCACCATTAAGGCAGAAATTATAATTAATGATATGATTTTTATCCTGAAACTTTAAGAATATTTCCATCTCCATTAGGTGTGAGTTGAAATGAAGAAGGCAATGGGTCGATAAGAAAGTGTGGGTGAGTGCTTTCAAATGATGCTACAGAATATGGGACATCTGCTGGTGTTTCTCATATTAACGAAGTCGCTTGAATTTGGGAAGCATTGGTGCACAATACATTAGATACCATAGTGTTCATTTACATATTTATATACCAGATGAAGCAGTTGTCTTGGTTAGGAATGTCTTAATCTAGAATATGTCAAGTTATCCATCTGGTGAAGCAGTGAAATAAATAAAATTGATGGCAATTGATTAGCCATGAGGTCCAGCACAGTTATTTTTCCAATATATATTATGCCAATAATTATTTACTATCAAGAGGATGCCTCTGATTTGTTTCACATGAGAAAAAAACTGCTCTTTCTCTTCTCTAAATGTGCATTGAAGTCTAGTCACGTACAGTAACAGGTTAACAACCAAAAAGGAGCAATATGAAGATGTTCAATTCCCCTCCCCCACACATTGCGAATTGAATAGCAACATATGTAAGACTGGTCAGTGTGTCTGGCTTTGTCCATTTCAGAGTTAAGCAAGGATAAGATGTTTAGTAGTCCTTGAATATCCCACAGAATCGCTTTTCGCACAAGATTGTGAATTGAATTCTGGCTAATCCAAGGTCCTTGGGGTGTCTGGTGGGACTTCCGCGCCAGCCCATCTGATACAAAAGCTACATAAGTCAATAGAAATCAAATTAAAGTGTAGTTTATCCTGGTTCTGCAAGTTCGAGCATCCTGCCAATGTACTGTGCTGGTGATGGAGTTGGGAAAGTTTTAAGTGCAGTGGCTAAAACTTTTGGAGACACTTGAATCAAAAGTCCAATCTCCATTTTCATGAAATATCCAACCTGAAGTTGTGGGAAATCTCATTGGTCAATGCCTGACTATGCATCATAACTTTATAGAGTGGAGGTATTTTGTTGTTGTTCTCTTCCATAAAAATGTCCGTTCTCTGACCAAGTCGCCAAAAGCTACAATGTATATTGGATATCAGTTTTAATAGTTTTTCACTTCGTGGCTGTGTAATCTTCCTAGTCATCCCATCATAATAGGGTGTGTCAATTTTTAATTTTTATGCAAATTCAAATAGCACTAGTGCCTAAAAGGTGCGTTTTGACCTGGAGAATCCAAATCTGTTCTCGAAATGGCGATACGACAATTCTTACCTACTTCAATTTTGGTTCAAAGTTTCAATGTTTTTTTCGTTTTTGACCATTTTCGCCAATCCGCGGTTCTCTATAACTTTCTCATTATTTGTCATACAGAATTCTAACTGCCATGGTTAGAAAACTCTCAAAAAGAGCTACATTTTACATACCAACATCAATGGTCTAGGACAATATCTTGACTCCCATTGGTCCTTTGGCTTGCACTTCTTAGAAATTAAAGTGTTGCAGACAGTCTAATCCCGTTAAAAAAAAGCTTTTTAATTTTTTTTTCACTCATAATTGCAGTGATTCACATTCTAAGGTTCCAGAATGACCAAATATAAAAACTTGTTGATATTTACCATGAGAGTGCCTGTCTTGTGAGTGATGAAGTTTTAATGTTAAAGTTAGTTGTAAACTCGTAAAATGTGAGATGGGGTCTGTTGCATTGCATATCATATCTTCGTCAAAATTTATTGCAGGGCAACATGAGTAGTACCATATGAAAGAAAATACTCTTAGAATTCTCCTGGTACCAGTGATGTTGTCCTATATTTATTTTGTATGAAGTTAAAATATAAAATATAACGGCCCCTCCCTGATTTATTTCAATAGTTCTTACGAAATGTAGCATTAAAACTTCCAAGCTCAGAAAGTGGGATTTTCAATGGTCAAAAATTTTTAAAATATTTTATTTGCTTATTCTGGAACTTGAAGAATGAAAAATCACGGCAATTATCAGTTAAAAAAATCTAAAAGCCTTTTTTTAACAGGATTAGGCTGTCTGCAACACTTTCATTTCGGAAAAGTGTAGGCTGAAGAGCCAATTGGAGTCAAGATATCATCCTAGACCATTAATGTTGGTATGCAAAATGTAGCTATTTTTGAGAGCTTTCCAACCATGACAGTAAGAATTCTGTATGACAAATAATGAGAAAGTTATAGAGAACCGCGGATTGGTGAATATGGTCAAAAACGAAGAAAACATTGAAACTTTGAACCAAAATTGAAGTAGGTAAGAATTGTCGTATCACAATTTTGAGATCAGATTTGGATTCATCAAGTCAAAACGCACCTTTTTGGCCCTAGTGTTTTTTAAATTTGCATAAAAATTTAAAATTGACACACCCTACCATCATAATAAGATATGATGTTGCATCAAATATGCAATAAAAATACAGGACATGAGGTCCAATCATCCATCCATGTTTTAAAAAATTCTTATTAAGCCTCACAGCATGCTGTTCCACATGTACATGTATACCACCTGGGTATCCAGATGTGGTACTTCATTGGTTCATGTTTTGTCAAATCTTGAAGTATCCTGTAGTAAACTTGTATTGAAACTTTTGCTATGTCCCCAATTTGTAAGTTGTGAACTTGTCTTTGTCAATACTTGTAGTGAACCTGCATATGTATCTATTCAGGTCAAAAGTACACTCGAGTGGCATACTTCAGTACTTAAAGAACTTTAGTTTGTCTGTCTGATTGACAAAACAGTATTCTGGTTTTGTCCATCTCTTGGTCAGACTGGACTTGGCTTGTAGTGCATATGTCTTGTCTGATTATCCTTGATCCAGGTTTCAGTGAATAGAATTGTATCTGATCTGAATTATCTGGGGCTTCTGGTAGACCATTCGCGTCTGCGTAACGGTAGTCAATGGAAATCTAGTTCTGGCTGCATCTTCAGAAAACTCCACAAAAGTTTCTAAAAGTTTTGGAAAAGTTCAAGAGTTCAAATAGAAGCTTTAAATTATATATCAATTTCATGAACTTCATTCGGTGGCTTGTGGATTGTACAGGTGAAACTCCTGTAGTGTATGATAGTCTATCAGACATTACTGCAGGATGTTGCCTTATTCCCTATTTCTAATTAACAAACGCACAACATATTATGTTCTTGTTTCAGCATTTAGTTTTATTGGGTACATGAATTCCTAAAAAAAGCTCCAGAAAGTTTGAAAAACTTGGTGACTCCCTATTGTATTGAACATGACAGGGGCAGTCTGTAGTCAAACAAACCTAAGTGTACAGTATTCCCCTGAGACAAGAAAGTGCATTGAATTCTAGCTGGACCATTTGTGTGTTGGCATCGACCGGTCTTTGCATGCCAATGCATCTGTAAACTATGTTTGACCAATGTGGAAATATTCTGGAACTGTTTTCTGGCTATACTTGTTCTTTATCGAAATGTCTTTGCTATATCCAATGTGACAACAAGTATTCTATCGAGTCTGAAACATGATATCATTCCAAAAGGAATCCTGGATAGTATTATATAATATGGATAGATAGATACACAGATAGATATGGTTGGTGAAGCCCTCTAAGCCCAGTTCAGGGCCCTCGTGAGGGTCGATAGATGAAATGGGAGAGACAGAGAGTGAGATTTCACAATATGTCACACATTTTCCCCAAGTGAGGGATCTTTTACATGCCCAGCAGATACACTGATACAAGGGGCTACTAATTTGACGTCTTATCGAACACATCCAGCTGGGATTTTGCTTGTGAAGGACATTGAAGGTTCACTGACAATTTCAGGTTACCCACCTCGGGTTCAAACCCCATGCAGGCAAAGACTGCAGGGCAGAACCATAAGGCACAGTTCAAGCACTGAGTTACATTTATGTGCCATCTGTGTAAAAAAGCTCCTGTGTCTCCAAAAATGCAGATATCTGGACGAAACTTGCTTTATCTGATGCACAAAATAGTTTGCTTCAGTAATAGTGTCACTTTTGTTGTGTGTATATACACATTCTAGGTACGATTAACTAAAATAGGACAAAAAACAGACAAAAATCGCTTTAGTAGGGGGGCATGTGTCAGAAAAAGGGCTTCCGTAGAAAGTATCATGTTAGAGCTATGTATGATACATCGTTTCGAAGCTTATGATGTCAGGATTTCAAAAACGGATGTTGCCATTTTTTCAAAAATGGTTCTGTTACCATGGCAACAGGTTGTTGTTTGGGACCTTTTGAATTAGATTTTTGACATATTTTAATTTTGTAATGGAAATTTATCATGTAAATCATTCTACTTTCATTTATTTTATACCTTAGCAAGTATTTTTAGCAATGACATTTATATATAACTCTTTTTCAATGAGTTTCCATGGTTACAGTTATAAGTACATCTCCCTTCAGTATATTTTTATGATAAAATGTTACCTTGCACCTTTTACCGTTTTTGGAAATGTCTATTTCTACTTTAAAAAGTGGCACAGAAGGTTATCTAACATAGGGATTTGTTCTAGTGTGCCAATATGCCGAAAAAATTTAAAATTATGGAAATTAGGGGGTATATTGCCCATATACAGCCATTTCTGATACATGGACCCGAGATCCTACAAGGAGTGATGAATGAAAAATTGTCATAAAGAACTGATTTATTATGGATAAGTCAAACAAATTTTCATGTTAGGTATACATGTGATACACCATTTTGAAGCGTATGTAATCAAGAACAGATGTGGCAATTTTTTTCGAAAATGTTTCTGTTGCCATGGTTACAGACTGTTGTTTTGAGTATTTTGAATGAACTGTCAGATATACTTCTGTATTTTAATGAAAATTTATCATACAACTCATTCTAATGAGGCCTATCTTTATTTTTAATTTGACAAGATGTTTTACTGTGTGTTTATTACCTTTATGAATGATTTTGTTGTTAGGTTACCATAGGAACACATACAGATTGGTGTAGAACATTTTTATGAGAAAAATTTCATTTTGGACCACCTTTTCTTTGTTTTACAAACTTTAAATCTCACCTAGAACGCCGCAAAGGAGGGTTTTACACATATTGAATTCATTCCAAAGAAAGTAAGCAGAAAAAATGCAGAAATATATATATAATGCCAATATACAGCTGTTGATGACAAGTGACTCCCAAGAGCTCTCATGGAATGACAAATTGAACAATGGTGCTAATGAACAAAGCTATTATAGATAAAACTGCAAATTTCCATGTTAGAGCTTGATATGATACACCGTTTTCAAGCTTGTAGATTCGAGAATTCACAAAATGATCCTGCCATATTTTTAAAAATGTTTCTGTTGCCATGGTTACTGATTGTTACTTTGAGATTTTAGAATTAGTTTCCTAATATAGTTGTTTAAATGTTCACTCATAATTCAGTTCATTCAAATTTTAATTGATTTTTGTTTTGCAAGGTAATGTGTACACACAATTTCCTTGATAAACAATTTTTTGCTGTCAAGAGGTTTACATAGTTGCATTCATAAACAAAGAGCTCTTCTCTTGGAACAGTTATATGAGGAAAAAATGCAATTTTCCGTCACTCTTACTTTGTTTGACAATGCCCAAATCTCTCTAGAAAAATCCTTTATCAAATAGGATATTGCAGTTTGGGAAAGAAAAATATCTTAGATACACTGTATCAATAGTGCTATAACACTTGGTAGCTTTTTGGAACAATTCTTTTCAGTATTTGTGACAGGTCAGTCAAAGAAAAGCAAATGATGAAGCAACATCTGCTGTAATTCTGATATCAGGTTTTTGCATCACTTACATCACCTATGTAGTTTAAAATCTTGCAAACATTGCAGTAAGATGAACTCAACAGCGTGTATTGTGGACATCTATTACCCCAATTGTGATCTAACAACTTTGGCCTCACCATCCATCAGTCCGGGGCCTCCACGAGTCCATGTGGCGGTGAGCGGAAACACTTGGACTAAAACAACCAGCCTTGCGGCCAAGACAAGACAGTGCACATTCGCACCTCTCTCTTATTGCAGTAGGACTGCCTGTTTGCCACCCATGTTGCAGGATGAAGTGATCCTGGTGCACTTTAGCATGGATTCTCCTGTAGATGGGAAGCTGGACTGGCACAATCTAATTATTTGGCTGGCATGTTTAGATGATAGGACTTTACTCCACTTGGTGATGGCTCATGCATCAAGCAAGGAAGGTTATAACCAAATTTACATGCTGGCAATGATTGCAGCAGTATTGCTGACCTGTCTTCTGAGAGCATATTTTCCATGTTTACATGTATCCTAGGATTATGGTACTTGCCACTGACGGAGAGGAGCGGCGACAATCTGCAAAAGAATTTCTCAAGGATTGTTCTAATCCAAAATCGCAATCTCACCTGAAATGGCAACGGTCATCCTTGGATGACTGTATCAACACTGACCTCCTAACAAACCACTACAAAAAATCGCAATACAGACAACGATACCTTGTATTATGGATGACAAACAAACTATCCTCCTTGCCATCTATCTACCAAACGATACTCAACTTAATTGGCGAAGCTGAAGAAAAACAAAGACAATATGATGACACCATCCTGATGAAGACCAGGAATGAGAAGAAACTCGAAAAACTACTTCAGCTTACAATGATTTCAGGAATGAATGTATTGGTCCTGCCTCACCACTCCTTAAACAGTTGCAAGGGAGTAGTTTTCTCTACAGATAGCCACACACACACTGGTGATGAACTTTAATGTTTTGAAAAACAGATTGACGTCATCCACAGCCACAAAAAGATGACCGAGAACTCCTTATTAACATGACATTCTCAGAAACAACAACTCTCAAAGAGTGAATATATCACATGGGAGCCATGTAAGAGATGCTCTTACATCCCAAATCTTAGATTTTTCTGAAAATGTCAATGTTTTGGCATATATTGTGTAGAGAGCAAGAAGTTCTTGCTACTGCGGTGCCCAGGACTCACACCCAGTCACAGTCACTTGTTACGATGCTCACCCCCTTCTCACTACATTGTCTACATGCACTAAAGCATATTCAATAATTATTCATCCTATATTATAACATCTCCAAAATGGATTAATGCAAAATAAATTCTTAAGCTAACGGCAATCAGGTGGGGTCTCTCCTGAAGCAAGACAACTTGTAAACTCAGGCATTTCCAGCCACACAGACATGATAGTTGGATGCCCTCGGCCTCAACCTCACGCCTCAGAAAAGCAAAAGCTTTAACTGGAAGATTGTAGCATCGACCGATTGCATCAACAACGCCCGGACATCATGGAAGGCAATAGTGGAAGCTTGCAGAACCAATGACAGAGGAACAGAACAAGAAAGGAAAAAAATGAGGAAGGACGACTGGAAGGTGAAGAAAACAAAGACTCTGAAAGAGCCAGAAGACTCGGATCAAGATGAAGAGCCAAGGGAAGAAAAAATTATGATGGATTTAGAAGAGGAACAGGACAACAAAGAAATGCAGAATGAAGTGTTATTGTTATATTAAAAATATGACCATGCTCTACTGCAAGAGGACACATTACACCTGAAACAAACTGTCACATGTCATACAAATACAAAAGTCCGGCTTTAATTGAACAAAAAATCGAAAGCACTGGTGGTTGAATGGTCCGAACAAAAGATACCCAACTGATGGAAGACCAGTGCATTCCAAAATGTGAGATATTCACATGTACATTCAATGATTTCTATGGAAACCTTCTTAAACTCGATGCATGTGACCTTCTCTCAGTTGCCGACTTGCCATAAAACTGGAATGGAGATGGTAGAGAAATTGACAACCTGCACCAAAATTAAAGCATCGTGACTGTTAATTGGTCAAGTATGCCTCTATAAAGCCCAATCAGTTGCTGTTGAGGCATAAAATCCCAATACATACAGGCAGACACATCCACATGCATCAAATTTGGCCTCCTGACTCATCATCAAAAACCATGCAACCAAAAGAAGTGTTTGACCACCTTTTTCTCATAGGATATGGATAGTTGCACATCACAATCCTATATATAATTATTAAGGGCATGGTTGTGACCTAATTAAATAAATTCATAATTCATTAGGCTATAAATACCTATAGTTTGTTCGATCAATATGGTGTATTCTTTTATAATTTTTGACTAAAGATTTATTTCTAAAACCCCAGGGATCAGATATATGCCAAACAAGGCAATATATACCCTAATTTGCATAATCTAAGGATTATATATGCATGTTTACATGTTTAATAAATCCACTATAGGCCTATTTATTATATCTCCTGTTCCACTATTTAGGTGAGACTTAAACATTTCAAATCTACATTTGTAAGAAAAAGTGGTGCGAAATGACATTTTTCTCATGAAATGTGCTAAAAGAAGCTGTGTTCATAACTGTAACCATGGCAACCTAAAAATAAAGAATCATTTTGTAATTTAATATTCTATGCTACTTTATCAGATCAAAAAGTAACGAAAATTTGAAACGCTTGCATGACATATTTTTGTTGAAACTCTCACTAAGATATATATCAGAAGTTTCATTCAATAGCCTCAAAACAACACAGTTACCATGGCAACAAAAACATTTTTAAAAAATTGGCAACATCCATTTGTGAAATCCTGATTTCACAAGCTTCAAAACTGGGTGACACACATAGGCCTAGATGTGATATGACATAAATTTAGTAGTGTTTTATCTATAATTGATTGGTACCTTTTAGCCATTTTTCATTACTCCTTGTGGGATCTGAGTGCCACATATTAGCAACAGCTGTATATTGGCAATATATGCCTCAATTTAATAACTCTCAGCATTTTTGGGTACATTTGCACAAATTAACTGAGTGTCATATTACTCTTTGTCATTTTTAAAGTGAGATATAGACATTTCAATCAAGGGAAATTGGTGCAAAACGGGCCGTTATTCTTATCTAAATGTGCATGGACAGCCATGTTTATTGCTGTAACCGTGGCAACATAACAACAACAAATCTTTCGTAAAGGCAATATGGTATAAACCTTGCAAGATAGAAAATATATGAAAATGAGAATGATTTACATGATAAATTTTCCTTTAAAATACTCAAGTATATCAGAAATTGCATTCCACAGCTTCAAAACAACAATTGGTTACCATGGCAACATAAACATTTTTGACAAAATGGCAACATTGGTTTCTGAAAACCTGAATCTACAAGCTTCGATTCGATGTATCATGCATAGATCTAACATTAAAACTTCTGCAGTTTTATTCATAATATACTAGTTCAATACAACTATTTTTCTTTGGTCGATTTTACCGGGATCTATGGGCCACTCTGAATATGGACAATATATGTCCTAATTTACACAATGTTTGTTTTTTTCTGCATATTTGTAATTTTTAAGACTCAGACTCAGACTCAGACAGGTTTATTTTGCCATAGGTAATACAAAATGTTTCAAACAAATTTTAAAATAAATAATAAAAGGCATGGATGACCTCTCCAAGATAAGCAAGTTACCGCTGTCGAGAGGCCACCATAGAAAGAATACGAATATAACGAAATACGAATAATTATAATATGCATATCAAAATATTTAACCAAAATGAAGCGCTTCAGCTAATTACATTTATAATTTGAGATAATTTTAAAATATTTTTAAAGATAGTGAGATGATGAGATAAATAAAATAGTACTGGTTAGAAACTGCAAGATAAACATTTTTCTCACAAGGGGCATGGAAAATTGATGATGAACCTGGTCGTGATGGAAGCAGTGACCTGGAATTTGACCTAAATAACTTAATTATCGACTGCAAATATAACAATTTGGAATAAGACATTCAGTAGTGTAGCTTTGTAGAAACCTTTCTTTAACATAGAATTTGAAACCTTGAATGCTATGTGTATATATTTTGTCTTTAATAGTTGAATCCATACAATTAAATATATTAGGAAGACGATAAGTTATAACATTCCTTGCGAAATCATGTCTCACAGCAGGCAGGCGGAACCTCACACTTGTGCTCTGTCGGGTGAAATGATGGTGAGACGTTTCACCATTGATGATATTTTTTAAATATACTGGGACTAAGTTATTTTCATATTTGTAACAAAGTTTGAAGTCCTGCAGTGCGCATAAGTCCATAATTTTTAGAGTGCCCAACTGTTTAAATAAACCAATAGTGTGGGACCTGAACTTACTATTTGTAATAATACGGATGGCCTTTTTTTGTAATTTAAATAATTTATGGCTTTTCCAACCCCAAATAAGTAACCCATAAGAGAGATGTGAAAGCACTAAAGAGTTATAGATGTTAAGTAGCGCTGCTGAAGGTAAAACGTTTTTGAGTCTATTCAAAATACCTATGGTTTTAGAGATTTTCTTTGATACCATGTCTATATGACTGTTCCATTTTAGATGGTGGTCAATTACAATACCTAGAAAATTAAATTCTGACACAAATTCTATTTCATGTCCTTCAATATACAAATTTGGGTGAACTACATATCTTTGAGGATTATGAAATTGCATAGCGCGAGTTTTGCTTGTATTCAATGATAATTTGTTAAGTTTTAACCATACACTGACAGACTCCAGCTCTTTATTGAGGACTGTTTCATAGTTTTGATTGTCTTGAAAAAATGTGAGATTGGTGCATAGAGTGGTATCATCGGCATAAATCAAAGGGTGTATATGAGTAGTAGCGGAATTTAAATCATTTACATAGATTATGAAAAGTAGGGGGCCAAGAATAGACCCCTGAGGAACGCCACATTTCAATTCTAAGTAATTGGAACTGGTATCTTGAAAGTCAACATATTGAAATCTGTTTGTCAAGTAGCTTTTCAAAAGTTCTAAAGATTTACCTTTAATTCCATAATAGTCAAGTTTGTGAAGCAAGATGCTATGGTCCAGTGTGTCAAAAGCTTTTGATAAGTCTAAGAAAATATTGATTGGAAGATAGTTATTGTCCATTTGTGTGATTATTCTGTCTATTAATTCTATAGCAGCAAATTCAGTAGAATGCTTTTGTCTAAATCCATATTGACTATCGAAAAAGAATGTATGTTCAGAAAAATATTGATAGAGTTGATTATGCATTATTCTCTCAAAAACCTTTGACACACTGGGTAATATAGAAATTGGTCTATAATTATCAAATAAAAATTTATCGTTCTTCTTATACAGTGGTTGGACTTTTGCAATTTTAAGTTGATCCGGAAAAACACCTTCCTTTATAGATTGATTTATTATAAGTGCTAGTGGTTCTGCTAACTGATATTTAACTAATTTAAGTAACTTGTTATTTATTCTGTCATGACCCGAACTTGTTTTAGGTTTTAATGAATCAATAGTTTTTAATACTACGTCCGAAGTTATGAATTGAAATTTGAAATTTTGAGAAGAAGGAGAGTCAAGGTAATCCATATAAGACCTATTTTGCGGAGAGTGTATTTGTTCGGCTAGATTTGTCCCAATATTTGTGAAATATTTGTTAAACTCATTAGCTATGACGTTGGGATTAGTTACACGGTTACCATCAACAAGAAAATATTCAGGAAAACTATTGCTTTTATTTCTGTTCATTATTTCATTGATTGTTTCCCAAGTTTTTTTTATATCATTTTTAAAGGTCTCAAAATAAGTTCTGTAGTAATTCTTTTTAGCAATACGAATGCTTTGCTTAAGGATTCTGTTATAAGTTTTAAAGTTGGTTTTATAAGTCTCAAACTGTTCATGGTGAATAGGAGTATTTTTTAATTTTGAATATAATTTATCTCGAAATGAAATTGATTTTAATATGCCTTTTGTAATCCATTTCGTCTTTTTGTGCTTATATTTATTGTATTTAGCTCGTTTAATTGGTAGATGTTTTGCCATCAGATCATCCAAAATTTCCTTAAGTTTATTATAACTGCTATTGGGATTTTCTGTAAGCGATGGGAGAATCTGCATTAGATTTTGTTCTCCTAATGCTTCTTTAAAGCTATTAAGTGCATTCATATTATTTACTGTATAATTTACATATTTACATTTAGGTTTTATATGAGAAAAAGAGTCAAAAATTATGAAATAGGGCAAATGATCAGAAAGTTGATTTAACAAAACACCAGAGGTTGTGTTTGCTAAATTGTCTGTGGCTTTTACAAAGAAATTATCTATAAGAGTTCCTGAATGACAAGTTAGGCGGGTAGGTAGCGTAATCCGCGGCAGATATCCATTTGAAATCATCATTTCTAAAAAATCATTGAAGTGTGAATTAATTTTAAATTTTAAAAGATCTATGTTGAAGTCCCCACATACTAAAACTTCTTTGTTATTCTTGTAATGGTCAAGTATAGTGTTTAATTCTTGAGCGAAATTTTCTAAATTATCAATAGTTTGCCTTGGAGGTCTATATAAGTTTATCAGGGTAATTTTCTTTGTTTCCAGAAATGCATTGCTAAAACTAATTTCCAAAATCTGATAATCAAAAATAGCAGAGACAATATCATCATGTTTAATTATTCTATAGTTAAAACTTTCATGTAGGTATATAGCTACCCCTGAATGCGCACTGCAGGATCTAGGAGATGATAAAAGGGTGTAGCCCTCAAGCTGCAAAAGTGTGAGGTCGCTGTCCTCTGTGAGCCATGTTTCCTGCAAGCAAATGGCACTGATAACATGATCAACAGAATTATAATTTTCAATATATATCTTCAACTGTTCAAATTTGGCATTAAGTGATTGACAATTAAGGCTTAAGATTGTAAATCTATTATTTTTGCTCTTAAGTATATCTATAAAACCTGTGTCATCAAAGTAAGGTGAATTCAATATCAGTGTTGGTTCATTGTTGTCATTTTCCGGGTCACTGCTCTCCAGAAGATTGACCAGGTTCATGTCATTTCCCAAGTCCACTTGTGTTTGAAGTTCCACACTATTAGAAGTCATGAGCTGTGAAAGAGATTAACAAACATTTCATCAAGTTACTCATCATCTCATGGGAATGTACACACTGAAGACAAATGCCAAATAAATTCTGTATGAAGATTAAATTGTAAATATGAACTAGGTAACAGGTTAACATTTCTAACAGGAAGGGGGAAAAAAAAGATACAAAGAAGCTAAACTGAGCTTCCAGACTGAGTATCTAAATTTAGAATTACTTGCAGAATGTGTATCATTTCTGATTCATTGTTAGAGGTTGTAACAGTTGCTCTGTGTTAAATGTGTTTGTTTAAAAGATTACACAAACAGTTAAACAGATCAGCTGGATGGAGTATAATAGTGGTGAAACAATTGCAAACAGATTAAGTTATCAATGTAACATGTAATAACTGTAGGCATTGTAAATGAAAGCACAAATGAAAAACTGGATTCTTAATGCAGAAATTTCAATTACAAAAAAAATACATACATTTTAGACGTTAAAGCAGAAAAGAAGAAAAATAAACATTTTTTTATAATAACATTATCATTTGATTTAATCATTGTTGTTTTTCTATGCATAAAGCTATGATAGTCATTAAGAGTTATTTTATATTTACTGGACCTTGTCACGCACTGCCATGAGTATTTTACCCATTGCATTGTTACCAACCCAATTTGATTGGTCTGTCAGTCTCTTTTCGTAAATGCCAACTCCTATGCCCCACGTCAGATCCTTGCTTGCTTCTATGATCCTGTTGTCTTTCGTTTCGAGTAAGAACCTTCTGGGTGTTTCGCATTCTGTGAATTTCACTTCACATGCCTTCTGAAGAGCCGCTTCTGCCAGAGGTTGCCATTCATCACTTTTCATTTTAATGCTGTCCCCAAGACGTTTACACTGCATTGGAGAAGTAGCCTGCATGATATTATTCATGATGTCACGTTTTTGTGAATGTTTCGCTTTGAACCATTGAAGATACTGTTCAGTTGAAGAAAACTGCATGTCATCAATGATAAGACGCACCGGATAAAAGTTTGAAAGTGGCGATGCACTTGTGAAAAAAGCAGTTACATTTCCATCAAGATGTTTCGTTGCAATTGCTGCAGGGTGGAGATCAGCTGGGAGTTTTTCAAGGTCATTCACAGTGTAGTAGGCACCATCAATCACGAGATAGTCATCCTTCAGGTATGCCATCTTGCCTTGTTGCCTGGCCTTCATCATCACAGGGTGAAGTACTCGCCTCCTGTTCACATAATCTGTAGGGAAATCCTCAGAGATAAACATATTTGACCCTTTTAGTAGTTTTTTGGCTCCCCACACTTTCTGCCTGTCATTAAAAAGTGCTGAAGCGACAGAAAATGGGTTTTACTTTCTTGCCAAAAGCTTGAAACCTGTGCACTCTCTGGAAAAGAATGCCATCTGCTTCTGCGATTTTAAGTGTATTTTTGAAGAAAGCTAAGATCACATCTTTGCAGTTTTCATTGGGCGTTTCAGGAATTCCCTCAATCAATAAATTTTCCCGTCTGCTGTACGATTCCAATTTGTTTATTTTTTCCTTCAATGAATTGCACATCTTGGTTGAAGCTTCAAATTTTTCTTGCATGGTATTCACTTCCTCTTCCAGTTTCGTTATGGAATCGTCTCTTTGTTGTGCTTCGAATCTCAGAGCCTCAACAGCATCTAATGCTTTCTGGGAAGTTTCAATGGCATTATCGATTTTTGTGTTGATTTCATTCACATTTTGTTTAAGTTCTTCCATATCATCCCTTGAGACACTTGCAAATTTCAATGCCCTGAGTGTGTCAGTCATGCCAGTCATCAAACCATAAAGTTTTTCTATGTTCATGTCCTCTTTTTTGGGCGGCATATTCGTTTCAAGATCACTAGTAAATTTCTTGAAATATTTCTTTTGCTTTCTGGTGAGCATCAAAGTAAAATTCCACTGCAGAAATTTGACTCAGAATAATTTCAGAGCATGGATAAATCCTGTGGATGTTTAGCTTTCACATGTAAATGACAAAGATATTCCATGCAGGTTACATGCATCACTGGTCACAATCATCATGTAGAAAAGCATGTAGAATGCACATGTAACTAACATGTGAGTCATGGATGAGTGGTCATAGACAATGTCAACAGGTGACATGTAGAAAAATCAATGGTGACCAGCAATGAGCAAAATAATTAAAATATTTTCACCTGTATTTCTTTGAAACAAGTCCGATATACTACTAAGATATGTACTACTTTTTATATCCTCCTTCTCCATGCTTTAGATGAGATTTAGATATTTCAAACTAAGGAAAATGGCATTTTTCTCTTAAAACCAGCAATATGAATCTGTGTTTATGACTGTAACCATGGCAACCAAAAAACAAAGAATCATTTGAATAGGTAAAGTTGCATAATACCTTTAACAATAAAAAATTTATAATAATAGCATGATATGCTTAATAGATTTGACATTAATCGAATAGTGAAAATCAGAAAATTCATTCAAAAGACTCAAAACAACAATTGGTTAACATAGCAACAAAAACATTTTCGAAAAAATGGCAACATCCACTTTTGAAATCCTGATTGCACAAGCTTCGAAACGATGTATCATACGTAGCTCTAACATGAAACTTTTTACGGAATGACACATGCCCCCCTACTACTTCATATTTTGGATGATAATGGTTTTTTTACAAAATTTTTTTCTTGACGCTCTCCCTAAGTTTCTTACCTATCGTATGATATCCACATTATGTCGAATATGGCAATTATTTTGAAGAAAAATATCAAAAAGCGACGCAGGGTAGTGTGACAATTTTGTTGTGATTTTTCCACCTCTCAAGGAATAGTTAATTTTAATGTGACAATTGTGGCTCGAACTTTTAAGAGAGAAAGTTTATATTTCACAGAAATATTCTTTATTATGTAAAAGGACTAATACTAGCTTTGATTGTCTGTATCATCTGTCGAAATGACAAAATAAAATAGCTTACCAATGATGGTCCTGTCAGTTCAGGACATATCAAAAACATACGTAGTCCCGTAAAAAAAATTTAATCTCAAAAAGTTCTCAAGATAATGCGATGAAAATCAAACTTCGTTTGCCCAACTAAATTGGTTACAAGCAGTTTATATTGGCAGAGCCCAGTTTTGGATAGTTTTTGAGATTAAGTTTTTTTAACGAAATTTTCTAGAAGTCGTATCTTATTTTCTGAATTTCGTCTAATTTGGAGTATTGATGAATCTTCTTAACAGATTTGGTTGTAGCAGGAACTATGAACATAAATAAACCTCCAAAAATTATGTTTTGATGAAAATAAGGCCCTTATTCTTTGGGGTTTTTATATACAGGTTGCAGGTTCCATAAGGTCATATGACTCCCATATACTGGTAAATAACATGTCTAAAACTACTGAAATATAGTAAAATTTACTCACACACCACATTTATTAATATTTTTGTGCCTATCTGGTCAAAAATGCAGTCATATTTGAAGTTACAATTTACTCCTTCCACCAAGGTGATGCTAAGAATTGGCTCTGCAACTTCTGCTGCATAAAACATAGGCTGCGCAGCAGCAAACCTTCAGCGAATAACACATTTAGAAGATTACAATTACATCATAAAATTGGTTTGTTTACCAAATTCCGTATATTATAGGTATGCAAAAGTGGTCGAGTAATGGCATTCTATTATCTGTTATTTGCCTGCTGCCCTGCGATCTACCTGTGTGCTTGCCAGGGTTTGTAAAAGCAGGGAAAGGCCTTATCATACTAATTTACTTATATTATGGTACGGTTTTATGCATGCACCAATTTTTTTTCCGATCATTCAAAAAGTGTTAAATACAAGTCAAAAAGCACTGCTACATTTTATAGGTGATACGTGTAGGAAATGGCATTGCTGTACATGCAATAGTGGGCACGTTTTGGCTCCTATAAGAAAATAAGTATTTTTAATATTTTTTCTCAATATTACAAAAAGTATAGAATATGTATCAGTCAGACCATGAAAAGGCACAACTAAACCACATAAGTCATATGTGTACCAAACTTTATCCATGTACATGCAATAGTGACCAAGTCTTGGGCCAGAAACAAAAAATATATTTTTTCTCTTTTTTTTTTCAATATTTCACATAGCATTTAATATTTTCCACCAGACCTTTCAAAGGGCACAACTAGACCTTATAGGCCATGTGTGTACCAAACCTTATCCATTTACATGCAATAGTGACCGAGTCTCAGCCCAAAAAACTAAAAAAATACATATTTTTCTATTTTCCAAATTTTTGCAAAAAGTATAGAATATCCATCAATGAGACCATCAAAAGGCACAACTAGACCATATAGGCCACATCTGTACCAAATTTTATAAGTGCACATGCAATAGTGACTGAGATTTGGCCCGGAAACGAACAAAAATAATTTTTATATTTTCTCAATTATTTCAAAAGGTATTGAATATCTATCAATTAGACCATCAAAAGGCACAACTAGACCATACAGGCTATATGTGTACCAAATTTCATCCATGTACACTCGATAGAGGCCGAGTGCTGGCCCGGAAACGATCTATCCGCCCGCCGCCCGACCGCCCCCACCCGCCCGCCCGCCCGCCCGGCGGACGGACAACATTTTTACCCAAGTGATTACAATACCTTCTTCGAACTTCGTTCGCTGAAGGTAAAAAAGCATTCAAAAAAATTTACCAGACACCCTAACGTGCAGGCATCACTTGGAGATTATTGAGAGTAATTATATTTGAATATCGTATTGATTACTGCTGTCGGTTCCAGCAAAAAGTGGTTGATGCAACTTGGTGATGTCGGTCTGACCTTTCTAGCAAGCATATTGTTTAAATTGGTTTCAACTGACTTAATAACATGCCAAAGTATGAAATCAATAATAATTTGTGTTAAAGGACTAAAATCCCAAAGAAAGTAACTTTTAAGTGCTGTGGTTAAAAATTTGTATCATATTTTTAGGCAAGCATGAGGCCTCTCCCATTAATTGTGAATAACTTTTGAACGGTTAAATATTTTGCATTGATTCTTCCATATTATTAATCCTCACATTTTTTCGCATATGTCCGATGCACTTTGATCACAAAATATGATGTTTTATTTTTAGCCCCTATGACACCCGAATGTAACTCAGACCTCGAAAGGTGTCATAAGCACCCAGTCATGGAAATATGACCTTTTTTGAAATCAAATTCTAAACGTCAAGAGAATTTTTTTCTTCATGTCGATGTTGCTAGTGTTTTGGCTAAAAACAGCTGGTCTACCATGCTCCAAACATGTTGCACCCAATCCTATTAGAGACAGAACACCATATATTCCTTACATAAGTAGCCAATACATTGTACTTCTGCACTTATTGCATTCCCTGGATTAGCAGAAAACAGACTGGACACAATACCGAATTGATTCACGACAAATAACTGTCACGAAGCCCAGATAAAAAGATACTGTGCTTCCCAGTATATGCAACGCAGCCTGATATTCAAGTAGGCCACTGTCGGGATATTGCCCATTAATATTGGTATACATTTGAAATGCTTTACAACCAATGGTACAAGAATTTATTTAAGTAATATATGTGTCATAGAGAGTTTCTTTACTTCCCATGGAAAATAGAAAATAAAATAGAGAGACATTTTCTATAAGCCCCTGGGGCTGCTGACCAGGACTCCTGACACACTTTGGCTATGGCACTTTTCGTATTAGTTAGACACTGATTTGGAGGGTTCTAACTGACAAAAATGCATGTTAGGACCCGACAAAGAGGTGTCTAACTGACTTAGACATCATATACTTCTTCTGTTATTTGTTTTAACTTATAATTTTAGCAAAACAAACAATAATCTGATTGTGTGTTTGCTGTTGTAAACAGAGTTAATCCTTAGCAGGGCGCTAACATGCAATATTGTCAGTTAGATACCAGTTTTTCCAATGATATAAGTATCTTGGTGATGACTAACAGTAGTTAGTTGCTCTTTGTTATCTTGGAAGCAAGCCTTATTGAGCTCAATTTTCTTTTTGTTTTCCTTTCGTTTTCTTTGTTTCCTTTTAGTACCATCTTCCTCCTGTCCTCGTCAATTACATTTGTTGCCGCATTGTACATTGAATGCTTCATTAGGTTTTCTTTTTGTTAAGACGACAGTTCTGGTCTGTTTTGTTTGTTCTTGCTTTATGGCATATAAAGAATGGCTGCGGAAAACGTGACAGCTGCATCTGACTAATCTGTTTGTGCAAAGAACAAGTGTTTATTATAGGTTCGGAATGTGATCCCTTGTCCAGATCATTTCATGATCCCAAAGGGAAAAAATTTTGAGAATTGTTTATAAGATACCGGTACATTTAAAATGGATCCTCTTTAGATATCTTTCAAATCTTGTCTTCCTGTGTCCACTAACATGTACTGTGGTGGCTCTTATGTAAAATGTGTAGACTAATTCTCCCTGGGTGGGGGCTCAGTCATCCCTTGGATAAACTAGGACATTTTTTTGTAAGGCAGACAGGGATTTCTCAGTTGTGTTGATTTCAGTGCCTGATCTATGTTAAATCCCTTGAACCTAACAGATATAACTAAATATCTTTGCAACCCTTTCTTTGTTTCTTTTAATTTTTGTCTTAGCGAGATTTTCCACATTTGATAGTCTGCGCTAGGTGTCCGCAAATCTGAATTGCTTGCCACAGATGATCAAGTTTTTGATACTTGTTATCCTCTTCTCCAGATATTTACATTGTTTTCAACTGCAAAAGAATCAGATTAGTGATATTGTACCTTTTCTTTCTCAGTAACTTCTTTCTTGGCATGGTATTCATGTTACAAAATACTGTATTATTTTTGTCATCCAATTCATATTTCCTTTCTCCTTGAGTAGTGTCTCCTAAAAAATGTACATTCGCTTGCACTAGAAATGTTTTGTCACAAGAGTTATTGGTGATGATGTTTTTTAGCCTTTAGCTAATCTGAACATAATTGCCAGAGAAGAGCAAGTGTCACCTGGGGATTTTCATAATGTTTGTGTGAGGCCTTTGTAATCTTTCACACAGATTCAGTATTCAAGAGAACAATAAAAACGTGTCAATTCATGTGATTTTGGTGCAAACGCTAATGGTGCATAACTGCTTATACCACTTGACACCTCTGTCAGCCAATCATGAGCCAGTATTTCACTGCAATAAAACCCATATTCTTTGTTGTCCAGTTATCCTCCCATGGGAGAATAATAAGTGAAGCTGTGAAAAAAACACAGCAACAAATGACAACTTTCAGCTTTGTCTTATAGTATAAGCCGCTTATTCACCGCGGGATCGGCAATATGTGTTTATCACAGCTCGGGCTAACGCCCTCGCTGGATAAATCACATATTGCCTCTCCCTAGGTGAATAACCTATACATATTGCATCATGGCATATTATGTCTTGAAGAAACAGCTCATTCTAGTGGAATTCAATTTTACTGGCTGTTTTTCCATGGATTCTGGCAATTTTCACATAAAAACAGTTATTTACATGAAGATATCTTCTGTTTCATTGTATTTTAAAAATTTTGTTTTTTGGAGTAAGTAAGATTGTGTTGAGTCTTTTAAATGCTACCAAGTTATCTCAACAGAGGGCTCCCTTGGCTGGAGGAGGGTGAAGTAGTGAAAAGGATCTGAAAGGGCCTATGAACAATGGCAAAAGAGTAAAATAAGAACATAGAGGGCCTCTGACTGAATAAATCTTGCTAGCAAATTGAGTTTTATTGTAGATTTTTAATTAAACTTAAGATCTTGGGAGCTACAGGTAATTTCTTTGTGCAAGCTACAGCAGCTGAGACCGCTAATTTCAATATTTCAAAAGTTTCCATCTCAGCAACCAACCTTACACTTGAGTACACGACTCATCTTTTTTGACATTGTTAGGTCTCACACCAAGATAGCTCTTCTCGGGGGCTATTTGCACAATTTCCTGCCTTAATTCAATTACTTCTCTCCATTGTCATCCACTTACTGACTTGCTCATCCACTCGACTTATCCAATTATCCTGCAAAAGACCACAGCGCAGTTTCAAGACTTTGTAAACAAGTGAGGAAACTTGGTTATGCTAATATTGACTTGACACCCCATGCATTCTTCAGCAAAATCTACATAATTCCACAGTTAACATCCCGTAAAAAGTTATAATTGAATAGTCTAATTTGGTCTGTATGCCAAACAGAGTGCTTGTTCACATCCTGTAGTTGCATTAAAAGGCAATAATTTTGATAACATTATAACAACCAAGCTTACAGCCACACAGAAAAAGAAGAACAATTTTTCAGCTTAAAAGCATTTTTGTGTGATGATCAAGCGAGGAACAATACCGTTTGACGGATTTCACAAAGCCACCTTCTAAGTACAATATTCATGTACCAGAATTAAACTTAGTGGCTCAGTTGTAAAACACATTGGGTTGCCAAACTCTGGGTCCAGATTTGGCTAACTGTTCTGGCCAAGTCGCCGGGACTTATGTTGGACAGCATTTTCATCCTTTTGCTCATTGCTCCTCCTGTTCTAATTCTATTACAAATTTCATAAATATGGGATGCAAAGCCCCAGTTATCCATCCATCCAATCTAATCATTGTGACCCAAGAAGAAACTACTCCCAAAGTAAATGCGAACCTATTGTTGCGGAACAAATTTGTTTGCCTTTGTGAATATTCATCATCTTTCATCTCTGGTATTTCTGTTATTTGGCTCAACACCATGATTTTGCTTTGCAGAATCAAATATGTTACTAAATGAGTTACGATATGAAGATGAAATGGGTTCTACTAATCTACCGGAAACCCAGTTGTTTTTAATGAAGTTGATTGTCCTATTAGAGATTTATTCCCCACGGTTAAATCCTCTAGATATGGGGAAACTGCTATGGTGATGCCGTTAATATAGAAATAGGCAAACTGGAATTGGAACTGAATAAAAAAGTGCTATGAAATGAAAAGGCTTGCAGCTTTTTGATGCTCTTTTATAGTTTCTCCTTTATCCATGTAGAACAATATCATTTGGAAAACAAAAATACTTCATCAAGCGTAGAATTTAAAGAAACTCCAAATGAACGAGGAAATAAATGGACGCTTGGTTATGGAAGTCATTTAGACCATAAAAAACAGAGACAAAAAACTGCTAAAATATTCATCTTTAATGAGCTATTGTGGATGACTGTTAAATCAGGTAGATATGGGACATATGAGTGATTATTGAAGTGCTACGAAAATTGCTTTGAATTTCTATAGACCGTATTATATATATAAAGAGAGCTAGGTAAGACATGTATGAATTATTCACAATGCCAGCGAGTAGTTTACTGGAATTGGCGATATATAGGTACTGGATATAATTATTATATTATTATTAACATAATTTACACTACCCTCCAAAAGTTTGAATACACTTGGAAAAGTGAGGTTTCTTTTAAAAATAATTCATTTTGAATGGAATGTTTGTTTTATATTTACATCAAACAATATCAGAAGTCACATTGAAGTAATAAGTTGTCTTTATTTTGTCATTATAGGTAATTTTGATTGAAATTTATGGACTCACTCAATATCCCAAATTATGGTATTTTCTAAAAAAAATTGTCACAGCCCAGTTATCTTCTAGGTTTATGAAGTCTAATAATATTTAAGTGTTTCTAGAGTTGTAACAGGATCGTAACAGTAGTTTTAAACCCCAAAAAGACAGTTTAAAAATTGGACATTGACCACTCAAAAATACAAAATTTAGATCATTTCGGGTGCCCGTGAAGTATAATCATAGAATGTATCTTCTCAAGTGAAAATTATTTTATTCGAGCTCTTTCGGCATTGTTTTGACAGAAAACAAGCCAAAATCAGTATTTTTGTCCAATTTTCAATGGCCATTTTCTGGTCCGGAACAACCGGTAAAATCGTCACAAATCAGTGGAAATTTGTAAAAAATTATAAAATCTCATAAATATGGAAGGTAACTTTGTTTTCTTAGCTTTTCATAGAAAATGATAAAATTGGATATCGAGAAAATTACATAAATTTACACCAAAATGATCTAAATCATTAAATAAAGACACCTTATGGCCTGAATGTGAATTTCCATATCGTTTGATGTAAGTATAAAACAAAAATTGTGTTGAAGATGAGGTATTTATGAAAGAAATCTAACCTTTTCTGTTGTATTCAAACTTTTGGAGGGTAGTGTACATATATGGTTTTGAAGATTCAATGATATTACCCTATGTTCTCTGTAAATGAGATGCCCAAAGACATTTTTTTAACAGAACTGACGACAATTGTTACCGCCAATATCCACTATTGTGGATATTAGGCCTTTGGGCAAAATATAGGGTCTTTTGGCAAATTATAGGGTCTTTGGGCAAACTATAGGGCCTTTGGGCATTACGACTCCTTTTGGCATGACTTTCCCAAAGTCATCGCTTCCCTCAAAATATCCGCGAGGCCTTTCGGCAAAATATAGGTCCTTTGGGCGCATGCCTAAATCACTCATTATCGCTCACTCCCGACTATAGTGGATTTTGGCAAAGATCTTCTACTTTGGATACATGCCAAAGTCACTCGCAATAACTCCTTTTTACTATTGTGGATTTTGACAAATATCCAAATTTGGGTAATAGTGAACTGACCAATGAGAATACGCCCTACTATCTTGACCAATGACAATCCACCCTAATATCCATAGTAGGGGGCGCTGTTGTTAATAGTTTGTCCAATGAGAATGCCACCTGATATCCTGTCCAATGAGAAACTGGCCAAATATCCTAGCCAATGACAGTCAAGCTTAATATTCACAGACCCATGATTGGCCAGTGAATATTAAGCTGCATTCTCATGGACACACTGAGAATTCAATGAGATTACAATCTAATATCCAACAGCCAATGAAAATTGAGCCTAATATCAAATAGGCTAATAGTCAAATAGGCTCTTTGGTCAAAGTCAAAAGACATAGCCAAAATCCATGACAGTCTTTTGTGGATATTTGTGGATATTTGTGAGTGATTATATATGCTTTGGGCATACACAACAATTAATTTCAATCATAATGTCACATTGAGAAGAACTCCAGGAACAAATAGAGAAACTACAGTAAACTGTTGTAAATTCCTGAGCAACATGACCCTAAGGTTCATTAATGAATAATGATCAATTACATGAGAAGTCAACAATCCTAGATTAAGACAAATTGTATTGAGATTACAAGAAGCAGTGTGATAAATCACCGTAGCTTTGCCACTAATCAAAGCCTGCACTCATTCGGGTTGTTTGTGACTCTGGAGGGTCAATGTTCCTGAAGTAACGACTGCCTACAGACTGTGAATATAGGCCTACATCCGGGCAAAGGATGGGATATTTGACCATTGACATTGTTACAGCTAGGGAATAGTAGTAATCGTAAAATACTCTGAATGATGTCATATCCCTGTGTCTACCTTTGGAGGTGCTGGCAAACTCTATTTCGAGAGGAATTTTTGGAAAAGCTTGGTATTGTGCTTAGTCCATGCTGACCATTTGTCTCCCTGTGCCCCATGGACCACTTTAGGGCACTGTGAGCCGGAAGTGGATTGTATAGCTGATAACAGACAAGTTACTCTCATATTTTATAGATACAGTACAAAAAGTACTGTGTTTTTATTCAGTATTCAGTCTTAAGTTTTTATATTACTAAATACTAAAAAGTTATAAGAAAGTTTGAAACAAAAAAAAATCCTATCATCCTTACATGTATTGAACATGACAGGTGCTGTCTGTATTCAAACTAACCCAAGTGTGTAGTGTTCCCCCGAGACAAGAAAGTGTATTGAATTCAAGTTCCAACATTTTTGTTTTAGCATTGGCTGGTCCTTTCACGCCAATGCTTCTGCAAATCTTGTTAGTCCTATGTAGCAAATATTGTGGAATTATTGTATGGCTTTATTATGCCCGGATTCCGCAAGAAATGGCTTGATTCAAAACGTCTTTGTTATTGCAATGGTATGAAGCTGTTCTATTGATTCAGGTACTTTATGCCTCTCCAAAAGGAAAGTCTTATAAAGAAACCAAGATATATATGAACTTTTCTAATAAAATTTTAAACCGTTAAGACAATAATTTAGAAATGATTTGCTCTTTTTGAATTTCAAAGTTGCACTTATTTTGTCTTCTCTCTCTCATGAAACACCAAACACCATATAAGTGCTTCTGTGCTTATTGCATTTCCTGGATTAATAAGTCACGATTCCAAATGTATTGATGACAAATAATGGATATGAGGCCCAGATGCAAAATGTTGCTGATCCAGGCTATTTTCGGGGTACTGGTATACATTTGACTGGTGATATTGCAACCAATAATGTGTACTAGTCCAGCAGAATGCCTATTGCTTTACAGGTCGAAATTGGCGCATCTGATTCATTGCGGCAGTTCTAGGCCTGTTTAGACTGTGTAAATTAACCTGTCAAGGTCTGAGAAGATGCCCATCATGTTATTTGACAATGTATCCAACAAAATCCGTCTTTCATTCCCGTTTTAACTTTACAAAATCCATCAATTTAATCTTGTGGGTTCCAAGAACGTCTTCATTAAATGGTGGCTTTGTTGATTGAACTGACACAATT
Organism: Platynereis dumerilii; assembly: GCA_026936325.1. Classification (NCBI taxonomy): domain Eukaryota; kingdom Metazoa; phylum Annelida; class Polychaeta; order Phyllodocida; family Nereididae; genus Platynereis; species Platynereis dumerilii. The sequence goes on from JAPTHN010000006.1 coordinate 31,412,251, forward strand.
GAGGCATTCTGGGATTTATAATATTCATAACAAGTGTTAAGTGATTTGAATTGCTCAGCCGACCAAGAAAAAACACGCAAAAAGCAAACAACATGCATATGCTTACTTGGAACTAAGTTGTGAGAAAACGGCTGTTTCTAATGCAAAACATGAATTTAGTGACCTGAGCTCTTTCCCATCTCTTGCGTGTTAATTTTGAAGGGGGCAATGCTATAGATTTATCTATCTATTGATTTATTATCTATGTATCTAAATATCGAGTTTGAATCCAGCTCTTGCTGGGTCACCTGGGTTTATGTTGGACAACTGTTTCAATCATCCTTCACCTCATTGCCGTGTCCTTCTCCTGTCCTAATTAGCCTACCAAATGCATAATCATAGGATGTAAAGCCCCAATCATCCATCAATGTAGATATCTAGGCCTATATATATGTATTTATCTATCTATTTATCTAGATCTATATCCATACATGTGTCTGTCTGTACCCCTCTATCAAAAACTTCATGGCTGTCTATACATGGACAATCTATCTGCCTGACTATGTGTACATTCACCTTTCTGGTGATGGTATGAAAATACTTGAATGCATCCCTATAAAAACTTCTACTTGCTGAACAGTCATGTAACTGAATTGTTATGTATGTTTTATCAGTTAAAAAAATAATACAATAATTTTTTTTTACTCTGCCTGTTTAAAAAATGTTCAGTAACAAAATGATGCAATCTCAGATCTGAATTTGTGGTCCTTCTCAGTCAATAGACAAGGCGTGAACTCTATGGATGGAAGCCCACCAATGAAATTTAATGGAAAAATGATTGACCGCATATTAGATTGAGTGAGCATTACCAATAACTGAAAAGTGTTTACCTAGAAAATCTACCATGAACAACAATCAAAAACTACAAACAACATTGAGATTTTAAATACCCAAACAATGATAAACATCCAACAGCACAAAATGAAGCGCTGAATGTTTTTTAATCTGCTTAACTGTACATGTAGATTAGAGTTTATCAACAGTCGAAAGAAGATCACCTGGAATTCTGGTCAAGAAAATTCAATAGTTCCCAGACATTTGGATTTAATTCTGGAAATTGGATTTACCAAGCATTGACAATTTGCATAAATTGTGGAGAATGACCTGCGCAACATGCCTTGATGGCCCAGGAGTGGAGGTATTTAATATATTTCATATAAGCAGCACTGAAAGTTGTTGTTTTGACATTTGTACAAATATTTCGGCCTCGTAACCAATGAGCAACCCTTTGACTGTATACTAAGTATCTTAGCATACAGTCAAGTATTGACTAAATGTGCACTTACTTATTGCAGTAATGTCAGTATCATAAAAAAATGTCTTGATTTTGTCTGATAAATGAAAATGAGCTAGAAACTCATTTTCTGGAAACCCTTGGTGCCACTGGTTCTAGTGTCCTTATTGTTTTGACTACAGTTCAATCTGTTTTGTGTGCACCTGCTCCACTGCATAATTTAATCAGTATGGCTGCAGTAAATGTGAAGGATGCATTTTACCAAGCAGTTTGTTGCTTAGAACTAGTGATTATTGAAGGCTTAGAAAGTGACCCCTGGTCTACATATCCGCAAATCAAAATAATTTGCTGTGATGAGCCAGTGTTTGTTACTTGTTATCCTCTTCTGCAGAAAGGATGATATGACATTTATATTGTTCCCAACAGCAAAAGAGTTCGACAAACGATGTTGTAGTACTTTACTTTCTCAGTAGCCTCATCCTTGGCGTGACAATTCTGTTGCAAAAGACTAAATATTATGTCTACACTGCAAAAAATTCCCGTTAAATTTTACAGTTAAATTAACTGGCAACTTTGTTCCAGGTCTAAGAACTGTAAAAGTACTAATAAACCTGAACAGGACAATGAACCGTTAAATGCAGATTGGTACATTGAACTGTAATTTTGCAGATTCAACAAAGTGATATTACGGTATAATGTACATATATAAAACAGTTTATTTAAAGTATATTTTACAGTTATATCAACTGTCAATCATAGAATGTAAAGAATGCAAGGAGCTGTATAATTTACTGTAAAAATACGGATAGTATGTGTTATTCTTAATTATTGCACAAGTGTGAAACAACAGACTAAGCATGTGATTTAACTGTCGCATAGCTGTAGGGATGTACCAAAGCTGGAATCAGCTGAGAGAGTGAGAGAGCCACGGACTCCAGGCTCTGCCTTGCTCATCTCTTGCTTGACAGCAGGGAAGTAAGTCCATCAATTATACCCAGCAATTAAATCGCACACATTTGCTCACAAACCATAAAATTGACGGATATTTTCCAAGAGAACCAGGTGTCAAGTTTATCGAAGTATGTTGTATTGATGCAGACTGCGCCTGAGTTATTTTGGTTTTCATAGTGTCATTCTTTAGATCACATCATAAGACTCACACAAATGTCAATGTCATATATAAATATAACAACTTTGCATAATGACAGCATCTTTAAGATCATATGAATGAGGATGTTCCCTTACCTTCAGATAAGTTATAAATTAAGTTTGATTAACAGCTGTGTAAAGCATATGTTATAGATGGCACCACATGTTCCGTGGTTGAAGTCCATGCAATCTCTTGTTTATAGTTCCTAATCTGACCAGGTGTATTGATTGTTTGGCCAATTCAAATGTTTTGTCTGCATGTTACAAGTTGCCAGTAAATTAACGGTCGAAGTAATTGTTCATTAACGTGAACTGAATGTTAAATGACATGTTGCAGTAAATTTATCTTGGAGCCATTTTGTAACTGACAAAGAACTGTAAATTCACAGACAAAGTCTGTTTTAAAAAAATACTGATAAAATAACAATAAATTTACGGTTCTTTTAACCAGAAAAACACGGTCATTTCTTACAGTGTATCCTCCAATTCATATTTCCTATGGCCTTGAGTCTTATCTCCCAAATGCACTTTCTCTTGCACTTGAAATGTTTTTCGGTCACAAAATTTATGGGTGAGCATGATTTTTTGCTTTTACCTAATCTCAGAATAATTGCCAGAGAAGAGCAAGTGTCATTTGGGGATTTTATAATGTTTTTGTTATGCGTTTGTAATCTTTCACACCGATTTGATGTTCAAGACAGCAATAAAAACTCTGGACAATTGCCACTTTTTCATGCAATGGCTAATGGTATGTAATATTGCACCTTGGCATATTATATCTTGGAGAAACAGCTCATGTTGATGGAATTCAATTTGACTGGCTGTTTTTCCTTGATGCACTTAAAACTGTGAGTGTCATAATGTTTCAGTGGTTTCTGACAATTTACTTAAAAAGTTCATTTATAGAAAGATGGCATGATTATACTCGTTCATTGGAGCAAGTAAGATTAAATTTTGAGTCCATCATGCTGCCAAGTTATCTCAACAGAGGGTTCCCTTGGCTGGAGGAGGGTAAAGTAGTCAAAAGAATCTGAAGAAGCTATGCGCCAGGGCAAAAAGGATAACATAGGAAAAAAGAGGACCCCTGACTGAATATTTTGTACTTTCAAAATGAGTTGAATTGAAGATCTTTTAAACATCTTTGTATATTTTTTGTGTAGCAAATTAGGCTATAGCAGCGTGCTACTGCTAATTGTATCACAATATTCCGTGAGTTTCCGTCTCATCAATGAGCCGTAAACGTGAGCGCAAAACATATCGTCTTTGACAGTGTCAGGTCTCACACTAAGACAGTTTTCCAAAGGGTGGGGGGGGGGGCTATTTGCACAATTTCCTGTCTTAATTCAATTACTTCTCTCCATTGTCATCCACTTGCTGACTTGCTTATCCACTTGACTTATCCAATTATCCTGCAAAAGACCACAGTGCAGGTTTTCTGTAAACAAATAAGAAAATCAAATTATCTCTATATTGGCTTTGAGCTGCATGTATTCTAAAATGTAAAAATCTACATAATTCCTCTGTTAACATCCTTTAAAAACTAATTATTATTGAAAGGTCTAATATAATAACAGAGTGCTTATTCATAGCCTGTAGCATTCATTAAAAGGTAACTGTTTTGGTGAGCATATAGGGGGTCAATCTAACAGCCACACCAAAAAAGGCAAATGATTTTTCATGTCAAGAAGTCATGCAATCATGATAGATTAAAGGAGTGACCTTTAATACATTGTACAAAGCCACTTCTGAACTCCAATGTTCATGTACAGGAATTGATAACTCATCTCAGTTGGTACCTCAGTTGTATAGCGCAATCAATACAAATCGTTAGGTTCAGAGTTTGATAATGGTCCTGAGCCACCTGGACTTATGTTGGACATTATTTTCGATCATGAATCCTTTTCGTAGTTGCTCTAAACTCCTGCAAAGTTCACAAAGAGAGAATAAAGCCCAAGCTAGCCATCCATCCATAATTATCATGACCCAAGTAGAGACCACACCCAAAGTAATAACGTAAATCTGTGATAACATGATTGATTTGTCCCCTTTGTGAAAATTCGTCATTTTTCATTTCTGGTAATGCTGTTATTTGGCTCAACACCATGATTTGGCTTTGCAGAATATAACATACTACATATTAAAAAAGGTTCAATGTGAAAGTGAAATGGGTTTACTGATATACCAGAAACCCAGTTGTTTTTGATGAAGTTTATTATCCCATTAGAGCGTTATTCCCAACAGCTAAATTCCCTAGATATGGGGAAACTGCTGTGGTGATGCCACTGATGTCGAAATGGGAAAAATTGGAATTTGGACTCAGCGAAAAGTTCTCTGAAATCCAAGGCTTGCAGCTTTAATGTCCTTTATAGTTTCTCTTTATCCATGTAGAGTATTATCGTTCTGAAAGTTAAAATATTTTAAGAAGCATAGAATGTAAAGAAAATCCAAATGACTGAAGAAAAAAAATGGACACTTGATTATCAAAGTCATTTAGACCGCAAAAGTCAGAGACAAAAACTGATGAAACAGTCATCTTGAATGATTTTTTGTGAATTATTGTACAACTTGGTAGTTGTGACACGTGTGAGTGATTATTGAAGTGCTCTGAAGATTGTTTTGAATTGCTATTTTGCAGGAATTGACTATAAAGAGAGGCAAGCCAAGCGAGGCATGTCTTAAATATTCTCAATATAATGCATAGCCTAGTCTTAAATATTCTCAAAATGACGTATAGTCTCAATGATTCAATGATATTACCCTATCTTCACTCTGAATGAGATACCAAGAAGGTTTTTATACAAAGCAATAGACTTTTACAAAGCAATAGATTCTCTTTCATCATGTCACGTTGAGACAAACTCCTGGAACTAATTGAGAAACTACAGTTATGTGCTGTAACTTCCTAAGCAACTTGACACTAAGGTTCATTAATGATCAATTAGATGAAATGTCAACAATCCCAAATTAAGACAAATTGTGTCGAGATTACAAGAAGCAGAGTGATAAACTACCTTAACTTTGCCACAAATCAAAGTCAGCACTCATTAAGATTTTTCATGACTCTGCAGGGTCAATGTTCCTTAAGTAACAACTGCTTTCAGACATCCAGCCATAGGATAGGATATTTGACGATTGACAGTTACAGCCAGGGAAAAAGTAGTAATCACCAAAATACTCTGAATGATGTCATATTATAGAGGTGTGCTTCTGTGTACAATATGCTAATCTTGTCAGGCCAAAATAGAAGATATCCTTGAATCTTTGTCTAGCTTCAGGCCTAAAGAAATGGCTTGTTTCAAAAATGTCTTTGTTATCTGGAATGTGATGACAGCTGCAGCTGTTCTATTGAATCAGAAACTTTATGCAACTCCAAAGGAAAGTGTTGTAAACGAAAAACACAGACTTTCAAATGATATCGAAATTCTAGACATTATGACAACATGCACTTTTTGCATGTCAAATTTTCAATGTTAAACATTTTTGTTACTTTGTTCTACATCTGCCCCCAGGAGTATGAATCTAACAACTCACCTGAAATGTATCAAACATAGTGCACCTATACTCTTGCTTTAGACAGGACAGTGTAGGCTCCATGCATAAGTGGCCAATACATTGTACTTCTGTGCTTATTGCGTTCCCAGGATTAGCAAAAAGCAGACTGAACGCCAGAACGAATAGATTCCTGACACATTACTGTCACCATGCCCAGATAAAAAGATACTGTGCTTCAAAGTACACAATGCACAGTGCAGCTGATCTGGGTTAATGTTGGGGTGATGGGGTACATTTAAAAGGTAATATTGCAACCAATAACCTGTACTTACTTGTTTCGGTAATATCGGTATCATAAAAGTCTCTTTACTTTGTGGATAATGATAATGAGCAAGTGCGACATTTTCTGGAAGCCCTTGGCCCTTGGGGCTACTGACCAGGAATCCTGACACACTTTGGCTTTGGCTTTTTTCTGGTAGTCTTTGGCTGCTCTTGTCATCTTGGAAGCAAACCTCGTTGAGCTTGATTTTCTTTTTTGCTCTTCTTGTCTTTTCTTTGTTTTCTAGTGTTTTTTGTTTCTTGCTGGGGCCACCTGTCTGCTGTCCCGGCCAATTACATTAGTTACTGCTTTGTACTTTGAATGCCTCATTAGGTTCTAGTCTCCTTTTTGTTTTGACTACAGTTCAGTCTGTTTTTGGTTGCAACTGATCCAATGATATAGTATGCCTGCAGTAAATGTGAAGTACGCATTGACTAGGCTGCTTGTTGCTGAGCATGAAAAGATCCCTAGAACTGGTGATTATTGAAGGTTTAGAATGTGATACAAGGTCTGGAGCATTCGACTATCCCAAACGGAAGCAATTTTCAGATGGTCGTTTTTAAGAAAGATCAAGGCTGGATTCTTTGCAGATGTTTCTTTAATCTGGATTTCCTGTTTCCTCTGAGGTAGCTCTTGCATGGAATGGTGTATTCTGCTTCTCTCCATTGGTTTGTGTCACAGTTATCCTTTGGATCAACTTGAATCATGCGTAAGACAAGGGCCTCATGGCTGTCTTGTTGCCAGTGCCTGATCTCTCTATAAACCCCTTGGACATAAGGAATAAATATTTGTCATAATTTCCATCCCTTTCCTGAACCTTGTTTCTTTCCTCTGTCTTAGCGATACCTTCCTGTCTAATGGCCAATTCTGGACAGCAAAAATCTCCATTGCTTGCAACAGATGATCCAGTTTTTACTACTTTTCGTCCTCTTTTCTGGAAAGCATGATATGACATTAACAATATACCCAACTGCAAAATAATTAGACTAGTGATGTTGCCTCTATACTTTCTTAGAAACTATCCCCTTGGCTCGATATTCGTTCTGAGAAATACGTTAATACTTCTGTCCTCCAATTCACATTTCCTGTGGCCTTGGCTTGAGATTTATCTCTAAAATTCTCTTTCCCTTGCACTAGAAATGTTTTTGTCACATCATTTATCGGTGAGCAGGATTTTTTGCTTTTAGCTGATCTCAGAATAATTACCCAGAAGGAGGAAGTGTCACTTGGGGATTTCATAATGTTTGTGTAATGCGTTTGTAATCTTTCACACAGTTTTAGTATTCAAGACCGCAATAAAAAACACGGCGATTCACATATTTCTTATGCATTTGCTAATATATATTGCAACTTGAAGATACAGCTCTTGGTTGTGCTATACTGGCCCTTTTTTATGTACATAAAACTTTGAGTGTCATTATATTTCAGTAGATTAAGGTAATTTATGGAAAACAGTGATTTTTTGCATTAAGAGTATTTTCTGCATCATATTATATTTCTTGGAGCAATTTTGTGAAGAGTCAACTGTATTTATTGCGGATAAGATGTTTTTTTAAACGTCCGTTTACAGGTGATTTCATTACCGTTTGATTCTGGTCATTCACAGTTGCCTGTGAGGAATCAATGCAATGTATAAACTTGCTACTTTTGATATATTAGCTGTGTGATATTTCTGTTGTTTCTAAACCAATCAGATGAAGCAAAAACGCTATGTATTTAGTGTGTTCAGAATCTTACAATCGAGTACTAATGAAATTGCCTGTAACATCTGTCACACATCTTGATGAGATTTTGGGTTTCTACTTCTGCATCAATTTAGACTATTGCAGCTGCGACCACTAATTCCATGACTATGTTTCATGAGCTTTTGGCTTGACAGTCACCATACACTTGAGCACACAACTCATCTTTTTTGACAGTTTCAGGCCTCACACCAAGATAGCTTTTCTCAGGGGCTATTTGTGCAATATCTTGTCTCAAATTGATTACTTCTCTCCATTTTCATCCACTTGCTGACTTGCTTATCCACTCAATTTATCCAATTATCCTGCAAAAGTGCAGTTTCAAGACACTGTAAACAGACATCCTTGTATTGACTTTCGATGTATGCGTTCTTCGGCAAAAATCTACATAATTCCTCAGTTAACATCCGCTAAAAAATCATAATTGAATAGTCTTATTTCGTCTGTATGCTAAACAGAGTGCTTGTTCACAGCTTTTAGCATTCATTTAAAGGCAGCAGTTTTGGTAACATAATGGGGGTCAAGCTAACAGCCACACCAAAAACGGCAAATGATTTATCAGGTCCAGAGGTTCTTATGCTTCGATCATGATAGATAAAAGGACAACGAGTAATATTTGATGCATTTTACGAAGCCACCTTTTAACTCCAATGTAGTAGTTCCATAAATGCTTTTCGTAATTGCTGCATGTGTCCTCCTGCAAAGTTCGTAAAGAGAAAGTAAAACCCCAGCCCTCCATCCATAATTCCATGACCAAAGTAGAGACCACACCCAAAGCAATTACTGATTTGTCCCTTTGTGAATAATCATCATCTTTCATTTCTGGTGTTACTGTTACTTGGCTCAACACCATGATTTGACTTTGCAGAATATAACATATTATTAAATGAGTTACAATATGAAAGTATAATGGGTTTACTGATCAACCAGAAACCAAGTTGTTTTTGGATGAAGTTTATTATCAATGGCTAAATTCTCTAGTTATGGTGATGCCATTGATATGGCAATTGGAAAAATTGGAATTGGAATGCATAGAAAAGTGCTATAAAATTGAAGGCTTGCTTCTTTAAATTGAAGTTTAATGCTCCTTTATAGTATATTTTAGCAACCATAGAATTGGCTACTGACCAGGAATCCTGACACACTTTGGCTTTGACTTTTTTCTAGTAGTCTTTGGCTGCTCCTTGTCTTCTAGGAAGCAAGCCTCGTTGAGCTCAGTTGTCTTTTTTGTCTTCTTCTAACCCTTTCTTTGTTTTCTAGTTTCTTTTGTTTCTTTCTGGTGCCACCTGTCTGCTGTCCTGGCCAATTACATTATAGTTTCTGCTTGTACATTGAATACCTCATTAGGTTCTAGCCTCCTTGTTGTTTTGACTACAGTTCAATCTGTTTTTGTTTGCATCTACTTCAGCAATATATTATGGCTGCAGTAAATGTGAAGGATGCAGTCTGAGTGGTTTATGGCTCAAGTATGAAAAGACCCCTTGAACTAGTGATTATTGAAGGTTTAGAATGTGATCCCCGGTCTGGAGCATTTAAAAAAAAAAATTGAGATGGTCTTTTGTAAGAAACATAAAAATATTGTTTGTGGATGTTTCTTTAATTTTGACTTCCTCTGGGGTAGCTCTTACATGAAATGGTTTATACCACTTCTCCCTTTTGTCCTGCATCACAGTGATCCTTTGGATTAACTTGGATCATGCTTAAGACAAGGGCCTCATGTGCAAGTGCCTGATCTCTCCATAAATTCCTTGGACATTTTGGAATAATTTTTGTCATAACTTCCAGATTTTTCCTATTGTTTTTTCCTTTGTCTTAGCGAGATCTCCATGCCTAATGGCCCATTCTGGACAGCCAAAATCTCAAATGCTTACCATAGATGATCCAGTTTGCTACTTGCCATCCTCGTTTCTGGAAGGGATATGACATTTGCATTGTACCCAACTGTGAATGAATTCGACAAATGATGGTGTATCTACACTTTCTTAGAAACTCTGCCCTTGGCCTGATATTCCTGCAGAAAAATACTTCATTATTTCTGTCCTCCAATTCATATTTCCTGTGGCCTTGAAATATATCTCCCAAATTCTCTTTCCCTTGCACAAGAAATGTTTTTGTCACAAAATTTATAGGTGAGCATGATATTTTGCTTTTAGCTAATCTCAGAATAATTGGCCAAGAGGAGCAAGTGTCACTTGGGGATTTTATAATGTTTGTGCAATCTTTCACACAGATTTTGCAAATGCTTATGGTATAGATTGCACCTTGGCGCATTATATCTTGAAGATACAGCTCTTGGTTGTGTTATACTGGCCCTCCTTTATTACATAAAAACTGTGAGTGTCATTATATTTCAGTGGATTTGGGCAATTTATGGAAAACAGTTATTTTTCACATTAAGCACATTTTGTGCATAATATTATATTTCTTTATTAATTGGATCAAGTGAGATTTTCTGAAGAGATGACTGTATTTATTGACTAGTTTTCTCAACAAAGGGCTCCCAAGGCCAGCGGAGGGGTAAAGAAGTCAAACAGAGCTGTGTGGGTTGAGAAATAGGGTTAAGCAAGCTACCATGGTTTCTGTATTAAAAGCACACTCGTTATAAAAGCCCACCCCTCCATAAAGAACCACTTTTAATGAAAATTCCATCAAAAAATGACTTTTTCCAAAGTTTTTAGTACAAACAATTATTAATTGCCCATTTCATCATTGAATCTGCCCATGGGGCGTTTAATGCAAACAATAGGGTAATTGAGGATTTCTGACAAAAAGTTTTCTTTTTTTGAATTGAGTTGTGTTGCAGATGAAGATGTTGGTTTTAACATCCACTGTACATCTTGATGTCATGATTGGGTTTCTTCTTTCAAGTGCAGCAAATTAGACTACTGCAGATCCTATGACAATGTTTCATGAGCTTTTGGTATGACAATCACCATACACTTGAGCGCACAACTCATCTTTTTTAACATTGGCAGGCCTCACTCCAAGGGGCTATTTGCACAATTTCCTGTCTTAATTCAATTACTTCTTTCCATCGTCATCCAATAGCTGACTTGCTCATCCAATTGACTTATCCAATTATCCTGCAAAAGTGCAGTTTCAAGACACTGTAGTTTGTAAACAGGCAAGAAAACTGAGTTATCCTTACTTTGACTTTACACTGCATGTATTCTGCAGCAAAAATCGACATAATTCCCCTGTTAGCATCCGGTAAATAGTTATAATTGAACAGTCAAATTCGGTTCGTATGCTAAACAGAGTGCCTGTTCACAGCCTGTAGTTGCATTTAAAGGCAACAATTTTCATGAGGTATAACCTAAGAGCTACACTGAAGTGAAGAATGGTTTTTCAACTCAAAGAGTTTTCGTGCTGCGAAAGACAATAACATTTGATGCATTTCACAAAGCCACCTTTTAAGCACAACTTTCATGTACCAGAACTGATAACTCAAGTCGGAAGATCAGATGTATAGCACACTGGGTTGCCAATCGCTGGGTCCAGGATTGGATAAATGTCCTGGCTGAGTCAGCTGGACTTACATATGTTGGATAGCAGTTTCATCCTTCTCCTCAATGTGGTGTCCTCCTGGACTACTAAGTTCATAAATATAGGATGCAAAGCTCCAGTCAACCATTCATCCAATCTTATCATTGTAACCCAAGAAGAAACTACGACCGAAGTAAATCCAAACGTATTGTTGCGGGACTGATTTGTTTGCCTCTGTAAATATTAATCTTTTTTCATCTCTGGTGTCTTTGTTATTTGGCTCAATGCCATGATTTGGCTTTGCAGAATGTAACATGTTGCTAAATGAATAATAATATGAAAATGAAATGAGTTTACCAATCTACCAGAAACCTGGTTGCTTTTGATGAAGTTTATTGTCCCATTATTAGAGCATTATACCCTCCAGCTAAATTCTCTAGATATGAGGAAACAATTATAGTGATTTCAAAATGTAAAAATTTGGAATTGGAGCAGAGAGAAAAAGTGCTATGAAGTGTGTAGGCTTGCAGGTTTTTAAAATGCTCCTTTATAGTTTCTCTTTTTCCGTGTAAAATACTATCATTTTGAAAGCGAAAATGAGGTCCCAAGCAGAGAATGAATGAAAATCCAAATTAAGAAGATAAGAAAACACAAGGATGAACACTTTACTATTGAAGTCAATTAGACAACTGAAGACAGAGACAAAAGCTGGTGAAATCTACATGCTATTGTAGACGATTGTTCAATTGAGGAAATACATGAGTGAATTATTATTTCGCATGAATTGACACTTTTCTAAAGTATCCTCAAATTGACGTATAGGCACAATGTTTCACTGATGTTCTTCTTTTCCCTTAATGAGATGCCTAAAATGCTTTTTTAATGAAGCGACAGACTCTCTGTAATCATAATTTCACATTGAGAGGAGCTTGCAGAACTAAATTAGAAACTTCAGTAATATGCTCAATCTTCCTGAGCAACAATCCTAAAATTGTTTTGAGATTACAAGAAGTAGTGTGAAAAAGTACCTTAGCTCTACTGCTTATCAAAGCCAGCGCTCAAAAGGTGTGTCCTGTATGAGTCAGTGCCTCCCCAAGTAACAACTCTTGCCGTCTTTTTTGCAGATTGGTAGCAGCTTATACGGGAGAATTTTCTTTGTCCAAAAATCTTATATACACAGGAATTTCACTCATTTTATTTAAATCAAACAAATAAGTGCAAAACCAAAATTTTACTTGCTGTTCAGCAGAAAAATCTAGGTGCATATGAAATGAGATAAAAGCGTTAATTTTAAGATTCGCATAATTCATTTTGTGCAATTTGTATATGGACTTTAAGAGCCAGTGACAGAGAAAATCGAGGATTTGGCTTGCTGTGGTGGTCGGCGGAATCACTTGAAACTTTTCAATGTGAATGAATATGGTCTCACTAAGAAAAATCTTGAAGCATTCGAAAACAAATCATTTGGTTGTTGTGATAGGACATGCCATAGATATTAAGCAAAATATGCAAAATTGCTCCCGGAGAGTATTTGGAAATTTCACATTTTGCTGAATTTCAATGGACAATATCTTCTGAACGGCACATGTTACAGCTTAAAGAAACACAGCATCAGATAGGGCATACACATGGTTTTCAAGGCCACATATGATATTTGTTGTCCTAGTCTTATAGGATGTAGTGTAACTCGAATACGAAAGCCTTTTTGCCCATTTTTTCAAAAATACTGATTTATGGAAAAAAGGTCATATTTGATGGCCGATTACCAATCTGAGGGTCTCAACTTGACAATGTGAATAAAAGGGTTGTGAAGACAAACATGTCAACTGTCCATTCAGTCAATAAAATTTGGTATACTTCTTTTGGAATTTCGCTGGTAAAGATTCCAAAATGGCCTCCAAATGGAATTTCAACTTTTCATTTATTCTTAATTTGGAGAATATTCATCCAATTTTCAGATGTGATACCTCTAATCCACGGTTTTCAAGGTCATATACTTCATTTTTGACACTTTCACATTTATAAATCTAAGATGGCTGCCAAAATGGTGGCCAAAATGGCTGCCATTGACATAAAAATTGACAATTTTTGTTTAGGTTTCCTCAATTTACTTTAAAATTGACAATTTTTTTAGGTTTCCTCAATTTACTTTTTTGTGGTATCTCTAATCTAGGGCATGAATGCTCAGAAGACACATTTTTGATTCTGTTACGTCAAGCAAACCAAGATGGCAGCCAATTTTACCGCAAATATGGATGCCACATGAATGAAATTGTCAGTTTTCGTTCATTTTTTCATACAGTAACTCTATTCTAGGGTTTTTAGGGTCAGAGATCTCATTTTTGATACTTTCAGAAGAATTTATTCAATATGACTGCCAATATGGTGGAAATTATGCCTGCAAGTTACATGAAATTGTCAATCAGAGATTTTTCATTTATATTTTGAATGTAATTCCTTTACTCTGGAGTTCTTAAAGTCAGAAAGTTTGTTTTTCACGCTTTAGCAAATTTCAGACGACAGTGTATTGTGACCAATATTTCAATTTTTTTTTCAAAGGCTATTTGGTGGTAATCAGTGGTTGCACTCAGGTTACTAACCTCTGAGACCAGAATTTGATTGCCAAGAGTTTGGCAATCCTTCCTACTGTGGTCCCATCTGAACTTCATTATTATGCCAGGCAAGTGCAAAAATACAGGATATAACCTGTATCAACCTCACCCTAGCCAATGAGCCACTAATATTTCACATGTTTGGGAATGAGGGCTAGTGTTTGGCAAATTTCTTCTGAATTTGTGCAAATATTATCAATGCTCGGCTGCACAAGTGGAGGTGAATTCTGACAAATATTTGCAACACATTTACCAATTTTTCAGTCTTTGCATTGGTTTTCCGTATAGAGCAAATTAATTACATGCAGTGATATTATCAAAACAAAAACGTCTGAAAGTAGTGCAATTTGGCATTGTTTCAAATAATTTTATCAACTTTTATGTCCATTAATCTTGTGGATTTTGGGGAGGAATTTGTCTTACCATGACCGGCAAAATGATCGTTTGAAGATTTTGATCATGCATACCAAATAATATAATTACATGACCTTCAGACACAGCCCAAAAATTCAGGAGGTTCATCGAACATTTGAAAGGCTCCTGGGAAAGTTATTTAATTGCCTACTCATTTAAGTAAGCCATCTACAATTTCTCCACCTCTTGGAAGCTATCATGACTTCATTAGAATTTATCAAATTAAAGTGGAAGGTCTGAGCAATTGAGGTAAATTGGCCAGGGCAATTTTTTTTGCAATTAATTTATCTCCTGCAAGTATAATTTCATAGCACACTTAATGCAGTCTGACAGCTGTTTTGCCTGATTTACTAAATATTTGGATATAAGTCAGGTGGATAGGAGTTGGTGGCAAGGAGTTGGGTGGATAGGAGTCGGGTGCACAGGAGTCGTTTGGACAGGAGCTGCTTGGAAAGGAGTGTTGGGTGGATAGGATTTGGGTAGATAGGAGTCGGGTGGATAGGAGTCAGGTGGCCAGGAGTCGGGTGGACAGGAGTCGTTTGACAGGAATCGGGTGGATAGGAGTCGGGTGATTAGGAGTCTGGTGGTTAGGAGTGGGTGGATAGGAGTCGGCTGGCCAGGAGTCGGCTGGCCAGGAGTCGGTGGACAGAGTAGGATGGACAGGAGTAGGATGGACAGGAATCGGATGGACAGGAGTCGTTTGGACAGGAGTCCGGTGGATAAGAGTCGGGTGGATAAGAGTCGGGTGGACAGGAGTTGGGTGGACAGGAGTGTTTGGTGGATAGAAGTCGGGTGGATAGGAGTCGGGTGGCCAGGAGTCGGATGGATAGGAGTAGGGTGGTTAGGAGTCGGATTGTTAGGAGTCTGGTTAGAGTCGGGTGGATAGGAGTTGGGTGGATAGGAGTCAGCTGGCCAGGAGTCGGTGGACAGGAGTCGGGTGGACAGACTCAAGACTCAAGACATTTATTTTTTCCTGAAACATACGGGTTGTTACAGTAAAGAGGGAGGACATCTCTAAGACAACATTTTGGACAGGAGTCGGGCGAGCAGGAGTCGGGTGGACAGTCGTTTGGACAGGAGTTGGGTGGACAGGAGTCGGGTGGAGATAAGTCGGGTGGGTAAGAGTCTGGTGGATAGGAGTTAGGTGGATAGGAGTCGGATGGACAGGAGTCGGATGGACAGGAGCAGGATGGATAGGAGTCAGATGGACAGTCGTTTGGACAGGAGTCGGGTGGACAGGAGTCTGGCGGACAGGAGTGTTGAGTGGATAGGAGTCGGGTGGCCAGGAGTCTGGTGGATAGGAGTAGGGTGGCTAGGAGTAGGGTGGTTAGGAGTCTGGTTAGAGTCGGGTGGATAGGAGTCGGGTGGATAGGAGTCAGCTGGCCATGAGTCGGTGGACAGGAGTCGGGTGGACAGGAGTCGGGTGAGCAGGAGTCGGGTGGACAGGAGTCGGGTGGACAGTTGTTTGGACAGAACTTGGGTGGACAGGAGTCGGGTGGACATGAGCCGGGTGGGTAGGAGTCTGGTGGATAGGAGTCGGGTGGATAGAAGTTGGATGGTTGTCTATAGATCCCATCTTTGTGATGGTTTGGTGCAGTTTTTGTCTGATCTTGTATGACGGCTGTCCATGCTGAAACATGACAAACTGAAATGCATAAATTACACTGTCACTGCTGCCTCTATTAAACTCAAATTCTCAATACACATATTTTGCTTGTGTATATATATATATATATATATATATATGTGTCAATTTTCAACAGTAAAATAGGCGATCATTCAGTCCCTGTGCCAGCATTGAGCGATCCATTTAATCTCCACACTAATTCTAGTTTATTCAATGTTGTTGTTGCTATTGCATATATATAGGTTTATTCCTGCCCAATGAAGAAAATCCATCATAGATTTTTTATTTATAGGTCATCTATGTAGAGATTATTTTGTGTCCCAGAGTAAAAATTCTGCCTCATTGACCCGCCTTTGGAGTTTTTTGAAGCAGATGCGATGGTCATGATTAACTCATACAAACTATCCTATTTCAAGAACAATTTCTTTGGATATGTAAAATTTTTTTTTTTTTATCGCTGTCTTAACCTATAAAAAAACTTATATATAAGTATTCTTAACAGTTCATCGATTCTACAAGATAAGGAATTTCTCTGGAGAAATTTTTGCATGTAAAATGTCACCAAAAATTGTGTACATCATTTTCAATGCGAAACTTGGCCTAAAAACCTTTTAATAGGCATCCGATTTTGAAAATTTAAAAACCTGCATATATCAATTAAACTCCTCCAAATTCCACTTATTCATTTCGCTCTATTTGCAATATTAACTTTGCAAAAACCTCTTTGGCGCATTACGCTGTTCTTTTTTTGCACATATTTGGCTATGTAATATTTTCATGAAACAAGGGGAGGGGCTTTGGAGTTTTTCTAAGGGCATTTATTTCATAGAAATGCCTACTTTAAGACATTAAAACATTTTATTACACACCACATACCCTCAGGTACATGATAAGATCGATGCGGTACCCTTTTTTAAGGGTACTTTTCTTGTTTATATGTGCACACTGAATTTCAGAATTATATCCAGTAAAGCAGTCGTGAACCAGACAAGGAATGAGAACATTCACACTTTCATAAAGAAATACGTTTTGTGTCAGATAGGTCAATTTTGTGTGCTATTCATGCCTTAAGAACATAAAAGCTATAAAATAAATTTTATATTGAAAAATGAAGTGTTAATTACCAACAACTGGTAACACTGTGACATTTCCAGACTATATAACCAGTTTCAAACGTTCTAATTAGCATTCTGAATCTGAAAACGACAGTTTGCATGGAAATGTCATTTTTGGTCACATAGGTTAACTTCATATGTTTTCCATGCTTATAGTAAGCCATGAAAACCAAATTTTATGATTGATATTGGAAGATGAAGTGTAAATTGGTAATTCTATGTCATTGGCATAGCTGGGGGCCAACTGTCAGATTGGCAGCAGGGATATGAAAACAGCCATTTTCATCGAAATTTCACCGAAATTTCACCGAAATTTCGTTTTAGTTAAATAGGTTAACTTCATATGTTTCCAATGCTTATTGCAGGTCATATAAACCAAATTTTATGATTGGTTTTGGAAGATGAAATGTAAATTGGTATTTCCTCACTGGCATAGCTGGGGGCTGACTGTCAGATTGGCAATTTTTATATGAAAATGGCCTTTTTCACTAAAATTGCGATTTTGTTCAAATTGGTAAATTTCCTGTACTTCTCATGCCTACAACAGACCATATAAACCAAATATTATGATTGACTTTGGAAGATGATGTGTTATTTGGTAATTCTAATTCATAAGCATAGCCTTGGGCCAAATTTCAGATTGGCCATTGAGATCTATAAATGGCTATTTTCACAAAAATTTGTTTTTTCGGTAAAATAGGTAAATTTCCCATGCTTCCCATGCTTAGGGTGTCAAAAGTATAACAAATTTTATGATTGATATTGAAAGATGAAGTGTATATGGCTATATCCATGTCATTGACATATCTGGGGGTAGACCCTCAGATTGGCAATTTGGATCTGAAAATGACCACTTTTTACATCCTTTTTCGCCTTTGAAATAGAGCAAGTTCCTTGTATCACCCACACCCTGGTGGCCAGTTTAGGAACAAAAAATTAAATTCCATTTGAAAGGAAATCCATTTTTCTCAATATCTGAAACGAAATTATATCATTACATCACTTCAGGTTGACTACACAGTGATTTTAAAATTGCCATTTTTTAACATTTCCTTTCTCTCTAAAAGCGAAATTATGGCCTTAATAATGGAGGTGGCCTACCCTGGCCACCCCTGGACCAAATGACCAAAAATTTTGTGAATGTTGTTTTTGACCCAAGTACTTGACATGTGCCAAATTTCATCAAAATCGGTGAGATTGCACAGCCATGATTTTGGCTAAAATCCTCAATTTTCTCTGTCACTGGCTCTTAACTGCATTGCGGGATAATTTTATAACTCTGAGTAGATCAAGAGTCTGCAAGTTGTTGACAGTTGTGGAAGAAACAGAATCAACTGAATTAATTGAGGTAATTGTGCAAATGGCTTTAAGGAATAGCGATGTGAAGCTGAGTTGGACTCTTTACCTTAGTGAGTGGCTGATTGCTGAAATGGTATTAACTTTGCATATAAAGGTAGTTGCATACTGTTTATAGGACACTGAATAATGAGGCATTTGCCCGATGTAAAGGATGTGTTACTAGCCTAGCATAGTAACAGTCACTGAGCTACAAAATATGCATATCAAAGACCAATCACATAAATTTCTACACATAGCACCTTATGCCACCAGGGCATTCAACTCATGTAGAAGTAGGCATGTACATAATTTGCTGCTGCAAGTTTTGTGCAAATCCAGAACGTAAAGCTCTATCACGCATTGGTGGCACCTAGGTCCTTGTGGAGGACCAGAATGAGGGCAATGTGGGTTTTTGAGGGCTGATACATAGCAACCGAAATTGAATGCCTCTTGGCTTAATAGGTAAGAAAAGCACAAACCAAACTGACATACCACAAGGACAAATGTGTCACTCTTAATCTGTCCCAAGACTACGATTGTTGTCTTTTGCAATTACAAACTTGTACCGCCAAAGTAACCTGATTTATCTTGTCATGTTGGCGATGTTTCATCCAGTAAAGGAAATGCCAGAATCATTGCACAGGAATTATACAAACATTATGAAATCCCGAGGTGACACTTGATCTTTTCTGGCAATTTGCCGAGATTAGCTAAAAGCAAAAAACATGCTCGCCAAAGAGCAAGCAATAAATTTCATGGCAAAAGCATTTGCAGGATATGAAGCAGCTCATTTGGGAGATATAACTCAAGAAAACTGGAAAAATGAATGGCTTGGAAGCAAGGATAAGAGGATTTTAGTTGCATGAATAACATGGTGTAAAAGATGGTACTACAAGGAATATGTGTGGTACTATATAGTATATAGGTGTTATGTACATCATTTTGATTCATTGTGAAGCTTGTTGAAAGTTTGTTAATACATCTTTGTATTATCAGCGAAAAATTAAAATGTGTTAGCAAGTCAGACAAGTACAAAGCAACATTAAATGTTTATGCCTGATTATTACAGATCTCGTATAAGTGTGCCATGTTCCGTGTGAATATATGCACAGATGATGTCAGTATTGCAATACTGACATCACTATTGGCACTCCAAGCTTGAGTGTTGATTCCAACAGCTACCAACAAGTCAGGCTTATGGGCTGTCTAAGTGTGAATAACAATTGATTAATCTGCATTCATTGGTATGGTTGATTGATTCAGTTGGAGCAGTTGAAACTGATATGTTTGAGCCACTTGCTTGATCCATCAAGGACATTCATGGTGTCCTGTTGTGAAATTTCTCCTTGAGGGCAGCACCTTGTGGCTTTTCAGCCTTTTAGGTGAGATCTGCACCAAAGAAACTGTTCAGAATTGATGACTGGAATGGGGATGATGGGGAGATGTTTTTGGAAGTGAACATGGCGGTGTTGCATGGGCATACCAGAGGACGAGAAATGCTCCCCAAAAATTTGGGAAAAGGCCAGACAAGGAGGCTAAGAATTCGACCATCAAATAAACATTATTGGAAATCAGGGATAAGGATGCCTCCAGGCAATCCCCACCCCCCCCCCCCTATAGTATATTATTTTTGCCAAGACAGAGCAGCACATGATAACCTCTTAGACCAACAAATGAATGTGAGAGTGAATGAATTTGTTTTGTTGTAAAAGTGCTAAAACTGATAGCAGTTATGCACAAAATCCATGCATTATTATATATATAGCTGGATATTGTAACTTTTGGATCTATTCAAAACATCAAACTGAATAATCAATGTTGAGCAACAATCCAACAGTTTATTGTGGATTTGTAATGGTGTGATCAGTATGGGTTCCAAGTGACACTGCTGAAACTGCGAATATTCCAACTGTGAAATCATTATGCTGATACTGACATCACAAGAGCACTGTGGCAGTTGAAAAGAACATTGCACACTAATAAGAGATCTGTAATAACCGCAAAGCAGATGCCTCAATCCTCAAGAGAAGAATGGAGAACATTTAATGAGAGACAAAAGTGTAATTTAAGTAAATGAGATCTAATGTAAGAGTTGGAAGGAGGACAATGGTGGAGAAGAGAACACAAATGACATAATGAGCACACTTCAGCAGCAGTTGCCTTGGTTTTGAAAGATATAACTTTCTGTGCTGCAATAGAGTTCTTTTGTGGGCCTCATATGGGAGTACAATATCATTGCAAGATACAACTGAGTACATCAGGGAGGTGGTCATAAATGTAACCCAGTTTATTATTTTTTTATTCAAGATTGCTGAACTTTTGAAACAAGGTAATATTACTGCAATTTAAATTAGTATGAGTTGCAAGGCCACTTGCTACGTAGCACTTAAACTTATTCTGATTGGTCCTTAAGCTTAGAAACTACGTAGTAAGTTGTCTAAGCAACTCATACTTCTTAAAATTGCAGTAAGAGACATAAGAAAATCTAGGAATGGCAGCTGGTGTTTTGGCCTGATTTGTTGCAATATGGATCCTTTGTGATTAGTAACTGATTGTAAATATTGGAATGCTCTCGCAGATGGAGCTCTTGCAGTGCCACGGGAAATACATTGGTTGTTGGCGGGTTGTTGAACGGATGTTAATTGCAACCAGAACAGAGTGACTTTTCCGAAGACATTGTTGCTGCTGCTAAACTGAACAAAGATCAGCCCCAAGTTAATTAAGGGCAGACGGAAGTTAATTAAGGGAATTTCCTTTCAACACAGTGTATGTGTCACTCTAATTAGCTAACCATTCACAGTTGGTCCTACAGCCTTCATTCACAGTCACTGGATTCCAATTCAATTGGCATAATATGGCCGAATGTTGTAAATTTCTTAAATAAGTAGTGTTATTTATTATATAATTCATTTTAAGACATGCTGTTATATTGTAAGCATATACACTTATACAGGGTGGTCACAAAAAAACTTTACAGTTGATATGTCATTATCCAGGCTGCCATGACTGAGTCAGTGCCTGGATACTTATTGTGTATAGGCCTACAAGCCAAGTATGTTAGATCTTTTGAAAATTGGTTAATGATTAAAAGGGATCATTACTTTTTTGATTGTAGACAAAATGGAAGCCAGGAATGCTCCTGCGTTTTTACTACTATGAGTTGATCATCACCCATCATCAATTTTGAAGCAACTGATATTCACATAACAAAATAAATACAACATGAAATGAAAATGAGAAGACAGAGGCACAATTCAGTGCAAGCCAGAAGGTGCTAGACCATGACCATGTTCAACCTGCCCTATGGCCATTATAAGATTTTAAAATGAATGCGTCTGAAAGTTGATGATCACGGTTTTTAAAATCACAGGAAAAGTACATATTAACATATTAAAAGAGCGTCTGAAGCCCCGGACAGATAAGACACAAAGTTACCTTTTTGACACCTCTGCATCATTAAGGCCCACTGTGGAAAAGTCATCAGTCCAAACGGACCTCCAAATGAATCAATTATCTCCAGAAAGGTTGTTCTTTGCTATACAAGTTGTTTTTGTATTGAAAAATAAGTAATTGTCACATTGAGCATTATCCAAAATATTATTCATAAGAGTAAAGTTTTTTTGTGACCACCCTGTATAACAACACTGATCAATTTCAAAACATACAGATTTGATTTGTTTATGAAAACATAAACCACCCACACCAAATGGTTAATATCATGTCATTCCGTAAAACAAAATACTGTCCTCTTTATATTCAAACTGGTCAAAGCAAAGAGCATGCACAGAAAGCCAGGACACACAGGCTGTTTTAGATAGGGGCCATTGTTCTCTGCTCTTGGTTAAGGCCACACATAATTGATTCTTAGCTTCACGGACCCGCCGACACAATAGATTTTCTGCTAATGGAAAAGAAAATTTTTTTTTTTGACATTTTTAAATTTTTTTTTTGTCCTACCGGCCGACCCTAGAAAAAGTGCCTCGAGAAGATCCGAGCAGCTAAAGATCAAATATGTGTGGCATAACAAACTATGCTAAGCACATTACATCAGTGTTTTGTCAATGGCTCACTGTTATAGTTGAAAGTGTGTTATGATGCATCATCTTGGGGTAAGGTGTCTTTGGTTATAAAAAGGCATTAAACTTCCTTGCTCATTTCCGCATGCACATCCCATGTTCCAAGAACAATGACTTTGGTGTGATAAAGTTGATGAAGTGAGAGTGCTATTAAACTTTATGGTGCATGTACAACAACCATTGTAAAGTTATGTGCAGCATGCAAATTGGAATGAATGACCTTTCAGTTGCATTACAAACAATGACAGAACTGCTGACGTAGCTTTTTAAGAAAGGAAATTTTTTTTTTTGTGATGTTTAAACTTTTGAAAAAGTTGTAGGCAAAATATTGTGGTGACAGGTCACTTGCAATCTGTTGATTGTAGGAATTGTATAGTCACTCAGTTGGATTAGTTTTGTGAACTTTTTGTTTCACCCTGTTGGAAGTGCTTTGTGAACCTTTATCACCCAGTTGGAACCGCCTGTTACATGTACCTACATGTAGTTTGGACTCTTTTTTTATTCTTTTCCTGACTCTACCTCTCTTTAAATCTGCAAATCTAATGGATATGGAAATTTCTCGTGCTTCTGGCATAGTAATGAGACCATTAAAGGTTTGTTGTGCTAATAGTGTCAACTTCAATGACAACAGCTATCCTGGCCTCTTTCACAAGATGAATTATCTAACCTTCTTTTAAATATTCATGAATCACCCTTGGCATTTGCAAAGCATGCAGTGCTGTTAAATCCTGAAGATTCTTCCAGATGGGTTTTGAATCACCCACGTTCAGGTATTTTCTCCTTCTATAAAATTGATATTGGGAAAACTGATTTGAAAATTGATGGCTTATGTAATCTATTTTTGCTCTTGGAAGACTAATAGTTAGGCAGATACCATGGACATCTCTCAAGGAGCATTGCATGTGCAAGGCTCCAGGTCTTCTTGTCTCATCATAAATTCATAGTACAGTGGTCATAAAATATTTAATGAGTAGCACAAAAAAGAGACATCTTCAAATGGACATTGACTGTATTTGGTAGGTATTCAATTGCTGTTCATTAAACTGCTTCTCGTAATCTTCATACAAAGATCATAGATGGAACTAGGGATCATCTTCCTTAACTAATCAAATCATGAAAACTGAAGTTTATCAATCAGTTCTTCCAGTCTCAACCCCCCCCCCCCCCCCCCCCCCCTGGCACCTTGCATGTGCTGGACAACCGCTTGATGAGGCAGTGATTGCCACTGCGGAAACCTGACAAAGGAGCACATGAAATTCGCCGTTTGGTACCCAATATAAACAATCATGAAAACATCCATTGTGGCCATGGAAAATCGGACATGGAAAAATTATTACCGTAACTTGTTCTGACGTTTTGCAAATTTCTGTAGTTATGGCAGTCTTTTGGTAAATAGGTCATGCAAAATTGAATTCACATCCATTGACTTTCCTGGAATTGGCATTCTTTGTTTCTTCTGTATATTTGTTTGATGTTATATTATTGGAACTAAATAACAGAATTTTAATTAATGTTATAGGGAAGAAAGATTCTGAAACATTAAATCTAAAAGTTTTTTCCATTCTCTATAAATGTTTTTCCTTCTTCTCCCTTTATTAAAATTTGAGTTCTCCCTATTTCCATGGAAATAATGTTTTTGTAATAGTAATTTACTAATGGCAAGATAATTTGGCCTTGGGAATAAGCATTTGATAGGGAATAAGAATTTGATAGACCATATCAAAAATGTGTAGAATCCTTTCATTCCGATATTGTGATTTCCTTTATTGGAGCCATTATCAATATGAGGCGCAGATCAAATAACAGCAGCTGATAAGTAATAGGAATACAGTGTAATTTATATGACATACATTTGTACATTTTGTTAAAAATGTAGGGCTTAATAGCACATGCCCCAGGTTGACCGAGTTCATTATCTAAAGACCCGAGGAGTTAAGTTATGAGGATAGCGACAGCAACCAGCCATATTAATGCACCCTAGTGGATGGCCCAAATATTTCACGGTATCTCCCAAAAATCTCATGTAGGCCTATATAGATCATGCTGATATGCACACTTAATGTTGCCTATACTTGATACTTTTTTCAAATTCCAAACTACTTTGTATTGTCATGTATATCATCATAATAGAATTTCCTGGCCACTCACTTAAAACTATTTTCTGTTTTCTACAGTTTTCAGTTACTTCACATCAAGAGTATTCCGTAACGTGCCGTGAGACTGTAGCATAACACGGCATCCATTAATAATATAGCAACAGAATCCAACAATGAAGCAACAAGCAGATCCCTACTTCATTATATTTCCCCCTGTTCTTTTTAGTAGCATCAAGAATCAATGGGAACAGCCGCCATCACACTTGAGAAAAGAAAGAAATATGTGGAACAAGCCTTTCCTGAAGGCATCAAGTGTTGCATAGCCAGACAACACTTCCGGAATCCTTTTTGGCTAACATGGTTTAAAAATGTGGTGGCATGAAAAGACCATTCCATGCTGACACACAAAAGGTCGAGCTTGAATTCAATGCAGTTGTTAAACTCAGGGGAAAACTTCACTAACCGGTTTGTTCAAATACAGACTAATAAATTCTAGTGCACATGCATAAGGTCTAGACGGAGGTTAACATGACGGGAGTTCTCAGTTAGATATTAGAAAGACAAACCAGGTGATGTCTATAGCCAAGCATTAAGAAAAATAAATGATCATAAATGTATACATGATCAGACATTTTCATTACCATTAACATTTTCCAAGAGCTGTTTTACTAATTCTAGAACATTATACTAAACCAGGACAATGGCCTACTAAATGTGGATCGAAGGGTCTATGCTCCTCGTCTCAAATTTGCATTAGAATTCCTTCCAATAAAATTTTGATATTAAAGTTTCTTCGCTTTGAATAGTCACACATGTCGTAAGCTACATGTATAGAATAGAAACACAAAAATAAAATAAATGAGTTTTGCTTGATAACAAATTAATTTCTTGCAGTGTCTAGAGAAGCCTGACTTATATATGCTTTAGAACTTGCCTATCGAAGTTTCATGAAATAGATCCCTCTAAAGTGCCTAAAGTTTCAGAGAACTCAGTTCCAACTCAGCAGCCAAACCTTAACTACCATTGAATTTTTGGTGTTGTAACGATTGTCCAAGGAGAAGTCCTAGAGAATTTCGATCAGCTACAATGCTGTTCACAATCCTTTGCAAACAGAAGTCCACTCCAACTCCAAAAGTGACCACACATACTGTCCAGGCCAATTTCCTTTTTCGCTAGTTGAATGACACTTTCAGTTCAGAATTGTAGGGATCAATGCAGATGTTGACATATACAAGTCAAATGTCTAAAAGAATTCACTTACCAAATGTCTGTGTTGCTGTTTGAGTAGTCAACCGAGAACAGATGGTCTTGCACTTCCTATTCATGATAAAACTTCTGTGAATGACCAAGCACTGCTCTCTGTCCCATGAATTTCAGTTGTTATCAATTTGGTAAGCGAAGAATGAGGATCTGATGTATTATCATAAAAGAGCATGAATTGTAACTGCGATCATGAATTTTCGTGAATTTTGAGAATAAACTAAATGTTGACTTTTTATATTTTTTCCAGGTAAGCCATGGTTCAAATAGAAAGAAACACAAGCAATGAGTTTTATTGAAAGAAAAAGTAAGGCGAAACACTTGGTATAAAGCAGGTAAGTAAATATGATATTATGTATTAATAGTTCTCTATTCATGGAATCAGAAACCTCAAATATGATTTCTGGAAATGAGAGGCATCATTTATTGTACTTTGAAGCAATCTTAAAAAAAGGATATATAGATAATGCTATTTAAAGGCCATGTTAATATTAAAAGCAATTTTGAAAACTATATATATTCATTTAATTTTGTGGAAAGTTTGGCTTGGAATATTCTAAAGCATGAAAATTTATGTGTGTGTTGAAGTATGCAAGTGCGACCTTGTGCTTGGCAGAATGATTGTGCTGTACTGTACCTACCTTGAAAGCCTCAAGGCTTAACAAGAAATAAATACCGAACACCTTCCAAGAGACACACCCTTCATGCTGAATCTGTCCCAAGACTGCGATTGCTGTCATTTGCAATTACTAACTTGTACCGCCAAAGTAACCTGATTTATCTTTCATGTTGGCGATGTTTCATCAGTGTAAGAGAAATGCCAGAAACATCGCACAGACATTGTACAAACATTATGAAATCCCAAGATGACACTTGATCTTTTCTCACAATTTGCAGAGATTAGCTAAAATCAAAAAGCATGCTCGCCAAAGAGCAACCAATAAATTTCATGGCGACAGCATTCGCAGGATATGAAGCAGCTCATTTGGGAGATATAACTCAAGAGCACTGGAAAAATGAATGGTGGGAAGCAAGGGTAAAAGGATTTTGTTGCATGAATAACATGGTGGAAAGGATGGTACTACAAGGAATATGTATATAGGTGTCACGCCTCATGTGGATTCTGTGTGAAGCTCGCTGAAAGTGTGTTAGTACCATCCTTGTATAAGTCATACAAGTACAAAAAGCGACATTATATTTCAATGCCGGATTAACCGCAAATGGACGACCCACTCCCAAAAAAAAAAAAACATAAAATAAGTCATACTATTAATTCATGGAAACCCTTACGGCTTACGCTACTCCAAGCCATCTACTGATTTCCCAGCCATGAAAACATACGAGAAATATCCTACAATTGCTTACAATGTCCATAACTAGGTTTTGAAAAAGGGGGCTTTTTTTTCAGCCGGATTTGCTGCATACAGATCATTTGGGATTAGTGACTGATTTTAAACACTGAAAAGCACTTCCAGATTAAGATCTTGCAGATGCCACAGGAAAATACATTAATTGCTGGCAGGGTGTTAAACGGATGTTAATTTCCACGTGAACAGATCTGACTTTTTAAAAGACATTGTTACAGCTCGAAACCCTGACAAAGATCAGCCCTAAGTTAATTAAGGACTGAAAAATATCAGCCTCAAGTTAATTAACAGAATTTCCTGTCAACACTATGTGTGTCTCACTCGGATTAACTAACCATTTCTAACTGGCACTACAGCCGTCATTCAGAGTCAAACTCAGGTCCATTCAATTGCTGTTTGGCCTACTGTAGGTCTGGATGCCGTTTCTTCAGTTGTTAAAATGTGGTGTTATTTATAATAGAATTAGCTTCAGATATTTTTAGAAATGGGCCAACAAGTAGCCAGTCATATTGTAAGTACAAAACAAGATTGATCAGTTTGTCAAACATACAGATTTGTGTTATTTGCCTGAACACGAACCAATCAGAAAAAAATAAAGATTAATACTCTCCTCTTTAGTGAGTCTATTCAAACAAAATACCACACATAGCAAGACAGGACACACAGGCTGTTTCGGATATAACGGGCAATAGCCTCTTCTCCTTGGTTAATGAAATACGGTATTCACATCACATAGTATGAGTGTTTTGGCCAACCGCCTTCTTTTATAGTTGAACATTTACAGCTGGGAATCTTCAATTGTCTTAATGGCGATGCATGCATCATCTTGTGGTGCCTTTGGTGACAAAAGTAATTCTAAAGTTCCTTTCTATTCTTATCTCAGCATCCATGTCAGCATGTATGTTCCATGAAACAACGGCCTAGGTGCGATAAAGTTGATGAAGTTAAAGTACTATCAAACTTTATGGTGCATGCACGAGAAGACATTCTAAAGTTCTGTGTAGCGTGCAAAAAAAAGATGACTTTTTGGTTGTATTACAAACAATAGAAGAATTGCTTACGTGACTTTTAAGAAAGCGAATTAATTCTTTATATGGTGTTGAGAAAAAGTAGTAGGCACAAGAAGTCTAATGTTCCTTTTAGAGTAATGATCTGTTCAGAAACCAGCCTGGCACAGATCACTTGTACTCATTGGCATGCAGTAATTGAATTGTCACTCAGTTGGGTGCACTCTAAAAAATTTCAGACAAAATTGGTTTTTTAGATTCAAAATGGTTTTTTGAAAAACAAAATTTCAATGCAAAAAACCAACATGGATTTAAAAAAAAAAAATTGTGGTCATGGAAAAGTCGTGGAAATTCAAAATGTGTTGAAAAAACATGGAAATTATGAAGATAAACTGTGCTAAAATGTTACAAATTTTTGTTGTTGTGGCAGTCTCTTAGTAAATACATGTAGGATGGCTAAAAAGTGAGAAAAAGTCATCATGTGAATTAGTTTTGAGGGGAATCTCGAACTCACGGTAATCGAAAATCCTAAATTAGGTCTTGGAAACTCAAGGAAAAGTCATGGAATTATCATCAAAGAACCCAAATAAACAAGCATAAATTGGAATTAAGACTCATTGACCATCCCGGAATTGCAATTCTTAGTTTCTTCTGTCTGTACATTTGCCTTGATATGTTTCGTTAGAACTCAATAACAGAAATTCAATCAATGTTAGACAGTGAAGAAAGATTATGAAACATTAAATGTCGAAACTTTCTTCTGTATTAATTTTTCCCTTTTACTTTAACATTTCGGCTCTGTCTATTTCCATGAAAATGATGATATTGTAATTTACTAATGGCAAGATTATTCAGCCTTGGGAATAAGGATGAATCATTTCATTCCAATATTTTGATTTCATTTATCGTAGCACATATTTCATGAAGCCATTATTATTATGAAACACGGATCAAATAGGAATAGCACCAAAATAATAAAATGTAATTCATCATTGTTTCTTTGATGACAGTTTTCTAAGAAAAAATCAGCATGTCACTTTTCTGATTCTAACAGTTCTTGCATAGTTTGTTATTCAGTTTTATGTCTTTATTTTACATGCCAAACAATGCACACATCTTGCTATGCCATGTGATTTTGGCTTTTCATATTTTCTCCTTGATTGCACAAGCCCCAGGTTGACAGAGTTCATGGTCTGAACACCTGAGGAGCTTGGTAATGAAGTTAGCCGCATGTAACAAGCCATATTCATGCGCACCAGTGGATTACCCAGATATTTCATGGCATATATCCGATAGGTAAGCAGTCTCAAATATGATATCTAGATTATGCTGATATGCTCACTTGCTGTTTCTTAAACTGGATATTTTTCGATTGCCAAACCCACCTTGTATTGTCATGTATATTATCAAGGAACTTCCCAGACACTCACTCAAAATAATTTGGCATTTACAACAGCTTTCAGGTAATTTGTACTTCACACATGAAAGCTGGTTTGCTGCAGAAGTGCTAGGTGGACTTAAGCAAAACGCCCTTTATTGTTTGAAGGTACATTTCTATATCATTTCAGAACACAGCGAGCCCGAACCAAATTTGGGTTTAAAAAAATGCCCCAGCATAACGATAGGCACCGTTACGAAGCTGAAGATGAGATGAATAAGCAGACGTAAAAAACAAAAAAATCTGTTGAAAACTTTTTGAGATATTGCAATTTTTCAATTTCTAGTTTGTCACATTCCTTTGTTTGGGTAATATTCCATCTAACTGGGGTGCAAGTTACAAATTCAGGTGAGCAAACTTCAAAGCAATATTTTTGTGTGTTTTAGATGATACTTTAAAATTAAACAGAATGTTATCTTTATTGGGAAAAGTCCCATATTGACGTAGTGTGTGACAAACTTCTTTTTGTGTATTTATAAGAATTTTGTCAGAAGCAATAGAGAATTATTTGCTATCTTTACCAAGGAAATACCACAATTTCTTGATTATTGACACAAAACAAATTAGATAATAGTTGTTGTTTAATAAAATTGAAAATTAGAGTAATAAAAAGATATGGCTATTCTGGAAAGGTATAATTCTTCATGGAATGTATGGTTATAAATACTTAGATGTCTGCCTGTGTGCTTGCCTTTGGCAGTTTGGTATTTAAAAGAAAGAAGAAGTGTGCAATTGGTTTTATGAACTTTGGTATCTTAATTTTAATCAGTTGGTTTCACATTCATTTTAAAAATAAAATCACAGAACTATGAAATAGGGTGAATGGATTGGATGTCAGGCAGTGCACAGGTTTGGAAACTTGAATAGATCGACATTTAATATACAGAGTTTTAGCTATTCATAACGCTATGGTTAATCAATTTGTTATTTCATTCCTGAAATGAGTTGAAGTTAATGACAGAAGACCGCGGATGTTCTTCTGCTGAAAAACCTTTTATCATTCAATTTGATTGTAGTAACAGTATTAAACAGGTCAAGTAATGTTAGATTATTCAGCTAACATTGTTGTTTGTTTCATAAAATCAAAATAAAGTGAAGTGTTTTCTCCTTACTCTCCCTAATTGATAGGATAAGAATATATCAGTACAAGAGCTCTGTCAAATATGTACGCACATACGTTTCATAATACTACTTGCTAATGCCCGGGGAATAGTTGAGCATGCAAATTTTTGCAATTCTTATGAAAAATGTGCACTTTACTTGGAAATTACGCATGCATGAGTTTGTCACACCTTTTTTGCATTAAATGCAACAGCATAATAAAAAAATAAAAATAAAAAAGATTACTATGTCTTTTGAATGATATTTTGTATCATTGAAACTGGTTTTGCAAAGGCGGTGCTCATTTAACAGACTCTCCACATGACTTGTGATGTTAAAAATGGGGTGTGATAAATCAGAAAGTGAAAAAATTCAATATATCAAAAAGTTTTCAACAGATTTTTTTGTTTTTTACATCTGCTTGTTCGTCTCATCTTCAGCTTCGTAACGGTGCCTATCGTTATGCTGGGGCATTTTTTTAACCCCAAATTTGGTTCGGGCTCGCTGTGAGAAGCATTATACAAACATTCTGACATCCCGTGATGACACTTGCTTATTTCTGCAATTATGTAGAGATTAGCTTAAAGCAACCAAACAGAGTCACCATTAAGTTTGTGGCACATAAATTTCCAACTGCTCACTTTGGTGGCATAACTTAATGCATCTGAAAAGAGGAGTGTATGTAACAAAGACATAGCGCTTCAAAGGAAATTTAGTTGTGGAGGAAGTTTATGAGAATGGAGAAGGTACATGTCTCACCAAGGAATAAATTTTTTTGTTTTGGTAAATATCAAAATGAGGTGACAGACAACAATTATGTTCAGAAGAATTAAGGTACCACACAATTATTTCAAGTTGGGACTGGAAATTTAAATGGGAAGTTGCTGGTTATCAGCACCAGGTCAGAAAGTCACTTCCACCTGCTTTTTCATTTGAACCATAAGGTCGGAGTGATAGACCAATTCTGGTGTAATGATGACAATTATAGTGGATTTCCACTACAGCAGATGCTTTATTTTGTTGTATGGCAGCCTCACACTATGCGTGCTAAACTCCTCAATCACAGTGGAGTTTATATAACACTCCGTGTGAAGCATCCACACAAGTATCTTGTTTGTGAGAAGACAGACAAACTAGATGCACAATAAAACTACACAGCCACAAGCAGAGTTCTAGCGTTTTCTATTTCATTTTATTTTCTCTTTTTCATTTGAGTGGCGTCAAGTGTAAGAATCAACGGAGAACAGCCATCACATTAGAGAAAAGAAAAGAAGTATTTGGAACAAGCCTTTCCTGGAGGCTTCAAGTGTTGAAAAGCCAGACAACACTTCCGGAACCCTTTTTGTCTGACAGGGTTTAAAAATTCATTGGCATGAAAAGACCTCTCAATGCTAACCCATAAGCGGTTGAGCTTGAATTTGATGCACTTTCTTGTCTCAGGGGAATACTGCACTAATGGGTTTGTTTAAATAAAGACAGCACAAAGTATGTGCTGGTCCAGATGTGGAAGACCTAGACTGACTTTAACATGATTGGATTTTTCGGTCCGATATTTACAAAGGCGAATCAAGTGATATCATTAAGAAAAATAAATTCATATATTTTGTGTTTTCTTTGATCCATTTCCTCTTTTAAAGGCTCTCCTGTAATTCTAGAACCCATTAGTAAAATAGAGACAATGTCCTACTAAATGGGGATTGGGCATGCAATGTGATGGTAACATTTGTTGTTAATAATGAGACCTTGAATAGGAAATGGCTCTGTTGCGCTTTGCTTACTTTACCATTCTGGAGCTGTAGTTGAAAGAAAAATACCTCAAGAGAATATGGTCAGGTGCCAGGGCATCCAGTCAATCTTGGCATATATTCTGGCTTATTGTACATGTACATTCTTTCCTCATTGCTGTCTTTTTACGTTGCAAAAGGAGCTGGTTTATCGCGATCAGTCAAAGGCCTATTACTCGTTCTTAGTTTTCCACGGAAATTCCCTCCTTGGCAATTTGCCTGGCTTTGAGTTGTCACACATGTCATTTAAGAGCCTTAGAACATAAATTTTAACTTGAGAAGCCTGACTTGTGTACGCAACAGAACTTGCCCAGATGGAAGGTTCATGAAACAGACATTCCTTCTAAAGTGCCAAAAGTTTCAATGGACTGTTTTCTAACTCTGCAGCCACATCTTTAAAACTACTAATGAGTTTTTGATGGTCTTATACATGTACTGTAAATTCATGACAAAGAAGCTTTTGTAAATGGCAATGTAATGTTTTCTGCCCTGTGAATTTCAGTTGTTTTCAAATTATCTAGCAATCGAAGAGGATCTGATGTATCTAAATATGAGAATGGAAAAAAACCAGGAAAGTTCTAATTATTTCATCGAATCTTTGTAAACTTTGAAAATAAACTAATGTAAACTTTGGGTGAGTTGTGTTAAGATTAGAAACTGGACGTTTTCAAGACACTCCAATAGAATACAGATGTTGTCTTTTTTGTAACTTCAACTACATTGAATCTGAAATGCACTTTATCTTTCATTGTCCCTTTTATAATGATATTAGATTTGAGTTCTTCAACAGGATAAGACAAATTAATTTCTTTTTTGACTTATTAAATTATAACAGAAAAATTGAATTCCTGATGAAAGATGATTGTATTAAAGAAACAGCTAATTTTATATGTAACGCTTTTGAAAAAAGACAAAGTGCTTTGTATACATAGTTTAATTTACGTAATTGTCGATACTTGCCAATAACAATACTATACTTGTAATTATATATGTCGACATCAAATTAGCAATATGATATTTGTAAATATGTAAATAGGCCTAATGAAAATTAACATTTCAAGAGTTTGAATTATATATCTAATAGTATAACTCGAACAAAGTTTATATTTTTTGGGATTGCTATTACATATTGGACTAATGTGTATATATGTATATCAACAAATCATTTCAAATTTAATTCAAATTTGTATTATTCATTGAAAATTCTGTTATTTTGATGTATTATTGTTTTTGAAGTGAATTGTAAGCCCAAGAGGGCTGGGGGCTAGAATGTGAGCCCACTTCACGTAAATAAAGAATTTCTCTCTCTCTCTCTGTGGTTCAAAAAGAAGAAATACAAATGATGAATTTTATTGAAGGAACAAGCAAATCATTGGTATAAAGCTGTTTTAGTAAAATGCATGTATAAATAGTTCTCAATTTATAAAGGAAGATAATATAAAATATGTTCCCTGTACATGACCTGCATTACTTTGTGTGCTTTGAAGCAATCTTTAAAGTATGATACAGAGATAATGTTATTTGAAGGTCAATGCTATGTTCAAGTTAAAAGCAATTTTCAAATCTTTATTTATATAACCGTGTGGAAGGTTTGGCTGGAAATGTGCATAGGCATGAAAATGTATGGGTGTGTTTGGGCATGGTGTTGTGAACTTTTGGTTGAAAGAATGATCAGGCTACTGTACCTACTTTGAACGAAAACCTGATGGCGCAGCAAAATATACAAACCAGACACCTGCCAAGGGACGCACATATCGTACTGAATCTGTCCCAAGACTGCAACTGTTGTCATTCGCAATTACAAACCTGTACCATTGAAGTAACCTGATTTATCTTGTCATTTTGGCAATGTTTCATCAGGTACGATAAATACCAGAAACGTCGCAAAGGCATTATACAAACATGAAATCCCAAGGTGACACTTGATCTTTTCTGACAATTTGCTGAGATTAGCTAAAAGCAAAAAACATGCTCGCCAAAGAGCAAGCAATAAATTTCATGGCAACAGAATTTGCAGGATATGAAGCAGCTCATTTGGGAGATATAACTCAAGAACCCCAGAAAAATGAATGGGTGGGAAGCAAGGATAAAAGGATTTTGTTGCATGAATAACATGGTGGAAAGGATGAAGCTGCAAGGAATATGTAGGTGTCATAACTTTTACCAGGGATGCATTGTGTATATTCTGTGTGAAGTTTTTTGAAAGACCTTTTAAGACAGACCTCATACAAGCCAGAAGATAAACGATGCATACAGGAACAAATACATTTTTAAAACTTGAAATTGAGGTAAATGAGGTCTAATGTTGGTAGGTGCAAAGCTGTAGAGAACGAGACTCAAGTACAGTGTACAAAGAAGACGATCCACAATCAACATTTGGATATTTTTCATTTCTAGTGGTTGGATGCTAATCTTTTATTTTGCGGAGAGGGCTCATAAAGCCTCATGTGGCATATTCCCAGTTACAGGGACTTCAGTATTTCAAATTTGCTCCATGATTGAAAAAGCCGGTGGTTGACAGGGTCAAGGTCTCAAGACCTGAGGAGCAGACAGCTAATGAAGTAAGAAACCCAACTCATGCACATCAGTGGATGGCATGAGTACTTCACGGTATCTCAGATTTCTATGTTTATAAGTGCATATTGTGACAAATAATGTTTTCTGCAGATATTTATTGTTCAATAATTGGAAATTATGTCATGACAATAATGACTGAGACTGTCAAATTTCAGCCACAGTATACAAACAAACAAATCACTTCTCAGGTCACTAATACCTAATTGAGTATTATTGACCTCAACTGTGGTATTGAGTAAAAGTAAAAGTAAAGTAAAATTTTATTTAACGTCGGTGATGACAATAAAAACAAATAACATAAGCTGTTCAGCTTTTAACCGACTAGTAAAATAACAGAACAAGGTGAATGAATGAAATATATATACAAATGTTAGATGGTGACTATGTACAAAGATAATACTTGTTGCATAAGTTCATTTTAAATTACATGAGTTCGTCAATTACATGAGCTTCGGTGATATTTCATGCTACAAAGAATTTCTGAGACAAAGTATGCATGTGCCACATTGGCATTGATTTAGGATAGCATGTTTTCTTAAATTTAACTTAAAAGTTGATATATCCTGACAGCACTTCATGTCAAAGGGCAGAGAATTCCATAATGAAGGACCTTGGTATCGAATTGACCTTTTACCATACTGAATGGTTTTAAACCGTGGTTGAACAAGCTTGTTATTATCTCTCATGTTGTATTGTGAAATTTGTTTGTCAAAAAACGAACTTTCAATAGGTGGCGCTAGGTTATTGACGACTTTGAAAATAAATTCTGCTAAGTTATTTTTACGGTTGACATGCAGCATTTTCTTCCCGGTTTTCACGAGAATATCATTGTATGTACTTTCATAATCATTACAAACTAGTCTTAATGCTCTTTCATTCAGTTTTTCACATTTTCTATCTTGGCCGAGAGAGAAATTATCATATGCAATTGAGCAATACACAAAATTTGAAGCCACAAATGCTTCATAGACTCTCATCCGCCCTTCATAATCTATATGCTTGCATATTCATTGCAGTGCATTTATTTGTCTTGCTGCCTTTTTAGTGACGAGTGATACTTGATGGTTAAATGTAAGCTTATTGTCAATATGAATGCCTAATAATTTCACAATTTGCTCAGTGTTTATAGTGTTATTTTGTATTTCTAGTGTAATATCTGAATTATCTCTGCTTATACAAATTGTTTGGAATTTGGTTGGATTTACCTTCATGTAGTTAGCGCTAAACCATGAGATTGCTTGTGCAGATGCTACCTCAAGTTTTTCTTTTACTACGGACAGGTTATTATGAGAGTATGACAGAGTATTATCATCTGCATAATTGTATACTTCACATTGTTTCTTTAAAGCTATGAGAAAATC
Source organism: Platynereis dumerilii (assembly GCA_026936325.1). Taxonomy (NCBI): domain Eukaryota; kingdom Metazoa; phylum Annelida; class Polychaeta; order Phyllodocida; family Nereididae; genus Platynereis; species Platynereis dumerilii. The sequence continues at coordinate 31,448,885 of JAPTHN010000006.1, forward strand.
ATTTATGAAAATGTTGAAAAGGAGAGGACCCATCAGAGATCCCTGGGGAACACCTGTCTTTAGACTTAACCAGTCACTTTTAATATTCCCTAATTTTACGGCTTGTTTTCTATTCTTTAAATAATCTAAAATAAAGGAACAAGCATCTATCGAAACACCATAAGCATGTAGTTTCGCTATCAGAAGCCCATGGGGTAAACTGTCAAAAGCTTTAGAGAGATCTATAAGTGCACATCCTACATAACAATCATTGTCAAGGGCTTTTCTCCAGTTTTCTATACATTTGACGAGTACATTATTACAGCTATACAACTTTCGGTATGCAGAGAGATCTGATGATAGTGAGGTTGATATGAATTGAAATAACTGATCACACATAATTCCTTCAAATATTTTGGAAGTTGCAGTAAGAACACTCAATGGCCTGTAGTTTTCTTTAGCCAGTTGATCAGACTTTTTATACAAGGGAGTCACTTCCGCTTTTTTGTTGCAATCCGGAAATTTACAACTATTTATGGACTGATTTATTATTGGCGTTAAGGATAAGCTGAGAGTATCTGAGCCAGTTTTTAAAAATTTTGGAGAAATTTGATCGAAACCAGTGGATTTGTTTGGTTCCAGCAGTTTGAGTTTGTTTAAGGTTGTTCCTTGATTTATTGGATTGAAATCAAATTGTTTGTCGTAACTTGCAAACTCTTGAATTAGCTTTACACTAGGATGGTCACTATAGAGGTCAATGACCTTTTCAACTGACATCATTTGAACATTTTCAGGTTCACATAAGTCCTTGGTAACATTTATGAAGAAATTATTGAAAGTATTACTAACATCTACAGGATTGCTGATTAAATTATCGTCTTCAAACAAAGTAATATTTTGATTATGAAGTTTCACATTTTTGGTCATAAAAGGCTTTACAATTTCCCAAAAGTGCTTACCTTTATTAGTGTCAACATTGCATTTTTTATCAAAATATTGCTTGAGTGAAACTCTTTTTAATTTATTTACGAGGTTTCGTTGTTTTTTAAATTTGTCCCAACATTCTTTGTTTTTAGTTTTGTGAAATTTTCTTCTAAGTGCTGCCTTTACATTTATAGATTTCCTTAAGTTATCATTCATGTATGGGAGTTGTCTTCGTTTGATTATTTTTTGTTTTCTAGGAGCACTTTTATCTACAACATTTTGTAGTAAGGAGTTATGAAACCACAATTGGTCATCAACATCATCAAATATTTCAGAGACATGGAAAGGCGCAGAAATCAGGTCTTTCATATAAGATTCTTCACTAAATTTTTTAAAAGATCGATAGTATATTACTTTTGGTTCATTTGTCGGGCACGCTAATCTTGTTGAGGCACTTATATAATTGTGAAAATCACTTATACCTAATGGTAAGTTTATGGTTTTCTTAATTGATTTTGGATTATTTGTGAGAATAACATCGAGCGGAGTAGGATTATCTGAACTTTTAAAGCATGTTGGGTTTTTTATTAACTGCCTGAGATCAAATGTGTCACATAATTGAGACAGTTGGTGGGACGAGTTTAAAAAGTTAACATTCAGATCGCCAATAACATAGACATTGTCACTTTCAGAAAGGCACTTACTTAACATAGTTTCTAAGGCATTTGTGAGAAAATTTACATTTATATTGGGTGGTTTATAGATGTGTATGAAAAACATATTCTTATTGGCTGTTTTTACTTGGAGTACTATTGTTTCTATTCCATTTGTGTTTATGGCTATATCTGATCGATTTTTATGAGGAATAGTTTCTTTTACATAGCATAAGAGTCCGCCTCCATTTGCATTTCGATCGATTCTATGATTAATAAATTGGTTGACATGAAACTGAGCACTTGGATAAGAGTCGTCAAGTTTTGTTTCCGATAAAAATAGTATATCAGTTTTACCATGAATTAAGATTTCATGTATCTCCATAAACTTGCTAGATAAGCTGTTAATATTAAGATGAGAGAATATCATGTTCTTACAATTATTTTTTGAGAATTTTGAGAGGTCCTCATATGGATTTTCTGCACTGTCACAATTTTGGCTGTTATTTTCGATTTCAGAATTTGCACAACTATCATATGACATTCTAGGACTAGCTGTACCACTTTGAGCTATTTCTTGACTAGAATCAGAAATGACAATATCTTCGCTACATACATTCAATACAACATCATTATGACAGTCTGAAATTGTATCTAATGTATTTACATGATTGCAAATTTGTACAGAATCAGTTCCATTAAAATCCGAGTATGCATAGCACTCATCACGGTTAAATTCATTGGTTACATAACACACATTAAAATCATAACACACATTAAAATCATAACACACATTAAAATCATATTCAGTAACATTATTCACATTGGCCACAGTTCTTTGCCCGGCCATTTTCTCATGGCCAATTTCCTAGTGCAAACTGCCATGACTGGAAACGGAACAAAACTTCTTCTTGTGGCCAGTGCCATGGCAGTTATAGCACACTAGACGTTGTTGGTGACGACAGCTGTCAACTGTGTGCGAGCGTTCTCCACAGTTGAAGCAACGGAGTTGTTGGTTCCGGGATCGAGGCACAGTTTGTCCATGTTGGTTTCGCTGTGGTGGAACTGAGGGTCTTGGCGTAAAACTTCGGCTACTGTTGCTTGACAGTTCAGCCCTCAGCGTCATTAGTAACCGCCCCAACATGTTTAGGCCACTGCCGTCGTGTCCTTTTCCCCAGAAGGGATCGAAAGTGTTCTCTATGATGGGACGGTTACCGGATTCTCGTAGAGCAGTGACAAATGCTTGACACTGTCGAGCCTTTGCTTTAAGCAGTTCATATACAGCGCCTTGCACCATGTCATGCCATCTTGCTGTTGTTGTCACTCTGTCGCCGATTTTCTTGGCTTGAAGGGGTTCATAGGCTTGGAGGATCTCAGATGCGGAAGAGTTGTTTCCCATGGTCACTGCTTTGTAATACTGCAGAGCGTGTTCGCAACTTCTGAACTTCATGTTCCATACATGAAGTTCAAACTCGTAGAAATTGCTGAGTGGTGCTCCCTTGCCCTTAAAGTACACGGGATTGTCCAGAGGGCAAGGAGCGGGTTGTCGAGCAGGAGGGGGTGGAACAGGTTTTGGAGCGATAAGGGGCGTAATGGCAACATTGTCTTTACTGGTTGTAGTCGGTCTGTTCCTGTTGTTTCGGTCACCTTTGACAAGAGCCTTTCCTTCTAAACCAAGATTAGAGATCAGTCTCTTTGTTCCGGCATCTGAAAGATGCAACTTGTCTAGAAGCAGAAGATTGGTGTCAATTGATTCATTTCGATATCTGAAATTGACATCATTGTTCACAAACTTGACGCCGAGCTCGTTAACGACAGGGATGAGGAGTTCATTTATGTTGTCTATTTTGGCCCTGTGGGTGTCATTGTCCATACGAGGGGGGATGCTTGAGACAACAACATTTGTAGCAACTTCTTTAGCACAGATTATGGTGTTCTTAAAGTCATCGCAAATTTTAGGCGCAGGACGATTTGAGGACGCATTGTTCGTACCGGCTACAATGCAGATAGTGTCGTACTTCTTCTTCTTGGGGTTTATAGCCTTGATCTTCTTGCGGATGTTGTTGAGTCGTGCACCACCAGTGGAATCAATTTTCAGCGAGTCGTCTGAGGCGGAAACGTCTCGGATGAGCGAGTCTCCAATCAGGAGGATGCCCTTCGGTTCAGCCACTTCGTCATCTTCATCGTCATCATCATCGTCATTTTCTGAAAATAGTTTTTGAGACAGGGCAGTGATCTGGGATTCGATATTTTGCTATGAAGTTAGGGCATTTTGTTGTTGAGTGACTAGTTGTGTAAGTGAAATATTTTGAGAAATCACAGTGTCCCCTATGAAATATGCCTATGCGTCAACCGAGCAATATTTAATTCAGGAATTTAGAAATCAGGAAATATTGCGAGATGTATCCGAATATCATATCGGAAGCAGCTGTTTTGGTCGTATTTGCAGACAGCTGATCATTTGGTACTGATTGTAAACACAGAATAGTGCTGGTGCATCTGGAAGTACACTGGTTATTGGCAGGGTGTTAAACGGAAATTAATTGCCATCTGACTTTTGCCAAGACATTGTTGCTGTTGGGAATCCTGACAAAGATCAGCCACAAGGTAGTTAAGGAGTGACAAAGGTAGACTTCAGGTTAATTAGGGAATTTCTTTAACACTCTCACTCTAATTAGCCACATATTCCCATTTTACTCTACCGCCTTCACTGAAGGTTTTGCTGAGCTATTTTTTCGCAGTTGATGAAAATATGTTCTGTTCTATTTTGATATAGAGTAGAATGTGTTGGGGACATGCTCAGAAATATTCCTAGACATATCCAGTCACATTGGTTATTGTTGTAACCCTCTTTTACGGAATGTCCTACAATGTATATTTCAAGATACAATGACAAAGTTGATGAAATGATAAAGTTAAAAAATTATGATGCTTGATAAATTTGCAAAACATAAAAAGTCATGCGATGTATGCAAAAAATGTATGACCTTTTCCTTACCAACGATGAATGACCTGCTTACATGTATGTGCATTCTAAGAAAGCCAAATTGAAATTTTTATAGTGTCAAATGAAAGCTGTACATGAATTCCTATGTATCTTTTTAAAGAAAATGATCTATTGAGATAAGGCCGCAAAAAGATATGCATGTATTTCAGGCTACTGAATGATCAAATGGTGCAGTTGAATTGACGATGTTACTGCAATATTCATCTGAAGTAAAAGAAAAATCCTATAGGCATAGATCATGCATTTCTTTTTTGTGATACGTTCGTGCTTTAACATTTTCTGTTCGGAACTATCATATCAGTTTCCTCCTTTCTTATTTTCTTGACATTACCTCTCTCTTTGAATGTATGTATCTAATAGAGATGGAAATTTCTCATGCTTGTGGCATAGCAATGACACCATTAAAGGTTTGTTGTGTTAATAATGCCAACTTCAATGACAGCAGCTGTCCGGGCCTCTTTCACAAGATGAATTATCTACCATTCTTTTAAATATTCATGAATGACCTGAGGTGCCTACAAAGCATGCAGTGCTACATTGCATTTTATCAGAATACTGCCTGATGGGAACTTGATGGTTTGAAAAATCAGTATACTCTGTTTCCATACTTCAAATTGGTGACTTTTCAATCATCATATATATTTATATAGTGTGCTGTACATATGCACTTATTGTTACACATTACAATGCAGGCATGAAAGTAGGGATGAGATTTTTATAATGATTTTACCCAGGGTGGCCATATAGAAGAGCAGCCATGAAGAGAGAGTAAAGGAACATTACCGGAGGCTCCCATGCTGTAGCATTTATGGGTGTTGTTGATCAATTTACGAGTAGTGATGAGAAGATTGTAACTCCGGTATATATCCAATTCATCCGGATGCCCATGGTCTTTCAGTTGCAAAAGCACTGGATACTGAATTCTAACTGCCTCCATTTTTGGCCAAATTGAGTTTCATCATATTTTCAATCCACAGCCTCAGAGCCAGTAGTTGTACAAATGAACATTCTGAAACCATTAGGCCACTGAGAATGCTAGTTCTAACAGGATGGGGAAGGTATTTAGAGGTTTGATGTGGAGCTTGGTGAGTGTCGGCTGTACTTGGTGGGCAATATTGCAGTTAATCACACTGCTTCTTGCAATCTTGATACAATTTGTCTTAATTTGGGTGTGTAAGCACTTCATGATGAGGAAAATGCCATTTTTAATTGATCATAGATGGCACTGGGGGCCATGTTGCTAACAAAACACAATTACAAGTTTCTGAATCCGTTCTTTCAGTTTTTTCATATGTGACAAGTGCTTGACAGAAACTCTTGGTGTAAACAATGTCTTTGCCTTTTACATGTTGGTACAGCATAATCAGTAAATGAGTCACGTAACTCAACAATGTTTTCTTTTTTGTGAAAAATTGAACAACCAATTTCTATGTAATAGACGTGCATGGACATCACAAATAGTTTAATATTGTCACTCAAACTTCCCAGGCTGTGACATCCAAACCAGCTTATTGAACATACCTTAAGAATTAGTCTCTCTGAAAGCTTTTGAAGCTCAAGTAATCTTCCTATAATTATTTTTCTATGTCCCCTTTTTAAATGACGAATGTTAGATCGAGAATAATAGAAGATTACAAAGCATCAATGATTGAATGTTTTAAGTTATCAAATTTATTTTAGTGATTTTTTCTTTTGGTCCTTTGGCAATGATTTCAGCGCCCCACAATATCTTTGGAAATGTTATTATTGTAAAAGTAATAATGGCTAGAGAATTGGGCCATGAGAACAAGGATTTAATTCCATATTGAAAGAGGAAACTATTATCATTATAAAGGGGAAACCAAATAACAGGAGTAGCAAACTAATACATTTAACTATCATCATTTCTTCTGTACCCTTCCTGTGAACAACAACAGGTAATATTTTGGTTCCGATAGTTATGATATGTCATTCAGCCGATATATGAAGCCAAGGGAATAGATACAACTTGCTTATTTCATATACCATACATCTTGCTATGTGATTTTGGCTTTTCATATTTTCTCCTTGATTGCACAAGCTCCAGGTTGACAGAGTTCATGGTCTGAAGACCTGAGGAGCTAAGTAATGAAGTTAGTGGCAGTAACAAGCCATATTCATGCGCACCAGTGGATGGCCCAGATATTTTATGGCATATCCTATAGGTAAGCAATCTCATTATATGATATCTAGATTATGTTGATATGCACACTTGCTGTTGCTTAAACTGGATATTTTTCAATTGCCTAACCCACTTTGTATTGTTATGTATATTATCAAGGAACTTCCCAGACACTCACTCAAAATATTGTGCCATTTACCGCAGCTTTCAGGGAAGTACTTTACACATGAAAGCCCAGATTGCTGCATGTGTGTCAAGTGGACTAAGGCAAAACACCCTTTTTGTTTGATGGCAAATTTCTATGTGATTACAGAATCATTATACAAACATTATGACATCCGAAGATGACACTTGCTCATCTCTGAAATTATGCAGAGATTATAGCTAAATGCAACCAAAGCACCCTTTTTGTTTTTGTTTGATGGCAAATTTCTATGTGATTACAGAATCATTATACAAACATTATGACATTCCAAGATGACACTTGCTCATCTCTGAAATTATGCAGAGATTATAGCTAAAAGCAACCAAAGCACAGCCACCATTAAAGTTTGTGGCACTTAGATTTCCAACTGCTCACTTGGGTGACATAATTTGATGCATCTGAAAAGAGGAGTGTATGTAACAAAGACATAGCGCTTCAAATAGTTTATCTTGAAGAAGGAAATTCAGTTGCGGAGGAAGTTTATGAGAATGGAGAAGGTACATGTCTCACCAGGGAATAAATTTGTCGTTTTGGTAAATATCAAAATGAGGTGACAGACAACAATTGTGTTCAGAAGAATAAAGATACAATACAATTTTTTTAAGTAGAGACTGGAAATTTAAATGGGAAGTTGCTGGTTATCAGCACCAGGCCAAAAAGCCACTTCCACCTGCTTTTTCATTTGAGCCACAAGGTCGGAGTGATAGACCAATTCTGGTGTAATGATGACAATTATAGTGGATTTCCACTACAGCAGATGATTTATTTTGTTGTATGGCAGCCTCACACTGTGCGTGCTAAACTCCTCAATCACAGTGGAGTTTATATAACACTCCATGTGAATCATCCACACAAGTATCTTGTTAAGGTGGCTCGCTACTCGTGAACTTTCCAAGATAGGATTTCTTAAAAACAGTTTAGAATGATCCAAAATATGGTTTATAGTAAGGATATGTAAACAAAAGTATCTTGTTTGTGAGGAGACGGACAAACTAGATGCACAATAAAACTACACAGCCACAAGCAGAGTCCTAGCATCTTCTATTTCATTTTATTTTCTCTTTTTCATTTGAGTGGCATCAAGTGTAAAAATCAATGGAGAACAGCTGCCATCACATTTGAGGAAAGAAAAGAAATATTTGGAACAAGCCTTTCCTGGACGCTTCAAGTGTTGCAAAGCCAGACAACACTTCCGGAACCCTTTTTGTCTGACTGGGTTTAAAAATGCTTAGGCATGAAAAGACCTTTCAATGCTAACACACAAATGGTTGAGCTTGAATTTGATGCACTTTCTTGTCTCAGGGGAATACTGCACTAATGGGTTTGTTTAAATACAGACAGCACCTAGTATATGCTGGTCCAGATGTGGAAGATCTAGACTGACTTTAACATGATGGGAGTTTTCGGTCCGATATTTACAAAGGCGAATCAAGTGATGTCATTAAGAAAAATAAATTCATATATTTAGTGTTTTCTTTGATCCATTTCCTCTTTTAAAGGCTCTCCATTAGTAGAATAGAGACACTGTCCTACTAAATGGGGATTAGGCATGCAATGTGATGGTAACATTTGTTGTTAATAATGAGACCTTGAATAGGAAATGGCTCTGCTGCGCTTTGCTTACTTGTTTATGTGCTTCATGATTCTTTACCATTCTGGAGCTGTGGTTGAAAGATAAAAACCTGAATAGAACATTGCCAGTGGCCAAGGCGTTCAGTCAATCTTGGCTTATATTCTGGGTTATGGTACATGTGCATTCTTTCCTCATTGCTGTCCTGTCACTGTCAATATATTTTCCTTAAAAATGGACAGTATTTTGACGTTGCAAAAGGAGCTGATTTTTCCCGATCAGTCAAAGGCCTATAACAGTTATGATAAGTTCTCAAGACAGTGGTTATGTGTCGGCGAAGCTGTCTAGGTGCCAGGAAGGCATATTTCGGCGATTCAAGTCATTTTTGGACAATTATATAATCAATTAGAGGTTATACATTGTCGTGGATGGATCCTAGAACGATGAGGCACTCGTTTTCTACGCCGAAGCCGTAGCAACCCCCAAAGAGGAGCAGGACTGTGTCGGCGAGTTGGCAGGAGCTTCGGTGAAGTTCCATTGCTTCTATGTTAAAGTAGCATCGCCCAAGCAAGCTCTAGCATCGCCCAAGCAGGCTCTAGCATCGCCCAAGCACCTGACAAATACTCTATTACGCCCAAGCAAATAGCTGTTGCGGTGAGGCAAATAGCTGTTACGCCGTTTCATCAGCATGTTTGCGACGGCGAGTTGTGCTGTTGCGTCTCCGAAGTTGTATTGACTCAATGATAAAGTAGCCTCGCCCAAGCACTCTCTAGCTTCGCCCAAGCTGTCTGTAGCCTCGCCCAAGCATTTTGGGGGTCTTTCAGGTCTTTTGCATCGTGACTATTTGCTTCGTAAAGATTCAACAGGTTGAATCTTTCGTGAAGCAAGTTCTTGCTTCACCAACCTGTCACGCGACTTCTAGGAACTTTTGGCGAGGAAGTTTAAGATGCGCCGTAGACGAAATTATCGTCGCCGAATTGTTGAATGTAGTTTAACCATCTCCTACTTTCCTGGAAAAGTAAGAAGCGCCGCGACAAGAAAGCCCTGATACGTCTCCGTGAGAACTAGGCATTACTCTTTCTTAGTTTTCCATGGGAATTCCCTCTTTGGCAATTTCCCTGGCTTTGAGTTGTCACATATGTCATTTAACAGCCTTAGAACAGAAATTTAACTTGAGAAGCCTGACTTATGTATGCAACAGAACTTGCCCAGATGGAAGGTTCATGAAACAGACATTTCTGGTCTCCTTCTAAAGTGTCAAACGTTTCAATGGACTGTTTTCTAACTCTGCAGCCACATCTTTAAAACTACTAATGAGTTTTTGATGGTCTTATACATGTACTGTAAATTCATGACAAAGAAGCTTTTGTAAATGGCAATGTAATGTTTTCCGCCCTGTGAATTTCAGTTGTTATCAAATTATATAGCAGTCAAAGAGGATCTGATGTATCTAAATATGAGAATGGAAAAATGCCAGGAAAATCTTATCATTTCATTGAATCTTTGTATACTTTGAGAATAAACTAATGTAAACTTTGGGTAAGTTGTGATAAAAAAAAAAGAAATACAACTGATGAATTTTATTGAAAGAACAAGCAAAACGTGCTCTTGGTATAAAGCTGTTTTAGTAAAATGCATGTATAAAGTAGTTCTCAATTTATAAAGGCAGATATATTACAGTTGTCTGACGGGTAAAGGTTTGGCTGGAAAAGTGCATAGGCATGAAAATGTATGGGTGTGATTTGGTGGTGTGAACTTTTGCTTGAAAGAATGATTAGGCTACTGTACCTACTTCGAATGAAAGCCTGATGGGCGATGGCACAGCAAAAATGACAAACCGGACACCTGCCAAGGGACGCACATGGATCGTTCTGAATCCGTCCCAAGACGGCAACTGTTGTCATTCGCAATTACAAACCTGTACCATTGAAGTAACCTGATTTATCTTGTCATGTTGGCAATGTTTCATCAGGTAAGATAAATGCCAGAAATGTCGCGTAGGCATCATACAAACATTATGAATTCCCAAGGTGACGCTTGATCTTTCCTGACAATTTGCTGAGATTAGCTAAAAGCAAAAAACATGCTCGCCAAAGAGCAGGCAATAAATTTCATGGCAAAAGCATTCACAGGATATGAAGCAGCTCATTTGGGAGTTATAACTCAAGAACACTGGAAAAATGAATGGAAGGATAAAAGGATTTTGTTGCGTGGATAACATGGTGGAAAGGATGAAGCTGCAAGGAATATGTAGGCGTCATAACTTGTAGTAGGGATGCATTGCGAATATTCTGTGTGAAGTTTGTTGAAAGACCTTTGAAGATAGACCTCATACAAGCCAGAAGAAAAACGATGCATAAAAGTACAAAAGCAAAAAATAATTGATGCCGGCAAATAACTCCCCATCTCAACAAAAAAAGCAGGAACAAATAAATATCAAAAACTTGTACAATTGAGGTAAATGAGGTCTGATGTTGGTGAGTGAAAGGGTGTTGAGAACGAGACTCAAGTGCCAAGAAGACGATCAACAATCAGCATTTGAATATTTTTCATTGGTTGGATGCTAATCTTTTATATTGTGGAGAGGGCTCATAAATCCTCATGTGGCATATTCCCAGTTATAGGATTTCGGTATTTCAAATTAGCTCCATGATTGAAAAAGCCTGTGGTTGACCGGGTCAAGGTCTCAAGACCTGAGGAGAAGGTCTCAAGACCTGAGCAAGACAGCTAATGAAGTGAGAACTCCAACTCATGCACACCAATAGTTAGTATGAGTACTTCATGGCATTGCAGATTTCTATGTTTATAAAGTGCATATTGTGAAGCTGCAAGGAAATTGTTCGATAATTAGAAATTATATCATGACGATACTGACTGAAAACGTCCAATTTCAGTCACAGTATTCAAACAACAAAATACTTCTCAGGTCAGTCAAACCTAATTGGCTATTACTGACCTCAACTGTAGTATTGAATCCCCAATGAAATATGCTTATGCCTAAACCAAGAAATATTTCATTTTGGAATTTAGAAATCAGGAACATTACGAGATGCATTCAAATCTCATTTCGGCAGATGCACCTGCTGTTTTGTCATATTTGCTAGCACCTGATCATTTGGTATTAGTGACTGATTGTTTACACTGAGTTGTACTGGTGCATCAGGAAGTACACTGGTTGTTGGCAGGTGTTAAACGGATGTTAATTGCCATCTGCTTACAGTGACTTTTCCCAAGACATTGTTGCTATCTGGGAATCCTGACAAAGACCAGCCACAAGTTAATTAAGGGATGATAAAGGTAGACTTCAAGTTAATTAGGGAATTTCTTTCACCGCTCTCACTCTAATTAGCGACTCATTCCCATTTTACTCTGTAGCTTTTATTGAGGGTCTTGCTCAGCTATTTTTTTCTTAGTTAATTAAAATATGTTTATTTTTAGAAGAATTGGGTGAAGACATTTCCAGGCACACTGAGAGCATGTAACAACATTGGTCAATTTGTCATATTCCTATTATTCCTATATAAATATATATATTACGAAAATCATTAACACATGTTAAATTCAAGATAACTGAAAAAAAAGAGTGAAAGGCCTCTTCTGTTGAAACCATACCTAGAAAGATACAACACGAGGGGCTGTTATGGAAACATGAAGAACTTCGGCCAACTCTTTTCAGCTTTAACTACATGTACTATAGTTGAAATTGTGTTGCTGTGACCCTGCCAGTTGTCTTCAATCTCTTTATGGTGGTGCTATAAAAATGCCTGTACTTGGTGTGGACAATGCGAACACCTCTTGTGGAATCCATCATTATTTATATTGTGTTGTCTTGTGGCGAAATGCCTTTGGCGACATCAGTCATTTTTGTTTTTCCCCCTTTTCAGAATGTTCTATGTGTCAGGATACAAAGACAAAGTTGATGAAATGGGAGTATATGATGCATAGATCATGCATTTCTTTTCTGCGATACGTTCGTGCTTTAACATTTTCGGTTTGGATGTCATGAGCAAAGAATGCTTCAAAAGCATCTATGATGTCAGTTTCCTCCTTTGTTATTTTCTTGACTTTACCTCTCTCTCTTAATGTACATATCTAATAGAGATGGAAATTTCTCATGGTTGTGGCATAGCAATGTAACCATTAAAGGTTTGTTGTGTTAATAATGCCAACTTCAATGACAGCAGCTCACCGGGCCTCTTTCACAAGATGAATTATCTACCCTTCTTTTAAATATTCATGAATGACCTGAGGTGCTTGCAAAGCATGCAGTGCTACATTGCATTTTATCCGAATACTGCCTGAAGGGAACTTGATGGTTTGAAAAATCAGTATACTCTGTTTCCATACTTCAAATTGGTGACTTTTCAATCGTCATAATATTATATAAATATTTGATGGTGAGGAGTCCAATATAGAGTATAATTGGACGAAGAAAAGCTATATTGGACGAGTAGCCACAAAAATATAAAATTCACATGTTCTGATTCTGTATCCTATAACCAAGAAGCTTCTTTTTTATTTGATATTTTTTATTTCAATTTTATAGCACAACATTTTTCTTTAAACATTGGCATTTACACGAAAAATGGGTGAAAAAGTACATTTTTTGTCACTCAATGTCATACCATGGTCCCATAACATATGTAAGCAATGTTACATTTGCTTAATGTTGTTGTCCTGATCAATACGCAACTTTTGACATCATTTGTGTTTTTCTGTGTCTTCCCATTGGCGTGCAATTAATTTTTTACTAAAATTGAAAAACACAATTTTTTTTTCTTGCTGTTGCTGCAGCAGGGCACTGCAGAAGGTGTTTCCTCTCAGGTCCTCCCTCACGGACCTATGACATGGCAATAAAATTCCTCACTGCACAATATAACTTCTCACTGTCCAATATAACTTTTCACTGTCCAATATAACTTTTTCTCTGACTAATACAGGAAGGATATTATCCAAGAATACTCGCTTGTGATTGGCTGACACAATCCGAGTGGAGAATATATATTTATATAGTGTGCTGTACATATGCACTTATTGTTACACATTGCAATGCAGGCATGAAAGTAGGGATGAGATTTTTATAATGACATGGCCGAGGGTGGCCTTAGAGCAGCACCCATGAACAGGGACCAAAGGAACACTACCAGCGGCTCCCATGCTGTAGCATTTATGGGTGTTGTTGATCAATTTACGAGTTGTGAAGAGAAGATTGTAACTCAGGTATATATCCTATTCATCCGGATGCCCATGGTCTTTCAGCTGCAAAAGCACTGGATACTGAATTCTACCTGCCTCCATTTTTGGCCAAATTGAGTTTCATCATATGAACTTGAATCCACAACCTCAGAGCCAGTAGTTGTATAAATGAACATTCTGAACCATTAAGCCACTGAGAATTCTAACTCTAACTGGACGAGGAAGGGATGAGAACAGCAATCGAATACAAACCTTTCTCTTCAGTGTGGGGAATTTAGAGGTTTGATGTGGAGCTTGGTGAGTGTTGGTTGTGCTTGGTGAGCAATCTATTGCAGTACATCACACTGCTTCCTGCAATCTTGATACAATTTGTCTTCATTTAGGTCTGTTAGCACTTCATGGTGAGGAAAATGCCATTTGTAATTGATCATAGATGGCACTGGAGGTCATGTTGCTAACAAATCACAGCACAATTACAAGTTTCTGGATCAGTTCTTTCAGTCCTTTTGTGTGTGACACAATCTGGACAGAAATTCTGGGTGTAAAAAACTTCTTAGCTTTTTATTTGTTTTGTGCAGGATAATCAGTAAATGAGCCATATAACTCATCAATGTTGTTACAAATCTTTTTTGTGACAACTTTTCTTGCAAAAGGTAGGGCTTGCAGTGACATCACAAATAGTTTAATGTTATCACTCAAACTTCCCAGTCTGTAACATACAAACTAGCTTATTGAAACTACCTAAAGAAAGTCTCTCTGAAAGCTTTAGAAGTTCAAGTGATCTTCCTGAATTTATTTTTCTATGTCCCTTTTTTAAATGAAAAGTGTCAGATCGAGAATAATAGAAGATTACAAAGCATCAATGATTGAATATTTTAAGTCATCAAATTTCGTTTTGTGATTTTTTCCTTCTGGTCCTTTGGCAACAATTTCAGCGCCCGCAATATCTTTGGAAATGTTATTATTGTAAAAGTAATAATGGCTTGAGAATTGGGCCATGAGAACAAGCAATTAATTCCATAAAAAAACATATCAAGACTAGAATCATTTCATTCCTATTTTATTAAAAGAGGACATTTTTTTCATTATAAAGGGGAAACCAAATAACGGGAGCAGCAAACTATTACATTTAATTTATCATCGTTTCTTCTGTACCCTTCCTGTGAACAACAACAGGTAATGTTTTGGTTCTGATAGTTATATAACATTATGTCATTCAGCCGATATATGAAGCCAAGGGAATAGATACAACTTGCTTATTTCATACACCATACATCTTGCTATGTGATTTTGGCTTTTCATATTTTCTCCTTGATTGCACAAGCTCCAGGTTGACAGAGTTCATGGTCTAAAGACCTGAGGAGCTAAGTAATGAAGTTAGTGGCAGTAACAAGCCATATTCATGCGCACCAGTGGATGGCCCTGATGTGGCGGCTTATCCTATAAATAAGCTGTCACATACAGTATATATATGCATGTATATTTACTGAATACTTAGTGAGAGAGAAAATAATAGAATGTGGTACATCAATTAGGGATTTGATGGTTTTTGTCTTCGAGTGTAGCGTCTTGTTGAGATCATTTTTTAACTAAATCTTATGTGAAATGAGAGGATATGATCTGGGGAGGTTGTACAATTGTTCTTCCCTGCATATATATCATATGTGATTGAGATACTATAAACATGATCGAAATAATAATGTTGATAGTAATATGTATGGTTATTTGTATACCAGAAGACTTCATTACACTAAATCTTCTACAGTGATATAATAATTATTTCTATCTGATGTTCAGTGAGAAAATTTAGAGGTCTCAGGAGGTCTACTATACATTCATTCACAGAGATCATTACATTTTAACTTGCTCGTGAGCTTGTTAGCGCACTTATTTAGTTGCCTTTAATGGTCTTTTGTTGGTTAATTGAATAAATTTGAGAGGATCAACAAGTGGCTTTCAATTGAAAATGTCAATAAGAAATGATTGCCTTTGGGGATCACATTGAGGATTGTATTGTGAGCTCAATTGAACAGTTGATTATTGAGCTTGGAACTCCCGATCAATTACAATTGCTAAACTCAGAATTAGAAACACCGCAGCTGTTTTAGAATATTTGCTGTACTGAGCAAATATTGAATGTTACGGCAGGACAAGCAGATTGCAAACATTGACAAACTATTCCAGGCACCTCAGGATGTACAATGGATGTTGGCAACAATTAGTTTTGGCCAACCGAAAATTCGATTGTTGCTTTAGACTTCTGTTGAGTGTTGACAATCAACGACCAGGTATCGCCTTCCATATGTCACAGTCAACAGAATACTGAAATGTTCCTTGTGATGTCATTTTCATATCCTTGTCTTGTTATTCCTTATGACTCATATGTACACAGTGGCGTACCGAGGGGTCTCAAGTTGGGGGGGGGGGCACCTGCAACAATACTAATTGTATATTTTGGCCATGGTTAGAAATTTCATAGGGGGGTACAGGTCTAATATGGGACCTTCCCTAATGCCCCCTGTGGGGCACTGTGTGTACATTGAACTGATTATGGCCATAATTGCCACATTATTCAGTTTCCTGTTAATTTTTCTCATCTTACATTAGGATCATATATGATGAATTCAATTAATTTGATAGTTAGTTGATATAGACCTATGCTGCTGTACACAGAATGAATGTTTTCCCGAAACAAACAAATGATAAAATAATTAGAAGATGAGTGACATCATAAATCAAGTTGAAAGTCCATTTTGAAACTGGAAGGGATGCATGTGAGGAAATGTTTTAGCCACTACCTAAAATCATTTGACAATGCTACAGCTTTCATGTAATTACTTCATATATATTTGAAAGCCAGGTTGTTTCAGAAGTTTCAAGTGGACTAAAACAACATGCTCTTTCTTGTATGATGATAAATGTCTATGGCATTACAGAAGCATTATACAAACAGAATTGTGGAGGTACATGTCTCACTGGGAATAACTATGTTGTTTTGTTAAATAAAAAAAGCATGGTTGGAAGAGTTAAGGTACCACAAAATTATTTGAAGTTGAGACAGAAGATTGAAATGGGAAGTTGCAAAGTTGCAGGTTATCAGCTGCCAGACCAATAGCCATTTTCGCCAGCTTTTTCATTTGAACCATAAGGTTTGACCGATAGTGCAATTCTGGTGCAATAGTGACAATTATGGTGGCTTTGTGTTCCTGCGAATCCTTTATTTTGCTGTGCGATAGCCTCAGACTGCATGCTCAACTCCTTAATGACAGTCGTCACTATATAACACACTGTGCTAATCATCCAAACTAGTATCGTGTTTGAGACAGAATTTGGTTGACAAATAAGATGCATAATAAAATAACACAACACCAAGCTGATTCCTAGCATCAGACAAATCGGCAAAGCACAACTGAGCCATTTCCTATTTGAGGTCCCATTATTAACAAATGTTACCATATCACATAGCATGCCTTATCCCCATTTAGTAGGGCATTGGTCCTGTTTAGTAACGTGTCCTAGAATTTCAGGAGAGCTTTTAAAATGGAAAATAGGTCAAAGAAAAAGTTTGATGTGTACAAATTAATTTTATTCTGAACGCTTTGCTATTGACATGACTTGATTAGTCTTAATTTTTAACTGTGAACTCCCATCAAGTGGACCCCAGTGTATACCTTATGCATGTGCAGTGTGTACGAGCATTTACTAGGTGCAGTCTGTATTTGAACAAAGCCATTAGTGCAAAATTCCCCTGAGACAAGAAAGTGCATCTAATTCAAGCTCAACCATTTGTGTGTTAGCATTGAGAGGTCTTTTCATGCCAATGCATTTTTAAACCCTGTTAGACAAAAAGGGTTCCGGAAGTGTTGTCTGGCTATACAACACTTGAAACCTCCTGGAAAGGCTTGTTCCACATAATTATTCCTTATCTCAAATTTGATGGCAGCTTTTCCAATTGTTTCAGAAACTTGATACCAAATAGAATGAAAGTAGAAGATGTAAGCTATCTCCCTGTTGCTACATTGTTGGATTGTTTTGCTATTTTCACAATGAATATCTTCATGCTAACAAGATAGATGTTTGGATGTTCCAAATTAAAAATGGTGTGTTATAACAGGCAACTGCAGTTGAAGAGAATGCTTTCAATAGTCACACATGCAACAAGCTATAGGACGGAAATAAAACATTTGAAAATAATGCATGGTAAGGGAAACCCGATGGGTAATTTATCAGTGTGCTAGAACTTGCACCATTGGAATTATCATGAAATCGACATCAAAGGTTAGCCTCACATTGTCTGAGATAAGGCAATTATCCAATCTCTAGAATCCAGGTCTGGCATGCTTTTGTCCATTTTCACTGCTTAGAAAATAAAGGTCTTTATGCACAAATGGAGGATAAATTCACATAGCTAGTATGCCTGTTGTCAAAAACGATATTAGACAAATCAATGTGGACGCAGGGATTTCTAGTTATCCACATTTTAGATATCGTAGTATGCCTAAAGTGGCCCTACTCCACATGATTTATTCGAACCTGTAACTACAAGTCATGCAACAAGTGGTGTGGCCCGGTTTAATACTGTCATAGCCTAGCCCAGTTACGGGTGTAAAGACATAATACCGTGACAGGTAATAACACTTGCGGATATGTATGAGTGCAATAAGGGTACTAGTCAGGATGTTGCCATCACTTGCATCTGTCTGGTGCTGAAAATGAGAATGTTATGGCAAAAGATTGCCTCCCACAAGCTTACGTAACTTTTTATGACAGGGCCAGAAACAAGTATAGCTGTTTTCTGAAATCCTATGGCCTCAGAAAGATGATCAACCTTCAACACCATTCAGTTCCTGCGCTCCCCTTCAACTCCATCACCATGAAGTTAAATCACCGTAAATGTGGAAAATTAAATCCAAACATATATGATATAAATGTTTATACCAGTGGATGCCAAATATTACCATCCAAGTATTTAAAGCATAAAATTGTAAATATCAAAGGTTTCAGTGCCCTTTTCTAGCAAAATGCTAATTTGTGTAATTATTTCGAAGATCTACATAAAACCCAATCTAAATTACAAGTGAATCTGTATGAAACTCATATGTGAGATGTACTGACCCAAACCTACAATTTTGAAAAAGTAATATTTGGCTGGTCCAAAACACAAAGATAACAAAGCAAAAAAATATTAGCATGATAACTTGCACACGTTGTAATTCTTTCTTTGTAAATTTTTAATGATTTTTCTCTTAGAAATGCGAGATGTACTGAAACATTTTGAACGAGGGTCAGTGATATCAATGCATTTTGAATTCCGGAGCAGCATCAAAGGGAATTCTCTTTCTTCTTTACCAACCTGGGCCAGAAACCTCTCACAGGATTTATTGTAGGGGGTAATGTCTTGCACTTGTAGCATATTAATAGGATCATTATCTTATTGTTGTGTTAATCATAAAAACTTCAAGGACAGCAGCTGTTTTTATTCACAAGATGAATTGTCAACCCACTTTTAAATATTTATGAATGACCTGAGGTGTTCCCCAAATATGCATTGTTGTGCAGTGGTATTAAAACTTAGCTGTTTGCATGAATCTGGAAATTGACTTTCATGAAGCATGAGGAATTACAAATTGAATCGAGTTCGAACACTTTAGACAGCAGTGCATATAGTCCAGCTCTCTTTATCCAGTAAATGTCAGTGAAATCCTAAGCAATACTCTCCAAAGAATATATATTCATTGCTATAAAAAGTTGTGCATTTACTCTTTGTTTTAGCATTCATAATAAGCTACCAAAACTCCATATTTCATTTTAAAATGTTTCTGTACCTCTGCCTTTTGTGAATGTCTTTGAGCAGGTAACCATTTTTTACCTTTCATTTCTTCTGTCCTTCTGATTTACTTTCCGAATAATCTGCACTTTGACATTCTGTCTATTGAAAGAATGACATGTCTCACTAAGGAGATGTTATAGAAAGCATTAAATATTTACGCATGCCTTTCTTATGTCTGATATTATAGCAATATTTTTATCTCTGATCCTTTCTTTTTAACAATTTTAATGTCCTCCATTTCAAAGTTGCATAGTTTCCTTTTTTCTATAGGATTTTAAAATAAACCACAAAATGGACAAGGGAACCTGTTTCATTGATTTCTTTTCATTTGTAACTTTATCTATGTGGAAGCATACTATCATTATGATTGCAATACCATCGAGAATTTTTAACCAGACAACAAGAGTTGCAGAGATAACGAATGGCTTTTGAAGATGTGTTAAAAAAAATTCCCGGGTATATCTATAGCTGCCATGCCTTGCTGAGGGAATAACAACATAATTGACAAATGCATGTGCATATACCGTTCATGTGTATAGCGAATATGTAGATCAGATTTCATGAGCTTTTATGTACCATACATCCTGTTATGTGATTTTGGCTTTTCATATTTTCTCATTGATTGCACAATACCTTGGATGACAGTGCTCAATCAGTGCATGGTCCCATGACCTGAGGAGCTAAGTAATGATGTTAGTGGCAGTAACAAGCCATATTCATGCGCACCAGTGGCTAACCCGAGTACTCTACAGTACTCATCGTCTGATTGATATAATGTGTGTTGTTTGTACTAGCAATTTATCATGGTATCCCAACTTGCTTAATTTGCATTGATACAACTTATAAAAAAAAGCAGGCTGAGCTTGTCAAGTGTTAATTTTAATCTGAACTACATTTCTTGTTTCAAAACATTGGATAAAGACAATGTATCCACTGTGTACACTGTTATAGCTGCATGATGTTTCCTATAAGGTTAGGGGTAGCTAAGTTTTGTCGTAAAGAAAGAGGATGTTTATCGTCAGGCCTGGTTTATTTTTTCCATAATTTGACAAATGCCTTCCCCTTCATCTTGCTCAAAATAGGCAAGGGTTTCGGAAAACTTCTATGTATCACCACTGGACTGTGCAAGGTCTTGTGAATCAGGAATGACATGTGGGTAAAATTAATAGTTGCTGAGTTTTCTAACAAAGGAGAATGATTTACAGAATTAACATACTCCAACAAAAAACGGATTTTGCTGTTTGAGTATGTGTTGAGTGAGAAAGACGAGGGATGAAAAAAAAAGAAGGTAGTTCTGTGTTGATGTGTTATGAATTCTTCTCCAAATGAAAGTTACAATTTGCTACTTAAGATCAGCCAGGAAAACTGTTCCACCACAGAATGTAGTGCATTTGTGGGACACAAGTCAAGGCTCTAGGAAGTTGTAGAGGTTGGATTGCTATAAAAGATGCAGTTGGACCAAAGAAAGAAATGTTTATATTGTCTGTTGGTCTTGTATCATAAATGTGTGAACCATTACTCAAGCATTGCACAGACATACTGAAATCTCCTGTGTCCTGGAGGACCACCATGAAGTTTTTCTGCCGAAGGGAATGAACTTTTTCCCTACCATGGATGAAACTTTGTAAGAGCTACAGTAGACAGCTCCTCTAGGTTCCTTTTTCAATTTTTGAACTGTGGACATAACATTATCGTTGAATCCAGCCTTCATGTTTTCCAAGCAACCTATTGGTGAAGAAGGAGGTGTGAACAGCTTGCATTTCTGTCTTCAATAAAACACAGAAGGATTAGAAGTTGATGAGGCATCCAATGAACAAAGCAACAACCCTGCAAATGTAATTGAATATAATTTCCCCCAAGGCGACGTGGATTCTATTAGCATGTATGAATTCATGAATTATATTTTATTAAGTTTTAATGGCACATGCAATTGTCTCTTTGTAAATTGTTTATAATTTCTCTCATGAGAATGCACGATGGGCTGAAAATTTGAACAGGGGTTAGTTATTCAATGTATTCTGAATCCCATGCCAGCATCAAAGGAAATTTGCTTTTCTTCTTTACCAACCTGGGACAACCTCTCATAGGATTTATTGGAAGGGTGAAGTCTTGCACTTGCAGCATAGTAATGGGATCATTAAGTTATTGTTGTGTTAATCGTACCAACTTCAAGGACAGCAGCTGTGCTTATTCAGAAGATGACTTAACAACCCACTTTTAAATAATCATGAATGACCTGAGGTGCTCCCAAACCATGCATTGTTGTGCAGTGGTATTAAAACCACTACAATTTTTATTGTACCAAAACACCCGATCTCTCTTCGCTTTGCTGTTTGCATTTTCATCTCTTCAATCTAGAAAATGGTTAATGACTAGAGTGCTGATCAGCTCTACAGAACTTGTTCAGTAAAATTTATATTTGTTTTGGACAATCAAGTACTTATGACAACCAATTTGGAAAATAAGTTTCGTGAAACATGAGCATTGAATAATTGTTTTAATGCTTTAGATCGCAGTGCACACTCTGATTTTCTCATCTAGTAAATGCAAGAGAAATCCTCAGCATTACTCTCTTGGGTATCTATATTTATTGAAATAAAAAAGTTGCTAATAGCTTGCTTAATTTCCACCTTCATTTAAAGGGGTTTCGCTACCTCTTAAGTTTGTGAATGTCTTTCTGTAGGTAGCCATCTTTCATTTCTCTGTCCTTAGAGCTTACTGTCTATTGAGAGACTGACATATCTCACAAAAAAGAAGTAATAGACGGCATAACATCATTAGGCCTGGCTTTCTCATATATCTGATATAACCATCTCTTTTCTCTCTACTCTTCTCTTTTTAACAGTTCTAATTCTCTCCATTTCAATTTTACATGAGATGGTCTCCATTGTAGTTGCATGATACACAAGATTTTACAATAAGCAAAACACATGGGCTTGCATGGAATAGGAGACCCAATTTCAATGATTTCATTGTCTGTTCGTAACTTTATTTATGAGGAAGCTTACATTATGACGCCAATATTATTGTGAAGTGTTAACCAAATAACATGAGTTGCAAAGATAACAAATGGCTTTTACCACCTGCGTTTAACATTCCTGGGTGGCTATGCGTGGCAATAACAACAGTAGTGATAGATATAGAGTTCCAAACCGTTAGTAAGCTATGGTTCTTATTTCTCTGTCATTATCATATAGCAAATCTGTAGATGATGTTTTATGAGCTTTTATACCATACATCCTGTTATGTGATTTTGGCTTTTCATATTTTCTCCTTGATTGCACAAGCCCCGAGAATGACATAGTTCAATCAGTTCATGGTCTCATGACCGGAGGAGCTGAGTAATGATGTTAGTGGCAGCAACAAGCCATATTCATGCGCACTAGTGGCTGGTCCAGATATTCTATGGCATCAGACATATCTTATTGGTATTATGTGCGTGTTGTTTGTACTGGCGGTTTATCATGTTATTCTGACTAACTTACTTTCCAAAAAAAAAGAAGAAAATACAGAAAAGAAATTGGCTGAGCCTGTCAAGTATTAATTTGAAGTCCTAACTGCATTAATGTAGGATTTTTTATAGTCCATTTTATTGACCCTGTCAATCTCAACAGACTTTACAATTACACCCTTGGCAGGCCTGTTCAAACATGAAGCTTTCTCAGCTCCCTGGGGAACATACACTAGTGTGCAGCGGATTTCACGCGCTCCTTAGCATTTTGTGGTTTCTCAACATGTGGTAAAGTAAATGTATCAATTAAAGGGGTGGATCCATAAAATGTCGGATTGGGGGGTTTATTAATAAAGATGTACTAAAAATATCGAAAATCTGTTTTTGTTGCATTAAAATCTACTGGCACTGTACTGGCCTAATGGGGGTGTGGGTTTAATCCCAAACCCCACCTATGGATCCGCTACATCTCAAACTACACTGTTACAACTGCATGATGTTTCTTGTAAAGTGATGGGTAGAAAGAGCAAGTGATGTTTTATCGTCAGGCTTGAATTGTTTTTCATAATTTGACAAATGCCTTCCCCTTCATCTTGCTCAAAACAGGCAAGAGTTTCAAGGACAACTTCTGTGTATCACAACTGGAGGGTGTAAGGTCTTGTGAAGAGTGAGTTATATTCTGGTAAAATTTGTCGCTGCTGAGTTTTCTTGCTGAGAGTAATGATTCACAGAATATTTTCTAAAGTAAAATAAAACCGGATTTGGTTGTTTGAGTATGTGTTAAGTGATAAATGAGAGTGATTAGAGTGATTTATCTATATTGGAGGCAAATGGCTGGAATGTGAACTTGAGTGTTATTAATTTTTCCCCAAGTGACATTTGCTCTTTTTGGGCAATTTGCAGGGATTACAGCTGAAAATAAAAGCATGCTCAAAAAGCAGTTACCAATCAATTTTATGAGAAAACTGTTCCACCGTTGGATGCAGTGCATTCGTGAGATACAAGTCAAGGCTTCAGGAATTTGTTGACGTTGGATTGCTGCAGAAGTTCCAGATGGGCCAGAGAAGCAAGGATTATATGAACTTCTGGTTTTGTATCATAAATGTGTGAACAATTACTAAAAATCACTTTTCAAACATTATAAAATCAATCCCCAGGTGATACTTACTAATCTCTCTTGGGCAATTAGCCTATGCTGTGTTTGCTAATGCTAATGCAAAATGGAGGCTCAGAAAGATTGTCAAGCAGGAGCTCTTAAATTCAATTGGAAAACTGTTGGAAAACAGGATGCAACGCTTGTGTGGGATACGTAACTCACAGCAAAATAAAACAGGTGTTGTTGCACAGCTTAGATTGCTCAAGAAGTATCTTTATGAATTATAAATGTCTGACAAATTATATATACATTACAAAATCCCCAGGTGGAAATTATGCTGAGATTAGCTAAAAGCGAAGAATCTTTTGACTAAAGAGGCTTATAAATTCTGGCAGAGGATGAAATACATTTGGGAAATATAACAGGAAATGTGAATTGGTGCAAAAAATGTATAAAGCAGCTCATTCGTGGTAACAGTTAAGGGAATATTTCATAGATTTTATGAAATTGTTTAGTTTACATGGATGTGGAATGATGCAAGTGAATTTGAAGATATATACAGCAACATAAATTGTACTGTATATTACTTTACAAGAATAAATTATATGCTATTCTATTATAGACTGCCATAATTGTTAAGTGATATATTCATCAGGCATAAAAGTCAGTTGCTGATTGAAAAGCCATTTTCCCCGCCCTAATATGCTATTCGAAACATCATGCACAGTTCCCATGACCAAAGACTAAACTCATAGAATGTACTTCTAAAAAGGGCAGATACTCTAAAATGACCTCTTGGGTATCTTTGCAAATTTTGAATCACCTGATAACGATTATGATTTCTGCAACCTACATGTGACAAAGCAGGTGCAAACTGATTGCTGTCAGAAAAGAAGAATTAGAAGTTGATAAGGTCCCCAATGGACAAAGGAGTAACCCAGCAGTAATTGAATAGGGCCTAAGTGGCCCAAAGAACAACTTAACAGAAACAAAAACAAAAAACATTTGAGCTTTACAAGTTAACAAAACTTGTTTCAAGATACCTTGAAGTAGATGGTGAAAGCAAGAAAGAAAGATGTACTTGTACCTTTCCGAAAGTACTTTGTTGAGATCATCAGTCCTGCAAAGCCAGATAGTTCAGGCTATGTTTGTATTTTATTCTAGCGAAAAGTGCCTTGCAGTGTAGAAGAAAATTCGATGGAAAGTACAAAGTAAATATTAAAAGAAAAAACAAATGCCATGATTATGGGCTTTCGTAAAATGGTTCTTGCAAATATTTTTTAAACTGCTAACTTTTTTGCGTGGCTGAAAAACAACTATGCAATGTATAATTATACTTATGGTTTTAGGTACAATTGAATAAGAACAATTATCATTACTTGGCTCAACAGATTTGATTTTCTTTCTTTGACTGGACCAGTGTTTTTTTTTCCACTGTGCTGGTAGTTCATTGTTGTGCTGTTGATTTTTAATCACAGATACTATTAGTTATTTGTTGTTTGCTTGGCGGATACAGGATTTACCTTCCCGAAGATAGCTGTATCTGGGCGAAGCGAAGCTGAGCCCGGATACAGCTATCTGAGGGAAGGTAAATCCTGTATCTGCCAAAAGCAAACAACAAATTACGAATTTATCCGACCACATGTATAATGAAACCCCCATAACAAGGTACAAAGGTATGAACATCAAGAGTGTCAGGTAGGTACTGGTATGATGAGTGTTAATTCAGAAGCAGGCCTGACACAAATCATGTTCATAGCTGTGAACCACACTGCTATGGGGTTTTATTTTTGCCTGCAATGATTTTATGAGTGGTCTCTACTAAATTTTAGTCTGATAACTTCAAATTCTGTAAGTTAGGAGCAGCAGATTGTTGTGACGTCACCAGCAGCGCATGCCATTGTGACGCATGCCATTGTGACGTCATGACAAACAATCACTGCCCATTGTTAGCATAACAATGTCAGATAATTCATGAGTGATTGTGACGTCATCACTGCAGGATACAGAAAATATCTGTATAGGCCAAGCACCTTGACAGATACAGGATATATCCGTAGCGTTCTCAGCCAATCGGGAGCGAGTATTGGCCTTGGTGGTCGGATAAAGACCCACACCAGCCTATTGACCAGGCATGGGGACACATATCTGTTATTTATTTAGTTGGTGTTATACCTGGTTTGCGATATTGCCAATCTAGGCAATACAATAAGCCAAGAAGCAGGTCCTTGGGACACTGTTATAAGAAATATGGCATGTCTTGTCGACAGTAATAGTGGATTTTGGTTACTTCTGATCAACAAAACTATGGTACAGGTATGTTTTGTAGGATTTCATAGCTTTTCATTTGAACCCCTATCGTGTTCAAGCTAAGCCCAATGGTATTTACTTGAAACAAAAGTACAACCTTTTGTAAGGTAAAGTAGTATGGCAGTAAGCACAATCCTTATAGTTGGTCTACACTGATATGTGCCCTCTCCATTCCACACAATATTAAACTTTACCACAAACATTTAATATGACAAGCAACATACCCCAATGAGCGAGGCATATATTTTTCAATTTCTGCATGCAGACAAATTTGTAATTCGAGCAAGTTCAAATACAAGGTAATCACATTTATACAAGTGACAAATGCGGAATATACCAAAACGTTAATTTTAACAGACATACATATAATGTATCGACGAACCATATGCTTGTTTCTGTTTGTCCCCAAACGTTTTCATGGTCGTTTTTACACCTGCACACGTCCGTGTATGTACCAAACGTTGGACAAAATATACATGGATGAGCAGGCCCTTCATGTTTGCAGATGGGTGTAACTCATGGAAGCAATTCTTGTGTTTCATAGCGTGCACATTGAATTCAAGTTCCTCCATTTGTGTGTTAGCATCGAGAGGTCTTTTCATGCCAATGAATCTTTAAACCCTGTCAGACAAAACAAGATTCCGGAAGTGTTGTCTGGCTTTGCAACACTTGAAGCCTCCAGCAAAGGCTTGTTCTATACATAATTCTTCTTATCTCAGATGTGAGTGCAGCTGTTCCCATTGATTCTGAAACTTGATGCCATTCCAGAGAAATAGCGAAATGAAATAAGAAGATGTCAGGGATACGGCTGTTCTCGCTTTTTCAGATTCTGTTGCTCTTTGCCCCAGAAATCCGATGCACTAACTAAATATGATATCCTTTGTGATATGATGAGGAATTAAGCACATGTATGAAGCATGCCATGCTACTACGTAGGTATATGAAAACTTCACTGTCCCATAGATTTTTCAGCAAAATGACAAGCATTGGGGCCGAATTATGGTTGCCAAACAAAAACCATAAAGAAGGTGAACAACTAACTAAAAAGAATGATTTAGATTCAAGGTCATTGACAATCAACATGTAGGTTACAGTTTATTCCTATAGTAGATTTATCTAACATGTAATTGTAGCAGCAGTAAAGCTGTGACAATAATATAAAGTTATGCTCCTACGGGATTTGACAGTATCATATTTGAAAATAAGAAGTGGTTAGTCTCATTGATGTTTATAGCAGTGCAAATCTTCTATCTCACGTAAAAAAAAAGATAATTGTCACAAAAAACCTACACAATTCAGTTAAATTATGGCATCAACATAGGATCAACACCCATAAACAATTGATCATTTCAAAGCTGAGTCAATGACGACATTAAAAACATTGAAATATTTACGAATCCTGCAAATTGATAGCAGATAATCGTTCCTTCTCATTTAAATGCAACACATTATTTTCTGAAATAGATGGAGGCCTAGCTTAGATGATAGCTAGAGAGAACTGGCATGCCTATTGCTGGATCACACATTAAATTCCCGATCTTGTCGCTGGTCACCGGATACTATTTTATTGAATAATGAAGGCACTGCCGTCAACTGTTATTTTGTGGTGGCCTGAAAAATAGAAAAAAATTGGATTGTCTGAAAACTGAATTTATTGTAGGCCATAGTCTGGTATTGACTGAAATGCTTGGATTGTACTTAAGTTCAGGTTTTTCATGAAAATGGAGATTGGCGCCTTGTATTCAAGAGCTTCAGAAAGTTTCATTCAGAGCACTTGAATAGTAATTCTGGCAGATATTCATGGAGTATGTACGACTGAAAAAACCTGCTCCTACTCTGGAATGGACAGCGCAGACACAGTTACAAGTGTTGCATAATTATGTTAACACTTGATTTACTAATCATTAGTGATAATTTAGCAAAACATAGGATACATTCACTTTCATTTATGAGTAAGTATTTACTATTTGGTCAGCCTCTGACACTAGATTGCCGGGATGTTACGCATTTCAAAATGATAAGGATTCCTGGAGTTATTTATATTAAACATCTTCCCGGCTCCAATTTCAGCTTTTTTCTTTTTATTTCTGCTCTGCTTTAAGAAATTTCAATTCTCATTACAATGTCAATGACGTCAATGTTAACGCTTTATATGGATCTGAAGGATTTTGCCAAATGACAGGTATTCAGCAATAATGTAACAATGAAGCACATCAATAGCATCTTGGTTGTCTGTAGATTACTAGAGCCATTTCAATATCATTTTGTAACTTCAGTCATTCCAAAAACTATCAAGATTGTGATGTCAAAATCATTGTAAACTGTTTTCCAAATAACACCAGTTGTAAAGTTACTATAAAGTAATATTTATAATCTTTTTTGAAATATTCCTTGGTTACCCTGCAGGAAATAGCTACAACATGCATTGTCTTACATAGTCTGTTATCACAGACATACATGGCTTACACATGCAATGTATTTTATAAAGGATATATATAAGGCTCAAACATATTTTACATGCCATACACCATGTTTTGTGATTTTGGCTTTTCTTATGTTTTCCTTTATTGCGCAAGTCCCAGGTTGACAGAGTTCATGATTTGAAGACCTGACGAACTTCGTAATTAATCTAGTGTTAGCGACAAGCCATATTCAGCAGATAGCCAAAATATTCAGATATGCGTGAACAGACTTATGTGGGCTATTACAGCCTGTCCACTAATTATGCGAAAAGAGGGGAAACTGTGAAAAATGCTCTTGAAACACTGAGGCTGTTTCATTAGTCATGTTCAAGAGAAAGCCATTTGATTTTTCATGACTGACTAAGAGCAAACATCAGATGCATAATACTTTCGCGTGCCTAGTATCACCAACAAGTAGGATAAGTTGCCTTGAATTAAATAAACATTGAAGTATTGGTATGATCATGACAAATCATCAGTATGATGACCACTGAAGTGCCATTTTCACAGTGCAACAGTCCACTCTTTTTGCATATAAAATTGACAGACTGTAATTTTATTATATTTTGGCATGGCACATCTATGCGACATTATACCTGGTTACCATATACTTGTCAGTGGAACGACAAGATCAGGACTTAGTGTAAGGAATATTCTTATAAAACATATTTGTTGTCGGATGGCAGGTCTATAAGAACTGGGGATGTATATCATCAAGCTTGAATTGTTTTGTTTGATATATATGCAGATACCTGCGTTTAACTCCAAACAACTTTTAAACAAAAACGGACTTCTTTTTATAGGAATTGGCGGGCAAAGGTTTTGTGAGGCTGAAGTGACAAATTGCTAAAGTTTATGGTTGTCGAGTTTTTTGTGTATTGAATGCACCACATATATTTCTTTACAGCGAAACACTTTGATATAGAATTAAAGTGGACTGTGGCACTGTGAAAATGGCACTTCATGTGTCATCATGCTGATGATTTGTCATGATCAAACCCAATACTTTCAATGTTAATTTGATTGAAGGAGACTTAGGCCTATCCCACTTGTTGATGACAGCCAAACGAAAGGATTATAATGCATCTGATTTTCACTCTAAAATTTGTAATGACAAGTCAAATGGCTTATTCTTGATCATGACTAATCAAGCAGCCTCTATGTTTCCCATGTTGAAAGTAGAGAAGATGACACTTCATCGGCTATCATGAGTCACGAAGTGTCATTTTCACAGTGCCACAGTCCACTTTGATTCTATATCAAAGTGTTTCAATGTAAAAAGACGGATTACATTCTTTCAGGAAGTTGCTGAAGCGTAGACAGTGAAAATGAGATACCCACCCATTTCAAAGTGAATTTCCAGTGAGTGAGATTTATAACAAAGCATTACGTAAATGATGTTGCTGTCATCCACTCATCTCTCAAAAATGCTGACACAAATTGTTATTTTAACTTTGGAAATAGCATTAACTCATTTGAGCAACTCAGGTTTGATTCCTTATTTGATATCTCTGTGGTCGTTGTGGTGGAAAGACATACATACACTCTAAACAAAAAGATTCCATATTGAACATTTAAGGGTTCTATAAGCTCGTATAGATAAGGAACCCTAAAAGGTTTATCATTCAACTTTTAAAAAGGTTCCAATAGCAAACAAAAGCAACACTTAGATAATCCAGCTGCACTGAAACTCCCACAATGGAAACCTTTTTCTCAAGTTGGGAGCATAGAGCTCCATCATAGGGTCTTCCTACCAATATGGAACTTTTTCAATTCAGTTGAACCCTTAACAAAATTTTCCCGCTGTGGGTTCTTTATATATTCCATCAAGAACCTTTGGCATTAAGAGTGTAAAATACATGGTGCAATATTGATTATACATACTCTGCAGCTGAGATCGAGACTGTGCCAAAAAAATGTGTCATCAAAGCAACATTATCTTGTTGTCGCTTGACCTAATTTTTGTCTGAAACATTACACAAACATTATACAAACATTATAAGGTTCCCAGGTGACACTTGCTCTTCTCTGGCAATTATGCTGACATTGCTGAAATACATCAAAGCAAAAAATGTGTTTCAGGCTATAAATTGCAAAGCAAAAAGATATCAGACAAAAGGATGCAGAAAATTTGGGAGCTATTAACTAAACAAAGGCGACAGGAAATATGGATTGGTGTGTAATAATAAGAAGCTTTGACAACATGAACGAATTTAGGAAGCAACTGCATTGTTGGTATGATTTAAGCAGTTGTATATATATATGTAATTTCTGTGGAAACAGTATTAAACTGTAAGAATGATAAAGTGGGATAGCATGCACGTTAAAATAACGATAATGTTGAAGGTAAGAGGACAAGAGATATGTTCATAATGTATACTACAGTCAGCTGCGGCAGGAAGAGCCATTTGCTTTCAAGTTTCCATGTAGCCTTTTGTGCTACATATCTGCGAATCTGAAAGACCGACAATTTCCATCACAAAATTGATTCCATACAAGGTGATTACTCAAATTTGGAATTTCATTAAACAACTCTTCTACAAATGTTTGCGTCACCAAAAATTTCAGCCGAATCTTACTATCTATTATATTTTCTGCTGTTGCAACAAAACAGGTGAAAACAAACACAAATAAAAAATTGTTGAGGCCATCAACAATGCGATTGTAATTGAATAGACCACCAGAGAGGTGGCCGGCGGAAGAAACAAAATAAAAATAAATGTGATATGAAATCTGAGCTTAACAAGGCTTGTTTCAAGATAACAAGAAGTGGGTGGTGTCAAAAGAAACAACGACTCACGTACACCTTTCCTAAGGCAAGAGGGAGACCAAGGTCATTAACCTTTCAAAACCAAAGTGTTGGGGATCAACAAAGTTAACTTGATTGTGCCCTGAAAAACATTGCTGTTGTTTGTCCTGCAATCCTCTTCCTCTTGTTTGTAGTTTTTATGCTGCTCAATCCATTGGGTAAATCAGGTGAGATTGTTTGCTCTCAGTACACTAGTAATTGTGCAGCATACGAATTATGTACATAAATTCTACCCGCGAAACTCACAAAAAAGAGCCAATCCGTGGTATGTACTTAAATGTTTGTACAGATTTCTTATGAATTCAAACAAATGTCACTAAGGTACTTTTCAGATACGTTGGCTATTTTTTTGCAGTATGGATATCATAAATGGTTTAAGCTTAGACCTTGCATTAGCCTATCAAAAAAAAAACTGCAAACAAATCTAGTTATAGCCTTAAAACCGACTTAACACGAATGAAATCCGTACGAAAAGTCAAAAATGTTTTATGTACGTACATTTTTGTAAGTTTATCATCCGTGAAAACAACCAATTTTCATACGAAATATGCAATTTGCCATGTAGGCAAACAAACATCAGACAATTGACTGGGCATGGCGACACATACTGGATATTCTTTCATGTCAATGCAATAGTAGTTTAGTTGTGCAGTTCAAACTACACTGTTATAACTGCATGATGTTTCTTATGAAGTGATGGGTAGAAAGAGCAAGTGATGTTTTATCATCAGGCTTGATTTACACACAGGCTTTTCAAGGACAAATTCTGTGTATCACTATTGGAGGGTATAAGGTCCTGTGAAGCGTGAATGATATGTGGGTATAATTCATAGATGCCGAGTTTTCTTATAAAGAGGCTGATTCGCAAATTATGTTCAAATAAAAATGGATTTGGGTGTTTGAGTGTGTGTTGAGTGAGAAATACAAGTGGTTAGAATGATTTATCTATTTTGGAGGCAAATGGCTGGAAAGTGAACTTAAGTGATATAAATTTTTCCCGAAGTGACATATGCTCTTTTTGTGCAATTTGCAGGGATTATAGCTTAAACTAAAAGCATGCTCTACCAGTCAATTTCATGACAAAACTCTTCGACTGTTAGATGCAGTGGATTCGTGAGATACAAGTCAAGACTTCAGGAATTTGTTGACATTGGATTGCTGCAGAAGTTCCAGGTTGACCAGAGAAGCAAGGATTATATAATCTTCTGGTTTTGCATCATAAATGTGTGAACAGTTACTAAAAATCACTTTTCAAACATTATAAAATCAGTCCCCAGGTGATACTTACTGATCTCTCTTGGGCAATTAGCCTATGCTGTGTTTGCTTATGCTAATGCAAAATGAAGGCTCAAAAAGATTGTCAAGTAGGAGCTCTTAAATTCAATTGGAAAACAGGATGCAACGCCTGTGTGGGATATGTAACTCACAGCAAAATAAAACAGGAATTGTTGTCACAGCTTAGATTGCTCAAGAAGTATCTTTATGAATTATAAATGTCTGACAAATTATATATACATTACAAAAATCCCAAGGTGGCAATAAGTTTTTCTCTTGCTGGCAATTATGCTGAGATTAGCTAAAAGCGAAGAATCTTTAGACTAAAGAGGCTTATAAATTCTGGCAGAGGATGAAACACATTTGGGAAATATAACAGGAAATGTGAGTTGGTGCAAAAAATGTATAAAGCAGCTCATTCTTGGAAACAGTTAAGGGAATACTTCATTGATTTTATGTAATTGTTTAGTTTACGTGGATGTGGAATGATGCAAGTGAATTTGAAGATATATACAGCAAAATAAATTGCACTGTATATTACTCTACAAGAATAAATTATATGCTATTCTATTCTAGACTGACATAATTGTTAAGTGATATGTTCATCAGGCATAAAAGTCAGTTGTTGATTGAAAAGCCATTTTCCCCGCCATAATATGCTATTCGAAATGTCATGCACAGTTCCCATTACCAAAGACTAAACTCATAGAATGTACTTCTAAAAAGGGCAGATACTCTAAAATGACTTCTTGGGTCTCTTTGCAAATTTTGAATCACCTGATAACGATTATGATTTCTGCAACCTACGTGTGACAAAGCAGGTGCAAACCGATTGCTGTCAGAAAAAGAAGAATTAGAAGTTGATAAGGTCCCCAATGGACAAAGGAGTAACACAGCAGTAATTGAATAGGGCCTAAGTGGCCCAAAGAACAACTTAGCAGAAACAAAAACAAAAAACATTTGAGCTTAACAAGTTAACAAAACTTGTTTCAAGATACCTTGAAGTAGATGGTGAAACCAAGAAAGAAAGATGTACCTGTACCTTTCCGAAAGTACTTTGTTGAGATCATTAGTCCTGCAAAGCCAGATAGTTCAGGCTATGCTTGTATTTTATTCTAGCGAAAAGTGCCTTGCAGTGTAGAAGAAAATACAATGGAAAGTACAAAGTAAATATTGAAAAATAAAACAAATTCCATGATTATGGGCTTTCGTAAAATGGTTATCGCAAATATTTTTTAAACTGCTAACTTTGCGTGGCTGAAAAACAACTATTCAATGTATACATATACTTATGGTTTTAGGTACAATTGAATTAGAACAATTCAATTACCAATACTTGGCTCAACAGATATGATTTTCTTTCTTTGACTGGACCAGTGTTTTTTTCCCCACTGTGCTGGTAGTTCATTGTTGTGCTGTTGATTTTTAATCACAGCTACAGACCTACACCAGCCTATTGACCAGGCATGGGGACACATATCTGTTATTTATTTAGTTGGTGTTATATCTGGTTTGCGAGATTGCCAATCTAGGCAATACAATAAGCCAAGAAGCAGGTCATTGGAACACTGGTGTAAGAAATATGTCATGTCCTGTCAACATTAATAGTGGATTTTGGTTACTTCTTGACCAACAAAACTATGGTACAGGTATGTTTTGCAGGATATCATAGTTTTTCACTTGAACCCCTATCGTGTTCAAGCTAAGCCCAATGGTATTTACTTGAAACAAAAGTACAACCTTTTATAAGGTAAAGTAGTATGGCAGTAAGCACAATCCTTATAGTTGGTTTACACTGATATGTGCCCTCTCCATTCCACACAATATTAAACTTTACCACAAACATTTATATGACAAGCAACATACCCCAATGAGCGAGGCATATATTTTGCAGTTTCTGCATGCAGACAAATTTGTAATTCGAGCAAGTTCAAAAACAAGGTAATCACATTTATACAAGTGACAAATGCGGAATATACAAAAACGTTAATCTTAACAGACATACGTATAATGTATCAACGAACAATATGCTCGCTTTTGCTTGTCCCCAAACGTTTTCATGCTCGTTTTTACACCGGCACACATCTGTGTATGTGCCAAACGTTGGACAAAATATACATGGATGAGCAGGCCCTTCATGTTGGCAGATGGGTGTAACTCATGGAAGCAATTCTTGTGTTTCATAGCGTGCACATTGAATTCAAGTTCCTCCATTTGTGTGTTAGCATCGAGAGGTCTTTTCATGCCAATGAATCTTTAAACCCTGTCAGACAAAAAAAGATTCCGGAAGTGTTGTCTGGCTTTGCAACACTTGAAGCCTCCAGCAAAGGCTTGTTCTATACATAATTCTTCTTATCTCAAATGTGAGTGCAGCTGTTCCCATTGATTCTGAAACTTGATGCCACTCCAGAGAAATAGCGAAATGAAAGAAGAAGATGTCAGGGATACGTCTGTTCTCGCTTTGTCAGATTCTGTTGCTCTTCGCCACAGAAATCCAATACACTAACTTAACATGATATCCTTTGTGACATGATGAGGAATTAAGCACATGTATGAAACATGCCATGCTACTACGTAGGTATATGAAAACTTCACTGTCCGTAGATTTTTCAGAAAAATGACAAGCATTGGGGCCGAATTATGGTTGCTAACAAAAACCATAAAGAAGGTGAACAACTAACTAAAAAGAATGATTTAGATTCAAGGTCATTGACAATCAACATATAGGTTACAGTTTATTCCTATAGTAGATTTGTCTAACGTGTAATTGTAGCAGTAGTAAAGCTGTGAAAATAATATAAAGTTATGCTCTTACGGGATTTGACAGTATCATATTCGAAAATAAGAAGTGGTTAGTCTCATTGATGTTTATTGCAGTGCAAATCTTCTATCTCGCATAAAAAGATAATTTTCACAAAAAACCTACACAATTCAGTTAAATTATGGCATCAACATTGGATCAACACCCATAAACAATTGATTGTTTCAAAGTTGAGTCAAAGACGACATTAAAGCATTGAAATATTTACAAATCTTGCAAATTGATAGCAGATAATCGTTCCTTCTCATTTATATCCAACATACTATTTTCTGGAATAGATGGAGGCCTAGCTTAGATGATAGCTAGAGAGAACTGGCATGCCTATTGCTGGATCACACATTAAATTCCCGATCTTGTCGCTGGTCACCGGATACTATTTTATTGAATAATGAAGGCACAGCAGTCAACTGTTATTTTGTGGTGGCCTGAAAAATAGAAAACAATTGGATTGTCTGAAAACTGAATTCATTGTAGGCCATAGTCTGGTATTGACTGAAATGCTTGGATTGTACTTAAGTTCAGGTTTTTCATGAAAATGGAGATTGGCGCCTTGTATTCAAGAGCTTCAGAAAGTTTCATTCAGAGCACTTGAATAGTAATTCTGGCAGATATTCATGGAGTATGTACGACTGAAAAAACCTGCTCCTACTCTGGAATGGACAGCGCAGACACAGTTACAAGTGTTGCATAATTATGTTAACACTTGATTTACTAATCATTAGTGATAATTTAGCAAAACATAGGATACATTCACTTTCATTTATGAGTAAGTATTTACTATTTGGTTAGCCTCTGACACTTCATTGCCAGGATGTTTCGCATTCCAAAATGATAAGGATTCATGGAGTCATTTATTTTAAACATCTTCCTGGCTACAAATTCCAATTTTGTCTGTTTATTTCTGCTCTGCTTTAAGCAATTTCAATTCTCATTACAATGTCAATGACGTCAATGTTACCGCTTTATATAGATCTGAAGGATTTTGCCAATGGATGAAAATTCAGCAATAATGTAACAATGAAGCGCATCAATGGCATCTTTGTTGTCTCTAGATTACTAGAGCCATTTCAATATCTTTTTGTAACTTCAGTCATTCAAAAACTATCAAGATTGTGTTGTCAAAATCATTGTAAAGTGTTTTCCAAAACAACACCAGTAGTAAAGATACTATAATATGATTTATAATCTTTGTTGAAATATTCCTTGGTTACCCTGCAGGAAATAGCAACAACATGCATTGTCTTACATAGTCTGTTATCACAGACAATACATGGCTAACATATATTTTATAAAGGATATATAAGGCTTATAGGGCTCAAACATATTTTACATGCCATACACCATTTTTTGTGATTTTGGCTTTTCATATTTTTTCCTTGATTGCACAAGCCCCAGGTTGACAGAGATCATGATCTGAAGACCTGACGAGCTTCGTAATTAAGTTAGTATTAGCTACAAGCCATATTCTGCAGATAGCCAACATGTTCAAATATGCATATACAGACTTATGTGGGCTGATGTGTTTATTTAGTTTTGGTTCATAATGTGTATTACAGCCTGTCCACTAGTTATGCAAATAGGGAGGACACTGTGAAAAATGCTCTTTGTGACTTATATAGCCGATGAAGTGTTATATTCTCTACATTCAACATGGGAAACACTGAGGCTGTTTTGTTAGTCATGTTCAAGAGAAGGCCATTTGATTTTTCATAACTGACTTAGAGCAAACATCAGATGCATAATCCTTTTGCTTGCCTATCACCAACAAGGATTAGTCACCTTAAAATCAAATTAACACTGAAAGTATTGGTATGATCATGACAAATCATCAGTATGATGACCCATGAAGTGCCATTTTCACAGTGCAACAGTCCTTTCATTTTGCATATCAAATTGACAGACTGTAATTTTATTATATCTTGGCATGGAACATTTATGTGACAGTATACCAGGTTACCATACTTGTCAGTGGAACGACAAGATCAGGATTTAAAAATCTTCAAACTAGCTAGCTCCTGCCTTTTAACAAGGTATCACAGTATGCAGGACTTTGTGTAAGGAATATTCTTAGAAAACATATTTGTTGTGCTCTAGGTTGGCGGATGGTAGGTCTTTAAGAACTGGGGATGTATATCATCAAGCTTGAATTGTTTTGTTTGATATATATACAGACACCTGCGTTTAACTCCAAAAAACTTTTAAACAAAAACTGACTTCTTTTTATTGGTATTGGCGGGCAAAGGTTTTGTGAGGCTGAAGTGAAGAGTTGATAAAGTATATGGTTGTCGAGTTTTTTGTGTATTGAATGCACCAGTGTTGGAGTCGAGGCCAGGACATCCGAGACCAAGACCGAGACCGAGGCATGAGCATCCGAGACCGAGACCAAGACCGAGGCATTGCCCTCCGAGACCGAGACCGAGACCGAGGCATGAGCATCCGAGACCAAGACCGAGACCGAGGCCGGCTCGACAAAAAGACAGTTGACTGCCAAACTATTTTAGCTTGGGATATTATCGGCTTTGAGCTTACGATAAGGCTATAACAGTGCAATTAAAGACTCTGAAATGAAGACAATAAGGGGGCTACCATTACATTTTTAAAGAACAGGGCATGGAACTCATCTCACTGCAAATACTGCAAATTTTTTTTTAGGGAAACAGCAACAGATTAGATTTGTTTTGAGTGTCTGACAACCTCAATTATGTTTAATTATCTACTTCTAAATCAAACATTTTAGACTGAGATAGCCATCCACCAGAAATTCATTTCAAGACTTTTGGGAAAGAATTAATTAACCTTTCACCATGACTGGAAAAAAATTGGTTAGTTTTTAAAAACATTCTGAGGCAGCTTATCACTTTTACTATAACTGCTTTAAAAATTACACTTTCTAGATATATGTAGATAGATACTCTGCATTGCTGGGTTCCAATTTATTAGGCAGTGACATATTTGTGTTTATGTCAAAGTTATTTGGAATATTTTTTGAGGCATGAATGAGATTCTGTCACAAATTTTGTCCCATTCCATTTTTTTGAGTTGTGTTTTAAGCCAGACACTCTGGTGTGTGAAGTTAATGATCGGGAAGACAGTCTTAAAAGACAAGCAGAAAATGATTCTATCAGATTCTAATACACAGGATAATAGGTTCCTCATATTAAATAAACTGACAGATAATTATACTTAGCCGACAGGAAAATTTTGTTTGACTGTTCCAGCAAAATTGTACTTTATTAATTTTGCTGGCCTCGGACGTGCCTCGGACAAATATCCGAGGCCAGAAGGCCCGAGACCGAGTCCAAGGCCGAGGATTGGTCATCCGAGACCGAGACCGAGGCCGAGGCCATCAAAAGTGGCCCCGAGGCCGGCCTCGAGGACGAGGCCGGCCTCGAGGACTCCAACACTGGAATGCACCACATATATTTCTTTAGAAAGACGGATTGCATTCTTTCAGGAAGTTGCTGAAGTGAGGACAGTAAAAATGAAATACCTATCCACTTCAAAGCGAATTTCCAGTGAGTGAGATTTATAACAAAGCATTATGTAAATGATGTTGCTGTCATCCAACTCATCTCTCAAAAATGCTGACACGAATTGTTAATTTACCTTTGGAAATAGCATTAATTAATATGAGCAACCCAGGTTTGATTCCTGATTTGATATCTCTGTGGTCATTGTGGTGGAAAGACATGCATACACTCTAAACAAAAAGGTTTCATATGGAACCTTTAAGGGTTCTATAAGCTGGTATAGATAAGGAACCCTAAAAGGTTTATTATTCAACTTTTAAAAAGGTTCCAACAGCAAACAAAAGCAACACTTAGATAATCCAGCTGCACTGAACTCCCACAATGGAAACCTTTTTCTCAAGTTGGGAGCATAGAGCTCCATCATAGGGTCTTCCTACCAATATTGAATTTTTACATTTCAGTTGAACCCTTAACAAAATTTTTCCACTGTGGGTCTTTATATCCTTCTAGAACCTTTTGCATTAAGAGTGTAAAATACATGCTGCAACATTGATTATACATACCCTGCAGCTGAGAGACTGTGCCAAAAAAATGTGTCATCAAAGCAACATTATCTTGTTGTCGCTTGACCTAATTTTTGTCTGAAACATTACACAAACATTATACAAACATTATAAGGTTCCCGTGTGACACTTGCTCTTCTCTGGCAATTATGCTGACATTGCTGAAATACATCAAAGCAAAAAATGTGTTTCAGGCTATAAATTGCAAAGCAAAAACATATCAGACAAAGGATGCAGCAAATTTGGGAGCTATTAACTAAACAAAGGCGACAGGAAATATGGATTGGTGTATAATAATAAGAAAGCTTTGACTACATGAATAAATTTAGGAAGCAACTGCATTGTTGGTATGATTTAAGCAGTTGTATATATGTCATTTGTGTGGAAAAAGTATTAAACTGGAAGAATGATAAAGTGGGATGGCATATACGTTAAAATATAATATAATGTTGAAGGAAAGAGGACAAGAGATATTTTCATAACGTAACATATACTACAGTCTGCTGCCGCAGGAAAAGTCATTTCCTTTTCAAGTTTCCATGTTGCCTTTTGTGTTACACATCTGCGAATCTGAAAGACCACCAATTTCCATCACAAAATTGATTCTATCCAAGGTGCATGATAACTCAAATTTGGAATTTCATGAAACAACTCTTCTGTACATGTTTGCATTGAATAGACCAGCAGACAGGTGGCCTGGGAACAAAAACCAAATTTTTGTCATCTGTGTTTTTGGATGCACAATTCAAATGGAATCCTGCTGAAAATAATGTTTCCTTGGAGAATGGCGATGTGCAGAAATTTTTTGGATTAAGTATCCTGTCGTTTGAGGAGATTATTTTAGTTAAATTAAGCATTATTATTAAAGCCATTATCCTCTCCCCCACAGGCTACACTTTTGTGGAAAATAAAGCCACAGCTGGAGATACTTTTTTTGTCATACATTTCATGTAATTGGTCGCACATGTCATTATTGGTTATTATATGCATTACATTTGATAAATAAGAAAGGTTTCACGGCAATTTTTTGAAAGGTTCTTAGTGATGAATCCCATTCGTGATGAGGTAAAGTAAGGAATAATATTCTCTGGAGCAGAACATCCTCCTGATTACCTGATTAGTCTGATAGGATCTATAAGCCTTAAAGTTTCAAACTCTCAGTTTAGGCAATAATCTAGCCTGACAAGCTTGTAGCATCTAAAAACTCTAAATGTCATAAATGTCAGGTGGCTGTCAAACAAGGACTAGAACAAAAGTAACATTGCAGCCTCTGGATGTTATAAGCTTGCGTCTCAGAAACAATGTCACCTTTGTCATCTTTGAGTAAAAATCACCTGAGGCAAAATCTAACTTCATTCTGGTTATATCGTTTAGAAATTAATAAATTTTTAAAATTTGAAAAATTTATAATTACTTTTCTCCCGTGCAGAAATACAAGACAGCATGAAATATGAAACCTTCATAGCTATGCCACAGAGTGCCATAAGGAACATTTTTGGATATGCTCTATGCTATAAATTAATATCTTAATAACATTTCCTTGCTCTAGTTCTGGGTTACTGGTTTGTTTTCTGCTGGAAATATTTAATACAAACAGGCTTTACGATGAAAGTCGGTAGGTATGAACTATAACAGTATACTGTAGGGAGAGTCAATCTTTTAATTTGTGTGCAAATTTAAAAATTACTAGTGTCTTAAATGCGCATTAGGACCTGGGTAATCCAAAACTGTTCTCGAAATGGTGATACAGCAATTCCTAACTACTTCAATTTTAGTTCAAATTTTCAATTTGTTTTTAATGTTTGGCTGAAAAGTGTTAACTGAAGAGCCAATGTGAGTTAATACATTACTGTAGACCATTGATGTTGGCGTGCAAAATTAAGGCCTTTTTGAGAGCTTTTCAACCATGACTATTAGAATAATGTATGACACATATTGACAAAGTTGTGGATACCGCGGCTTGGCAAAAATGGTAGAAAACTGAAAAAACATTGAATTGAAATGTAAACTAAAATTGAAGTAGGTCAGAATTGCTGTATCACCTTTTCGAGAACAGATTTGGATTTCCCAGGTCCTAATACACATTAAATGCGCTAGTGCTCTTTGCATTTGCATAAAAAAATTTAATTGACACACCGTAACAGCAGAGTCGTCCAAGACCAGTTAATTAATGAGACCATACAGGAGACAAAGCAACAATATCTATCACATTTGCCTATGTGCAGCATCTTTCACTTGCCTTTTCCAATAAAAAGACACTGGCAAGGGCTACCATTTTATCATCTCATCTGAATGTCATCCACCTGAGACGCTGCTGAGGCTGATCAACCAGTAATCGGAAATGCAGTAGTTGTCTGAGACCTTCAGCAGGGCAAGCAAGAACACAGTGAACCAGTGGTACTACCTTAAAACCAACTTTGCCAAGGGTCAAGACATCTTTGAAGCTGGTAACGACACTGGCTTAAAGTACATTGGTCTGCTTGACTCAAAGT
This sequence comes from Platynereis dumerilii, assembly GCA_026936325.1. NCBI lineage: Eukaryota > Metazoa > Annelida > Polychaeta > Phyllodocida > Nereididae > Platynereis > Platynereis dumerilii. The sequence continues at coordinate 31,491,138 of JAPTHN010000006.1, forward strand.
CCTGAGTTTGATTCCTGGTAACAGGAAGCCAAGATATATCTGAGATTTTGTTGTGTAATTAAAAACGATATGCTTTAAAACATGTAATGGTCATTGATAGGTAAAGACCTTCAAAAAGGAAAATCTTGTATCTAGCAAGTTGGATTACTATCTGCATCAACTGGACTTGTCATTACATGTGTCCCTTGCAGCTGGTCAATGGTTATGCGAGCAGCAACAAGCTGACTGTAAGCTTCTGATATGTAGAACGGAGACCGACAATCACCTATTCAATGTTAAGAATACACCACTTTTATTTAATGGTACTCTAATCTTGCACAAGCCATTTGTGCATAGTTCTGCTGGAATGGGAGCATGCTTGGAATTCCAGCTGAAGCATTTGTATGTTGGCATTTGAGTGGTCCATCCATGCCAATGAATTTTTCAACAGGGTTAAAGAGAAAAAAGAAGGTATATTCCAAGAAACTCCTGACATGCCTGAAAAGCATTAGGACTTTCACAGCTGTCAAGACTAATCAATGAGATTTCTCCACAATGTCTAAAGATAGACAAAATCTTGCCTTGAAACTCTCAATGATCCAGGAGAATCCATCACACATGTTCCAACTTTCATGCAATGTGATGTGGTGGTTAATTGAGTAATTAAATTAAAACATGGATGTTTTTTCTTTCTAATGTTTTGATGGCTACATTAGAAAATGCCCATCTATCTGTCAGGAAAATTGTTTGTATTGTTATTCTGAGGCTTATAAAGGCACCTTTGAGACGAACAGGGACTACAGGTTTTGAGCTAACAGCTCTCATCATTGTGACATTTGTCTGTCTTTGACAGCTGGTCACATGGACTTTTAATGATTCAGATAAGATTGGTGACATTTAAAACTTGAGAATAACTTGTATTATGGGCCATAAATATGGGGACATAATTTCACATTCAGTGTATAAAGACCTTTTCTGTATTTGTTGCGGACAACCTCCCCTATGCTAATGTATGTTTGACTTACACAGTTATACTTTGGTCAAGCCTGTAAAAACAGCGTTAGCCTGAAGAGAGTGTCAGGAGATTTGATTGTGATCCATTCCGCCCACTGCCTAGGAATGTTCTTTTTTAGAGATATAAAGGAGTAGACAAGTAGCTATTGCCGAGGAAGTTTCCCGACTTTTGAAGAGTACCTGAAATGTTTGAAACTTTCAACCTCTGAAAGAAGGCAACTTGTTACTCCATAGTGTGGATTTTCTTCAGTTCCGGTTGATTGTTTTTCACGTAAATATATATAATGGCAACTAAGTTTTATGTGGTTAACTGTACAAATGATTGTATATGAAATACTTGATACTAAACATATCTTGTAAACCACAGTTCAGCTGAAGTTTTGAATGACAAGACAAAGTAAAAGATAAAAAGGTTCACTGGAGCTAAATATCGCAATTCAGAACCTGCTGTCAAAAGGCATCTTTCCTGTAGCTTTCTTAACTTTGAGATGATGCTGCTAATTGTTGAAATATGACACTCTTTTGGTAATATGAAAGAACATTAATAGAGGTAGGAGGGAGGAAGATGTCTGTTACCCCTGAAAGATAAATTATTGGATAACTCAAATATGGACTTAATTATCCACAACCTTTAGAACACATCGGCTGGTGTGCAATTCCACAGTGACTTTTGGGACATTTGATTCTTTCCCTTCCACACCATTGGAAAAATTAGACAAAAAATTCAGAATAGGGTGATGCGGATACTTTTTGCTCTAACATACTAGGCCTACGTATATTATGAATGTCTTCTGAAACTTTTAACAAACATTATAATAAACATTATTAACCCCGAGTCGACACTTGCTCTTTTTTGGGCTATTATGCGGTGATTAGCTAATGCTAAACGATGCCCATAAAGCTTGTAAGTAATAACCAATTAATTTATTTGTGGGATATAAGACACTCAGCAACATAAAGTGGGAGTCGTTGCATTGCTTAGATTGCTCATGAAGTATCTTTATGAATTATAAATGTCTGACAAATTACACTAGCATAATATATATACATTATAAAAATCTCCAGGTGGCACTAAGTTTTGCTCTTTTGGCAATTATGTTGAGATTAGCTAAAAACAAAGAAAGTGTTCACCAAAAGTGGCTAGTAAATTCTGGTAAAGGATTCTACACATTTGGGAAATGTTAGAAGTTGTGAGAATTGGTGCATGAAAATAATAAAGCTGTTCATGACGGGAGAAATCTGGGAAGACCCTAACAAAATTGTTCAGTTGAAGTGGATGTGGAATGATTGCAATAAAGATATTGTTGATAAAAGGTGAGATTGACATAATTGCCAAGTGATATATTCATCAGGCATAATGGCCAGTTGCTGATTGAAAAGACATTTTCCCCACCCCAATATGCTATTCGAAATGAGACCAAATAAAATTTTTTTTATTCCACATGATGTACAGTTTCCCTCACTAAAGTCCGAACTGATAGAATGTACATCTAAAAAAGGCAAAACTCATGACTTCTTGGGTCTCTTTGCAAATTTTTAATCAACTAATTATCGATTATGATTTCTTCAACCTATACGTGACAAAGGAGACTGATTCAAGCCTATTGCTGTTGTCAAAACAAAAAGAAGAATTAAAGTTGATGAGGCCTCTAATGAACACAGGAGCAACACAGCAGGTGTAATTGAATAAGCGGCCCCAAGAAGCACTTAACAGAAGCAAAAACAAAGAGAATTTTAGCTTAACAAGACTTGTTTCAAGATACCTTGAAGTGGATGGTTACAGCAAGAAACAAAGATACACCTGCACCTTTCCAAAAGTATTTTGTTGAGATAACTAATCCTGCAAATTCAGTGAATTTTCTTGACTGGACCAGTGTTTTTTTTTGCGCTGTACTGGTAGGTTATTGTTGTGCTGTTGATTGCTAATCATAGATGCAGGACGAAGTAGGCAAACATACACCAGACTATTGACCAGGCATGGTGACACATATCTGCTATTTATTTAGTTGGTGTTATATCTGGTCAGCAAGATTGCCAATCCAGGCAATACAATAAGCCAAGAAGCACATCATTGGGACACTGGTGTAAGAAATATGTCATGTCCTGTCGACAGTAATAGTGGATTTTGGTTACTTCTTGACCAGCAAAACTGTGGTACAGGTAGTTTTTGCAGGATATGATAGCTTTCACTTGAACTCCTGTCATGTTAAGCTTAGTGAAATAAAAGAACAACCTTGTGTGAAGTAAAGTAGTCTGGCATTAAGTGCAATCCTATATTTAGTCTACCCTGATATGCGAACTCTCCATTCCATACAATGTTCACCTTTACCACCAACATTGATATGACTAGCAACACACCTCATTGAGCTGGGTATATATTTTGCACGCCGATGAATTTCTATAAGTGCAATTTCAAACACGTTCAAAAACAGGGAAATTGACTACTAATCGCAATTATACAATTAGAAAACGCAGCACATACACAAACGTTAATTTTTACAGTCAGAATGTATAGAAGAGTAATATGCTTGAAGTTGCATGTCCACAAACTTGGTCATGATTTTTTTTACACCTACACATATTCGTCTGAGTGCCAAGTGTTGAAAAATACATATGCATGAATGAGGCACCCATACATGTTTACAGATGGGTGCAACTCATGGAAGGGATTCTTTTGTTTCATAGCGTGCACATTGAATTCAAGTTCCTCCATTTGTGTGTTAGCATCGAGAGTTCTTTTCATGCCAGTGGATCTTTAATTCCTGTCTGACAAAAAGAGATTCCGGAAGTGTTGTCTGGCTTTGTAACACTTTAAGCCTCCAGCAAAGGCTTGTTCTACATAATTCTTCTTATCTCAGATGTGAGTGCAGCTGTTCCCATTGATTCTGAAACTTGATGCCACTCAAGAGAAATAGGAAAATGAAAGAAGAAGACGTCAGGGATATGCCTGTTCTCGCTTTGTCAGATTCTGTTGCTCTTTGCCACAGAAATCCGATACACTAACTAAAATGATATCCTTTGTGTTGTGGACATTAAGCACATGTATGAAGCATAACATGCTTCTACATACATGAAGGTATATGAAAACTTCACTGTCCAGTCGATTTTTCAGCAAATTGCCTAGCATTGAGGCAGTATTTTGGTTGTCAAAAAAAAAACCATAAAGAAGGCGAACAATTAACTGTAAAGAATGATTTATATTCAAGATAACTGACATTAACAGTCAACATGTAGGTTTCTGTATTCAAATAATAGGATTTGTTTAACAGGTAATTGTAGCAGTAGTAAAGCTGTAACAATAATATAAATCTTACAAGATTTGACAGTATCACAGATATTCATACCAGTGCAAATTGTCTATCTCACATAAAAAAAGATAATTGTCCCAAAAAACCTACACAATTAAGTTAAATTATGGCATCAACATAGGATCAACACCTGTAAATAATTGATAATTTCAAAGCTGAGTCAAAGACGACATTAGAAACATTGAAATATCAACAAATCTAGCAAATTGATAGCAGATAATCATTTCTTCCCATTTAAATCAAGCACATTATTTTCTGAAATAGAGGGAGGATTAGCTTAGATGGTAGCAAGAGAGAACTGGCATGCACATCACACATTCTATTCCCGATCTGGTTGCTGGTCACCTGGACCTACTTTGGACTGGGGGTTTCATCATCATTTGCCTCATTGCAGGTCCTCTCCTACTATTTCATTGAATAATGAAGGGACTGCAGTCAACTGTTATTTTGTGGTGGCCAGAAAAATAGAAAACAATCAGATTATCGGAAATTCGACTTCAGGAAAAAATGAATTCATTGTAGTACATAGTCTGGTGTTGACTGAAATGCTTGGATTATACTTAAGTTCAGGTTTTTCATGAAAATGGAGATTGGCGCCTTGTATTCAAGAGCTTCAGAAAGTTTCATTCAGAGCACTTGAATAGTAATTCTGGCAGATATTCATGGGGTATGTACGACTGAAAAACCTACTCCTACTCTGGAATGGACAGCGCAGACACCGTTATAAGTCTTACATATGTCAACACATGATTTACCAAGTATTAGCAAGAATTTAAGCAACGTAGGAAGCATTCACTTTCATTTATGAGTAATTATTTACTCGATCTTTGGTCAGCCTCTGACACTTCATTGCTGGGATGTTTCGCATTCCGAAATGATAAAGATTCATGAAGTTATTTATATTAAAAACATCTTCCCGGCTTCTAATTCCAGTTTTGCCTTTTTATTACTGCTCTGCTTTAAGCGATTTCAATTCTCATTACAATGTCAATGACGTCAATGTTACCGCTTTATATGGGTCTGAAGGATTTTGCCAATTGACGGAAATGCAGCAATAATGTAACAATGAAGCACATCAATGGCATCTTGGTTGGCTGTAGATTACTATAGCCATTTCATTATAATTTTGTAACTTCAATCACTCAAAAAACTGTCAAGATTGTGATGTCAAAATTATTTTAGTGTTTTCCAAATAACACCAGTTGTAAAGATACTATTTATTATCTATGTTGAAATATTCCGTGGCTAACCTGCAGGAAACAACAACAACATGCATTCTCTTACATAGCATGTTATTACAGACAATAGACAGCTTACACATATTTCATGAAGGATATAGAGCCTACAGTGCTTACACATAATTTTACGTGCCATACACCATGTTTTGTGATTTTGGCTTTTCATATTATCGCCTTGATTGCACAAGCCCCAGGTTGACAGAGTTCATGATCTGAAGACCTGACGAGCTTGGTAATTAAGTGAGTTGCAGCAACAAGCATTATAAAGCAGATTTATACAGACTTATATGGGTTGATGTGTTTATTTAGTTTCATCTTATGCTATCTATTAAGCATGTCTTTTTTGCATTGTACGTGTAATGACAGTATACCAGGTTATCATATACATGACTGCGAAACGACAAGGTCAGAATTTAAAAAATATCCAAACTCCTTTCAACGGAGTGCCACCTCATAAAGTTGCTGGATGGTAGGTCTATAAAAACTTGGGATCTATATCTTCAAGCTTGTATCGTTTTCAAAGTTTGATAAATGCAGACACCTGCGTTCTACTCCAACAGACTTTTGTACAAAGACTGACTTCTTTTTATCGGTGTTTCAAGGCAAAGGTTTGTGAAGCAGAAGTGATGTGCAGATAGAGTTTATGGCTGTTGAGTTTCTTGTCTATTGAAAATCTCACACCTAAATATGTATATAAACATATCTCTTTAAATCTTTGAAGAAGGTGCTGAATTTAACACATAATATTAATATACAAATAATGCAATACCTGATTGAAAGCAAATTTCTTACTTTTTCGGTTATTGACAGCAAAGGTTTTGTGAAGTAGAAGTGACATGTGAATAAAGGTTATGGCTCTTTGCTGTATTGAATGCCTCATATACTCATACATATGTACATTTCTTTAAAAACAGATTGCATTCATTGAGGAAGGTGTTGAAATGCAGACAGTAAAAATGAAACATACACCCACTTCAAACAAAATTTATAGAAACTGGAAGTATGACAAAGCATTGCGTTTATTTATGAGTTTGTCATCATATGAGCCAAATCTATGCATAAAGTAAAGTAAAGTAAAGTAAAGTAAAGTAAAGTAAAGTAATCTTTATTTAGAGTCGGGTATAAACAAATACAGAAAACATAAGCACAAGTGCTTTTTGCCGACAGTTAAAAGCAATGAGGAAATATACAGATGAGATGATTATGGATATGTATATATACAATTGATGCTAAGGCAGTAGATTAAAATGTTGATAAGTCATCATAAAATTCAGTAACTTCGGACACAAAACATCAGAAATGCAAAAATGCATTAAAATCATAAAAGGTATCAAATGCCACCAAAATGGCATGACTTAAACGGTGAAAACACAAAGGGCTAAAGTTATTTAAAAACATGTCTTTTCAGTGCTCTTTTGAAATCTACAAATTCTGTAATATTTGTAACAGAGTTTGGTGTGGAATTCCAAAACCTACTTGCTTTGTATTTTAAGGATTGCTTTCCATATCTTACAGTATTGAAATTGGGTTGCTTAACAAGAACTTGTTGTCTCAGGTCATATGTTAATTTCTTTAATTCATAATAATCTGGGGGAAAGAGGGGAGATAAATCGTTAATCACTTTAAAGACATGTTCTAGTAACTTTTTACATCTATTACTGAAAAAAGTGCTTAAATTGGCCTTATCCAAAAGTTCATAGTACGGGCTGAGAAAATCATTGAAAACAGCTCGCAGTGCCCTCTCTTGAATTTTTTCAAGTTTGCGTTCATTTCTTGAACCACTCTCATGATATACCAGTGAGCAATAGTTAAAATTTGATAGGACAAAACTGTGCAATATTTTGAGTTTACTTTCTTGATTTAATTGTTTAGTTAATCTTCCAAGAATATTTACTTGTTTGGTGGTCATTTTACTCAGATTCGAAACATGTCTGTTTAGAGATAGGTCCTTGTCAAGAGTGACACCTAATATTTTTATATCATCGGATGGTTCTATAACAGAATTATCGATGTTGAGAAAAATATTGCACATTTTCGATTGCCTTTGAAGTATCATACATTGAAATTTTTTGGCGTTAGCTTGCATATTGTTTGAACTGAACCATTCAATTGCTTTGTTTGAACATTCTTCAATTGTCTTTTTCATTACAATTAAATTTTCACTTCTACAGCGTATTGAATTATCGTCTACATAATTGTAAATATCACAAAATTGTTGCATATACAGTACAAAATCATTCAGAAAAATATTAAAGAGCATGGGCCCGGTCAAAGACCCTTGTGGAACACCACGCTTCATAGATTTCCATAAGCTACGTTTATTACCAATTTTGACACGTTGAGGTCTGTCACTCAAGTAGCTCCTGATTAATTCTACAGAAATTTCTGACATGCCATAAGTGTACAGTAGGGTGGTCCAAAAAACTTTTTTTGTCAATATCAATTCGCATACCCTCATATTTTGTGAGAAATGGTGCAAAAACAATGCAACTTATATTCTATGAAAATCCAACAAGAGGAAGGGGTCCCCCAAAGGCCTTTAAGTTGCAATGTTTTTTAAATTTTCGACCATTTTCGCCAATTCGCGGTTCTCTATAACTTCGTCAGTATTAGTCATACAACATTCTAATTGCCATGGTTGGAAAGCTCTGAAAAAGACCTTCAATTTGCATACCAACATCAATGGTCTAGGACGATATCTTGATTCCCATTAGCCCTTCAGCCTGCACTCTTTAGAATTAAAATGACGCAGATTGTCTAATCCTGTTTAAAAAATGGCTTTGGAATTTTTTTCAATGATAATTACAGTGATTCGCATTCTCATAGTTCCAGAATGACCAAATACAAAAAACTTTTTGATTTTTACCATGGGAGTGCCTGGCATGTGAGTGATGAAGTTTTAATGTTAATGTCAGTTGAAAACTCGTAAAATGTGAGATGGGGCCTGTTGCATTTCATATAATATCTTCGTCAGAATTTATTGCAGGGCAACATGAGTGGTACCAAATGAAAGGAAATACTCTTAGCATTCTCCTGATACCAATGATGTAGACCTATATTTAATTCTTGTGAAGTTAAAATATGAAACATAACAGCCCCTCGATGAATTGTTTCAATAATTCCGACGTAATTTTGCATTAAAACTTCCAAGCTTATAAATCTGGATTTTCCATGACCAAAAATTTAAAAAATATTTTGTTTGCTTATTCTTGAACTTGAAGAATGTGATTCACAGCAATTATCAGTGAAAAAAACATCAAAAGCCTTTTTTTAATAGGATTAGACAGTCAGCGACATTTTCATTCAGAAAAGTGCAGGCCGAAGAGTCAATGGGAGTCGAGATATCGTCCTAGACCATTGATTTTAGTATTCAAAATATAGTTCTTTTTGAGAGCCTTCCAACCATATCAATTAGAATGCTGTATGACTAATACTGACGAAGTTATGGAGAACCGCGGATTGGCGAAAATGGTCGAAAATTAAAAAAACATTGCAACTTTAAGGCCTTTGGGGGACCCCTTCCTCTTGTTGGATTTTCATAAAATTTCTCATGCATCAGTTTTATACCTAACCTCATCAAATAAGAGGGTATGCGATGTGAAATTCACAAAAAAAAATTTTCCCATCTAAAAATGAACCACCCTAGTGTACAGCTTGGCTAACAATAAATTATGTGGTAAAGAATCAAATGCCTTGGACAGGTCCATTGAAACACAGCCGATATAGTGGTTCCTGTCCAAGGCGTCCCTCCAGTCCTCAAACGACCTCATCAATACATCTTCACAGCTATAATTTTTACGGTATGCTGCGAGCGAGGGAGAGAGAAGAGAATCAAAATGCATAGACATTTGATCGCATATGATAGATTCGAAAATTTTTGAGATTCCAGTTAAGACACTTACAGGTCTGTAATTTGTTTTGTTTAGAGGATCATTCTTCTTAAAAACAGGAGTAACAACAGCTTTTTTAAGGGATTGCGGGAATACAGATGATTTTAAACATTGATTTATAATTGGAGTAAGGCTGAAACATATTTCTTTACTTGCAAGTTTTATGAAAATGCTGGATATTCTGTCATAACCGGGTGATTTGCCTTGCTTGAGTGATGAGCATTTTTAAAGTACATTGTCAGCAGTGACATTTTGAAAATTGAAATTGGTGGCCCTAGTTTCTACAGAAGATTTGATAAACCTAATGCTTTGATGGGAGGCAAAATGGTTGCTTAGATCTTTGATGCTCAGGTTTGACAAGCCAAGAGGCTCACTTAAATTGTCAGCAACATCAATAAAGAAATCATTCAAAAGATGCATACACAAATGCTGACTTGAATTATTTTATCTTTAAAAATAGTATTAATATGATAAAGTCAGCTTTGTGAAATTCATTTATACATACCCTGTAGCTTAGAAACTGTGCCAAGTCCTGATTGGAATTGCATAATTAATAAACAATAAAAAATTTCATCTTGTGTTGTTGCTTGTCCATAATTTTTATCTGAACAATTAAACAGTTATTATACCCTGGAAACTATGCAGAGATACATTAAAGCAAAAAACGTGTTTTAGCCGATAAATTGCATGACAGAACATTTCTGGCAAAGGATGCAGCATATTTGGGAGCTACAACTTAAAGGTCACAGGAAATATGAATTGTCATATTGTGATAATTTTTCACAACATGAAAAATATTAGGAATGAACACCTTCATTATGATTGTTTGGCACAGGCATGCTGGAGAGGGGATGGTTGCTATCCAAGGAAATAACTCAAACTTGTAACTTCATTAAGCGACTCTTTTTTCGTAAATATTTGTGTCACCAACAAATTTTGTCGAATCTATCCATCTATCATATTTACTGCAGTTGCAACAAAATGGGCGCAAACAAAAACAGACTGAGCCATCGTCAAGACACAGTTAATTATACATTCAACAAAACAATTGTAATTGAATAGACAAGCAGACGGGTGGCCCGAGGAAGAAACAAAATAAAAATAAACGTAAAAAGAGAATTTTAGCTAAACGAGGCTTGTTTCGAGATAACAAGAAGTGGGTGGTGACAAAAAGAAACACAAGAATCACTTACTACTTTCTGGAGTTATAGATTACGGGGGGGGGGCACCCATTATACTAATTGCATATTTTAGCCAGAGTTCGAAAGTTTATATGGTGGGGCACCTGGGGCGGGGGAAGGTCCAATATGGGGGGAGGACATGTGCCCCTCGTGCCCCTCCTATAGGGATGCCACTGGTTGTTGCCTTTGACAAATCCACATTGTTGGGAGTCAATCAATTTATTTGATTGGACCATGAATGACAATGATTAAATGGACAGAGTGGTCAATTTGTTTTGTTGACCCATCAATCGTCTTTTGTCTGTTGTAGTTTTATGCTGCTTTATGCATTGGGTAAATCAGGTGAGATTATTTGTTCTCACTAGGCAAACATCCACCAGACTATTGACAAGGCATGTTGACACATATTGGGTATAAATTTATCAGGTGTTATATCCCGAGATGGCATTGATGCCACGAAGTTAGTGCATTGGTGAAGTTGTCAGTATTGATTAATCATCGATACAAATACCATCCATCCAGTGTTGAATGCCAGAAATCAACTTGAGTTCACTTTGTTGCTGTCCATCTAATGCCATGACACTTCTTTTTTCTAGCCCCAGATTTCATTGAATGAGAACTGCACTGTAAGAACAAAAAGCGCTCTGAAGTGTCTAAAAAGGTACACCAGTCTGTCACAAATAGGATATCCCAGTTGGTACCTCAAAATACCCAAAGAAAGATAAGGAGTTTTCTAAATACCCTACTATAAGGCACTTTGGAGAACTTGACTGGGGTACCTCAGGGCACTTTGTAGTGAAATGTCCCAGACCTTACGGCTTACGCCACATTAGATGGTTCTTCAGTCTGCCCACACCCAGAGACTCTTTGCTGAAGTGTCTGCCCATTAATTCAGATTTTTTAATTTCAGAATTCCTGTCTATGCGGGCAAATGATTATGAATATTTCACTGATTTGTGATAACATGGCCATATCCAGCCACACTGGCCTCCTAACCATATAAATGCAACTGCATAACATCATGCAGTAAAACCCAAAATTAAGTAAGAAAAATGTCTGTCTGAAGTCCTCCATTTACCTATTTTGACCTCCTTTCGCCTCTCCACCCCAAATATCCATGCAACTACCTTTGAATCATCACCACAACCTTAGTCCACATTAAGAACTCTATTAAAACAGCTGCCAATATAATTGCAATTAGCAAAGGGTCACATTTTCGAATAATCAAACGCAACAGGTGTGATTGAGTTTGAATTGGTGGTGTATTCTAATGTGATCTTTAAAGGTTGTTTCAAGTAGGTGAAGGTAGGAAGTGATTCAGAGGTAGCCAAAAGGTTTGAAAGGGTAAAATATAGTGGCTGATTCTTCCTTCGTGCTGAGGTAGCCATACTCTATTTTGGATTGTACTGTACTCAAGATGAGAATGGATTTTTTTATCATATAATCAATTTAAGCCCGTGATTTTAACCAACACAGCACAAAAATTTGTGTCACACAAATATGTTAATAAGGTGATTTTTTGTGGTAAGTCTTATTGAATTTTCCCTCTCACACTTGTGGGATATAAAGAATTGACCAAGAACAACTGCAGTCACATTTGAGACAAGAATGAAAGAAATAATCTTAGACAGAAAACTGTTCCAGAATTTCTTCTGTTTAGCAACGTTTAAAAAAGCATTGAAAAGACCACTCCATGCACAAATGGTTAAGCTTGAATTCAATGCACTTTCTTGTCTCAGGGGAATACTGAGCTAATGGTTTGGTCACCTGGTTAATGCAATGGCAAAATAACCAGGCTTACAGTATAAGGCCACACTTAATTGATTCTTAGCTTCGCGTACCCGCCGAAACAATAGATCTCCTGCCGATGGAAAAAAAAATTGAAAAAACAACAAACTTTTTTTTTTTACATTATAACAATTTTTTTTTTGTCCTAACGACCGACCCTAGAAAAAGTGCCTTGAGAGGATCCGAGAAGCTAAAGATCAATTATGTGTGGCCTAAAGCCCAAAATAAAGTAAGAAAATTTTCTGTCAGAAGTCCTCTATTTGCCTATTTTGCCCTCCTTTCACGTCTCCAACCCAAATCTCTGTGCAACTACCTTTGACTCCTCACCAAAACCTTAGGCCTACAAAGAACTCTATGAAAACAGCTACCAATGTTTTTGCAATTATCAAAGGGCCACAATTTCAAATAATCAAACACAATGGGTGTGATGGAGTTTAAAACGGTGCTGTTTAAAAGTAATTTTGATGTGATTTTTAAAGGTATTTTCAAGTAGGTTAAGATAGGAAGTGATTCAGGGGGAAGTCAAATGGTGTGAAAAGATTAAGTAGTGGCTGATCCTTCCTTCCCACAGGGGTAGTCATACTTTGTATTGAGTTTTACTGCATGTTAATATGATGGGAGCTTTTGAATATAATCACAATCAAGTCAACCTTTGGCTAAACATTTGATTATATTTGCCAAGGATATATTTGCATCGGGGAGGCAATGTTGGTTGTCTCTTTTGATTTTAAAATCATGCAATTCAAATTTATTAATATTGTTTTTTTTTTTCTTCCAGGTAAGGTGGCATACGAGAAGAATAATGCATAAATTGGCCTACATCATTTGTTCTCGAAATAATGGGAACATTCTAAAATGGCGTGCTGTTTCGTTTAGTAAAGAAACAGGTAAGTAATTTTAATAAGGTATTAATTCATGGTGTCAGCCTGCCTGTCATGCAATGTAACAATAAGAAATACAATGTTGCTTTACTTAGATGTCTATAGCTATTCATAGATAGGCTTATCCGTGGCCATCCATAAATATCAATTTGTATTCTTTGGTGTACACCGAAATCTCTTTACCCCTTGTTTAAACAACCGCAATGTTGAATAGCTATGGATAACTATGGATAACTTTGCCTACGTTTAGCTTGAAATAGCTATGGATAGATAGCTAAGGCTACATTTCATATGACAAGCCACTTTAAGAAATTTGTAATGTACCGAAGTAGACTTATGCTTAATTCATGGTCAGGCATTTACTGTTGGGCTTATCTACTACTTCAAGTCTCTAGTCATACTGGATCGTTTCACTAAAATGGTGATTAAAGCCTTTCACACAAGGATACCAAAAAGTTTTGGTCATTGCAATTTCTGAATTGAAAAAGGGCCACATATTTTTTTTATAGTTCCGTTTTGAGCTGCTGGCCGATTGTAGAATTAGTCAGAATAGAGTCCCACTCGAGAATTGACGAGCCACATACTCTTTTTCCAGAGGCGCATCTTCTGCCCTTTAATCAATAATTTCATAACATGTGCATAATTAAGGAGACGGTGCTGAGGACAATTAGTTTTTGTGTGAGAAATAATTAATATACTTTTCGCAAAAACAACAGATATATCATGATAATTACACGGCCTGGCATGTGTTGTCTGAGGTGTTTCCTCCATTACATTTGATGAATGTAGTTTTTATTTTCAATGTCACCGCCCACTATCTTGTTATTTGGTATGTCTTTCTAAATCTCATTAAGCCAAATTTTCTTTGTCAGTGTTGTGTTGTTTTCGTTAGGATCAGCAGTCACGACGTGATTCCATTATTTTCAGTACCACTTTGCCTTTTTATGCCTCATTAAACTCAAAATTTCTTCTGTTTTGATTTCACCAAATTTGTTCATGCCTACAGGGAATCTTTAGAAATTGCAGACATTTTGCAATCTGTGTTTCAGAAAGCACCATTAAATTGGAATCCTGCTGTGAAGTAATATTTAATTGATGGATTGAGAAGTGCAGAAATGTTTTGGATTAAGTACCCTGTTGTTTCGGGAGACTACATGTATTTTTATTAAATTAAGCATCATTATTAAAGCCATTACGCTCTCCCACACAGGCAACAGATTTGTGGAAAGTAAAGCTACTGCTCGAGTTGCCTGACATTTTGTCATAATTATCATTTTAATATTCTAATTATTGATTATTACGAGCATTGCGTAAAACTTCTGGTTCATATTGACGAATCTTATTTATGATGAGGTAAAGAACGAAATGATATTCTTTGGTGCGGAAAATCCTCCTTTTTGGAGCTATTAGCCACGAAGTTTCTTACTTTTAGTTTAGACAATAATGTAGCCTGACAAGTTGTTTTGCCTAATTGTAACATCTTAAGTTTCACAAATGTCAGCTAGCTGTCAAACAATGATAAGAAGAATGTTTACAGAACTGATAACACAGCCTGTGGATGTTATCAGGGGCCCCCCTGGTTTGCTATACCAAATATCTGTTATGAAGGGGGTGCCCGGCTGGCTGGCAGACTGTCAGCTAGGATTTTCCCAGCTGACCAAGTTGTCAGCTGGGAGTCAATTTTTTGGCGTTCAACCGATGAAATTTGCACTCAGGTATTGAGAAAGCTGTGAGGTGGCTGGCTGGGAAAAAATGATTCATATCAACTGGCTGGGTGGTGCTGAATGACGCTTGGGCTGGCTTGCAACCCAGCTGGCAGCATAACAGACATTTTCTCCCAGTTGCATATAAAAAGATTAATCTAAGTATCAAAAAATATGTGCAACCAAGACCTTACCCTGATATGGGCATTATAATAACACACTGTCATGAGGTGCCCCTGTGTTATAAGCCTTCGCCTAAGAAACAAAGTTACCTTTGAGTAAAAATCACCTGAGGCAGTATCTAATTCCATTCTGGTTATATGGTTGAAAAATTAAGTAAGTTATGAAATTTTAAAAATCTGTAATTACTTTTCTCACAGAAATTCAAGACGGCCTGAAATATGGCAATGTTTTGATGTCTTCACAGCTATGGTGAAGAGAGCCATGAGCAACAGCTTTGGGTATTTGGATACATCAAATGCTGAATGAAATAAAGAAACATTTTTTAAAAACATTTGCTTGCTCTACTTCTGGTTGACTTCTTTTATCATCCAAAAGTAAAACAAGCTGGCTGTGAGATGTAGGTTAGCAGGCACGAACAATGCAGCGCTCTTAGGCCAATGCTTGCCTTTCACTTGCGACCAGTTGATTTGTGAGACTATGCACATTGGACAGTGAAATCAAGGGCCCTCAACATTTCACTCATTTGTACCATGTGGGGGATATTTTACTGGCAAACAAAGACACTGGTATTAGGGGCTGTTTAGATCTCATTGGAATGTCAACTGTGCCAAGTGTCAGGGGTCAGCACATACAATGTTGTTTCTTGTTTCAAGTTGGTAACGGCACTGGCTAAAAGTACATTGGTCTGCTTAACTCAAGTCCTGAGTTTGATTCCTGGTAAATGTTGCAGAAAGCAATATATTCTGAGAATTTGTTGCAAAATTGGGAATGCTTAGAAGACATAAGATATCTATTGTACAAAAGATAGTCATTACTAAGTTCTCTGATTCAACTTATCATTTTCATTGATAGGTAAAGACGATCCACTTGAACTTTGCAACTGAGATTACTGTCTGCACCATCTGCATGGACAAGTCCTAACATGCATCTCTTGCAGCGGGTCAATGGCTATGCAAGCAAGAACAAGCTGACCAAAAAAGTCAGATAGTAATGGAGACACACAACTGTAATTCAGTGGCAAGAATTATATTATACACCTAATGTGTAATCTTACCAACCCATTTGTGCATCATTCTCTAGGAACAGGAGCATGCGTGGAATGCCAGCTGAGGTATTTGTACGTTAGAATTTGAGTGGTCCATTCATGCCAATGCATTTTTCAACAGGGTTAAAGAGAAAAAGGAAGGTCTATTTCGAGAAATTCCTCAAAAGCATTAGGACTTCCGTAGCTGTCTAGGCTTATCAATGGGGTTTCTCCACAATGTCTAAAGATCTATATATTTTGCCTTGAAACTCTCAAGAGTATCCTTCACATATGACTGCATTCAAACAATGCGTTATGGTTAATTGAGTTATACAATTAAAACAGACATGTATATATTGCTTATAATGTTTTTATTACCGCATTAGAAAACGGCCATTTATCTGTCAGGAAAGCTGCTTGTATTGTTATGCTGTGGATTAAAAAGTACCACATTGAGGAACTGGGACTACCTTGCTGTGGACTAACAGCCTAATTGGTCCATTATGACATTAGTGTGTCTTTGACAGCACATTCACTGTCTAAGCTTCAGATAAGTCCAGTAGCAATTAAAAGTTGAGAATAATTTTTATACAGGGACGTGATTGCACATTCAGTATAGTAGACCTATTTCTCTATTTGTTATGGACAATCTTGCCTATGCAAATATTTGTCTGCCTTGCACTGTAATACCATGGTCAAGCCTGTAAAAAAACATCTATAGTTAGCCTGTGGGAAGCCTGAGGAGATTTGATTGTAATCCATCTCTTCCACTGCCCAGGAATGTACATTCACATTTACTTCTTTTTTTAGAAATATATAAGAGCAGACAAGTATTTTGCAGAAAGTTTTCAGACTTTTCAAGAGTGTTTAAAACTTTTTAAATTTGCAAAGATTGAGTGAAGTTAACTTGTTACTCGGAAGTGTGGATTTCCTTTCTTACCGGTTGATCTGTTAGGAACACAAATATATTCAAAGGCAACTCAGTGTTAGTGGCGAACTGTATTTTTATCTTTTGTGGTACATATTAGATCAGATACTTGTAAGCCAAATTGGATAAAAATATGAAATAAAACTTCGATTGAGGTTGATATTTGGAAGCATTTACGAAATGGTAATGCATTGCAACAAATTGGTATGTTCGAGATACTTAAACTGTTAAGTATCTGCTCAGTATTTTTTATAATATGACATTTTTGTCTTGAAAATCACTGCTTTGCTGAAGTTTGGAGTGTTACATCAAATGTAGGAGATTGAAATGTACACCCGAGATTCAGATGGTAATTCCGATACTGCTGTCATCACGCATCTTTCCTTCAGATTTTAGATGATGCAGCTAATTGTTGTGAAATAAGACGCTGTTTTGCTAATATGACAGAAATTTTATAAAGGCAGGAGAGAGGAAGATGCCTGTTTTCCTTCAAAGATGAATTATTAGATTATGCAAATATAGACTGAATCATCGACGACCTTTGTAACACATAGGCAGGAGCCCAATTATACAGTGACTGAAGGAACATTTGATCCATTCCCTTCCACACCAATGACAAATTTGACAGAAAATTCAGAATAGGATGAAGCGGTTACTTTCTTCTGCAGCATATATATAGTGTCTTATGGATTATGAAAAGATATTAGTACCTGATGACCCATTTCAGTTTCTGAAACTATGTCAAGTACATGTTTCCTCCGGTATCTTAGGGGACATATTGGTTTTGGAGTGGTTTGGCTGAACTTCAAATGCATTTCTCCAAGTAGGAATACTCTTTTTTATTAAGGTGCACATGTTTCCTTCATTACACTTTGATAAACGTACTTTTACTTTCGCCCACTATCCTGTTATTTGGTCTTTCCAAGCCGCATTAAGCCTAATTTTCCCTGTTGTTCTTCCCTTTTCTTCCTTTCTCACCCATAGTTCATTGTTGGTTTTATGGTTCATCAAACTCTGATTCTCTTCTTCTGTTTTGTCCTAGTCAACAAGGAATCTTCAGAAATGCCAGATATTTTTGTCATTTGTGTTACGAAACTCACAATTAAAGTGGAATCCCGCTGAAAATTAATGTTTCTATGGTGAATCAAAATGTGCAGAAATGTTTCAGATTAAGCATCATGTGGTTTCATGTACTTATTTTTACTAACTGAACTTCCCGCTTACCCCGCCCCAACGCCCCCTGTTGAGACCACAAATGACAGGAAAATACTGCCCCAGCTTGAGACATCAGGTCTTCTTGTCCTGATTATGATGTTATTCTGTCACATATTTGGCTCAGAGATGAGATTATAATATTATATTCGAAGTTTTAGTCACATTAGTAATTATAGACTATTACATACATTTCTTGAAACTTTTGATAAATAAAATATTATTCCGCGGTGCTCACCAGTTCTCTCGAGGGATAATTATTGATGAAATTTTATTTGTAGAGAGTAAAGACATTCTGTAGCGCAGAAAAAACTTTTTTAAGGAGATTTAAACTATTAGTCTATGCCTTGGTTTTTGTTTAGGGAAGTACCAAAAAGTTATTATGCTTAAGTGTAATGTCAATGATACCATAAATATCAGATGGCTTCTTAAAAAGGATTAGAAAGCTTCTTATAAAATTAACTTCTTAGCGTTGGGATATTTTCAGAAACAATGTCTCTTGTGACATCAAGATTACCTTGGCCAGATTTGTTTTGTTATAAGGTAGAGAAATTAATTATGTGCAGATTTTAAGATTTTATGATTAAACTTCCTGAAAGAAACTCAAGATGGCAAAAAATATGTTGATGCCTCCACAGCTTTCAATGATGTTAGAAGGTGTCATGGGCAATATTTGGATTAGTGCAATAAAAAAAAGTTGATCCTTGGTATGCCCTTCTTCTGGAGACTTCTGATGGAACAAAAGGAGAAATTCAATTGTCGAAAATAGATATATCAATGAATTATTTTAACTCTAGTTTAAAAATATGATTTTTAACCCTATTGCTTCTTTGTGTTGAATGCACAATTGTTTACAAACTAGACACTGTGCATAATTGACCGACTAATCATATAGTTGTCTCCTTGCAGTTTGTCATATAGGCTGGAAACTTCAGATTAGTAGCATGGAGGCAATTTCCAACTGCAATTTATATTATACAGCAGTTTAATTATTGTGTACTCTTATTTTACTGACCCATCTGTGCATCGTTTAGCACAGTAATATTTCTTTATTTGCTGTCGGAATTCCAGCTGAAGCATTAAATTTTGTCTGGTAGCATTTGAGCGGTTCATTCTTGCCAATGTATTTTTAATAGGGTTGAAGAGAAAAAAGGACGTTCTATTCCTAGAAACGCCTGAAAAGCATTTTATATTAATATCACTCTTATATGTTCGTCCATTATTTGGACTCTCACAGCTGTCCAGTCTCGTTAATGAAAGGTCTCCACAGTATCTAAGGATACATCTTCACTATCCTGCATCCTACCCTGAAATTGCTTGTACCTTACACATAATATAATAATATAATTTATTCATTTATAAAGCGCCTATATCCATAACTCAGTCATGCTCAGAAGCGCTGTACAACATAAAATAGAAGATAGATTAAAAATATAAGGATATGTAAAAACATAGTAAAAGCACTAAAAATTTTATAAATTTAAAAATAAAGTGTTCATTGAGTATCATTCATGGAAAAGCAGTCAGAGAATAAATGTGTCTTTAGTTTTCTTTTAAATGTCTCAAAATTTTCACATTGTCTCAATGATGATGGTAAATTGTTCCACCATTTCGGTGCTGCCACAGCGAATGATCTATCACCATATGATCTTGTCTTCGAGCGCGGTTGAACAAGCAGCATCTGACTAGATGATCGAAGACTTCTAGATGGACTGTACATCTGAACGAGATCGGATAAGTATACTGGTGCTGAACCATTTAGGCACTTAAAAGTTATACATAACACTTTGAACATAACACCTTGTTGCACAGGCAGCCAGTGCAGTTGTCTCAGAATTGCACTAATGGAGTCTCGTTTGTTTCTTCTAGTAACGATTCTGGCTGCTGTGTTCTGCACACGCTGTAACTTACGTAGTTGGAAGGCAGTGATGTTTATTAACAGTGAATTACAATTATCCAGCCGAGATGTAATGAAGGCATGGATGAGCTTTTCTGCGGCATCACGTGTAAGCATGTCCCGGACAGCAGCAATGTTATGAAGATGGAAATAGCATGCTTTACATATCACTCTTATATGTTCGTCCATTGTTGTAGTTTCATCGAACCAACTACCCAAGTTTCGCATGACTGAACTTGCAGAGACCTCACAATCGCTGATGTTGATGGTTGATAGCTCGACTTTGGATCTAAGCCGTGATGATGTTAGAATCATTAGTTCAGTCTTGTCGCCATTAAGTTTGAGCTTGTTTTCAACCATCCATTTATCAATGTCACTGATACATTTCTCAGCACAGTCCATTGCACTGTGAATGGATGGGTTAGGCCTAAAATTGAAGCGAAGGTAAACCTGAGTGTCATCAGCATATAGATGAAAGCTGATATTGTGATCAGCAACAATGTCAGAGATGGGACTTGTATACAGTGAAAACAACATTGGCCCAAGGACCGAGCCCTGTGGGACTCCTTGGAGTACAGCCAGCGCAGATGATGTTTCGCCCTTAAACATCACAGACTGTGTCCGGCCACTGAGATATGACTTAATCCACTTCAGGATGTCACCGCCAATCCCAAAGCGATTCTGTAGGCGACGCAGCAGGGTGTCGTGGCAGATCGTATCAAAAGCTGCGGATAAATCCAACAGCACCAGGATGACACCCTGCTGCATATCCAATGCTTGGAGTATATCGTTCTGAACGCGAAGGAGAGCAGTTTCCACACTGTGGTCAGGACGATATGCTGACTGAAAGACTGGATATAGTCTGTTGTGTTGTAAATATGTAGAAAGCTGGCTTGATACTACTCTCTCAACAACTTTAGATATAAAAGGCAAATTTGACACCGGACGATAATTGCTTAAAGTCAGAGGGTCGAGGGATGGCTTTTTCAATAAGGGTGTCACAAGCGCATGTTTCCATTCAGATGGGAAGACAGCAGAGAGGAGCGATTTATTAACTATGGCTGTGAGAGCTGGGGACAGTATGTCAAGATGGGACTTAACCATCCAGGTTGGCCATGGATCCAGCTTCGATGTTTTCGTGGGAGAACTTGAGATGACTTTCTTGAGTTCATCTTCTGATAAAGGAACAAGGTGATCGATGGAGCTTGTGCATGTAATTGATAATTCAGCAGGTGGTGTTGCAGATGATCTTGTATCAAGAGTTTCATGAATTTTCTTGATTTTTTCAAGAAAAAAGTTATTAATATCAATAGCCCTCATGTCAGATCCGGTTGCAGTTGTCTGATCAATAGGCTTGTTCAAGAGACCTTTAACAATGTCGAATAGTTTCCTTTGATCATTCCCACAATCAGTTTGGCAGCTAAGACTCAAGACTCAGGAACAGAGAGTATATTGCTGTGGACACACAATGTCATTGTCTTTTCATCCTGTCTTCTTTTAACAGCCGGTCATACTGATAGTGTCTGTATGTCCAAAACTGAGACTAAATAGGTTTACAGGGACATGATGTGACCGCTCAGTATTTCTTCATTTCTTATTTTCCAGCAATCTTGTCAATGCAAATGAATGTTCTACTCTGTTATATTACAGTCAAGCCTGTACAACAACATTGTTATGTTGTGAGTGTGAGGGGAATTCAGTCTGCATTGTAATCCATTCCGTCCACAACCAAGAATTGTACATTCACGCCTCTGCTCTTTTTTAGAGAAAGAGAGAAAAAAGGGGACAAGTACTGTGCTGAAAAGTTTTCAAACTTCTCAAGAGTACTTGAAACTTCTTGAAACTTTCAACGACTGAGTGGAGGCAACATGTTACTTCAGACTGTTGGTTTTCATTATGACCAGGATATGTTTTGACAAAGAGGCATCACTGCAACTGGGTCTGATGTGGTGAACAGTACTAGCCTTAATTGATGCGCCATCCTTTTTGGAGGATAAAAAAGATACAAGTTTATTATACTTCAATAGAATCATGCCATAAAAGTTATGTTGAAAGAAAGATTAAAAATGAGTATAAAAATTGTGATTTTAGGATTAACCCCAAATAAATGTGAAAAATTATTTCACTTGATTTACCTGCATATTGTATTGTATGACATTGTTGTCTTGAAAAGCACAGTTAGGACATAAGTGATACAGCATCTGAGGTAAAATGTTGGATGTTTATGGATAGTGATTTGACACTGCAGTCATACGGCGTCTTTCCTACAGCTCCTGGATGATGTGGCTAATTGTTGTGAAATATGACACTGTTTTGGTAATATGACAGAAATTTGATTAAGGCAGGAGGGAGGAAAAGGCTTGCCACCCTTCATAAATGATATATTATATCCCACAAATATGGAGAGAAGACTCCCTGACCTTTAGAACACTGTAAAATTTGAAAACTGAGTTGATGCAATAATTTGAGCTGTCTGAGAATGTTAATAATTTTCAAGCTATGATAGCTCAATCCTATAAGTTGTCAAGGTATGATGGCTCAATGCTGTAAGTTGTCTAAACGAATCATAACATTAAGCTGTGAAAACATGAAAGCTTCAGTTGTTGCAGATAGCTTGACATCTCAGTCATGCCATATATAGCGCCATCTATAACAAGCACTTCTCATGAGACTGCATTTAGTTTTAAATAATTATTTACTTACAAGAAAAAATAACATTTATATTATACTATCCCAGAGAAAAAATGAGTAGCACACCACTTTAGCTGGTTACTTTTTTATTTTTATCTCTCTTAAATTAATTTGTGGGAATAATTAGATGCATGCTTTCACACGTCAACCAACATTTCCAAGTCAGAGTGTGTTCAAATATAGGCTTCTAGCACTGTATACCAACTGAGATGAGCCACAGGCCATTGGGATTTATTCACAAGAAATTAATTTTTAAATCTCCTTGTGATGCAATGGTCTTTGTTGAATGCATCTTGGGCCTGTCCATGATGTGCTGAAATGAAGCATACTGGATCAGGTGGATCCCCTTCAGAGATCAAACAATATTTCGGGATTACAGCCCATATTCATAAATAACTCTATAAGACTAAAAATAAGTCAACACAGCTCAACATTTTGATTTGTGTCAGCTTGGATCAATAAGTCAACAAAACTCAATATTTTGAGCTGTAAGTCAACACAGCTCATTGTTTTGAGCTTTCTCAGCTTGAATACCTTAGTCAACATAGCTTAGTATTTTGAGCTATCTCAGCTCGGTACCTTGAGTTATCTCAGCTTAAAACATTAACCTATGTTAGCTCAATCAACTTGTGCAACCATCTCACTCAATCAATTGAGCTGAATCAGCGAGTCCGATTTTACAGTGAAGACACAGAAAGGTGGTCAATTGCATGGAGACTTTTGACACATTTGATACTTTTCAAGTCATATCCTCGGGAAAGTTTGACACTAGTATTCGAAACATGATATTATGGATACTCTGCACTATATCATAGCGCCTTATGGATTATGTAGATGATAACTTGATGAGTAACACCTCTAGCAATCTATTTCAGTTTTTGGCGCTATTTTAAATACGCTCACATGACTCAGTGGAATTCTTTGGTGTCTCAGTGTGTTTGCTGAATTTGTCTTTGTCCAGGAATTTGTATTTTTGTCAAGGTGGGTCAACGTGCCATTGAGGATGGCTTTGAAATTAGACCCAACACTTGAATTAATCTGTAACACTGTCTGTGCCATTGAAATTTCTGACAGAATAAGTACATTATACAAGCATTTCAGTCAGGTATTTAACTTATCTATGGACCTCCTCATGTTCCCATTTAGTATCCATCCCCTCCCCATAACACTGATACATATGGTGGAAATGGCCTTGCTGACATACCTAGTTTATTGTGAAGATTTATGCTTTATAATTGCATTGTAATTATGCGGCATGTTGACAACAGATATTCATATTAAAGTATTGCCTGTTATGGCCCATTAATAAAATACCATGTCCCAAGGTCCCAATGTTAATTCTCGTAACATTGCACTGGATGTCAAACATGTTAGTGTAATGGGTTTATACATGACTTTGAAGAACATCAATGTTGATTGATAAGTGCTATTCTTTATTGTTGTGAAATAGGACACTGTTTTGGTAATATGACATAAATGTTATAAAGAAATGAGGGAGTAAAATGCCTGTTACCCTTGAATATTAAGTATTGGATTACACAAATAAAGACTGAATCAAATCTGACATTAAAAAAAAGCACTAAAAATGCCACTTCGTAGATGCAAGAGAAAAGGCTCACATAAACAAGTTAATCTTATAAATACGGGATAACTCTCTTGCTAGATGCTAAAAAAACAAAGACAGACACTTTTTTTGCAGACACTCAGATAGAAAGACATTTTTAACAAGAAAATTATATCCCCTTGATACCTCGTGAAGCCTAGAAGTCAAAATGTCAGAAGGCCAAATTAGGCATATCTGTGTATGAACTATATATATTCGTATTTGATTCATCAGAAGCCCATAGAATCTTGCAGGATTTCTTTTGACATCTTTTGCCTCAAATCGGCAAATGGAATTGATATAGGACACTCCAGTCTCAAGAAGGATGTTATTTACAGTTTCCGTGAAATAACAAGATTTCAGAACGCAGGAAAGGATCCTTGTAAAAATATTGACAGATGATTAAAAGACTTTTGATCAGGACTTGAGTCTCTCTTCCCTTCATGTGTCAATAGTCAATTCTTCTGCACTTGTGATCTTATTATCAGGGAGATTCAGCTTGAAATTGGTTTATCCATAGCTAGGAATGGCTAGAATTTCATCAATCAAACAAATCACTTACAAAGTAACATCGGTCGGCAATATTAACTTTGTTGACAATAAAAGGGAAGTGTTGATCTTCAACTGTGATCCAAGTGAAATGCGCTAGTCCTTGCATCACAATACCCTTGTGGTTACTGATTTTTCAATTAGTATGGGTTGAAAGGCCACTTGTTACATAGCATTTCATCTTCTTCTGATTGGTCCTTATAAAACATATCATCGGCCAATTAGAGGGAGCTACGAAGCAAGTGGTCCAACTCATACTTGTTGAATTTGCAGTGAGATGACTTGCAATATGTGACCACCTTCCTACAAGTCGTACAACAAAGGGAAGTTAAAAGCAGATAAAAGATACAAGATACCATACAAAAGATGCAAACAACATACAGATATATATTATGACTCGGGTTCAGCAAAGAACTGTGGACATTAGCTTGTGAGCTATGTTGTGTCCAAACATGAAAACACAGCAGAAAATATTATAACACACTGCAGGGTGGAATGGATTATTGAACGTAACATTTATTAATAAATGTGAAGGATCTTAAAATCACATCCCAAAAAAAAAAAACAGCATTCTGACCTTTTTCACAGAGGGACTAACAGTAATCCTTTTGATAGTGTTTAATGCCAATAGACTTGATAATTTCTCTGGGGTTGGTCTAACAACATACAGAATCCTTCTACTTTGACATATAAATGTCATTATGGCACAATTATTCGTATTGTTGTTGCAAGTTGGCATTATAACTCATTGGTTCCAGTACAGACCCTTGTTTCTGTATAGCCCCACTTTGTTTCTAGAGGTATATCAAGAAGGAAACATATTCAGTGGGGATTTCTGAATTGATTAAAAAGGACTATCTAGCCAATTTAAATTTAGATCACATTGACAGGGCAATGCATTTCTCCACTATAATCTAATCTAATCTAATCATTCTTGTGGTAGTCCTCTTGATCAGACAAGAAAGTGCACTGAAAATCATCTACTGCATTGAAATGTTTTAAAGATGAAATATGTTTCATTATTTCTCAAATCTCACTGCCTGTCTAATGTTTGAAATGTTTCACATACGATGTCGTTTGATCTTCGAATTACATTCAATGCATCACGAATCAGTCAGGACAGGGTACAACATATGTACAGGTTATGTTGTCATGTGTTGACCAATATTATGAGTGGACAGTGAACTGGGGTATGTGCAAAAGATAAGGAAGGAAGTATTAATATTTGGAACAACCTCGTGATTTTGTCTAAAAAATCATGGAAAAGATATTTTTCATCATGTTATTTCAACAGAATTTCCAACTTTTCTATATAGTAATGTATTTATGCTCCTGAAATGCCTTTTTAAACTTAATATTCTCCTAATATGTATAATTCTGAAACGTAGCGTGTATTTACTGGACCATTTATGAACTGTGTTGTACATTCAAAATATGTCAACTTCTTTAAGGAGAAAAAGGGGGCAAAGTAGGCAAGGGAAAATTTTCAGACTCAACGTGTCCTTAAAAATTAGTGAACAATCATAGAACAAAACAAATACAACCTTTTACAAGAAAGCTTATTTCACAACTGGGTTCAAATGTTGCTCAGAACCGTGTTAGACTTGCAGTTAGTCATATAAGCTGACAAAGGTTTTTAGCTCAGCAGCATGGACACATTTACCAAAAGTAATTTGAATGCTACTCCACTTTAATCAATGTGCTAGCTAATCTTTCTAACCAATTGTACATTGCTCTGCCCAGTATTTCTTTATTTGCTGTCAGCAAGTTCATGCTAGGAATTCCAGAGGAAGCAATTGTGTGTTAGCATTTGAGTGGTCCATTCATGCCAATGCATTTTTAATAGCACTGAAGAGAAAAAAGGACATTCTATTCCTAGAAACTGCTGAAAAGCATTTGGACTCTCCCAGCTGTCAAGTCTCATAAATGAAAGGTCTCCACAGTATCTAAGGATATATCTTCATCATCCTGTGTCCTGCCCTGAAATTGCTTGTGCTCAGCACATGCAGTTCGGCAGTTACACCCAAGTAGCAGGGAGTAGATTGCTGTGGACACATTGTCTCTTTATTAAATCCTCTAACAGCTGGTCAGCGGTCGCATGCCCGATTTGATTGGTGGCATTTAAAAACTGAGAATAAATGCAATTATAGGGACATGACATGACCGCTCAGTAATTCTTTATTTGCTGTTTACCAGAAATCCAACCAATGCAAATGAATGTTCTACTTACACTGTTATATTATGGTCAAGCCCGTAAAACAACCTTGTTAGTCTGTTGCGAGCGTGAGGGGAATTCAGGCGGCATTGTAATCCATTCTTACCACAGCCAAGAATTGTACATTCACGCCTGTGCTAGTTTTCAGAGAGGGAGAGAAAAAAGGGGGTAAGTATTGTGCTGCAAAGTTTCCAGACTTCCCAAGAGTACTTGAAACTTCTTGAAACTTTCAACGACCAAGTGAAGGCAACTTGTTACTTCTGACTGTTGGTTTAATTACGTACACAATGATTTGTTTTGACACAAATGCATCACTAAACTGGGTCTGAAGTGGTGAACAGTGCCAGCCTTACGGGTGATCTAACTACCATGCGAATCTGGTCATGCACAGTTGCCTGCGAAAAAAATCAATGCTACATTATATACATGCACTTGCTACGTTTGCTATATCAGCTGTGTGACATTCATTTTCCCAAACCAATCACATAAAGCAAAAATAATATGTATTTAGTGTATATAGAATCCTAGAATCGCGTACTAATTAAATCACATGTATTTTATGTGCCATCTTCTTTCTGTTGGTTAAAAGGATGAAAAGTTTGTCATAATTCAATACAAGCATACTATAAAGCTGATATTGAAATGGAGATTACAAAGGATCTATGATATTGTGATCTTAAGACTATCACCAAATGAATGTGAAAATGAATTGACTGGATTTACCCAAATACTATATTGTAAGACATTGTTGTTTCAAAACACAGCTTGGATGTGCAAGTAAGTGATACAGCATCTCAAGTAAAAGGTTGAAGTTTGTGGATGGTGAATTGGTGATTTAGACTCGGCAGTCATATGGAACTTTTCCCGCAGCTCCTTGATGATGCTGATAATTGTTGTGAAATATGAGACTGTTTTGGTAATATGAAAGGAAATTTGATAAAGCCAGGAAGTGGGAAAAGGCCTGCTGACCTTCATAGATGAAATATGAGATGCCACAAATAAAGACAGAATCCTTCCAGACCTTTAGAAGAAAGCGAAAGATGGTGAATTCCATAAAGACTTTAGAGACATTTGATACATTTTCTGTCATATATCCTCTGAAAAATTTGACAGAAATATTCAAAACAGGATATTGTGGATACTGTGAATTACATGTATAATAATATTATCTTATTTCCTAACTGATATATGCAAATTATTGAAACTTTATCTAGTTATTTATTTTAGTTTCTGACGTTGCTAATTCTCTTAGATGCCTAAAACAAACAAAGACACATGCTATTTTTGGTGACCTCAAAGAAAGATTTTTTTTTTTTAGCAAGAAAATTATTCACCCTTGATATTTTGTGAAGCTTATAAGTCAAAATGTCAGAAAGCCAAATTAGGAGTATCTATGTTTGATCGTATATATTCAAATATGTGTGAATGAATCTCAAGAGCCCAAGGTATCTTTGAGATTTTCTGGGAATTGACAACTGTGGAGGAAATCTTTTGCCTCATTTCGGCAAATCGAATTACAACAGGACACTCTGGCTTCCAGAAGGATGTTATTTACAGATTCACTGAAATAACAAGTTTTCAGAAGGGAGGGTAGGATCCTTGAAAAAATGTTGACAGATGATTAAAAGACTTTTGATCAGGACTTGAGTCTTTCTCTCCTTCCTGTGTCAATTGCCAATGCTTCACTTGTGATCTCATTATCAGGGAGACTCAGCTTGAAATTGGTTTATCTTTGGCAAGAAAAGGCTGGAATTTCATCAATCAAACAAATCACTTGCGAAGTCGTATTGATCAGCAATATAAACTTTCTTGGCACAAAACAGGGAAGTGTTAATTCTCAAGTGCGACTGAAATTAAATACACTAGTCCCTGCATAACACTGACCTTGTCATGAAACCGACCTTAGGTAAAACATATTACATTTTCAGCTTCTCAGATTGACCAATCAAACAGATTTTCTGCCAATGGAAAAAAAATTGAGCTTATCCACAATATTAATTAAATGGATAAAATAAAAAGTTGATACCTGTGTAGGTCTTTTTTTATATATTCAAACGACCTACCCTGGAAAAAGCATTTCAAGAAGATCTGAAAAGCTGAAGATCCATTATGTCTGGGCCTACATATGTGACCACCTTCCTGCTGCACTAAACTAATTTTATGGTGGCATAAGCGCAACCTTACATAACAGGGTCCACTGTTGTGACAAAAAAGGTACCCTTTAAGAAGGTTACTGCATCGATCTTCAATTAATTTGACTGCATCAATTATTTTCAGGCCGGAGAGCCTGAAACACTCTGCGTCCAAGCATCTGAAAAACGTGAAGGATTTATTCAGCATTCTGACCAAAAACAGCATTCTGAGTTTTCCGACCAAACATTGGGCTACCTTTGTGACACAGGGATTGATGGTAATCCCTTTGACAGTGTTTAATGCCAAGAAATGTGATAATTTCTCTTGGGATGGTCTCACAACATACAGAATCCTTTCACTTTGACATATACTTGTCATTATGGAAGATTATTCATAAATGGAAGAGTTTGTTATTGTAAGCTGGTGGAATTATTACAATTCTTTGGTCCCTGTTGTGAGGATATTCGTGGTGAGCCCAATTACTGCTCAGGGCAGTCACTAGGTCAGCACCCATGTGTAGATTAAGATTTTCAGTGCAATACACAAAAGGAGTGAACGGAGAAAAAAATTTAAGGTCACATGTACTTTGTGGGGCAAATACTGGTCACCTGACCATAAACATATGTTTTCTCATGTCTTGTGTCTTTTCTCTCAATGCTACTGGTAATGAGGAATTTCGGCTTGTATGAGCACATTAAGCTACCGGAGGCAGACATAATGATGAGATGATGAGGCTGTGAGTCCGCACCAATGTACTCCCTCTTCCTAAAGATGGGGTCCTTTACGTGCCATAGTATTGAACACCAAGTCCAAAGCAACCCCTGGCTTTACGCCACATGCGATAACCCTTTCGGACCAATCCAGGAAAGGAAGACATGCAGACAGTTGTTGTGTATATTGAAAAGGAAACATAAGTCAGTTTTCTGTAGTGAGAGCAAAAGGCTTCTCATAAAAAGATATCGTTTACATTACAAATCACATTTATAAATATATGCACTATATACTTTTGAACCAACTCATTTGTGCAGTATTTTACTTGGATGACGAAGCCCCACTGAATTTCAGCTGAACAATTTGTCTGTTAGCACTAAGTGGTCCACTCATGCCACTGCATTTTTAAACAGAGTGGGAGGGAAAAAGGAAGTTCTATTCCTAGAAACTCCCAAGAAAACTCTCGCTCTGCAGTTAAATGTTTTAATAATTTATAAAGACATGCTTCCAACATATCTTCAAAATGACGGTCTATCTGATTGGAAAAAGTAGTACCGCCAATTTGAACTATTCATTTTATTCCGACAACATGGTATCTGAAAAAATTACATAAATCCTTTTCTGTCAAGGAAACTTGCAACACAGAATGCATTTTGCTTAAAGATTTCATTTATGTTTGCAATTACGCAAAGAAGGTCTTGAAAATAAAATCAAGATCCTTTTTTCTGTCACTGAAAATCATATAGGCGTACCCAACATGGGATAAGGAGAGATGAAATGTAGAAAAAATACATGATCTATCTGTGGTAAGGCATATTTATTTTTACTTTACATTACATATAGGTCCATGGCCACCAGTGCTATATTCTGCCGCACTGCATCAGGTTGTCAACCTGCATCCTCCAGATTCTCTCCTATGACCGGTGTTCTAATCACTAGCACTCTTCTTCAGAGAGGAAAAATGAGGCCAAGTGTGTGAATGAAAGTTTCCAGACTTCTTTAAGAACATCTGAACCTTCTGATGTCAAAACAATTCAAAAGAGTGGATTTCATTACTTAACTGAGTGCAAATGTGCAATAGCTACTGCTTTGATCTGAACTGCGTCAGACTGTCTGACTATATTTTGTTGGTAAAATTACTATAGATAGAAGTACCTGATCTTTCCGCAGTGACATGCAGAAAACATGAGACATAACATGTATAACAGATGGTTATTTCAAAATGGTTTTCTTTTAAAATGTATTGCATGATTTATAACATTGAATTTGTGAAGAGATCCTGTGATATATACTTTTTACATATGCCTGATATCTAAACTATGCTCGAAGGTTTTGCTTAATTGTGAATTAAGACATAGTGAAAAACAATTGGTCTTTATCATTGATTGCTTTAAAATACTGCTGGACCACATTGCCTTTACCCCTTTTCTAACTGGATGTCTGATGTACTTATAAAGGGCTGTGTATATTCTGAGGGAGTCTGTGGAACCTGTTGTGACCCAAAATAGAAAGTTGTGGATGTCTATGAAAATGAGCAACATTATATGACAGTTCATTCTAAAAACATCCCACATAATTTCTAAATATACATAATATATATATATTTAGAAATAACACTGCAGGAGGTAATTATGAAATTATGAGGTAGGTTATTTTGGCTTCAGGTGATGCATGCCATGCCGCATTTTACTGGTAGCTCCAGAATGAAGCAGCTTACTGTGGCGAAATATGATGCTGTTTTGGTAATATGAAAGAAAATTGAATAAAGAAAGGAAAATTAAGGCCTGAAATATGAGATGTAGCAAAATATTTTCCATCTGACCTTTAACATTTAGGAATAAGTTGACTGACCTACTAACCAACCATTCGTAGGCTTGCTTTGAACCATTTATGATACTTCAATGTTTGAACTGAACTGTAATTTGTCAAATATCTGACTTACTGAACTAAACTGTTTCTTTATGACATTAATAGGCCAAGTGCAAGGCAGGTGACACATTTAAAAGAAAAATCTCAAAAAGTTTGATTAAAATGTGACTTATTTCCAAGTCTCCGAATAATTATCCAATTTCAGCTTCTTCAATCCAGAAAAAATATTGTTACTGCAATTTCAAGAAGTATGAGTTTCTGAAATAGGGAAGCAAAACGTAGCAAATGTGGTTGATATGATTGGTTAAGGCACTGAATTACATAGCATAAACTCATTTGCATTGCACAAAAAACGTATTCTTGGGCCAGTGACGTGTCTTGTAATGGCAGTGCTTGCTTGCTAATCTTCTCAAATAATAAACTTTCCTGCTTACTGAAGCAAAAAATTACATTTTCACACCTTCCTATACCTCCAACTTCTGGATTTGGAGGACGTTTTATTGCTCACAAACCAATCAGGTGAGCCTAAAATGCTACGTAGATAGTCAGAAAGCTTGCCATGGAAACTCATACTCATTGAAATTGCAGTAAGTCGATGTAAGTTTTTACATCACCTGCATTGCTTCATCTATAGCCAGTGCTTTTGAACTGATACTCGTGAACAATTCCAATGCAAAATGAAAAAACACTTTCTTAAGTGAGGCAAAACTTATCGTTATGAAACTCCAAACATTGAGGGAATAATTCCAATCAGAAATTTATTAAAACAGCCTACAAACAAGCAAGCAAGTGTGTATTTGCAATTGCCCAGCTGTAACATCAAACTCCAGTCAATATATTTAGCAGTGGTGTCCCTATGGGGGGACACTTGGGGGGCAGGTACCCCCGATATTGAACCTGTGCCCCCCCCCCCCTCCCCCAGGTGCCTCCCTCATATGAACTTTCCAACTCTGGCTAAAATACACAATTAATATAGTGGGTGCCCCCCAAAGAATAGCATGCCCCCCAGGTGCCCCTCGCTCGAGACCTCCCAGTTTCGGCACTGATGAATAGGAATTGTACATTGCCTGCTTTGCCTCATAAATAAAATGAATGTCACTTGTCCCAGTGGTGACCCTCATGACAAAGGGGGGCATGTCAAACATGTATATGTAATTGGTTTATGCATGTTTATGAATACATGCATGTCAGTTCGTACCACTCTTAATAATAATATACCATAATGGATGTGGTATTGGCATGACACTCACTTGATGAATAGATTTGTACATAAATGTAAAGAGTGTATACCAGCTTTGTAAAGCTTCATCTACTATTTCTGCAGGCATTTTGAATATGAGTCAGAAACACTCTGCAGGACCTTTCACAGATGGCCCCCTATCTGGAGAGTTACGTTGTATAAAATACACTGTAAAATTTGAAATTTTGAATCAGATTGAATGATTGAATGAAATGGTTGCAGCGCACAATATTTGTTTCAGCTAACATAGCTTGTTGTTATAGTTATAATTAAATTATCTGTTTGTAATCTCAGCTGAATATACCAAGCTATGTTATCTCAAAGAAAGGGTGCAACCATCTCACTCAATTATTTCAGCTCACTCAAAATTAAAATTTTACAGTGCATATTGTAGTTTCGCTCCCATTCCTCCCTGCCTGGGCGCTTAACACTTCAGGACATTCTGAACTCTTTCTTTGTATGTGTGGCAAATGTACCTGAAGTTTGTTTCAATAACTTTCATCAAGTTCGCTTCAAAACGTTAATTATTGATATGTTTCCATCATTTTAGAAAAAAAGAAGTAATTAACAACAGCTCATATGTCAGAAATAATTTGTTTCAAAGTTTTAATTAATTCTGTGAGATATTTTCAAGTGTCAGTTTCAAGGAAGATGATACCTTGAGCGTGAACTGAATCCAAAGTGTTGTATTACCGTGGGATAAGAGAACATCAAAGAATTTGATATGAAAAGAAATATTCTTAAGAAGATTTCTGTCTTTTTTGTTGCTCAAGAAGAACTTTCTTGTCAAAAAGGGATGATTTGATAATTGAAAATTCAGAATCTGAATACTTATAATACTGCATTCCTTCTGATCATGCATGCCTCTTCTCTTGCTTTTCTCCTGATTTCTTCTTGCTTTTCTCCTGATTTCTTCTTGCTTTTCTCCTGATTTCATCTTGCTTTTCTCCTGATTTCTTCTTGCTCTTGTTCATACTTCAATGCTCCTCCTTCTGCAAGGGCTTCGTGTCAGAGTCGGCTAGTCAGTGAGCCAACTCTGATTCCTGACTCCTTTTGCCGTCCTGAAAAATGACACAGACTCCTGACTCCTCTTTTCAGCCTGCTTTCACTTAAGTTTTCATGCAGTAAGCCAAGAAAAAAATTATTCTGATATGTTTCCATCGGATTTATAGTTTTTTTGTACATCAACATCAGTTTCAGAAGCTATGAGAGAATGTCCTTCAAAATTGTAAAATGTTTTGCAAATTGTTTAATAATGCGTTTTTGTCAATTATTTAAATAATTTTCGGGAGTAAGGAGTCATCGGATTAATTTTCAACTCTGACTCCATCTGAAAACAAAGTTAGGCTCTCACTCTAACTCTTCCCAATACCTCTGACTCCACGACTCCGACTCCTATAAATGCCCAGCCTTCTGCAAATGCTCCTCAATGTTATCTTGTCGTTTCTGCTCCTCCTCCTACCACTTCTCATGCACACTGCCATCTTTAAGATCTTGTCCTACTCCTTCTTGCATGTTCTGCTGCTCCTATTTCTACGCTTGCTTCTCTTCCTTTCCTTGATCCACCTCCAGCTCTTCTCACTCCTGCTTTCCCCCATTCAAAATGTGTATGTTCCTTCTTCTCTCCTGTTCCCTTTCTCTTTCCTGCTCCTGCTTTCTCTGAATCCTTTCCTGCTCCTTCTTCTTCTATTCTTCTTTGTCTCACTCCTTATTCCTTTTTGTTATTCATGTATATATTTTCTTTAATAAAACAAAAAAAACACTTCAAACTATATTAATATGAGTGTCATGGCTTATGTGGGATCACACGACTGGTGTGGTGTGTTTCTCAGGCAAAAGAAGTGTCATTGACATTTGGATAAATCTGACTACAAACGACATAAGGACAATAGGATATGTCACATTCATTGTCATACAATGCATATTATGTGGCTTTATTGGAACATCAAGGCATGACAGACTCTATTGTACAATGCAATACACATGCATTACCATGTTTAAAAAAAAGACCATTATTTTGCCATATAAAGAAGAACTGCTTACTGTTCTTTTAAGGTATGACAGATTACGTTTTATTTGATTCTTCTGATACTAACAGAATCTTTTGAAATTTTTCTCACTTCACAACTGTGAATGAAACAATTTGTCTCAAGTGTTCGTATGAAATTGAAATCGGATAAGATACATCTTTCATGACGGAGCTAATTTACAGTTCTTTTCTCTGAAATAACAAGATTTTAGTAAAAGGGATTATTGACGAAACATGTCAACACTCAATGGATGATCAGTGAGCTTTTGATCAACACTTGACCAAATCTTCACTCCTAAGCGATGTTCATACCTAAATCGGCTTATCCATGGCTAGAATTGCCTGTCGCAAGTTAACTACAAGCTAAGTCATTGTTGTCAGACTGTGATTGAACATAGTTGATATCCTTTCTTTATAGCCAGTTAACAGAAAAAGGTAAATGAAACACTTGAGCAGAGAAGCACACAAAGTTTTCATGCTGGGCCATTTGAATGTAGGCATTGGGTGGTGTGTTCATGCCAATGCATTTTAAAACTTGGTAGAACAGAAAAAAACATACTTTTCCAAGTACCCGCTTTGAAGAGTTTCTGAACACTTTCTGTTTCCTTGCAAAGACGTGCTTCAAATTTAAAGTGATATAATGGAAAGTGAACCACTCCAGACATTGTGTAAAATCTTCATACCACTGCTACACAAAAACATATTTGCTAAAACTTTTAAAATAAAAGTGACTTTTATCGATATATAAATATAATGGAAAATTGAATAGAG
This sequence comes from Platynereis dumerilii, assembly GCA_026936325.1. Classification (NCBI taxonomy): domain Eukaryota; kingdom Metazoa; phylum Annelida; class Polychaeta; order Phyllodocida; family Nereididae; genus Platynereis; species Platynereis dumerilii. The sequence goes on from JAPTHN010000006.1 coordinate 31,527,175, forward strand.
ATGATCTAAAAATGTGAAGCGGTTTTGACGTAAAATGACACACTTTTAGTAAAAAATAATGCACAACTGGCTGTTGGTACATATTAAAATTTGACGCTTGGCATACTTTAGACTGGATTTCTTCCCATTTACACCAATAAAAAAAATTGAATGATATTTTATTATGAAAGGCTGTTTTCCTCGAAACAGAGAACGTCGATCAGCAGATGGTCTGTTCACCTTTCGGACTGAGCCAACTCCTGATATACAACGGTTTCTATAGGAGTTCGCTCCCTGCTACCTCAGTCAGTAAATCTAATTCACATCACAAGCACACATCTCGGCGCTGGTCAGTGTTTGTCCACCTACGTCAGATTCTGCCCCATAATCCTGCATATATATGTATAATTTATGTTTTACTTACACCCTTATATTTATGGTCACAGTCTGAATAACAACATTGTTAGTTAGATGTGAGTGTGAATAACATTCAGAGCAGTCTTTCCCATCAACATCCCAGGAATTGTCCATACATTGTCAGTAACCTTTTTAGCAGAGAAAAAAGTAGACGGGTAAACCAGACTAGTAAATTGTCCTGGCCTTTTGTGCACTTGAAGAAAACTTTTTGAAACTTTCGACGACAATGCGAAAGCAAATGACTACCATAAGGTCTAACCTGATGAGTTAAATAAGCAAATCCCTTCTCACAATAATAATTATTTTCATTTAGCTGCATCTTAAAATGCAGGGACTAGCTTAGTGAAATATAAATGAAGTTTTCATAAGGGAATCACTATTTTCCTTTGACGACAATTAGTTCAGACATTTTGAGATTAATTCAGGTTTCAAATTTCTTTTTACTTTTCAGAAATATCAAATATAATTGTGAGCTTGGATGTCATTGGTGCTATTCATGCATTACATTTTGTAAATTTAGTTTTTGAGAAAGGCCCTACATGTTTGTTTTTTTGGTATAATAATGGTATTTTCTGAGAGACAATATTATATATCAACCTTGACTTGATTCATAATCTGTGCTTGAGCCATGTGTTTTAAGTCTTTACGTCTATATACAACATTATATGACATTGCTGTCCTTGACAAAACAACGCATAAAGCAGCTTGGATGATATGATACACTGCACCTGAAGTGGAAGGTGGAGAAATGCGATGGAGACTATGTTGGCTTCAGATACTGCAGTCATAAGGAATCTTTCCGGCAGCTTTGAGATGATGCAGCTTACTGTTGTGAAATATGACACTGTTTTGGTAATATGAAAGAAAATTGAATAAAGCAGGAAAGAGGAAAATGCCTGCAGCCCTATATGGTTGATGCTTTCAATAATATCCCCTGACCTGGAAAGGTGGAGACTGCCCAGTAATGAATTATGGAACGCTAATGATGAGTCACCTTAATCAACTTTTGCTGACTTTCATTCCTGTGAACCGATCTACCAAAAAGCAGAATTTTCTCCCAAAAATATGGAAGAAAATGCCAATATCAGTTACAACAGAAATGGAACCATATCGTTTTTTCAGTGAAGAGCAAAATGTAATGTAGGTGATTTATTTGTACCACAACAATCTAGACAAATAAAAAAAATTAATATTAAAATGCCAAGAAAAACGGTTGGTTTCACTTATCTGTCAGTCAACCCCTTGACGCTGCCCATTTATCATTGAAGTCAAAAAGAGCAGTAAGATTATTTTTGAGATAAGAGTGTTTGATTAGGCTTTGATTGAAATGTCAAATACCTCCATATTGACATCTCTGGCATAATTAACTTTGTCCAAAACTGCATTGATATCATATTGGAAAGAAAAAACGAGTTTTCACGGCCTTGGCATTTGGTCCCCACTTCAACGCTGCTTCATCTTGATTGTAAGTAAATTTACACAACTATCAAGTCAGCGAAATTGAAATGAAAATTATAGGCAACTTTCTATGAAGTTCCTGCTTAATTGTGTGTATTACTGTGTAAACATTAAAACAGCAAGCAGGAAAACCTCTAAGAGTGGTAATTAATAAGAGTCAGATTTTGTCAGAAGCACACATTATTGCTTATTTATCTACAGTTGCTTTTGAAAGGGCATATTAGTACGCACCTGGTCATACATGATTTCTGCTATGGACTGGATATGTTAATAATAAATCTTGTAATGATTTTTTTTGCAAAGGAGTTAATTTGTGTGCTACGGCTGGCAACTGCGACCGCTCATCTTGTTGACTTCTCTATTTCTTGACAGATGTCACCAGAAAGATTTAAAAAGTTGTGATTAGAAATATCTCATATATATCCAAACAAACTTCCTTTCCAATTTAATTAAATTTGTGAGATTTTAAAGTTTCATTTTCCATGAAAATGACACCAGGGGCGTGAATTAAATCAAAGGTGTAATATTACTGAATGGGAAAACATCAAAGATTTCTGATGAAAAGAGATATTCAATGAGAAAATCTGAACATTATTTTTCACTGGCTCTTATTGAAATGGATGATTTGAAAATTGCAAAGTGCATCTGAATAAATTTTACGCATTATTTTATTAATTTCTCTTGAATATCTGGATCTCTAAAGTGGCTCAAGTTTCAAATGTTTCAAATAATTTTACATCCCCAATCCTCTTCCTCCCAATGCCGAATGCTCATCTGTCTGCTCCTTGTATTTCTCTTTCTGCTTTCCTTTCTCATGTTCCTCATTCCACAATTATACTCCTCCATGAACTCCTCTGTCCGGTTCTACTCCTACTTCTGATCAATAGTTTTCTGATCATTTGTCAAAGGTTTTCTTCCCAAGATGTATAGCTCTTTGTGGTTTCCTGCTGTTAAAATCGTGTTATTTTGGAGCAGAGTTCTGTAAACTAGCTCTTTCGTGAGTGCTGTCTTGTCTGATTTCAATTTAATTTGAGGATAGAGACAAGATATTTCTCTTCAGTTGTCAATTCTTAGAAAATCTCAAAAGATTGCTTTGGCTATTGTGGGATCAAATAGGGCCTATGCTTAGTTTTACACAGAATTCTTCAAACATGTCGGTTCACAGTTGCACAATTCGCGTCAAGATTCAAATTGTTTTGAAATTTAGGATATTTTTTTGATGTTCTCACATGTCAATGTTGTGTATAATTGAATCTATAAAGTTTACATTCAACCATTAAACCAGCAGCTGTGAATTTCATAGATTATAGGTTGCAAAGGGACAAGAACTGGGCCCCAAACCTTCAGTGGAATTTATCAAAAATTGAAAAAATGGAATGTAAAAGATAGGGTCTGTCTAGACATCATTGATGATGTCCTTCAACAACAGATTGTGATTGCTGGCACTTCCTCGGCTGCAAGTGAGAATCATTGGGGCAACTGATAACAAGTAACATCTTCATTCTTCCAGTTTTTCCTTGGTATTACTGGCATTACAATCACATACATTTTCTTCTGGTAATATTATGAAGATGACTTAATTGCTGTGCTTTGTTTTAAGTTTGGAATATTTTGAAGTCATGCACATGTACATTTTATACTCTAATAGACATTTTCCATTTGATACGGGCATTTGCTACTTAAGTCGTTATTCACAAAGGCAGATTTGTTTCACTTAGGGACTTTCGTTGTGTGTGCTATGTACTCAGATGGGACCATAAAAAAGTGACATTCGAGTCAGAGATTTATCTGAATAGTGTGACACTTCTAGTGAGAAACAGCAGAACTTTGTGTAGTGCCAAATAAAACACAACCTCAACAAGTATGACCTGAAACTGCAAAGTCGGGGTAATTTATTTGAAAGAAGAATGATGAAGGAGGAGGAGAAAAGGAGAAGGAGTAGAAGAGGATGGTCAGGAGATTGGTGGGGGCAGTATAACAGGACTGGCAAACGACGAACAAAAAATATAATAAAAAGAGAAAAATGGTGATGACGATCGGGAAGGAGCATGGAGCGAACCGGAGAAAGACAGAGGAGTTGAAAGGCAAAGATATAACGAAGGAGAAAAGAACAAAGAAATTATAGAAGAAAGGAAAGAGGAGAAAAGGAGGAGAAAAAGGAGGAGTATAAAGAGAAGAAGAAAGAGAAAAAGAAAGAGAAGAAGAAGAGGAGAATAATAATAAGCACCAGAAGCAGGAATGTATTACTATTGTTTTCTTTCATACTGAAGCTAAAATGAAATTCAACCTTTAGGAACATGAGACATCAGCAATTTGATAAGTGCATAATACATATAGAAGCTCACTTTTCAATTTTCAAACATCCACATTAATAGGAGCATTTCATCTTAAACCAGCACAAAAAGCATCGTAAAATCTTCTGACCAAATATCTCTTTTCATGCTTAATCCTTTGATGTTTTCTTGCCCCACGGTAATATCATACTTTCGATTCATTTCACGTTCGACATGTCATTGAAACAGAAACTTAATAATTTCCCACAAATTTAATCAGAACTGTGGTGCAAATTAATTTTCGAAATGTGAACAGCTTTTCAGAAACTTTAGGGCGAAATATTTTCTCTGAGATTGGTCAATGGTTATAAATAATGTTCCTGTTTCCATAACGTATCAATGTTATGATTTTAAGACTTTCTTTTAGAATTTGTTCACTTATTCAGTCCTGAATCAAAGTTTTGGCGAAACAGTAAGATTCGGGCAAAAAGGCTGAACAATTTGGGCGGTTGATTGAATAAAAACCATGGAAAATCAATTATTTTCTGGCAATTGTATTTGAAACATTATTAAATTACTAGGCTAATTAGGACAGGAGAAGGACATGGCAGTGAGGTGAAGGAAAATTGAAACAGCAGTCCAGCAAAGGCCAATGTAACCCAGCAAAAGCTGGATTCAAACCCTGGACCTGGCAAATGCAACCTTGCACACCACCACTAGACCAGCTCTCCCCAATATTTGAGCAGGTTGAATTTGGTATAAAACTGGCTTCTAGGGCACTAGAACAGTTACCTTTCAGGTCCGCGATTCTGCCTATCACGTCCGCGCTCAGCAGAAGTGGGCTGCTTCAGAAATTCATGTGAGTGATGACATGAAATAGAGCACCCCCAGTAAAATGTTGTAGCCTGCTCGCTCATGCTGGCATCTAAAGCAGGCTATTGTAGCCTGGGGGGGGGGGGCTACAATCTGCATGAAGCTATTTATCAAATCTCTCAGAAGCCAAAAATGCTATATAGCCTACACGTAGGTGTACATCAAGGCAGTGTCATGACAATACAGCACATCAATGTATTATTAGAGGTTGCTGTTCACATGTACATATTCATTAGAGTCATGTATAAACCAATTACATTTACATGTTTGACATCCTGTACAATGTCATCAGAATTACCAATGGGACAGTGGGACATGGGATTTTATTAATGGCCTTCAACAGGCAACACATGAATACTGATAATGATGTTTGTTGTTCAATGTTCACCAACCAAATGCAGTAAATTAGAAGAAAAGGCTTTTCACAATGTATTAAAATTCTACAAACGTTTCTCATTTTCGGTAAACTTTTGATTTTTGACCTTTCAAATATTTCTGACATTTTAATTCTAACAGTGCTCAACAAGTCATATGCAAGCATTTACCAGACTGAATCTGTTCTGTTGATGGGGGTCACTTGACAACTAATTTCCTGAAAGTGGCCTCCCGTCCTTGTCAACTATTTCATTAATTTTTCGATACTTTGTTTATGATACTGTGATATTACATACATATTAATGCAAGGACAATAAAAGATATTCTGATTCTGGAAATTAAGGCCAAAATTACTCGGTCTTGTGCTTTAACATCATGTGATGTTCTATTTATTTTCTTTTCCATTTAAAAAATTAGTTAGTATTTCTTCAAATTTACTACAAATTGACAATTAATTTGTGAGCAATATAATTGGAACGGGATTTAAGCTGAAAATTCAAGTCCATTGACTTGATGATGTATTTTTCCTGGTAATGTTGATGGAGTTATGAACATGGTTAATTTGCTCTAGAAATTCGGCAGTGCGGATATAATTGACATTTCAATCAAAACTTAATTAAAAGCAATATTGCAACATCCCACTCGATTGACTTCAATTAATTAGAGACTCATTGGCATCATCTAGCATTTTACAATTGGGCATGTGGGATTAGTCGACTAATTATATTTGCCTTGGTATTTCAATATTAGCCTAGATTTTCAGAAATGTCAATAAATCATCTTAATTTCAGTCTAATCTGTCCAAATTATAGTTCAAATTTCTGAAGATTGGTTTGCCAAATAGGTCTTTCCCCCTCTGCAGTTCTAAAATCCCATAATAATGCAGATGGCATATATGACAGCTTAGGAATAATTTTAAAATTCTCTCAGAATGCATACTTCAGAAGCTTGATGCAGGTAGTAATCAAATTGAAATTATCGTTGTAATGAACAGAAGTTTATGAAGTCCACACTGTGTGTTATTAGTTTAAGTTTGGTCAATGTTCTTTTATCGTGTGAGCCAACAGAGTATCATAAACTTAAAAAAACACCACTAACACAAGGATCATCAGGTGAGCACTGCAGTGGAACCAGTACCCTGCAAGAGTGATGAGTGGCAACTGCTTTGTCAGATGCTCGGAAAAGTTTTCGACTACTCTTGAGAAGTTGCAAAACTTTCCTGTACAGATTTTTGTCTCTCACTCTTAAAAAGCAAGCAGGCGTGATTTTACGATATGGACCAAACGATGCAAGGAAGACAAACGGCATTGTTACCCTGGCTGTGAATATATATATTTATCAACACTTTATGCAAATACCACCCCACAAGCTCTGTGTGGTCTCATACATTTATTCAGCATCATCTAATCAGTATGGGCTAACAGTATAATTTCTGTAGTGTATTAGGGTACTTTTTCTTTTCCTTTTGCAAGAGACATTGTATTTTATTTAGTGTAGTAATTGGGACAAAAAATCTTGACTAACATTTTGTGATATATGTAAATAGATTTTAACGTTCATTTACACAAGTATGGCATTTGTTCTCTCAAAGAAACAATATATTTTTCTCTAAAATACATTATACTATTGAATTGATTGGTTTGCGTAATGGTTTCCCAAATCATTCAAATATCAACTATAAAAGTTTCTTCTTTTCTCTAATCATGTTTAAAAATGCATCGACTTGAGCTCACCACTCAGTACCGACTTACAAGTGGCTTTTCTTGAATTCAATGCACTTTCTTCTCTCTGATGAATGCTGCACACCAGGATCAGTAAGATTAGAGGACAGACTTTGTATAAATAACTCATACTTACAAGTTATTCCTTTATTCAATTTCGGAGCCTCAATTAGGTTATTTTATCAGTTATTATTTGTACACTTGGGTACCGCCTATGTGGTGAAAATGGCTTTTTGGGATGAACGCCACACAAAAATTAATTCTTCTACTTCACATATTTCCTTCATCATGTGCATGAAAGAATGGATATTGTTTAATTAGTCCAAACTTCTATTTCCATCCATGTTTCTTCATGCTTTTCTCTATTTCATCTGAATTATGCTCTCCATAAAACACAACCCTGTTATCTGCTGAGAAACTTCACATATTGTAGCTCAAGCAGACAATGGACTGTCAACAGTGACTTGAAATTCTCTCTGTCGATTTAAGCCAATTTCAACAATGAATATTCCAGATAATGAGATCACACCAGGGAATGAATTGGTAGAAGAACTCACGAGGGACTCGAATCCAGCTCAGAAGTCTTTTAATCATCTATGGAAGTTTTTGTCAAGGATCCAAATTTGTATTTTGGAATTCTTTTTCAGAGCGAGGACTCAAAGAATTGTGAATCGCCTCCTTCTTCAGACCTGAGTGTTCGATTGCAATTTCACAAGGAGTTCTTCGCAAAAGATTTTCTCTGAAGTTTCCAATTCCAAATAGAGTTCTAGAGTTTACTTGTTTTCAAATATCATTATGAATACAAAGTTACATCTTATTCATTCTTTTAACTTGTCTGATGGGTTGTGGCATAATTGGGTTGTCAAAATTATCATGGTGGTAGTACATGTATAAAAAGTTTTAATTAATTCTGTGAGATATTTTCAAGTGTTAGTTTCCATGAAGATGATACCTTGAGAGTGATTTGAATCCAAAGTGTAGTGTATCCGTGGGATAAGAGAACATCAAAGAATTTCATACGAAAAGAAATATTCTTCAGGAGATTTCTTTCTTTTTTGGTTGCTCAAGCAAAACTTCCTGTCAAAAAGGCGATTGATTTGATAATTGAAACTTCAGAATCTGAATACTTATACTACTGCATTCCTTCTGATCATGCATGCCTGTTCTCTTGCATTTCTTCTGATTTCTTCTCTTGTTCATACTCCAATGCTCCTCCGTCTGCCTGGGCTTCATGTCGGAGTCGGCTAGTCGGTGAACCAACTCAGACTCCTGACTCCTTTGTGCACTGAAAAATGCTACAGACTCCCCACTCCTGTTGTCAGCCTACTTTCACTAAAGTTTCATGCAGTAAGCTAAGAAAAAATATACACTAATTTTTTTTCATTGTATTTATGGTATTGTTATCTATTAAAACCCATTTGAGAAGATATGACTGTAATTGGCCCTCAAAAATTCATCTTGGTTCTTTTATCTTGTCACTTCTGCTCATCCTCCTACTATGAGCTCTCATACACACTGTCATCTTCACTATCTTGTCCTGCTCCTTCTTGTTCGTTCTCTTGCTCCCATTTCTGCACATGGTTCTCTTCCTTACCTTGATCCACCTCCAGCTCTTCTCACTCCTGCTTTCCCCCATTCAAAATGTGTCTACTCCTTCTTCTTTTCCTGTTCCCTTTCTCTTTCCTGCTCCTCCTTTCTCTGAATCCTTTCTTGCTCCTTCTTCTTCTTCTGTTCTTCTCCTTCTCACTCCTTGTTCCCTTTTGATATTCATGTATATATTTCCTTTAATAAAAAAAAACAAAAAATCTTCCAAGTAAATGAATATGAGGTCATGGCTAATGTGGGATCACGCAACTGGTGTGTTTCTAGGGCAAAAGAGGTGTCATGGACATTGGGATAAATCTGACTACAAACACATTACAACAAATGGATATGTCACATACATTGTCATACAATGCATATTATGTTAGGCTTTATTGGAACATCAAGGCATAACAGACTCTACTCTACAACGCAGTACCAATGCATTACAAAGTTGAAAAAAAGACCATTATTTTGCCATTTTAAAGAAGAACTGCTTACTGTTCCTTTCAGGTATGGTAGATTACATGCATATTATTTTATTCTTATGATACTAACAGAATCTTATGAAATTTTTCTGACTTCACACCTGTGGATGAAACAATTCGTCTCAAGCGTTCATATGAAATTGAAATCGGATAATATCTTTCACGAAGGACCTTATTTACAGTTCTTTGCTATTAGATAACACAATTTTAGTAAAAGGGATTATTGACGAAACATGTCTACACTCAATGGATGATTAGGGAACTTTTGATCAACACTTGAGCAAATCTTCACTCCTATGCCAGTTCCTTTTAAAAGCACTTCATTGGTAATTCCGTCATTGAGTGATCTTGTTATCAGCGATTCTCATCCCTAAATCAGCTTATCCATGGCTAGAATTGCCTGGCACAAGTTAACTACAAGCTAAGTCATTGTTGTCAGTCTGTGAATCAACACAGTTGATATCCTTTCTTGGTAGCAGATTTTAAATAGAAAGTGGTAAATGAAACACTTGAACAGAGAAGCACATAGAGTATTCATGCTGGGCCATTTTGAATGTATGCTCTGGGTGGTGTGTTCATGCCAATGCATTTTAAAACTTGGTAAAACAGAAAAAGGTACTTTTCCAAGTACCCGCTTTGAAGAGTTTCTGAACACTTTCTGTTTCCTTGCAAAGACGTGTTTCAAATTTAAAGTGATATAATGGAAAGTAAACCGCTCCAAACAGCGTGTAAAATCGATATGCCATGACTGAACAAAGATATATGTTTGCTGAAGTTTTGAAATAAAAGTAACTTTTATCAATTTATAAGTATAATGGAGATTTGAATAGGGATGATCTGAGCCCAAAAATATGATGCGGTTTTGATATAGAATGAAGCACTTTTAGTAAAACGTAATGCAAACTTGGCTGTAGGTACATTTTAAAATTTGACGCATGGCATACTTTAGACCGGATTTCTTCCAATTTACACCAATTATAATAAAATTGAATACTGATATTTCATTGTGACAGGCTGTTCCTCGAAAAAGAGAACGTCGATTGGCAAGTTGTCTGTTCACCTTTCAGATTAAGCCAACTCCTAATATAAAACAGTTTCTATAGGAGTTCGCTACCTGCTGCCTCAGTCAGACAATCCAAATAACATCACAAACACATATCTCGGTGCTGGTCAGTATTTGTCCACCTACATCAGACTCTCTCCCACAATCCTGCATATATGTATAATGTATGTCTTACCAACACCCTTACATTTTATGGTCACAGCCTGAATAACGACATTGTTGGTAAGGTGTGAGTGTGAATAACATTCAGAGTAGTCTTTCTCATCAACTGCCCAGGAATTGTCCATACATTTTCTGTACCCTTTTTAGCAGAGAAAAAATTAGAGAGGCAAACCAGACTTATGAAGTGTCCTTGTCTTTTGTGGACTTGAAGAAAACTTTTTGAAACTTTTGACAACAATGCGAAAGCAAATGAGTACCATAGAGTCTAACCTGATCAGTTAAATAAGCAAATTCCTTTTCAAAATAATAATTATTATCATATAGCTGGATCTTAAAACGTAGGGGCTAGCTTAGAGACTTATCATTGTAGTTTTCATAAGGGAATCACTATTTTCCTTTGACGACAATTAGTTCAGACATTTTGAGATTAATTCAGGTTTCAAATTTCTATTACTCTTCAGAAATATCAAAATATAATTGTGAGCCTGGATGTCATTGGTGCTATTCATGCATTACATTTTGTAAATTTAGTTTATGAGAAAGACCCAACATGTTTGTTTTTTTGGTATAATAATTGTATTTTCTGGGAGACATTATTATATATCAACCTTGACTTGATCCATACTCTGTGCTTGAGCCATGTGTTTAAGTCTATACGTCTATATACAACATTATATGACATTGCTGTTCTTGACAAAACAACACATAAAGTAGCTTGGATGATATGATACACTGCACCTGAAGTAGAAGGTGGAGAAATACGATGGAGACTATGTTGGCTTCAGATACTGCAGTCATAAGGAATCTTTCCAGCAGCTTTGAGATGACGCAGCTTACTGTTGTGAAATATGACACTGTTTTGGTAATATGAAAGAAAATTGAATAAAGCAGGACAGAGGAAAATGCCTGCAGCCCTATATGGTTGATGCTATCAATTATATCCTCTGACCTGGAAAGGTGGAGACTGCCCAGGAATGAATTATGGAAAGCTAATGATGAGTAACCTGAATCAACTTTTGCTGACTTTCATTCCTGTGAACCGACCTACCAGAAAGCAGAATTTTCTCCCAAAAATATGGCAGAAAATGCCAATATCAGTTACAACAGAAATGGAACCATATGGTTTTTTTAGTGAAGAGCAAAATGTTATGCAGGTGACTTATTTGTACCACAACAATCCAGACAAATTAAAAAAATTTAATTTTAAAATGCCAAGAAAAACGGTCAGTTTCACTTATCTGTCAGTCAACCCCTTGACGCTGCCCATTTATCATTGAAGTCAAAAAGAGTAGTAAGATTATTTTTGAGATAAGAGTGTTTGATTAGGCTTTGATTGAAACGTCAATTATCTCCATATTGCCATCTCTGACATATTTAACTTTATCCAAAACTGCATTATAGTTTGTCACGTCAAGCAGAGGACAGACGTTTGGCCAGATATCTCAGCAACCAGACGTCGTACAGCAGAAATACACCTACCTATGTATAGCTTAGCTCATTTGTAATGTGAATATCACATTTTCACAATGTTTTGGTGCCGCTTTTGTCTGATATTTGACAATTTAAGGAAATGGCAGTCAAATTTTGCAAAATGTTGACATTTGTGATGCTGCCAATCTGACACACAATGGTTGGTGACGTCATAAAAGTGAACTGCAGTGCCACCCAAGACTTAGTTCTTGTCAAATTAATATTCCCAGAACTTCCTATGTCATTGTGTTGATTTTTATGGACTGTACAAACAATGCTAAATTTCTGTCCCAATGCTTGACGTGACAAACTGTTATATCATATTGGAAGGAAAAAAAGAGTTCTCAGGGCCCTGGCATTTGGTCCCCACTTCAATGCTGCTTCACCTTGATTGTAAGTAAATTTACACAACTATGAAGTCTGCAAAATTGAAATGAAAATTATAGGCAACTTTCTATGAAGTTCCTGATTAATTGTGTGTATTACAGAGTAAACATTAAAACAGCAAGCAGGAAAACCTCTTAGCATAGTAATTAATAAGAGTCAGATTTTGTCAGAAGCATACGTTATAGCTTATTTATCTACAGTTGCTTTTGAAAGCGCATATTAGTACGCACCAGGTCATTTCTGCTATGGACTGGATATGTTAATATTCGCGTAGCGACGGGCGGCAAAGCCACCCGTCGCGTCAGCGAACTTAGCTTAACAACAGGTCCTGGTAAATTTTGAGTCTGTCAGTGGAGTGAGAATGAAGGACTGCCTGTACCTGCCATGGAGTTGGTCCCTGATTAAACAGTTAGTTTCGGTAAAAGTAAACATCCCTTAATTTCTCTTGCAATACTGCAGTAGTGTCTGAACAATTCCATTTGGTTCTTAACTATACTATTCTGTTTTGAAAATTTCATTTTTATGCTCATTTATGTCGTCTGCATGAAAAAAGCTTATTTTGCTAACAGGTGTCGCCACCGGTGTAGCATCATGCCTGCAGTGCCACACCCAGGGAAAATGACTGAACTATCAGCAGCCTGCTTGTGAGCAGTGATGTGTGAAGTTTATTTGAGGTGTGAAGTTTAAAAGCTGATTGCTAATATGTAAATGACACTGCCATGAAATTCGCGCAGCACTTTAAAAAGTTTTTGTAGGACTTATAGTTTTACCATAACTTTCATGTTCATTTCATATTCAATGTATGAAAGGAGTTATGTAACTGTTACAGAAAATTAGAAAGACAGATACATGGAAAGACAGAGAAAAAGTGTTGAATAGCAAGATAAACTAGACAAAAAATATAAATAGATAAATATACCAATAAATAGAGAGATAAATAGATAGACAGATAGACAGATAGATATAGTGACTGACAGATATATAGATAAATTGATAGATAGATATAAATATTAGATAAATGGTGAAAAGGCAGACAGCACTGAAAACTGCCAAAGTCAAGTCTATGTTAGATTGTTGATATTACATAATAGTATAAATATATAATAATACAAAAACAATAACATTGCATGTAGATTGTCTATTCACTGTTACATAATCATCAGTTTATAAGATTATGTAACTTTAATTTTGTCATGTTTTCTTGTTGTCTGATTGAAATTAAATGAATTACTTGTTAATAATTTGATTTAGCTTGTCAAATTGATGCTAATAATGAACTATTTCATAAAATTTATTGGTACAGGATATATTACTAGAGAAAATTGAATTTTAAGACACTTTTGAAGATGAATATGTTATGTTTTGTTAAATACGAAACTAAATCATTGATAAGAAGCTGGACCCACTTGACCTAATTCCAAACTGTGGACTGTTGATGTTGAGACCATCACTGCACAGATTTTTGAGTCTTCTCTTGCACTCAATTCGCTTCGCTCAACGGCCTTCGGCCGTTTCGCTGCGCGAATATTACTGTACTTCAATAGCATCAATTAATTTAGGCCCAACTGATTGTGTTCTTGTTTATCATTATCATACCTCGACCATGAAAGCAGAGCTGTCATTGGCTGAGAGCTGGTCACATGTCAGTCATTATTTTAGTATATTGACCAGGACTATTGCCCTCCAAAATTTGTTTTCCGAAAAAAAAAAAATTTTCAGAATTTTTTTTTTTTTTCCGAATTTTTTTGTTTCCGAAAAAATTTTTTTCCCCGAAAATTTTTTTTTTCAGAAATTTTTTTTTTTCCGAATTTTTTTTGTCCGAATTTTTTTTTTCCAATTTTTTTTTTCTGAATTTTTTTTTTTCCAAAATTTGTTTTTTCTAAACTTTTATGCGTCTGCTTATCTACTCTCCTGTGTGAAAGCAAAACTATTTCCCTCGGCCTTTGGCCTCGTGAAATAGTTTTCACTTACACACCCTCGAGGGAAATAGATTTGACTAATGCCCTCGAAATCAGTCAATATTTGTATACTATAATACGGTTTCAAAATAAGAACAGTTGATTTGAGCTCCGCGAATCTATGGCATTGCCATCTACATATTAATAAATCTTGTAATGATTTTTTTTGCAAAGGAGTTAATTTGTGTGCTACGGCTGGCAACTGCGACCACTCATCTTGTTGACTTCTCTTGCTGGCTAGACAAGTAACAAAATTTAATGTGTATGTGATTTGAGACCAATTCCAAAGCTCATACTGTATTTCTTGACAGATGTCATCAAAAAGATTTTAAAAGTTGTAATTAGAAACATCTCATATATATTCAAACAAATTTCCTTTCCAATTTAATTAAATTTGTGAGATTTTAACGTTTCATTTTCCATGAAAATGACACCAGGGGTGTAAATTAAATCCAAGGTGTAATATTACTGTAGGGGAAAAGATCAAAGATTTCTGATGAAAAGAGATATTCAATGAGAAAATCTGAACATTATTTTTTGCTGGCTCTTATTGAAATGGATGATTTGAAAATTGCAAAGTGCATTTGAATAAATTGTATGTACTATTTTATTAATTTCTCTTGAATATCTGAATCTCTGAAGTGGCTCAAATTTCAAACGTTTCAAATAATTTTACATCCCTAATCCTGTACCTCCCAATGCCGAATGCTCATCTGTCTGCTCCTTGTATTTCTCTTTCTGCTTTCCTTTCTCATGTTCCTCATTCCACAATTATACTCCTCCGCAAACTCCTCTGTCTGGTTCTACTCCTATTCCTGATCAAAAGTTTTCTGATCATTTGTAAAAGGTTTTCTTCCAAAGATGTATAGCTCTTTGTGGTTTCCTGCTGTTAAAATAGTGTCATTTTGGAGCACAGTTCTGTAAACTAGCTCTTTCGTGAGTGCTGTCTTGTCTGATTTCAATTTAATTTGAGATTTGAGACAAGAGATTTCTCTTCAGTTGTCAGTTGTTAGAAAATCTCAAAAGATTGCTTTGGCTATTGTGGGATCAAATAGGGCCTATGCTTAGTTTTACACAGAATTCTTCAAACATGTCGGTTCACAGTTGCACAATTCGCGTCAAGATTCAAATTGTCTTGAAATTTAAAATATTTTCTGGATGTTGTCACATGTCAAAGTTGTGTACAATTGAATCTATAAACTTTACATTCAACCATGTGTGGCATTTTAATCTTCTTTAGTTCTTATCAAAGATCATATTGACCCGGCAACTCTGAATTTCCTAGATTATAGGTTGCAAAGGGGCAAGAGCTGGGCCCCAAACCTTCAGAGGAATTTATCAAAAATTGAAAAAATGGAATGTAAAAGATAGGGCCTGTAATGACATCATTGATGATGTCCTTCAACAACAGATTGTGATTGCCGGCACTTCCTCGGCTGCAAGTGAGAATCGTTGGGGCAACTGATAGCATTACAATCACATACATCTTCTTCTGGTAATATTTTGAAGATGACTTAATTGCTGTGCTTTGTTTTAAGTTTGGAATATTTTGAAGTCATGCACATGTACATTGTATACTCTAATAGACATTTTCCATTTGATACGGGCATTTGCTAAGTCGTTATTCATAAAGGCAGATTTGTTTCACTTAGGAACTTTCGTTGTGTGTGCTATGTACTCAGATGGGTCCATAAAAGTGACATTCTCTTGTCCAAATATGCTTTGAGTCAGAGATTGATCTGAAAAGTGTGACACTTCTAGTGGGAAACCAGCGAAATTTTGTGTACTGCCAAATAAAACATGACCTCAATAAGCAGAGTTGGGATAATTTGAGAAGAATAATTAATAAGGAGGAGGAGAAGAAGGGTTAACAAAAGGAGGAGGAGGAGGAAAGGGTGATTGATGGAGGAAGTATAACAGGACCACCAAGCTGAATATGAATAAGAGAAAATTGATGGTCATCTAAAAAGGGGCCTGGAGCGAAAGAGTCCTGAGTTGAAAGGTAAGCACAAGCAAATGAAATAATGAAGAAGACGGAGAAATGAAATAAGAAATAAAATAATTTAAAGGAAAGAGGAGAAGAAAGAGGAAGAAAGGTGAAGAAGAAAGAGGAGAAGATAGAGAAGGAGAAAGAGGGGAAGAAAGAGGGAAGAAAGAGGGAAGAAAGAGGGAAGAAAGAGGGAAGAAAGAGGGGAAGAAAGAGGGGAAGAAAGAGGGGAAGAAAGAGGGGAAGAAAGAAAGGAAGAAAGAGGGGAAGAAAGAGGGGAAGAGAGAGGGGAAGAAAGAGGGGAAGAAAGAGGGGAAGAAAGAGGGGAAGAAAGAGGGGAAGAAAGAGGGGAAGAAAGAGGGGAAGAAAGAGGGGAAGAACAAGGGGAAGAAAGAGGGGAAGAAAGAGGGGAAGAAAGAGGGAAAGAAAGAGGGGAAGAAAGAGGGGAAGAAAGAGGGGAAGAATAATGTGCACCAGAAGGAGGAATGTATGGTGTTTCACTATAATTCTCTTTCCCACTGAAGCTTAAGTGAAATTCAACCTTTTGGTACATGAGACATCAGAAATTTGATAAATGAATAATACATATAGAAGCTTACTTTTCAATTTTCAAACATCCATATTGATGGGAGCATTTCATCTTAAACCAGCACAAAAAGCATCGTAAAATCTTCTGACCAAATATCTCTTTTTATGCTTAATCCTTTGATGATTTCTTGCCCCACGGTAATATCATACTTTCTATTCATTTCACGTTCCACATGTCATTGAAACAGAAACTTAATAATTTCCCACAAATTAAATCAGAACTTGCACTGTGCACTAACGAGGGGGGTACCCTCGCCATCAGGGCAGCCATTACAACACTCGATTCAAAGTAATTTTCTCTCATCCTGAGATTACTTCGTCAAATCCATAACCTATATTTATCAAACATGCAGTTTTAATGTAAAACTAACCATTGGGCAAGCAATCCACGCGTGATAGATCACAGAATAATCAGATTTTGCATTTGAAATACATCGTAAGGGCGAGGGTAACCACTAAAGCCTATCGAGGGTACCACCATTTCCAATAATTGTCATGGTGAGGGTACCACCTGAAATGACTGGTCTATAAATATTTCTTTCCTTGCTATGAAGCCATTGTTTAGGTGTGACATAAACATCAATAATGATATATAAAATATAGATAGATTGAGAGATAGATAGAAAGATAGATAGATAGATAGATAGATAGATAGATAGATAGATAGATAGATAGATAGATAGACAGAGAGATAGAGCGATAGAGAGATAGAGAGATAGAGAGATAGAGAGATAGAGAGATAGATAGAGAAATGGATAGATAGATAGATAGATAGATAGATAGATAGATAGATAGAGATAAGTAGATAGATAGAGAGATAGATGGATAGATGGATAGATGGATAGATGGATAGATGATAACTTAATCTAACTGTTTAATTTTCATTGAGTTTATCAGTCATGTTTCTCTCAATTTACTTTCATTAATAATATTGAGGTAGATCACATTTAGCATTTACAATGTAGGCCTACTGTACCACGCATCAGCTCATCTATGTTTTTTAGGCCAACACATGACCCGTTATAATTCAATTCTTCACTATCTCGGATGGGCAATAAGCTAATTGTCGCTCACCAAACTTCCAAAAAGTTTGGTTGAAAGGTTGCAAGTGATTCAAAAGCTATTACGGATTGTTGGTTCATGACCTGGCTGAATCAAATGTCAGTTTATTTCAAGTCTTGGGGTAAAACCTGTGCAACTCTGTATCTTGGACAAACAATTTAGATGATATATTATTAATCACTTGCCAGCCTTCAATTGACTCCCATGAAAGTTATATCAAAATTTTGAAAACGTTTGGTGGGCGAAGCTTAAACGAGAATGGCAGTAATTGATTGATTGAATAAACTTTATTGAGCTCATTAGTCATAACATGTCAGTAGGGTACTTCGCAGTTGTATGATGCATTGAGCTGGGAAACTATACATGTAGAATGTGGCTTTTTGCACCATGCATGCACTAATTGATGATCCATAACCATAAAACATGAAGAATCCCACATGAAAGGCTTATAACAAGCTTGTTATTGTCACCTCATAAAAAACGTGCAAATAGTCCAAAGTACAGGAAGAAGCCAAAATTAATTTTAGAAAGTTTCTCTGAGGATGGTATTACTTGGGGGAAGGGCACTTTGAGTAACGTTCTTGGATTTGAAAATTGTAGCATAACTCTCCTCGTGTCCTCCATCTAAGCAAACATATATTCAGAAGTATAAACTGTGACACTAAATTGGTGATTATGCTTCATGCTTATTAAGGATTATAAGAAAAAGTTTAATGAATGTGCCAGTCAGATTTTAGAGATGGGAGGTTTAATAATGGTTTTAGGAATGGTGAACTTCTTACTTTTCAAAGCTGAAAGCTTTATGTAGGCCTGGCTGCGTATATATTCATCTAACAAACTTGTTTTATACAAATTGATGTAGTTTTAAAAAGCGGCAAAATGAGCCTTCCACAGTGGGGCAATACAGTATAGTGGGCCGTTTTTACCTTACCTGAGAGTGAGAAGTAGTCAATTAATTTGAACATTTTCCTATATTGATAGGGCATGCGATTATATTCTTGATTGGAATCCCTGATTGCTAACTTCTGAATTGCGATCATGTGTCAGCACAAGCTGTGATCCTCCACAACAAAGAGCAAATTAATTAGCTGATTCGTTGACTTAAATGTCTTACTCCGTACCCATTTGTTTTTATTTGTAGATATGTATACCAAAATGTGTTAAATCCACATAATAATGACATTGTACTAACTTCCACAGTTGGGTAGAATGGGTAAGCCTATATATGTGTAACTTTTTTCTCATTAGGGGTTAATTAATATTAAGATTCTCCATTATTGACAGGGTATTGCAATTCTGTTCTAAATTGGAGTTCCTGATTGGTATCATTACTTCAGAAGTGCAATCATGTGTCAGTACATGATGTTATCTATTGATAAACTGATTCATTGCTTCTTCTCAAGGCTGTGTGCTCAGATTGCTCTGATTACTCAACCAATATCTTGCATTACCCTCGCCAATCCCTTTTTGGTGGGTACCCTCGCCAAACCGGAAGTGACCCTCGCCCAAATCTTGCAGTACCCTCACCACTTCCGGCGCTGGTACCCTCGCCAAATGCGCTGGTACCCTCGCCAAATGTGCTGGTACCCTCGCCAAAATGTGTTGGTACCCTCGCCAAAATGCTGGTACCCTCGCCCCACTATTTTTCGTTTTTTGTGGTACCCTCACCTCGACTGATTTCTTATTTCATAAATGGCTCACTTCATCTTGCTTGTTTGAGTCTGGCACTTGGCAATTATTCATTCCACAACCCATATAAACTATCTTCACAATTTGAAGACTTCACTCCCCCTACATTTTTTGCAATTTCATTTTGAAATCACGAATCAGGAGTTGTAATGGCTACCCTGATGGCGAGGGTACCCCCCTCGTTAGTTCACAGTGACTTGGGTGCAAATTAATTTTCGAAATGTGAACATTTTTTGAGAAAATCATGCGCCCGTTTCCATAACGTATCAATGTTATGATTTTAAGACTTGACTTGAGAATTTGTTCACTTATTCAGTCCTGAATCAAAGTTGGCGAAACAGTAAGATTGAGGCAAAAAGGCTGAAAAAGTTCGGCAGATTATTAGGCAGGTCGAATTGGGTATCAAACTGGCTTCTAGGGCACTAGAACAGTTACCTTTCAGGTCCGCGCTGCTGCCTATCACGTCCACGCAGGGCAGAAGTGGGCTGCTTCAGAAATCCATGCGAGTGATGATGTGAAATAGAGCACCCCCAGTAAAATGTTGTAGCCTGCTCGCTCATGCTGGCATCTAAAGCAGGCTACTGTAGCCTGGGGGGGGGGGGGGCTGCAATCTGCATGAAGCTATTTATCAAATCTCTCAGAAGCCAAAAATGCAATATAGCCTAGGTGTACATCAAGACAGTGTCATGACAATACGGCGCATCAATGTATTATTAGAGGTTGCTGTTAACATGTACATATTCATTTGAAACATGTATAAACCAATTACATTTACATGTTTGACATCCTGTACAATGTCATCAGAATTACCAATGGGACAGTGGGACATGGGATTTTATTAATGGCCCACAACAGGCAACACATGAATACTGATAATGATGTTTGTTGTTCAATGTTCACCAACCAAATGAAGCAAATTAGAAGGAAAGGCTTTTCACAATGTATACAAATTCTACAAACGTTTCTCTTTTTGGGTAAACTGTTGATTTTGACCTTTCAAATATTTCTGACATTTTAATTCTAACAGTGCTCAACAAGTCATACGCAAGCATTTACCAGCTTTAATCTGTTCTGTTGATGGGGGTCACTTGACAACGAATTTTCTTAAAGTGGCCTCCTGTCCTTGTCAACTATTTCATTAATTTTTCTATACTTTGTTTATGATACTGTGATATTACATACATATTAATGCATGGACAATAAAAGATATTCTGATTCTGGACATTAAGTCCAAAATTACTTGGTCTTGTGCTTTAACATCATATGATGTTCTATTTATTTTATTTTCCAAATTGTTAAATTTTAGTTAGTATTTCTTCAAATTTACAAAAATTGACAATTCATTTGTGAGCAATATAATTGGACCGGGATTTAAGCTGAAATTCAAGTCCATTGACTTGATGACGTATTTTTCCTGGTAATGTTGATGGAGTTATGAACATGGTTAATTGCTCTAGAAATTAGGCAGTGCGGATATAATTGACATTTCAATTAAAACTTAATTAAAAGCAATATTGCAACATCCCACTCGATTGACTTCAATTAATTAGAGACTCATTGGCATCATCTGGCATTTTACAATTGGGCATGTGGGATTAGTCGACTAATCATATTTGCCTTGTTATTTCAATATTTGCCTAAATTTTCAGAAATGTAAATAAATCATCTTAATTTCAGTTTAATCTGTCCAAATTATAGTTCAAATTTCTGAAGATTGGTTTGTCCAAATAGGTCTTTCCCTATCTGCAGTTCTAAAATCCTGATTATACAGATGGCATATATGACAGCTAGGAATAATTTTGATTTCTCTCAGAATGCTTACCAACCGTACTTGATGTTGGTTGAAATCTGATTAAAATTATCGTTGTAATGAACATACATTTTGTTAGTCAATGTTGTGTGTCATAATTTAAGTTTGGTCAATGTTCTTTTATCGTGTGGGCCAAAAGAGTATCATAAACTTTAAAATACACCAGGATCATCAGGTGAGCACTGCAGTGAAACCTGTACCAAACTAAAGTAATGAGTGACAATAGCTTTGCTGTCAGATGCTTAGAAAAGTTTTCGTCTACTCTTGAAAAGTTGTGAAACTTTCCTGTACAGATTTTTCTCTCTCTCTCTCTTAAAAAGCAAGCAGGCGTGATTTTTACGATATGGACCAATCTATGCAAGGAAGACAAACGGCATTGCTACTCTGCTGTGAATATATATATTCATACTCACTTTATGCAAGTACCACCTCAGAAATGTTAGTTACATAAGCTGTGATCTTGTATAAATTTATTCCACATCAACTTATTAATATGGCCTTACAGTATTTAAATTATATTGTGTATTATAATGTAGCTTGTCTTTTCCTACTGTTGATGACATTGTATTTTATTTACTGAAATAATTTGGAGACAGACATCTTGACCGACATTTTCTGATATATACAAGTGCAATGTATCTGGCTCTCATAAATCATTATGCAAAAAAAAATCAAACCATGCACAACTCAACAATTGGAGAAGTGATCATAAATTTACAGATTGAGTTGGGTCGCTCAAAGCAACATGATATTTTTCTGCAATATACATTACACTATAGAATTAATTGGGTTTTGTAAAGTTTCCCAAATTATTGAAATATCAACAATAAAGTTTCCAACTTGGCAAGTGTTTCGTCTTCTCTCTTATCATGTTTAGAAATGCGTCGACATGAGCTCACCACTCCACAACTTGCACACAAATGGCTTTGCTTGAATTCAATGCACTTTCTCATCTCTAATGAATACTACACAGAAGGCTCAGTAAGATTAGATGACAAACTTGGTAGAAATAACTCATACAAGTTTCTCCTTTATTCAATTTTGAGCCTCAATTAGGTTTTTTTACCAGTCATTATTTGTCCACTTGGTTACTGCCTACGTGGTGAAAATGGCTTTTTGGGATGAATGCCGTACAAAATTAATCTTTCATCATGAAGTGTATGAAAGAATGGATATTGTTCAAGTTGTCCAAACTTCTATTCCTATTCACAGGTTTCTTTATGCTTTCTCTATTTCATCTGAATTATGCTCTCCAGAAAACACAACCCTGTTATCTGCAGTGAAACTTCACATATTGTAGCTAAAGCAGACAATGGACTGTCAAAAGTGATATTAAATTCTCTCTGTCTATAAGCCAATTTCAACAATGAATATTCCATATAATGAGATCACACCAGGGAATGAATTGGTAGAAGAACTCATGAGGGACTCAAATCCAGCTCAAAAGTCTTTTGATCATCTATGGAAGTTTTTGTCAAGGACCCGAAGTTGTATTTTCGAATTGTTGTTACTTCAGAGCACGGAATCAAAGAATTGTGAATCACCTCCTATGTGAGACCTGAGTGTTTGATTGCAATTTCACAAGGAGTTTTTCGCAAAAGATTTTCTCTGAAGTTTCCAATTCCAAATAGAGTTCATGAGTTTCCTTGTTTTCAAATATCATTATGAATATAAAGTTACATCTTATTAATTCTTTTAACTTGTCGGATGGGTTGCGGCATAATTGGGTTGTCAAAATTATCATGGTGGTAGTACATGTATAAATTTGTCTCTTTGACAAAGTTTTAATTAATTCTGTGAGATATTTTCAAGTGTCAGTTTCCATGAAGATGATACCTTGAGCATGATTTGAATCCAAAGTGTAGTGTTATAGTGGGATAAGAGAACATCAAAGAATTTCATACGAAAAGAAATATTCTTCAGAAGATTTCTTTCTTTTTTGGTTGCTCAAGCAAAACTTTCTTGTCAAAAAGGGGATGATTTGATAATTGAAACTTCAGAATCTGAATACTTATACTACTGCGCTCCTTCTGATCATGCATGCCTGTTCTCTTGCTTTTCTCCTGATTTCTTCTCTTGTTCATACTCAAATGCTCCTCCGTCTGCCTGGGCTTCGTGTCGGAGTTGGCTAGTCAGTGAACCGACTCACACTCCCGACTCCTTTGCGCCCTGAAAAATGCTACAGACTGCCCACTCCTGTTTTCAGCCTACTTTCACTAAAGTTTCATGCAGTAAGCTAAGAAAAAATATATTCTAATTATTTTTTCATTGTATTTATGGTCTTGTTATTTAAAACCCATTTGAGAAGATATGACTGTATTTGGCCCTCAAAAATTCATATTGGTTCTTTTATCTTGTCGCTTCTGCTCATCCTCCTACTACGAGCTCTCATACACACTGTCATCTTCAAGATCTTGTCCTGCTCCTTCTTCTTATTCATTATCTTGCTCCTACATGTATTTATGCACATGGTTCTCTTCCTTTCCTTGATCCACCTCCAGCTCTTCTCACTCCTGCTTTCCCCCATTCAAAATGTGTCTACTCCTTCTTCTTTTCCTTTTCCCCTTCTCTTTCCTGCTCCTGCTTCTTCTGAATCCTTTCCTTATTCTTCTTCTTCTTCTTCTATTCTCTTCGTCTCACTCGTTATTCCTATATTTTTTTAATTAAAAGAAAAACAACAACAAACTTCCAAGTATATGAATATGATGTCATGGCTTATGTGGGATCACACTGCTGTTGTGTTTCTCAGGCAAAAGAAGTGTCATTGACTTTGGTATAAATCTGACTACAAACGACATTAGGACAAAAGGATATGTCACATACATTGTCATACAATGCATATTATGTTGACTTTATTGGAACATCAAGGCATAACAGACTCTACTGTACAATGCAGTACAAATGCATTACAAATTTGAAAAAAAAGACCATTATTTTGCCATTTTAAAAAAGAGCTGCTAATTGTTCCTTTCAGGTATGACAGATTACATACCATCTGATTCTTCTGATAATAACAGAACTTTTTGATATTTTTCTGACTTCATAACTGTGGATGAAACAATTTGTCTCAAGTGTTCATCTGAAATTGAAATCGGATAACACACATATCTTTCATGAAGGAGCTAATTTACAGTTCTTTGCTATGAGATAACATGATTTCAGTAAAAGGAATTTTTGACGAAACATGTCTACACTCAACAGATGATCTGAGAGCTTTGATCAACACTTGGGCAAATCTTCATTCCTATGCCAGTTCCTTTAAAAGCTATTTATTCCTTCATTGAGTGATCTATGTCATTGTTGTCAGACTGTGATTGAACAAACTTGATATCCTTTCTTTATAGCAAATTAACAGAAAGCGGTAAATGAAACACTTGAACAAACTTTAAGAAGCACATAAGGTGTTCATGCTGCGCCATTTTGAATGTATGCATAGGGTGGTGTATTCATGCCAATGCATTTTAAAACTTTGTAGAACAAGTACCCGCTTTGAAGAGTTTCTGAACACTTTCTGTTTCCTTGCAAAGACGTTTCGAATTTATAGTGATATAATGGAAAGTAAACCGCTTCAGACATTTTGTAAAATCTTTCTACCACTGCTACACGAAGACATATTTGGTAAAGTTACTTTTATGGATTTACAAATATAACGGAAAATTGAATAGAGATGATCTGAGTCCAAAATATGAAGTGGTTTTGATATAAAATGACACACATTTTAGTAAGAAAATAATGCAAACATGGCTGTAGGTACATTTTAAAATTTGACACATGGCATACTTTAGCCCAGATTTCTTCCCATTTACACCAATTAAAATAAAATTGTATGCAGATATTTTTATGTGACAGGCTGTTTTCCTCGAAATTGAGAACGTCGATTATCAGATAGACTGTTCACCTTTCAGATGGAGCCAACTCCTAATATAAAGCAGTTTCTATAGGAGTTTGCTCCCTGCTACCTCAGTCAGAAAATCTCATTCAGATCACTAACACATATCTCGGCCCTGGTCAGTGTTTGTCCACCTACATCAGATTCTGCCCACAATCCTGCATATATGTATAATATATGTCTTACCAACACCCTTGTATTTATAGTCACAGCCTGAATAACAAAACTGTTAGTGAGGTGTGAATTACCTTCAGAGTGGTCTTTCTCATCAACAGCCCAGGAATTGTCCATACAGTGTCTGTACCCTTTTTAGCAGAGAATGAAGTAGGCAGGTAAACCAGACTACTCAAGCGTCCTGGCCTTTTGTGCACTGGATCTTAAAATGCAGGGACCAGCTTAGTGACTTGTCAATGAAGTTTTCTTGAGGGAATCACTATTTTCCTTTGACGACAACAAGTTCAGACATTTTGAAATTAATTCAGGTTTCAAATTTCTTTTTACTTTTCAGAAATAACAAATATAATTGTGATGATAGATGCCAATGGTGCAATGGTGCTATTCATGCATTAATTTTTTGTAAATGTAGTTTTCGAGAGAGGCCCTACATGTTTTTTTGTTTGTTTTGGTATAATAATTATATTTTCTTAGAGACTGCAGATCTTGAAGCCATTATTAAAGCAACCTTGAGCCATACTCTGTGCTTGAGCCATGTGTTTTAAATCTATATGTCTATATACACCATTGTATGACATTGCTTTTCTTGACAAAACAACACATAAAGCAGCTTGGATGATATGATACACTGCTCCTGAAGTAGAAGGTGGAGAAATGCAATGGAGACTATGTTGGCTTCAGATACTGCAGTCATAAGGCATCTTTCCGGCAGCTTTGAGACGACGCAGGTTGCTGTTGTGAAATATGACACTGTTTTGGTAATATGAAAGAAAATTGAATAAAGCAGGACAGAGGAAAATGCCTGCAGCCAAATATGGGTGATACTATCAATAATATCCTCTGACCTGGAAAGGTGGAGACTGCCCAGGAATGAATTATGGCAGGCTAAAGATGACTTATTTGTACCATAACAATCCAGCCAAATTAAATTTGAATTAAATTGAATATTGAAATGCCTAGAAAAACTGTTTGTTTCTTTTATTACCCTTTGACGCTGCCCATTATCATTGAAGTCAAAAAGAGTGGTAGTTTTTTGTTTTTTTTAAAATAAGAGTGTTTGGTTGGGCTTCGATTGAAACGTCAAATATCTCCATATTTCCATCTCTGGCATAATTAACTTTATCCATAACTGCATGCATTGGTATCATATTGGGAAGAAAAAAATTATTCTCATGTCCCTTGCATACGGTCCCCACTTCAACGCTGTTTCATCTTGATTGTTAGTAAATTTATACATCTATGAAGTCAGCGAAATGGAAATGAAAATTATAGGCAACTTTCTATGAAGTTCCTGATTAATTGTGTGTATTACTGTGTAAACATTAAAACAGCAAGCAGGAAAACCTCTAAGCGTAGTAATTAATTAGAGTCAGATTTTGTCAGAAGCATACTTCATAGCTTATTTATCTACAGTTGCTTTTGAAAGCGCATATTAGTACGCACCAGGTCATATATGATTTCTGCTATGGACTGGATATGTTAATAATAAATCTTGTAATGATTTTTTTGCAAAGGAGTTAATTTGTGTGCTACGGCTGGCAACTGCGACCACTCATCTTGTTGACTTCTCTTGCTGGCTAGACAAGTAACAAAATTTAATGTGTGTGTGATTTGAGACCAATTCCAAAGCTCATATTGTATTTCTTGACAGATGTCACCAAAAAGTTGTAATTAGAAACAGCTCATATATATCCAAACAAACTTCCTTTCCAATTTAATTAAATTTGTGAGATTTTAAAGTTTCATTTTCCATGAAAATGACACCAGGGGCGTGAATCAAATCCAAGGTGTAATATTACTGTATGGGAAAACATCAAAGATTTCTGATGAAAAGAGATATTCAATGAGAAAATCTGAACATTATTTTTCACTGGCTCTTATTGAAATGGATGATTTGAAAATTGCAAAGTGCATCTGAATAAATTGTATGCAATACTTTATTAATTTCTCTTGAATATCTGAATTTCTAAAGTGGCTCAAATTTCAAACGTTTCAAATAATTTACATCCCTAATCCTGTTCCTCCCAATGACGAAAGCTCATCTGGCTGCTCCTTGTATTTCTCTTTCTGCTTTCCTTTCTCATGTTCCTCATTCCACAATTATACTCCTCCACGAACTCCTCTGTCTGGTTCTACTCCTACTCCTGATCCGAAGTTTCTTGATCATTTGTAAAAGGTTTTCTTCCAAAGATGTATCGCTCTTTGTGGTTTCCTGCTGTTAAAATTGTGTTATTTTGGAGCAGAGTTCTGTCAACTAGCTCTTTTGTGAGTGCTCTCTTGTCTGATTTCAATTTAATTTGAGATTTGAGACAAGAGATTTCTCTTCAATATCAATTTTTAGAAAATCTCAAAAGATTGCTTTGGCTATTGTGGGATCAAATAGGGCCTATGCTTAATTTTACACAGAATTCTTCAAACATGTCGGTTCTCGGTTGCAAAATTCGCGTCAAGATTCAAATTGTTTTGAAATTTAAAATATTTAATTGAAACTATAAAGTTTACATTCAATCATGTGTGGCATTTTAATCTTCTTTAGTTCTTATCAGAGACAATATTTGCCATACTTACCCAGAAGTTCTTAATTTCATAGATTATAGGTTGCAAAGGGGCAAGAGCTGGGCCCCAAACCTTCAGAGGAGTTTATCAAAAATTGAAAAAATGGAATGTAAAAGACAGGGCCTGTAATGACATCATTGATGATGTCCTTCAAAAACAGATTGTGATTGCTGGCCCTTCCTCGGCTGCAAGTGAGAATCGTTGGGTCAACTGATAACAAGTAACATCTTCATTCTTCCAGTTTTTTCGTGATATTACTGGCATTACAATCACATACATTTTCTTCTGGTAATATTTTGAAGATGACTTAATTGCTGTGCTTTGTTTTAAGTTCGGAATTTTTTGAAGTCATGCACATGTACATTGTATACTCTAATAGACATTTTCCATTTGATACGGGCATTTGCTAAGTCGTTATTCACTAAGGCAGATTTGTTTCACTTAGGAACTTTCGTTGTGTGTGCTATGTCCTCAGATGGGTCCATAAAAGTGACATTCTCTTGTCCAAATGCTTTGAGTCAGAGATTTATCTGAATAGTGTGACACTTCTAGTGGGAAACCAGCGGAATTTTGTGTACTGCCAAATAAAACATGACCTCAATAAGCAGAGTTGGGATCATTTGAGAAGAATAATTAATAAGAAGGAGGAGAAGAAGGGGTAACAAATGAAGGAGGAGGAGGAGGAAAGGGTGATTGATGGAGGAAGTATATAACAGGACAACCAAGCTGAATATGAATAAGAGAAAATTGATGATCATCATAAAGGATCCTGGAGCAAAGGAGTCCTGAGTTGAAAGGTGAGCACAAACAAATGAAATAATGAAGAAGAAGGAGAAGTGAAATAAGAAATAAAAGAATCTAAAGGAAAGAGGAGAAGAAAGAGGAGAAAAGGTGAAGAAGAAAGAGGAAAAGATAGAGAAGGAGAAAGAGGGGAAGAAAGAGGGAAGAAAGAGGAGAAGAAAGGGTGGAAGAAAGAGGGGAAAAGAGAGGGAAAAAGAGAGGGAAAACGAGAGGGAAAAAGAGAGGGGAAGAAAGAGGAGAAGAATAATGTGCACCAGAAGGAGGAATCTATGGTGTTTTACTATAATTCTCTTTCCCACTGAAGCTAAAGTGAAATTCAACCTTTTGGTACATGAGACATCAGAAATTTGATAAATGAATAATACATATAGATGCTCACTTTTCAATTTTCAAATATCCATATTGATAGGAGCATTTCATCTTAAACCAGCACAAAAAGCAGCGTAAAATCTTCTGACCAAATATCTCTTTTTATGCTTAATCCTTTGATGTTGTCTTGCCCCAGGTTAATATCATACTTTCGATTAATTTCACATTCAACATATCATTGAAACAGAAACTTCTAAATAATTTCACACAAATTAAATCAGAAGTTGGGTGCAAATTAATTTTTGCAATATGAACAGCAAATTGCCCGCTCTGTGCGCCTGTGGGTATTTATGCAGTTGGTAGGCTGCTAATTAGATCAGGACGAGGACATGGCAGTGGGGTGAAGGATGATTGAAACAGCAGTCCAAGATTGGCCAAGGTAACTCGGCAAGAGCTGGATTTGAACCCTGGACCCGGCAAATAGCAGCCTTGCACACCACCACTAGACCAGCTATCCCCAATTATTGAGCTTTAAATTATGGATGGAGGGGGGGGGGGCTGCAATCTGCATGAAGCTATTTATCAAATCTCTCAGAAGCCAAAAATGCAATATAGCCTAGGAATACATCAAGGCAGTGCCATGACAATACAACACTCAATATATTATTAGAGGTTGCTGTTAACATGTACATATTCATTTGAGTCATGTATAAACCTATTACATTCACATGTTTGACATCCTGTACAATGTCATCAGAATTACCAATGGGACAGTGGGACATGGGATTTTATTAATGGCCCACAACAATTTTAGATGGTGTGCCACTTTTGATATGCATTTAAAAATAAACTGTTGATTTTGACCTTGCAAATATTTCAGACATTTTAATTCTAACTGTGCGCAACAAGTCATACGCAAGCATAACGTGGGTCCCTTGAAAACAAAAACTAATTTTCTTAAAGTGGCCTCCTGTCCTTGTTAACTATTTCATTAATGTTCTATACTTCTTTTATCATACTGTGATATTACACACATATTATTGCAAGGAAAATAAAAGATAATTCTGATTCTGATTCTGGACATTAAGTTCAAAATTAGTCGTGCTTCAATATCACATAATGTCCTATTTTTTTTTATTTAAAAATTTTTTTAAAATGAGTTAGTATTTCTTCAAATTTGCAAAAAATTGACGATTAATTTGCAACAAATTGACAATTAATTTGCGAGCAATATATTTGGAACGGGATTTAAGCTGAAATTCAAGTCCATTGACTTGATGATATATTTTTCCTGGTAATGTTGATGGAGTTATGAACATGGTTAATTGCTCTAGAAATTAGGCAGTGCGGATATAATTGACATTTCAATCAAAACTTAATTAAAAGCAATATTGCAACATCCCACTTGATTGACTTCAATTAATTAGAGACTCATTGGCATCATCTGGCATTTTACAATTGGGCATGTGGGATCAGTAGACTAATTATGTTTGCCTTGTGGGGTGAAGGATGATTGAAACAGCAGTCCAAGATTGGCCAAGGTAACTCGGCAAGAGCTGGATTTGAACCCTGGACCCGGCAAATAGCAGCCTTGCACACCACCACTAGACCAGCTATCCCCAATTATTGAGCTTTAAATTAGATGGAGGGGGGGGGGGGGGCTGCAATCTGCATGAAGCTATTTATCAAAGCTCTCAGAAGCCAAAAATGCAATATAGCCTAGGAATACATCAAGGCAGTGCCATGACAATACAACACTCAATATATTATTAGAGGTTGCTGTTAACATGTACATATTCATTTGAGTCATGTATAAACCTATTACATTCACATGTTTGACATCCTGTACAATGTCATCAGAATTACCAATGGGACAGTGGGACATGGGATTTTATTAATGACCCTCAACAGGCAACACATGAATACTGAAAATGATGTTTGTAGTTCAATGTTCACCAACCAAATTAAGCAAATTAGAAGTAAATGCATTTCGCAATGTATACTAGGCAATTTGATTTAGTGGGGAACATTTGTCATCAACAGACAAGTGATTGTGCATTTAGATATAGAAGCATCAAACTTGATATTTTAGATGGTGTGCCAATTTTGATATGACCTGGTCCACCCAAAGCAGCCAAGTTCAACAATGGCAGCAAATTCTGCAAATATTTGTATTTTTTAGTAAACTGTTGATTTTGACCTTGCAAATATTTCAGACATTTTAATTCTAACAGTGCTCAACAAGTCATGCGCAAGCATTACCTGATTGAATTTGTTCTGACGACAGGGGTGACTTGACAACGAAAAATAATTGTCTTAAAGTGGCCTCCTGTCCTTGTTAACTACTTCTTTAATTTTCAATACTTCTTTTATCATACTGTGATATTACACATATATTATTGTAAGGAAAATATAAGATAATTCTGATTCTGATTCTGGACATTAAGTTCAAAATTACTCTGTCTCGTGCTTCAACATCACATAATTTCCCATTTATTTTATTTAAAAAATTTTAAAAATGAGTTAGTATTTCTTCACATTTGCAACAAATTGACGATTAATTTTTCGAGCAATATATTTGGAATGGGATTTAAGCTGAAATTCAAGTCCATTGACTTGATGATATATTTTTCCTGGTAATGTTGATGGAGTTATGAACATGGTTAATTGCTCTAGAAATTAGGCAGTGCGGATATAATTGACATTTTAATCAAAACTTAATTAAAAGCAATATTGCAACATCCCACTTGACTTCAATTAATTAGAGACTCATTGGCATCATCTGGCATTTTACAATTGGGCATGTGGGATCAGTAGACTAATTATGTTTGCCTTGTGGTATTGCAGTATTAGCCTAGATTTTCAGAAATGTCAATAAATCATCTTATTGCATAATAATGTTTTTCCAGTTTAATCTGTCCAAATTTCTGAAGATTGGTTTGTCCAAATAGGTCTTTCCCTTCTGTAGTTCTAAAATAATAATTATACAGATGGCATATATGACAGCTAGAAATAATTTTAGAATTCTCTGGAAATGCGTACTCTTGAAGCTTGATGTAGGTAGTAATCAAATTCAAATTATCGTTGTAATGAACATAAATTTTGTTTGTCCATGTTATGTGTCATAATTTAAGTTTGGTCAATGTTCTTTTATCCTGTGAGCCAATAGAGTATCATAAACTTTAAAATACAGCAGGATCATCAGGTGAGCACTGCAGTGGAACCTGTACCCCACTGGAGGATTGAGAGGCAATGGCTTTGCTGTCAGATGCTTAGAAAAGTTTTCGACTACTCTTGAAAAGTTGCAAAACTTTCCTGTACGGATTTTTGTCTCTCTCTCTCTTAAAAGGCGGGCAGGCGTGATTTTTACGATATGGACCAATTGATGCAAGAAAGACAAATGGCGTTGTTACCCTTGCTGTGAATATATATTTTCATCCACACTTTAACAAATACCACTCAAAAATATTAGTTGCAATAAGCTATGTTCCTGCATACATTTATTCCACATCGACTTGTCTATATGGCCTTACAATATGAATTACATTATCGTAATTGTATACTATAGTGTACCTTGTCTTTTCCTATTGCTGACGACATTATATATTATTTACTGAAATAATTGCGACACAGACATCTTGACGGACATTTTCTGATGTATAAGAAAGTGTGATTTATGTATCTGGCTCTAATAAATCTTTATGCCAAAAAAAATAAAACCATGCACCACTTAACAAGTTGAGATGTTTCGAACAACCATTTGCAAATGGATTTGTTCATTCAATGCAATGGGGTATTTTTCTCCAATATACATTATACTATTATCAAATTGATTGATTTGTGTAAAGTTTCCCAATTTTATTGAAATACCAAGTATAAAAGTGGAAAACTAACTTGGTAAAAGTTCCTTCTTTTTCAAAATCCATGATATCCAACGAAAAGTTTCTCATAACTTAGTAGGGTAACAATTCCGAAAATCTCGATTTTCGGAATTGTTTTCCTACTAAGTTTCTTCTATTTTCTAATCATGTTTAAAAATGCATCGACATGAGCTAACCACTCGACAACTTGCACACAAATGGCTTTGCTTGAATTCAATACACTTTCTCATCTCTGATGAATACTACATTGCAGGCTCAGGAAGATCAGAGGAAAAACTTGGTAGAAATAACTCATACAAGTTTCTCCTTTATTCAATTTTCGATCATCAATAATATTATTAGGTTATTTTATTAGTTATTATTTGTCCACTTGGTTACTGCCTATGTGGTGAAAATGGCTTTTTGGGATGAATTACAAAATTAATCCTTCTGCTCCAAAGTTTCTATCATGATGTGTATGAAAGAATGGATGTTTTTCAATTAGTCCAAAACTTCTAATTCTATTCATATGTTTCTTTGTGCTTTTCTCAATTTTATCTGAATTGTGCTCTCCCGAAAACACAACCCTGTTATTTGCAGAGAAACTTTACATATTGTAGCTAAAGCAGACAATGGACTGTCAACAGCGACTTGAAATTCTCTCTGTCAATAACCCAATTTCAACAATGAATATTCCATATAATGAGATCACACCATGGAATGAATTGGTAGAAGAACTCACGGGGGACTCAAATCCAGCTCAGAAGTCTTTTAATCATCTATGGAAGTTTTTGTCAAGGACCCGAAGGTGTATTTTCGAAATGTTTTTACTTCAGAGCACGGAATTAAAGAATTGTGAATCACTTCCTATGTGAGACCTGAGTGTTTGATTGCAATTTCACAAGATTTGATGCAAAAGAATTTCTCCACAGTTGCCATTTCCAAGTAGAGTTCAAGTTTTCCTGTTTTCAAAGAACATTATGAAAGGAGTTTCATATACCAAGTTATGTCTCAATACTTTTAAACATGAAACGTGTAAATATCTTCTCTAATTTTATTTGCTATTATATGAACTGTTGTTTTTAAGTTTGTCCTAATTTTAAATAATTGATTTCTTGCTAATGGCAGTTTTAGACCACTGAGTCATGGAAACTCAGTTTAGAAGATAATGAGGAGTCTCGTAGGAGTACTCTGACACTGGTGTCTTGTGCATCAAGTACATCATTACATGTACGAAGTCACTTCTTTGATCTTATTCCATGAAGTAGTATGTGATATAGCAAGTCTTTGTACTGAGATACTTTGAAGTTAGCATTTGCTCCCAGCAAAATGTCCTCCCACAATGAGTAAAGATGTTAAGTTATGTCATTATGACAGGATGTAGTTTGCTTTTCCTTTTCATGTACGAGACACTACGACTAAATGCAGGACTGAAAAAAAAAAACCAAAAAAAAGACAAAAAAACAATGACTTTTGCAAAACAAGTTTAAAAAAATTCTTAGATCTATAGATTTATTTATAGGCGTATTGGACAGGGGGGCAGGGGGCGATCGCCCCACAAAAAGTTTGGAAAACAGTGGAAATTCGGGCAAGCGTGCTAAATTTTGGGCCGATGATCGAACTAACATTATTGAAAATCAATGGTTCCAAACTTCCCAAGGTATTTTAAAAATAAATTGCCATGGAACTTGGATTGTGAAATTCGGGCAAACACCGCCCGCCCTCCCAAAAAATCTGCTTGCCATACACCTATGGATTTATGTTTGTGACATGATTGCACTTTGTTAATACCAACTGTGTTCTGGTATATTATTGATAGCATTTATGTGACAGGCAGCCCATAAGTTGAACTTCTTAAATATTGTAAACACAATTTGTATTTTGACTCATCTAACCAAGTGTTTCTTTTGCATTTCAGGTAAGCTTGCATAAAAATATGAATGATGAAACAGATCTGTACTCGGCAGTAATGTACGTTTTAGGGTAAGTGACTACCTTTTTGAAATCAGAAATAAAGCTGCGATTAGATCAATACTGACCCATTAACAATGAAATGTTTGCTCTATCAATATGCTCACGCATTCATGTGAAGAATTCTACAAAAATGAATTTTTGATATTTAGCAAAGTAAACATATGAAAAAAGTGACCTACTCCTTATATTCCATAATATAAGAATTGAGTGGGAATAGAAAATGATTCAAATGCATTAGGCCAATCAGATCATAAGAAGTTTTGATTTTGCAGTTTAAAAGGGCAGACGTATGATTATGTGACTGTTCCATTTGAATTTTAACATCATATCTATAAAAGTCAATGTCACACATTTGAGTGGATATTTCTTCTTCATTTCCAGCAATTTTTGATGAAATTTCCTCTGGAGCTGGACACAATTAATTTAAATATAATTATTATAATATGAAGCTATATCCCTGTACTTTCCATGTTATACTTTATGACTCATATCATTGCCATCCAATGCATAAGGTGATATCCAGCAAAAGGAGGTGCATAAGGCATACAGACTCCACCAGTGAAATAAAATGCCCTCCATTGACAACTTGAAAGCTTGATGACTCACTTCAATGTAAAAGATAGGACATGTAATTTCATCAACGGCTCATAACTGATGCTTATAGTTTAATCACTAATGCTTCTCTAGCTGCAAATGGGAATTTTTCTGGGCAAGTGATCATGTACTATATCTTCTGGTTAAATAAAGATGGCTCCTAGTTCCTATTGAGAATACTTCTACCATGAAAGATACATTCTTCTACTACGTATGCAGACAATAAAAAGTTTTTTGAGAAAGAAGCATATATCTGATATATGTGCTTAGTTTGAAGTTTGGAATGCTTTGAAGTGCATTTTACTTTGCAAATCCAAATGATCATTTGTCTTTGTACATAGCTCCTCCTTACAAAGGCAAAGAAACTTTTCGTAATGTGCGCTATACTCAGATGGGCCCATAAATGTGACAGGTACTACAGTCTAAATGTGCTTTCAGTCAGAGATTTATCTGAATAGTGTGGCACTTCTAGTGGGAAAACAGCAGAACTTTGTGTAATGCCAAATAAAGTGTGACCTCAGACAACAAAGCCAGGATCATTTGTTTGGGAGAAGAAGAATAAAGGAGGGGCGGTGGACCAGGACCCAATGGAATTGAAACAACAGCAGGAGGAGTAGTAGGAGGGGAAGGAGGTGGAGGGGGAAGAGGAGGAGGAGGAGGAGGAGGAAGAGGAAGAGGAGGAGGAGGAGGAGGAGGAGGAGGAGGAGGAGGAGGAGGAGGAGGAGGAGGAGGAGGAAATAAACAAGACTATGAGAAGTTGATCAGGAAAAGAAAAAGGAAGTAGTTTCAAACTTAAATGGAAGCAAAAAGAACACCTGGCATGGGGATAGAATAAAGAGGAAGAGTGTGAGGACAAGCAAGTGGAAGGAAAGAAAAAAGTTGGGACATATAAGTATTGGAGCAGGATGATGATTATCAGGAAAGGTGGATGAGATCAAAAGGAGGAACATGAACAAAACATCCAATTTGAAGAGGAGGAAGATAGAAGGAAGGAGAACATTCACATGACCTTGACTGTATTTCCCAGATATTTCACCTGAGACCCTGTATTTCCTGAGACGCAGAAAGAGCAGAGGGAAATTTAGGGTAGAAACCTTTTTTCGAAGACAACCATCAACAATTGCAATTCAAGATATGATTGCCCAGCAACAATGTCAATGATTGACAGTAAGACAACATCAGATGTCATTGATTGCGCATAGTTGCAGTTTAATCTGTAGTATGAAGGAGCATGCTTTTACAGGCATTCCACATTCTTTTCATTGGCACAAGTAATTTTTTTACTATAAATGTCAAGCTTTGATTTATCACAATAAAATATTAATATTGAAATGGGGTTATGAAAAAATTATGGAGACATGTGCTGATAGGAATAAATTATTTTCGTGAATCCTTGATGGCAATGCAATTGAGGAACAGCAGGCTGGGCCAGGGTATTTTTTTTTAGAAATTGTGTCAACAAGCCTAGCTACAAACCCCACTCCCCCAAGAGGAGGTGATCACTGATGAAGGAGGATACACATATACATTCACTATGCAATTATAATATAGACTAAATTAGATGACTTGACAGGGACTCGGGGGGGGGGGTTGTAGTTTACATCTGCCCCATTCATCAGATCTTTTGTGTACAGTGACAGAACATCTGATTCACAGCTGAAAATGCGGTATGAACGTCAATCCAATGCCATGCCAACGCACTAGAATGCATGCATACTATTAGAGGTGCAGTTATTACAGATCTCATATTAGTGTGCCATGTTCCATGTGAATATATGCAGAGATGATGTCAGTATTCCAATACCGACATCACCATCAGCACTCCAAGCTTAAGTGTTGATTCCAACTGCTACCAACAGATCATGCTTATGGGCTGTCAATGTGTGAATAACAATTGATTAATCTGCATTCATTGGTCTGGCTGTTTGGATTCAGTTGGAGCAGATGAAACTGTTATGTTTGAGCCACTTGCTTGATCAATCATGGTGTCGTTTGATGTGAAATTTCTCCTTGATGGCAGCACCTTGAGGCTTTTTGTTGAGCAACAATCTAACAGCTTATTGTGGATTTGTAATGGTGTGATCAGTGTGGGTTCCAAGTGACACAGCTGAAACTGCGAATACCATATTTTCTCTATTAAATGCCCAGTGGGCAGAAGTAATGATGATATGGTCAATCAATAATTTTTTGCATAAAAAACTTAGGATAAAGTCATACTTTGATGGAATTTTGATGAAAATTAGTTCCTTGTGGAGGGGGTGGGCTTTTATTAGAGGGTGTGCTTTTAATAGAGAAAATACGGTATACCAACTGTGAAATTATTATGCTGATCACAAGAGCACTGCGGCAGTTTAAAAGAACATGGCACACTAATATGAGATCTGTAATAACATGTACATGTATATTCTTTTGAGTAAAGTATAAACATATTACATTTACATGTTTGACATCCTGTACAAGCTCATGAAAATTACCAATGGGAGAGTGAGACAAGCATTTTATTAATGGTCCACAACAGGCAATATCTGAATACTAATGTTTCCTATTGACAAACTGAACCGTTGTCACACAAATGCCATTTTGAGTAGTCTAACATGTTTTTTTTACAATATACTGGACAAGGGGATGTCAACTGGGCCACATCAACTATTTCTTGAAGCTGAAGTGATTTTTTTTTTACCCGTGAAGAACATTGACATGGTCAACTGTCGTGCCAATGATATGGTTTAAAAACCCAATTTTGATTTGATTTTCAGTTTGCTATATAAAATTACAATAATTTACAAGTAATCGGGTTGAAACGGGATTGATGCAGAAATCCAATGCTATTGACTTGATAATATCTTCTTCCAATCAATATTGATGCATTTATGAACAAAGCTAATTAGTCTAGAAATTAGGCAGTGAGGAGATAATTGACTTTTCAGTCAAAATATAATTACAAGTAATGTTGAAGCAAATGACTCTATTAGACCGGCAGCCCAGGGGCTCTAGCCTAGTCGAACGAGGTACCACTAACGGAGCATATGGGTATAAAGGGAATAATAAGGCGCACCAGAAAACCCATTTCTGGCGCAGCGTATCGGTCGCGTTTACCCCTGGCGGCCATTTTCCAAGATGGCCGCCATAAAAATAAGTGCATGCAGTTTTTTGTCTAGATCTTTAATGGCTTATCCGATTTTGATAATTTTTGGGTCAAAATATATGTATTTCAATATTCCCAATGCAATGATGTCATAAAATTTTCAATATCGTAAGCGATTCATGCTGTTTTAAAGGATCAAATGCAAAAAAAGTGAAAAATTTGAAAAAAAATAAAGATTCTCTGGCAAAACAAGGCATCATAGTCGATGAATGGTTGGTTTTAGGGTAAAAATAACATCATAAAAAACTTCCTGACATACAGAAATACCAGAAACCATGTCTTATTTGTTGCCGTGTGACATTTAGTGTTGAAGATATTCCCATTTACATGACTGGTCACGTCAAGTGAGAATTGTGACGTGACGACGTCACGTTTCAGCAGTGGTGCATCTTATGTGTCTGATTTAGCATAACTCTCCAACAGCTTATCAGATTTTTATAATTTTTGTGTCAAAATATATTTTTTTCAATATGCCCAATCCAATGGTGATGCCAAAAATAGGAAATCACAGGTATTTTATATTCTTTCTAAAGATCATTTGTAAAAAAAATTAAGGATTTCCAGGCCACACAAGGCATCTTATGATTTGTATTATTGACTTTAGAGTAAAAATGCCACCTTTAATCAATTGCAAATGTTCTAAAATATCAGCAGGTATGCCTATTTTGTTGCTATGTCATTTTTGGTCTTGATAATATTTACATTTATTCGAGAGACCAGGTCAAGTAAAATTGTGGCGTTGTGACATTATATTTGCGCAGTGATGCATACATTTGTCTAATTGGATGCAAATCTTAAACATATTATCAAACTTTTGGATCTGCATATTAGCATGGTGCATTTTCTGCTATTATGCAGTTTTGTCAATAATAATTATTAAATTTATGCTTTTTTCATGGTCAAATACAAAAACGTGAAAAAAACACATAAATCGCACATAATTATCATTGGCATTGTTGTTAATTGCCAAATTGGGTGCAGACTGAAAAATTAAGCCATAAAAAAATCTCACATATTCCATTTTATTCCTACAACCAACCATGCAATGATTGCATACAATCCCCCATCTCTTCTTTATCAATGAATGGTTCACCTGCAACACCTGGGAATGGTCCCAAGCTATAGATAATTCGACATGTTCCTTACATAATTCGACATGTTCCTTGTAAGGAACACGTCGAATTATCAAGATTTGTCCAACATAGATAGTTTACACTTGGCAGCAAAATTATTCAACCCCTTTGATTTCTTCCCTATAGTAAACAGGTTTTGTAAAATGAGTGTGATGACATCAGAATGTTTCAAATCACAAAAAGTATGATAGCATAACATACCAGACAACATATGCTAAATCAGCTGTGGAGAATAACTAAATCTACATGTAGTTGGTAGGACTGGTTCCATTTCACAAATGGGTCAAAACGTTTGAACAACTATTTAACCCTGGGCTCCAATGCTAATCCAATGGCGGCAACGGGGTTGAAACATTTTTGACATTGTTGACCCCTATGCGAAATACAAACCACCTACCAGGTTCTGGTGCCCTTCCTAACAGTTTGGTATTATGTTGTCTGATACAAATTGATGTTATCCTCTTCATGATTTGATATATATGCTGATGTCACCACACTCATTTTGCATTGTCAGCTATTGAATTCAATGGAAAAACATCAAGGGGTTGAATTATTTTGTTGACAACTGTAGGGAGTATTTGCCTGGACTATATCCAATACATACTAGTAAGTTGCCCGCAGCTTGGAGGGCACAAAATAGAACACAATAGAAAATATAGGATTGTGATAAATTTAGAAGGATAGATAGATAGGCCCAGATTGATTTATTGATTGATTTATTGATTGATTTATTGATTGAAAGGGCCGAGATGGGCCAAGATAATCTGATAACAGATAGATGGGGATTTTTATGAGAGTATCGTTTCACAATCAATAGTTAGAGTACCCGTGGATTGGAAGGAACAGAATAGAAGCGATTGGTAAACTTTTAAAATATAATTTGATTTGATAGTGCCCAGATAGACTGAAAGAGTAAGATTAGAAAAAGATGGGCCTGGTATCTGCGAGTGTGGGCTGCTGTGGGTCAGAGATTTATCACGCGGGGCGGGCTGGTGCAGGCCGGGATTTTTTTTTTTGGTTGTTTCACAATTTTAGTGGAGGTGAGTACCCATCTCCATTTATGCAGTCACAATGAGAGAATGGAAGTTGTGGTGGGAAATTTGAAATTTGAGCATTTTTAGAATGTCTTTTGGGCCCTGACTTGGCCATTTTGTTCGGAGATGTTTGGAGTCAAGAAATAAGTATAACTTGATTATAGAGCATGTATCTGGCATAGTTATGAATCACAGGCATGTTGTAATTTGGACAAGACTTCCTTTGCTTTGAATCTTGATTGGATGCACCGTTAAAAAATTATGTGAATTGTGTTTGTGTATGCAAATTAGCTGCTCACCATTTTGTAAATCGTGTGTGTTATTGTGTTCTGTGTATGAAATGAGCTGACATGGAACTATGTCATGGTGACATTTGGATGTTTATTGCTCAGTTTACTGACCTTGGAATTTATGTTATCATAAAACTAGGTCCCAGGAGATGAGATTTCAATAGTTATACAAATTTCCAAGTTTTTCAAATTTTTGAAAAAAGGTCCAAATTTCTGACTTGGAAATATGGAGGCTTGATTCGCGAGAATTCATGGGCAATGTTATCGTATTTCATCAAATTGCCTTGAAATTCATATTTTTTTCTAGCCCTGGACAGATAGAATGGATGGATTTTATGAATTAGATAGATTGCACCACACGGAGAATCTATCCTAGACAAATAGGTTTGATATGTCAAATTATCATAAATTGACATAATTCTTTCAGATTCAACAATGTCTAGAGACTCTAGTTCGATTCACATCTTCACAGCCAATTTTGACCTTAATTTTGAGGTATCACACTCAATCTTTACATCAATCAGCATGATATCCATAGAGATCTGGATCTATCCAGAAGTGATAACTTTCTGGGCCTTACGGTTGAGCTTCAGCTAAAGTCCTAAAAGTCTGGAAGTTAAACATGAATTAATCACATGAAGTGGTGCTGATCGGTTCAGTCTTGGGAGTGGTTTGCTGTATTTAACAGAGGATGTGCTGGAGTGGATTGCATGAATTACATGGATAGATTATGAAGATGAAATAGGTAGTTTACACTGATTACAATAGTTAGATAGATAGATTACAGATTTATCAAAAGGATTTGGTAAGCGAGAGCAATAGGACGCAATTTGGTACTTGTGTTATAATTTGTGACATGGTCCAACATGTCCAGGAGGGGTTAGGGTCAGCTCAGTTGGTAATGCACTGGTTTGCCAATCACTGGGCCCTGAAATTGTGATGGAAAGGAATTTCAATCATCCTTTGCGCTTAATTGCTGTGTCCTTCCCTGTAATTACCCCACATAAATACAGGACTTTAAGCTCAAATGGTCCATCCATTGGTCCAAAATATCCATGCCAATCAGACATGGGATTTGAACTCTTTGCAAAGTCTAGATTGATAAACTGAGTTGGTCATTTTGGCACTCTTCAAGTTAGCTGGCAATGGTACACTAATTTACAGGTGTATAGACCAGCATAATTAGTGATAGATAGATTGATGGAGAGATATGGTAGGTACAGCCCTCTAAGTGCAGCTCTGGGCTCTCACAAGAGTTGATTGATGAGATGGGAGACAGCAGAAGTCCTCACATGCTTCACATTTACCCTATGTGAGAGATCCTTTAATTGCCCAACAGACACTCAAACAAGCGATTGCCAATTTAATGTCAGATGCGAACTAGAGTTTCCAGCCAGTTAACTGTAACAGTTAACTGTCACAGTTAACTGTTTGAAATAGCATTGAAATGACATTTGAGTCAACTGAACAGTTAACTGTTAATGTAACAGTTAACTGTTTTATCATAAAACCTTCAACGGAGAAGGCAGGAATCATAACCGCTCTGCCACCTAGCTGCCCCAATGAGAAAGTAAGATCTTTATTGACATGGTTGTATGGAACTAAGCACGTCTTATGATATATTATATGACAGCTGGGTGGCCAAGTGTTTTCAGTCCTGAGGGTCTTCTTTGCCTGGGTTCCAATCTTGGGCAGACAATTCAGAATCTTTTCAATATACTCTCAAGATCAAAGTCCCAGGTGGATGTCATTCAGATGAGATGTTAAATCATTGGCCCTTTCAATCTTTTTCAAATGGAGTAAACGTGCAACGTGTCGGCCTAGAGGGCATTTGCTCTATCTGCCATCTCATTGATCAATCTAAGGACCCACTCATCTTAAATGGCTGCACATGACATTGTGCATACCATAGTTATCTACCTGATATCTATCTATCTATATCTATGTAATATCTATCTATCTAATATCTATCTATCAGACAGACAGACAGACAGACAGTTTTTATTTTTGCCAAAGTTGAAGATACAATAGGAGGTACAATAATTGACAATTTTGCAAAAAAAGAGTGGCACAGGCGATGCTTAATTTGCCTAAAAAAGGCGCTATCTTAAGCACCCCCTGTTGAAATTGAAAAATATTAAATATATCAATTCACAGTCACTGCAGACAACTGAAGGCAATATATAATTCGATATGGATAGAACATTTTGTTGTCAGTAATTTAATGATAAATAAAATAAACTAATCATGTGGTAAATTGGGTCGGGGAGGAGGGGGGGGGGGCTTGTGTTTATGACTGACATATATAGCAATTAACAATATGGCATTCATTATTATAAAGATTAATAAGATATTTTTTGAAGTAGGAGGCAAAACCAAACTCACTGTGAGTATCAACTTTATCAATTACTTGTGCAGGCAACTCATTCAGGAGTCTTGGCAGCTGATGGCGCACACATTTCTCTGCAAAGACATGATACGTTCGTGGGACTAAAAAATTTTGACTTCTGGTGAAATGAGAATGGGTTGTTTGTTGGGAGATGAGAAAGTTGGAGGGGAAGTATTTTGGTAGAATATTTTTAGATAATTTGTAATAGAATTTCAACAGTTTAAGTTTATATATATCCGCAATTTTAAGAATATTAGTTTTTTTGAAAATAGGCTCTGAATGTGCATTATACTTGCTTTTTGAAATGATTCTTATAATTTTTTTCTGTGAGGGCATGAGGCGAGCAGCAAGATGGCCCCAGAGAAGTATGCCATAGTCTAAGTGTGAATTTACAAGGGCAAAATATAGAATTCGTAGAGTTTCGACAGGCAAGTAATTTTAAATTCTTCCAATTATCCCAATAGCTTTAGAAATTTTTTTGGCAATTTTATTCAAATGTAGATTCCATCTAAGATTTGAGTCAAGTAAAACACCCAGGAAATCAAATTCTTGCACACAGTCTATGGCCTGGCCATTAATTTCAAGTTGTGGAATTGTTATGGCTTTTTGAGTGGGACAGAAAAGCATGAACTTTGTTTTAGATATATTTAAAGATAGTTTATTTAGGTCTAGCCATTTACTAAATTTAAAAAGTTCAGTGTTCATTTCAGTGCTCGCAGTAGGTAGATCAGTTATTGCTAGTGAAAGGAAAAGGGTAGTGTCATCCGCATAGCTAATAGTTTTAAGTATGGTTGAGCAGAGTTGCAGGTCATTGATATAGATTATGAATAAAAGGGGACCCAGAATTGAGCCTTGTGGAACACCTGTAGTAATTGGTAACATATCAGATTTGCTGTTATTGATGTATACAAACTGTTGTCGGTCTTTCAGATAGCTTTTCAGCAATTTATAAGCATTATCTCTGAAGCCATAGTAGTAAAGTTTATGAAGAAGCGTATCGTGATCAATGGTATCGAATGCTTTTGATAAGTCTATAAAGATATTAAGTGGTACATAACCCTTATCCATATCAGCTATTATTCTATCGACTAATTCTAGAGCAGCGTGTTGAGTGGAGTGTCCTTCTCGAAATCCATATTGGCTATTATAATAAAGTTTGTTACATTTGAAGTATTCGTGGATTTGTGAA
This sequence comes from Platynereis dumerilii, assembly GCA_026936325.1. Classification (NCBI taxonomy): domain Eukaryota; kingdom Metazoa; phylum Annelida; class Polychaeta; order Phyllodocida; family Nereididae; genus Platynereis; species Platynereis dumerilii. The sequence continues at coordinate 31,571,853 of JAPTHN010000006.1, forward strand.
CTTATTACTTTCTCAAAGACTTTTGACAGACTATTTAATAATGATATTGGTCTGTAGTTAGTCAGTAGCTGGGAGTTATCTTTCTTGAATATTGGTGCAATTTTAGCGATCTTTAATTCAGCAGGGAAAATTCCAGTGGCTATTGTTTGATTTATTATAGAAGTCAGGGGTCGGCTGATCTCATGTTTTATCTTTTTTATTAGTATCGTTGAGATATTGTCTGCACCATAGCTTGTTTTGTTTTTGAGATTGCCAATGACTTTCAAAATCTCTTCTTCATTCACTGTTTTAAAAGTTAGTGTTGTGTGGCTGGGGCTATTAAGGTACTGTTTAAAGCTATTGTTTGAGTGAACCGTAATTCTAGAAGCAAGTTCAGGTCCAACATTTACGAAATAGTTATTAAATTCTTTGGCAATGGCTAGACTATCTTTGATTAAAGTACCGTTAATGTCTAAACAACCAGGAGCATCATTTTGCTTGTTATCTTTATTAATAATTTCTTTGATAGTGCACCAAGTCTTTTTAATGTCATTCTGTTGGGTTTTAAAGCGATTATGATAGTAATTAATTTTTGCTGATCTGATGGTTTTTTTAAGTATTTTGTTATACGTAGACAGATTAATTTTAAGTTGAGAATGAAGAGGAGAGTCCACAGGTGTTTTCTTGAGTCTTAGGTAAAGTTTATCTCTAAACTTAATTGATTTCAATATGCCATGAGTTATCCAGCAATCTTTTCTATGTCTATGTTTGTCAAATTTTACGATTTTTGTGGGCATAAATTTTTCCATAGCTTCTTTAATAACACCAATCAGAATACTATAACTGTCATTTGGATCCATACGTGTATCAGGTATAATCTCCTGTAACAAATTACTATTTTTAATATATTCTTTAACTTTTAAGATATTGCTTGGGGTCTGACTGGAGACTTTAATGTATTTAATTGAGGGTTTCTTTATCTTTAGATAGTCTAAGCAGATGAAGTAAGGTTGATGATCAGAAAGATTGAAAGTTAAGATTCCAGCTGTTGTTTCCGAAAAGCTATCTGAAAGTCGACATAGGTAATTGTCTATCTATTTATCAATGTCTTCAGAACCATATCTATCTGAATAGTTATACTTATAGCAGTGCTGGACAAATTATCTGCTGGATTCAGAGGATTTGAACTAAGACAACACGCCACCTCCATTTAGCAACCCGTAGATTCTTGTTGGATTTTACCATGGAAAAAGATACAGCATAAACTACTAATTGACAAATTGTCCTAAAACTATTAAATATGGCATGCATAAATATACATATTTAAATTGAAAATTATAAAAATCTGATATGTTTTAATGATTCACACCTGATAAGACAAATGTATGCAAAACTGCGGAAATATCATGTCACAACGTCACAATTTTACTTGACCTGGTTGCTCACAAAAATGCAAATATCTTCATCTCCGAAAGTGACAAAGCAACAAATCAGACATACTTGCTGATATTTTGGAACATGTGAAATTGATGAAAGGTGGCATATTTTTACTCTAAAATTAACATTACAATCATCAAGTGGCCAACCAGCAGCAACAATATTTTTTGGCCTTTGGTGGGTCTCCTCATCATCTGTATTTACAACTCATCTCATGTCGTTATCATACTATATAAGTTTTTATAATAATACAATGTTATTCAAATGATGATGATGAAATAAAATAATTTTTCTGTCTGCCTGTGTGTCAAAGTCAATAATGCAAGTCGTAAGTCTTGCTTAACCTAGAAATCCCAAATTTTTCACATTTTTGACAAATCATCATAAGAAACAATTTTAAAATACTCATGATTTCTTCTTTTTGGCATCACCATTGGATTGGGCATATTAAAAAATATATAATTTGAAACAAAAATGATAGAAATCTGATAAGCTGTTGGAGAGTTATGCCAAATTAGACACATTTATTTCGTGAATGTTGTGACGTCACAATTCTCACTTGATGTGACCAGTCATATAAATGGGAATATCTTCATCACTAAATGTCACACAGCAACAAATAAGACATGGTTTCTAGTATTTCTGTATGTCTGGAAGTTTTTTATGATGTTATTTTTACCCTAAAACTAACCATTCATTGACTATGATGCCTTTTTTTGCCAGAGAATCTTGATTTTTTTCCAAATTTTTCACTTTTTTTGCATTTGATCCTTAAAAACAGCATGAATCGCTTATAGTATTGAAATTTTTATGACATCATTGCGTGGGGAATATTGAAATACATATATTTTGACCCAAAAATTATCAAAATCGGATAAGCCATTAAAGATCTAGACCAAAAACTGCATGCACTTATTTTTATGGTGGCCATCTTGGAAAATGGCCGCCAGGGGTAAACGCGACCGATACGCCACGCCAGAAATGGGTTTTCTGGTGCGCCTTATTATTCCCTTTATACCCATATGCTTCGTAAGTGGTACCTCATTCGACTAGGCTAGAGCCCCTGGGCTGCCGGTCTATATTGACGACAGTTAATTAGAGGCCCATAGGCATCGTCTGGAAATTATAAATTAGGCATGGATGATAAGCAGATCAATTTCGTCTTCATCGACATTTCACTATTAGCTCAGATGTCAAGAAAATATTCATAAATAATCTTAATTGCTTTATATCATAATGGCTTTCACCGTTTAATGTGTCAAAATTCTTGTTAAAATTTCCAAAGATTTTTTTTCTCTTATCATAAAAAAAACAAGGACATGAAAAAAAAACTGCTCCCCATTCATATTCTTCAATGTGGAAAGGCCTCACCAGATATTTCAATAATGATGCATCAGAAAAAATGGCCATTGTTCAATTTGTCCAAACTTCTCCTCCTGTGTATGTGTTTATTTTGCTTTACTCTATTTCAACAGAATCATGCTCTCTAGAAAATTAAAACAGCCCTGTTGTTGAGGAAACTTCCGACCTTAGAGGCAAAAGCAGCAATAGTCTGTGAAATTCTAGACATAAATAAGCCAATTTCAATAATAATTATTCCATATAACAAAAATTTGGTTCCATACCATTAGTCCTAAAGCAAAGTAATGATCCCAAACTTTAGTTTTCAACATGAACTGCACACTTAAGAGCAGGGCCTTTGATGGCAGAATGTATGGATTTCAAAAGCTTGAAATAAGTTGTTCATGCAAGCCTAATGCAGTGGTTGTTTTTTCCTTCATGCTTTGAAGAGATACCATTACAAATATATTGTTGGGAGTCTACTTTGCTTTTAAGAGTTATAATTTAAAGCGAAGTACGAAGGTATCACATTGAAACTATGCTATGCATTGTCTGCTTTGCTTGTTGGAGTTAAAAGCAAATATCGACAGTGGATTAGTCCCTGAAATCTTGTCTCCACGACATTTCCACATTTCCTAAAGCACTTCCTCCTACATTACAGAGAATAATGATCACCTAAGGGAATAAGAGTAGGCTCAAGAGGAAAAAAAGGAATAAATGAATGACCAGAAGCAGAAAAAAAGGAAATAGCATTAAAGTAAAATAAAAGAGTCAACCAATAGATAGCCAATGTTAAAGAATCATTTCATTTTTGGCATAACATCTTTGGTATCATAACCCAGAGGTACCGAAGCAGTCAAATGGATAAAATAAGAATATATGTTTCTTAAAGTGCTTTGGAATGCAAGATATGCAAGGGGTGGGGATTCACATTCATCAACAAAACTACGACAAGAATTTGGTTGTGAAGGAAAGTAGTATGAGCATCATTAAAATGACATCGTTGCCAATATCTTTGCAGTTGCCTGTCCATGTCTTTAAAAAAAGATATCTTCAGATGCAGTGTAATATGACAAAGAAGCCAAAGTAATCCTCCCACCAAGCTCAAATTCTCTGATATTCTTGTGTTGTTAATTTTCTAAAGTCCTAAAGTAATCCACGCTTTCAACTTACTTGTAAGTTTTTGTTTGATTTTCTTGCTTCTTACATTTCCTCTTGATTCCATTTGAATTACACTTCAAACAATCAAAGGAGCCGTGTTATTTGCAAAATAAGTGAATCTCATATATTGTGGCTGAGAAGTCGATTGTCTGTTAACAGCGACTTTGTAAGAGATTATTATTGCCTTAAGCTTACTTCAATGACAAGATTACACAACGAGTTGTTGAGGAACGGCTTTAAAGGAATGGAAGAGTGGGAGAGCAATTGTGGGAGAGCAATTGTTGATTCAAGAGCATGTTCATCTGTAGGAAGTTTTTCAGGGACTTCCTTCCTTGTTGTTTTCCAAATCTTGTTATTTTCCTGGTTGAGATCTTTAAATTGACTTCATCCTGAGGCAAATGTTGTTTCAATCTCATGTGAAGATCTGAGGCAAAAGATTTGCATAGCAGTTGTCACTTTGAGAAAGGTTCAAAAGATTAATTGCATTACATTTCCTTTTGTTTTGAAAAAATCAATATAATGACATGTGGATATAATATAAAAACCAACATGGATTTTTTAAAAAATCCATGTTGGTTTTTGCATTGAAATTTGGTTTTTCAACAAACCATTTTGAATCTAAAAAACCAATTTTGTCCCGACATTTTTTAGTGTGTAGGATGACTGGCTGGTGGCAATTACTGGTTTCTAGACGAGCACATCTTAATTTAAGTTGTCCAGACGAACTGGCCCCACACACAGATTCAGATTCCCTGCAAACGGTAGTGAATTTGTATTGCCTATATATAATTGGTGGAGTCAAAGTCCGACAGAGGTAGAGGTGATACAGCCTGTGGAATGTGTGGATATATGTATTGCTGTGCAGCTTCAAAATCTCATCAGTTGCTAGCTAATCAGATAATATACAGATAAACATATAGTAGTATCACACTTGATGTGGTTTACTAAAACAAAAGAAATGAAACAAAGGATGACTCTCATGACATCAAAGTGAAACATTTGCAAAGAAAAGTGATGATAGATTCCTTACCATAAGACAACATAGAATTCAATGGCAATGGATTGCGGGAGTACTTACTTTTAAGAGCAACTGCATGGTCAATTACCGAAAATAATGAGGATTCCTATAGGACGTTACTGAGGCTGGCCGGTAGATCATGTACGAATAGGTTATTCACCACGGGAGAGGGAACATGTGATTTATCACCCGAGGGCTTTAGACCGAGGTGTGATAAACACATATTCCTGATCACATGGTGAATAACTAGCTTATACCGTGAGACAAACAGCCAAACATGAGAGGATAACTGGACAACAAAGAATATAGGAATTATTTCCCTGTAATACTGGCATGTGATTGGCTGACAGAGGTGTGGAATGGTATAAATCCTTTAATGTGCAAAGTACCTTCTTTGCAGGCTTATTTTGTGATATTCCCTATCTGAGCCCCCCGACTCCCCCTCCCCCGTGAAATATACCTACGGATATTATATCCACACATATTTGGCATATCCCTATACTTGCATCATTACACTTCTGTAGTCCACTTGTGCCTGCTTCATAAGTTCATATCCGCCTGCCATAATATTGATTCATGTAAAACAAAACAAAATGTAATGGAAATATGTCTTCTGAGCTTTCTTCGAAGTGACAACTGTAATGGAAATCTTTAGCTTCAGATCTTTTCGAGAGAGGGAAATAACTAATGTCTGAGGATGTTTAATTTAAATATCTCAAGCCGGAAATAACAAGATTTGGTAAAAGTTTCCTAGGATGAACATAGTTTTTGATCAACACTCGCTCTCCCACACTTCCATTCCCTTTAAGCCATTGCGGGGCAACTCCCTGCTTCTGTGATCTTCTTATTGAAATAAGCTTATCAATGGATAGGCTTTCGTGTTTCAGAATAATCAATTGCAAAGTCCCTCTTAATGAGCAATTGACTTCTCAGACATACTTTGTGAGATTTACCTTACAGGGGTGCTTTGATTGTTGGCAGTTAATTCAAATGAAATTGACAGGAAAAGTAAAACACACAAGAAAATCAGAAAATATGAGGTTGGAGGGTTGTTGTGTTTCACTGCATCCAAAGAGTTTAACAAAGCTTGAAACTACACTTGCAAGGTTATAGACAATAATGTGATCATTCATAGATCTATTTCTAGTTAAATTAACCACTCAGGATCCTTATTCATAGTTTATCAATGAACATTGCAAAAAATCCTCAGACATGTTTTGCCTGCTTTGTTTGACTGCCTCTGTACCTCGAGGGGGAACCTATGAGACCAATGATGTTTTGTCGAAAATAAAATATTATTCTGGTACTAGACTAGATTGGCTGATGACATATTCCGAGATAATTATGTTGACTGACTCCAATATATGTTCTGGCCGGGTTACCCGGAATTATTGTGCTATAGCAGCAGTTGCAAAGTTCTATCTTTGTAAATAGAGGATGTAAAACACCAGTCATACATCAATCAGTCCTGTAATGAGGGTTCTGACGAGAATCGAAGGTTACATGGAATTCCTAAGCAACTGTCAGCTACAGAACGGCAATCAAACAATGTGGAACCTAATTGTGCAACCTAATTTGTCTCAAATCGGACAGAAGTATATACAGATTCTGGTTATATTATCAAAATCATGGTGAACTGAAACCAAACCACTTCGTCTTCAGTTATGAAGCAATAACTGTGACCTCAGGCAGTCTTATAGTCTAGCGATACTTCATAGGGGCCTATTACAAGCAATCCCAATGTTTAACAACGGGTGTGCTTCACGCATCAGCTACCAGAATATTCAGCTATTCTGCCTTTATGAATATTTGGATACATATCTAGAGCTAATATTTTTCATCCTTAAGTGATACAAGTATGCAGTCAGACGTGTTATCTCACCTACCAGTGCCTGAGCAACATTGACATGGAACAATTAATTGAAGCTGTGGCAGAAAGGAAGCCATTGCTGTTCTGGATGATTTTTCAATAACATTATGTGAACTTGAGCAATTGTGAACCATAACAGTAACAGCTTGAGGGCATCAATAAATGGTAACTGAGCTCCTAACATGGAGTCATGTCTATGCAAACCAGTTGATATAATATCTGAAAAACATCAGTGACACTCCATATCCTACTAAAGTCAGCTATGTCACTGCATAAAAAAAAATTATGGAGAGATTTTTCGATAGGAAGACATAATTTTTGGTACTCCTTGATGGCAATGCACTGGATGAGGAACACCAGACCTGGCCGGGATCTATTTTAAGAAATTGTATCAACACCCCCAGCTACAAACCCCAATCCCCCAAGCCGAGGTGATCACTGATGAAGGAGGATACTATCAATGTTTGGGCAGGAAGTCACATATATATATTAATTATTATTATATGTACATTCATATGCTGCTACATGTAATCTTGCAGATCGATCTAGTGCGGTTTACAATGAAATTCACAATTTATGATGACTGTAGATCTTCAGCCCTCCTGGTGATAGCTTTTCCTTGTTGTGGTTTTCACTTCATATTGCTTGTCCAGTCATCCAGTCCAGAGGAGTCTGGCTGGAGGTGCTGCTGCTCACGCCTGACAGGACGGTGAACTCCTGCCGACAGAAGTGGGCACCCTCCCTGGCCAAAGCCACAACCAACTCACTCCAATTGAGTTCCAGGACAGGGGTTCGAACCTGCGTCCTCAAGTGCCAGTGGATTTGCAGTCAAGCGCTCTAACAATTAGGCTCTGGGAACTCATATAGTCACTATGCAATTAGACTAAATGAGGTGACAGGGAGAGGGGGGGGGGGTTGTGGTAATTTATATCTACCCCATTTATCAGATCTTTTGTGCACAGTGATAGTACATCAAGCCAATGCCATGACAACGCACTACAATGCGCGCATACTATAAGAGGTTGCAGTTAACATGTACATATTCTATTGAGTAAAGTATAAACATATTACATTTACATTTTTGACATCCTGGACAAGCTCATAAAAATTACCAATGGGAGAGTGAGACAAGCATTTTATAAATGGTCCACAACAAGCAATATCTAAATACTAATGTTTCCTATATTTCTTGAAAATTTAATGGAAGTGCGGTTTTTGGACCTCTGAAGCACCCTCTGAAGGACAGGGTCAACTGTCGAGCCAATGATCTGGTTTTAGACCCCATTTTTATTTTGGTGTATGAAGTAACTACAATTTACAAGTATTTGAGTTAAAACGGGATTAAATCAGAAAGTCAATGCCATTGACTTGCTGATACCTCAATATTGATTCAGTAACGAAATAAGTTAATTAGTCTAGAAATTGGGCAGTGATTATAGACATATTAATCAAAATGTAATGAAGAGCAATATTGAATCAAATAACTCTATTGACTTCAGTTAATTAGACAATCATTGGCATCATCTGGCAATTTGAAGTTGGGCATGAGTAATAAGTGGACCAATTTTGTCCTCCTTGGCCTTTGCAACATTAGTTCTGATTTCAAGAAAACTTCACACATATAATAGAGACAAAAGCAACAATAGTCTCTGAGCGGTTAGTTGAAATTCTAGCCGTAGATAAGCCAATTTCAACAATGAATATTCCATATAACAAGATCACGCCAAACAATGAATTAATAGAAGAATAGAAGAGGGACTCAAATCCAGCTCAGAAGTCTTTTAATCGTCTGTGGAAGTTTCTGTCAAGGACCTAAAGCTGTATTTTTCTGTATTTTGGAAATCTTGTTATCAGAGCAAGGAACTGTGCATCAGCTCCTTCAGTGAGACCTGAGTGTCTTGTTATAATTTCGGATGGGTAGCTGCCTAAGTAGGTCATCAAAACCTTTATATGACAATATTTGCTTTTTGTCTTTCAGCAAACTTCCGTCAGTAACAAATAATTGCTTTTTATCCGATTACATCTGTCAGTTCTACTTCTAGCTGCATGTATCACCATAGGATGAAAGATAAAAGATAACTTTCTATGTATTTGTGCAGAGGTGAATCTAACTTGGGATGGTTGCGGCAATAAACATTTGGTTCCATACCATTAATCCCAAAGCAAAGTAATGATCCCAAACTTTAGTTTTCAACATGAACTGCACACTTGAGAGCAGGGCCTTTGATGGCGGACTGTATGGGTTTCAAAAGCTTGAAATAAGTTGTTCATGCAAGCCTAATGCAGTGGTTATTTTTTCCTTCATGCTTGCAAGAGATATCAGTGCAAATATATTGTTGGGAATCTACTTTGCTTCTAAGTTATAATTTAAAGCCAGGTACGAAGATATCACATTGAAACTAATGCGGTACATTGTCTGCTTTGCTTTTTGGAGCTAAAAGCAAATATCGACAGCAGATGAATTCCTCTCCACATTGACATCTTGTCTCCACGACATTTCCACATTTCCTAAAGCACCTCCTCCTACATTACAGAGAATAATGATCACCTAAGGGAATAAGAGTAGGCTCAAGAGGAAAAAAAGGAATAAATGAATGACCAGAAGCAGAGAAAAAGGAAATAGCATGAAAGTAAAATAAACGAGTCAGTCAACCAATAGATAGCCCATGTTAAAGAATCATTTCATTTTTGGCATGACATCATTGGTCTCATAACTCAGAGGTACAGAAGCAGTCAAATAGATAAAATAAGAATAAATGTTTCTTAAAGTGCTTTGGAATGCAAGGTATACAAGGGGTGGGGATTCACATTCATCAACAAAACTACGACAGGAAATTGGTGGTGAAGTAAAGTAGTATGAGCATCATTAAAATGATATCGTTGACAATATCTTTGCAGTTGCCTGTCCATGTCTTTAAAAAAAGATATCTTCAGATGCAGTGTAATATGACAAAGAAGCCAAAGTAATCCTCCCACCAAGCTCAAATTCTCTGCTATTCTTGTGTTGTTAATTTTTCTATAAACCCAAAGTAATCCACGCTTTCAACTTACATGTAAGTTTTTGTTATATTTTCTTGCTTCTTACATTTCCTCTTGATTCCATTTGAATTACACTCCAAACAATCAAAGGAGCCGTGTTATTTGCAAAAGCAGTAAATCTCATATATTGGGTCTGTGAAGTCGATTGTCTGTTAACAGCGGCTTTGTAAGAGATTATTCTGAAACATGAAATCCTTGCCTTTGCCTTAAGCTTATTTCAAGGACAAGATTACACAACGAATTGTTGAGGAACGGCTTTAAAGGAATGGAAGAGTGGGAGAGCAATTGTTGATTCAAGAGCATGTTCATCTGTAGGAAGTTTTTCAGGGACTTCCTTCTTTGTTGTTTTCCAAATCTTGTTATTTTCCTGCTTGAAATCTTTAAATTGACTTCATCCTGAGGCATACGTTGTTTCAATCTCACGTGAAGATCTGAGGCAAAAGATTTGCATTACAGTTGTCACTTTGAGAAAGGCTCAAAAGATTAATTGCATTACATTTCCTTTTGTTTTGAAAAAATCAATGTAATGACATGTGGATATAAAATTCTGGTGAGTTGGAACAAGAGAGTGTGGCGTTCTACAACTTTTGTTTCTGAAAGACACATCTCTTGACCTACAATAAAGATTTATTAAGTGATACATTATGGTTGTTTTAAGTCAAATATCATTATCAACAAACAAATAATATTCTAAGAAAAGTTTGTTGACCAACGCTGCTTCATCTGGCAAACATAAATTATAGCTACAAACCAACAAACAAAGTGATGAAGCCTTGTTACCAACCTTCTATGGTTATCCTCAGTTGCCTCTTTTGTAAGAAGGAAGGATCTTGGTCGTTACACTCTAAAAAAATTCAGACAAAATTGGTTTTTAGATTCAAAATGGTTTTTTGAAAAACCAAATTTAAATGCAAAAAACCAACATGGATTTTTTAAAAGTCCATGTTGGTTTTGCATTGAAATTTGGTTTTTCAAAAAACCATTTTGAATCTAAAAAACCAATTTTGTCCCGACATTTTTTAGTTTGTAGGATGACTGGCTGGTGGCAATTACTGGTTCCTAGAAAAGTACATCTTCATTTAAGTTGTCCTGACGAACTGACCCCACACACAGATTCAGATTCCCTGCAAACGGTAGTGATTTTGTATTGCCTAATTGCATGGTGGAGTCGAGATCAGACAGAGGTATAGAGGTAATATAGCCTGTGGAATGTGTGGATATATGTATTGCTGTGCAGCTTCAAAATCTCGTCAGTTGGTACTTGATAGCTAATCAGATATATTAACCAATATACAGATAAACATATAGTAGTATCACACTTGATGTGGTTTACTAAAACAAAAGGAATGAAACAAAGGATGACTCTCATGACACCATAAGACAACATAGAATTCAATGGCAATGGATTTGGGGAGTACTTACTTTTAAGAGCAACTGTATGCTATATTACCGAAAATAATGAGGATTCCTATTGGAGGTTACTGAGGCTGGCAGATACATTGTGCACATCCTTTAATGTGCAAAGTACCTTCTTTGAAGACTTATTTTGTGAAGAATTAGGGGATATATATCAATTCTTTGTACTGAGATACTTTGAAGTTGGCTTTTGTTCAGTCATGTCCTCATAAAAAGAATGAAGACATGATTTGTTTTGTCGGGAATGAAATGATGTAGTACATAATTTTCCTTTTCTTTTATACATGTGCAACTTTGTTACAATGGCGGTAAAACAATGTTTTCTATGAATGTCGATGTTCGTATTTATTACATGACTGTTCAGTCTGTGTTTGTGGCAATTAATTTTAATTGTGCAATTTGTATCTACTTTTATTTTTATCGACTATTTTCACAGGTTTTGGAGGTTATTTCTTTCAAATTTCCATCACATTTTGATGAAATTTCTGCTCGCGTTTGGCGCAGTTCAGATATAATCATAGGTGTACAGAACAGCCTTTTCATGAGGGGGGGGGCTGTCACTATTTTGCCCTGAAATCTTGAAATTTTATGGATGTTGGTCAGGATATTCCCTATCTGCGCACCCGACTCCCCATCCTCCCCCCCCCCGTGAAATATACCTACGGATATCATTCCACACATATTTTGCATACCCCTATACTTGCATCAATAGGTATACTTCTGTATAGTCTACTTGTGCTTGCTTCTTAAGTTTATATCCACATGTCATAATATTGATTCTTGTAAAACGAAACAAAATGTAGTGCAAATTATTCTTCTGAGTATTCTTTGAAGTGACAACTGTAATGGAAATCTTTAGCTTCAGGTCTTTTCGTGAGAGGGAAATAACTAATGAGAAAGAAGTCAATTTAAAGATCTCAAGCCGGAAATAACAAGATTTGGTAATCACCAAAGAAAGAATTCTCGAAAAGTTTCTCAAGATGAACATAGTTTTTGATCAACACTTGCTCTCCCACACTTCCATTCCTTTTAAGCCATTGCTGGGCAACTCCCTGCTTGTGCAATCTTGTTATTGAAATAAGCTTATCAATGGATAGGCTTTTGTGTTTAAGAATAATCACTTGCAAAGTCCCTCTTAATGAGCAATTGACTTCTCAGACATACTATGTGAGATTTACTTACTTTACGGGGCTGCTTTGATTGTTTTCAGTGTAGGCAATTCAAATGAAATTGACAGGAAAAGGAAAACACTAGAAAATCGGAAAATATTATGTTGGAAGGAGGATTACTTGGCCTTTGTTATGTTTCACTGCATACAAAGGGTTTATTAAAGCTTGAAGCTACACTTGCACAGTTATTGACAATGATGTGGTCATTCATAGATTTCTGGTTAAATTCACCACTCAGGAACTTTATTCATACAGTTTATCAATGAACATTGCAAAACACCCTCGTCTGTTGTATTCTAGTGCCACTGTACCTGTAGGGTGAGCCTGTGAGACCAATGATGTTTTGTCGAAAATGAAATATTTCTAAGATATAAGTATGAGATTAACTGAAGACATATTCTGAGATTTTTTGACTGACTCCAATATTTTACTTCCAAGCATTTTATTTTTTTTGGTTGCTTTGGTCATACACTGTACATTGATTTCTTTTCCATTTGAGCCTACGCTTATTCGCTTAATTGAGTGATCATTATTCCCGTAAAGTTGGACTGAGTGATTTAGGAAATGTCCTTCCATCATGTACACGACAAGAGGTCATGTAAGAGAAGCAATTCATCCCAGTCGATCTTTGCTTTTAACTCTTAAAACTAAAGCAAGCAATAAACAAATGGACGTTATAGTTTCAATGTTATTTCTTTTTTTGAATGTTAAAAGCAATGTAGATTTTCCACAATGTATTTTCACTTTTTCTTAAAAGCATGAATGAAAAAATACTCAATGAATTAGGCCAACATGAAAAACTAATTTTAAACTTTTGAAGGCCATACATTCAGCCATCTATTAAAGAATTGCTGTGAAGTGTGCAGTTTTGGTTGAAAACCAGAGTTCTTGAGCTTGGAATGTTTACTTTGCTTTAGGAGTAATGATAGGGAACTTGTGTTTGTTGGAGCAATAGTGTCAGCAATTCAATCCACTGTCATCACTTACCATGCGTTGAATAAAAGTTTAGTCTTGAAACTGATTTTTTTAGATAACACATGATCCATCTAAATGTATTACTGCTCCAACAGTTTATTTTCTTAAATCACAAAGCACTTCTATTTAAAGTTACCCTGAATGATAGGTTGGGATTGGAAAAAACTTTCTCTAATATTTACACAATCTTGTGCAGTGGGCTCGTCTTGATAAGTGTGTAAAATTTCTTTGTTGTAGGATTATTTTTTCCTATTGAAACGACCCAACAAATGCACTAAATGACCCCTGGATTTATTTCGGGTACGCACGGAAAAAAATCAGAGGCTTGATCGCTTTCAGCTTTGTAACATCATCACCATTGTAAGAATTTGTTAACTTGTAGCAACACATTTTTAACAATGGTCATTGTGATGTCATGAACAATGGATGTGCTGGAGGATGGAGGAACTATATTGAAAAAGAACATAAAATAACTAAGAAATATATGGAATCAAAGTTATATGTCCAAAGATTAGTCAAAAATATCATTTAACACAAGCTTATATTATACTGTGTATGAAACCATCAATATTTAACAAAATTATTTATCATTCAGGGCAACTTTAAGAGATAGAATGACGTGAAAAGTGTATGCATAAACCTTAAACTTGCAGAACTTTGACATTGTTGTTTGAAAGTGAAAGAAAAACTATTGGAATGGTTTAAGGAAAAACTATCATTACTATACTGTCCAGGGCTACTTATAAATGTAAATCAGTTGCATACCATGATATTAAAGGCATAAATATTTTTGCGTTGTAATCACTTACAAAACGGCCGAAAGTAAGGTGTTTTGTTGATGTGCAGCTGACAGGTGCTTTGGATCCCTGTGTAAGATTGATAGATGAATGGCTGGTGCTTTACATCCTCTATTTATGCACATGGTTGGCTAATTTGGACAGGATGATTGTAACCACTGCTTTTAGCACAATTCCAGTTGACCCGCCCAGAACGGAAATTGTACAAGAGACCAAGCAATTGCACAACCTGATCTGCCTCAAACCAAACGGAAATATATTCAGATTCTAGTTATATTATCACAATCTTGCAGTACCGACACCAAACCACTTCATCTTCAGTTATGAAGCAATAACTTTGACCTCAGCCAGTCTGATTGTCTATAGCGATGCTTTGAAGAGGCCCATTATGCCTGTTACAAGCAATACCAATGTTTAACAACGTGTGTGCTTTACGCATCAGCTACCAGAATATTCAGCTATTCTGCCCTTATGAATATTTGGACGCATATCTACCGCTACTATTATTCATCCAGAAGTGATACTTGTATGCAGACAGACTAGGCATATCTTAACAGAGTAATCAGACAGAAAGCAACTCCTTGTTTCAGACTAAAGTTTGCAGAAGAAAAAGGCAAATATTGCCATAAAAGTTTTGATGACCCAGGACCCAGGTATGCAGCAGCTAAGCATCTTAAAAGGATGGATAAGATGCAACTTGGTACAAGAAAGTCTATTCAATGAATAGTATTCATAATTTGTTTTCACAACAAGGAAATCTTTTGAAAATGTTCTTGGAATTTTCAGCGGCAGAAGACGTACCTTGCTTCAAACATCGAAATAAAATAAAATAAGACACTTGAGGTCTCACAAGGAGCTGATTTACAGTTCCTTGCTCTGAAATAACAAGTTTTCAAAAATGCAAAATTGGATCCTTGGTAAAAAAAGTCCTTCTATCAGTTCATTTGCTGTTGTTATCTCATTATATGAAAGATTCATTTTAACATTGGCTTATCTATGGCTAGGTCATTGCTGGCAGACTATTGTTGTCTACTATTGCCACCATATGTGTGAAGTTCCTCCAAAAACTAACAGGGTTATTTTGGTTTCCGGAGAGCATGTTTGAGAAAATCATATATAGAAGAAAGACATGAATGGAAATTTCGACAATTTGAACAATGGTCACAATTAAACGCATCATTACTGAGACTAAAAAAAGCAAGTGAAGCCTTTCGAAGGGTTTTAATGACATGCTTCCCAAAAGACTTTTTGCATTCAAAGAGGCAATGATCTAAGGGATATGAACAATATTACTCAGAGTATATTCCTATTCAAGCTGAGCCACTTGTGTTCAAGAGTCGTGTCCTCATGCTATTGCATTTTAAACGTGAAAGGAGAAAAAAAGGGAAACTGATTCCACATTAGATTCAATAAGGTTTGAAACTATGAATTGATTCTATGGTCCTACGAGTCCGTCCTACGAATAATGTTTTTTTTTCTAACCTTCAGAAAATTTATCTTTGGACAAACTAACCTTCTGAAAATTGAACTTGAATTTGGACACACTGAAATGGCAATAAATTTATAGCTTATGGACACATAATGGAGACGATCAATCAATATTTGCTTGACATCTCAGCTGATATTGAAATGCCAAGGAAGACAAAATTGGTCTTTTTATCCCACATGCTCAATAACAAATTGCCAGATGATGCCAATGAGTCCATGTTGAACTGATCAAATGGTTGTTTGTTTCAATATTGCTTTTGATTAAATTTTGATTGAAATGTCAATTACCTCCTCACTGCCTAATTTCTGGAGCATTTAGCTTTGTTCATAACTGCTTCAACAATTCAACGTTGTCAGGAAAAAGATATTATTAAGTCAATAGCATTGGATTTCTGCTTCAGTCTCTTTTCTACTCATTTGCTTGTAAATTTGATCTCAATTGCTCGTAAATTGACACAATTAAATAATCTATTTTGGAAAGGGGAACAAATAAAGGATGACATTTGTGCAAGCACAGGATCAAATGATTTTGAAATTAAGGGAATGAATAACACTTGCTTTTAAAAAACTTTGAAAACATTGTAAGGTTTTGAGATTTTTCAGTAATCAAACTCAGAACGGAATCAAAAACAGATGCACACAAATGTTTGCTTCTGCAGAGACAAGGGGAGAACGGGGCTGGAAGTCACAGGGGCAGGTTGTCTCAGGGCCAGGTTGTCACATGACTGATGCAGGTTTTTCCAGGTAACACAAACGTTGAGCCATCACAAACCATAAGGCTTATTATGGAGTTCTAAATAACAAAAGCAATGCCATTTATGTCTAGTTCTCACGGGACATAGCGGAGAACTTTTTTTGACTGGCGGGACAGAGGCAGACGATTTCTAGGAGAAAAACACACAATGATTATATTATTAATTAGAGGTATATAATGGTGGAATAAGATCTTAAATTGGTGGAATAATATCTTAAATCGGCGGAATAAGATCTTAAATCGACAGGGCAAGATCATATGCCTGTGATGCAAGATCTAAATGCCTGTGCAAAAACCGTCGGCGAGATGTCAAAAACCATTGGTGAGTTATCAAAAACTGCCGGCGAGGCAACAAAAAACTTCCAGTGAGGCTGCAGATGTCCCAAAGGGGCAGTATAAATGTTCCACAGGGGCACAGGATGTCCCTATATCCCGCCGGTCATGTTTTTCACTCGTTCTCGCTCAAAAAATGCCCGCCGGACATCCAAATATTGAGGAAAATTGTGGCTCTTTCCCGGCGACTTGGAAAAAAAATGTTTCATAGGGCTGAATATTTTTTGACATCCACGGCTGGGTTGCCCCCATATCTAGGAACCCGCCGATATGCAAAAATATGTTGGCGAGATGTGAAAAATTGTCATTGGGATAATGACAAATTATCAAAAATCATCCAAACTTCCAGGAAATCCCAGCCCTCCGAAGCCAAAAGACCTCGACTGTGCCGTGTGAATGTGGCATTACCATTGAATCAGGGTATGATTAATAAATAATAATGAGCTTATCAGATTTTGTCTATTTTGCTATAATTGGCCAATGAAGATATTTTATGGTTCATTATATATGAATGATAACGCTAGCAGGAGTTTTAGAGGACTGAGTCAAAGAAAGTCAATTACTAATAATGATGACGTTAGTGAGGCTGTTGCCTTTGTACATCATGTATATGATAACATGGTATTAAGTACCCTCTTTTAGATTGACTCTGTGAAGTATTAGGGGATATATCAATGCTACTTTGAAGCCAACCACTGTTCTATTATGTCCTCAAATACATGCTGTGTCAAGAATAACATGGTGCTGTATTATCATTCTTGTACAGATGAAACTTCCTCCCAAAGGCTGCAAAACAAAGTGAAGTAGCTTGGGGCATGGAGCCCCCATCACTACTGAGGTGCCTTTTGACCAACTCCATTGAGGTCCATTATTGAAATGATTATGCTGTCAGAATGGCCTGATTTGACCCTACTTATAAAGAAATGACAGAACTGTCAAGCTTTTAAATCATTGGAGTAATGGACATTTTTGAAAAACATTTTGCAAATGGCCATCTTGCCATGCTGCCCGGCAAAAGGCCCTCCCTATCATAATCCAATGGCTTTTTTTTTCAAGCACGTTTAGCTTTGAAACTCCATTTTGGGGCTTCTGCTCTATTTTAAAGGCTGCCTATTCCTTTCATGAATTGTGACTGTGTTTTGGTTCTGTTTGCTCTGAAAACGTGAGATGTTAAATCAGAAGCCTCTAGTTTCCATCCTATCCACAAAACAGAGCATCAGAAATTTAAGTTGTTAAACAAAAAAGAGGGTCTTTCACAAGTTGTTAAATAAAAAGTGGGTCTTTCACATCGCAAGGGCTTCTTGCACGACCTACCCCCCCCCCAGCTTATTTGTCACATGGTTGTAAAAATAATTACACAATGACATACATACAGTGCGGTGTATCTATATCAACTTTCTGAGCAATCTTATTTGTGTATTTCAGGTAAGCTTGGACTGACAAGATGATAAGGTGACTGGATCATTTGGTAATGGGTGAGACAGATTAACTTGCTTAGTATTTTGAGGTTCATTAAAAAAAGTCTAAATGAAAAATGTAGTCTGAATGTCATAACTCAGGACAGAATAATAATATTGTTCTCCCGACTGAATACTTATAGATGGCCCGTGAGTAAGACAAATATGTTGAAGATTGTGTTAGTGCAAACAGTATAGATATAGCTGAGAGGAGTCATATGCCCACACAATTCTGTTTCTCTGTATATCAGTTTGCTGCATTATTTTTTCTTCCTTTCCATTTGCTAAGTATACATTTTCAATCAGCTAAGTGTTTTATATTTATAACTGCATACAATGACACAATGATACAATCATATTAAGAGACTATAGTATGCATTTGACTTTCATCTTTGGACAAAGACGTGAATATTCCTTTTCATCTAGTAGTTCCCCAACAAGACAACAGCAAGAAAATTCCTAGACATGCCATCAAATCAAATTATATTTACTGAGTGCTATTGAGTTTCTCATTGGAAAGACAAATAATTTCATTCAATGTACAAACCATGTCTTTGAACAGAAGTACAATGGTTTCCTATTATTCCATAAAGACACTCAATCGAATCATCTTGTTTGTGTGTTTCTGCTTTCTGCTTTTCTCTATTTCTTTTGAATTATGCTCTGAAGTCGACACAACCCTGTTATTTGATTTGGGGATTTTCACATATTGCGGCTCGACATGCTCAAGAAGACAACAGCCTGTCAATAAATTGGGAGTGATTATTTCGAAACATGAAATTCTAGCCTTAGATAAGCCAATTTCACTGATGAATATTCCTTATAACAAGATCACACAAGGATTGAATTGATGGAGGAAGGAAGAGTGATTCAAATCCAGTTCGAAAGTCTTTTATCCTTCTTCCAATTTTTTATCAAGAGTCTCGATCTTTTTTCTCTTTTTGAAGCGTTGTTATTTCCAAGCAAGGACCTGCAAATTAGCTCCTTCGTGAGACCGGAGTATCTCATTTCAATTTCACGAAGCTTGAAGCGAAATATTTTCCCCGGGGTTATCAATTCCAAGAAAAGCTCAAAAGATCCCTTGGGCTTCTGAAGAATCTTGTGTACATTAATACACCTCGTTTGTTCCTCTGGTAATTGAACCAAGCTACATATAATTTATTACTCATTCAACACGTTGTTATTACTTTACATGAGCTTAAGTGCAGCCAGAAAAAGATAAATATCATTATCACCTGGTTGGCTGTGAATATCACTGTTTACAGTCAAAATATCAGGCCTTATGATATTGTAAAAAATACCACTCTTGAAGGGCGATATTTTTTAACAATGGTTATGACGTCACCAGCATTTCAGCTGCCTGATGACATCACAAACCAAACAATGGCCAAAAAAAAAGGATTGTGATGTCATGTCCATTGTTGCTCCATGGTGACTTCACATTTTTCTAAGGCAGAAAATAGTCCCCTTTTGTAATTAAAAATTTGAGGTAAAACCAGGTGATAAAAACAAAACAACCACGCATCATGGCACTTCGTACAATATCACTCGCAGTCATGTGAATTCACACAACAGCTCGTGATATTGTTACTCAGTGTCCCTGACTTGGGTTGTTTTGTTATAATATCATGAGGTGCATTCGAATGACATGCAAGCAAAGTCTCCCCACTCATGCAACAATGTAAGGCAGAGGTGAGGTTGTTGGCCGTAGTGGGTGAGGTAACTTCTACTTTCTATTCCATTTTCTGGTAAAGGAACTATTCTGGCAAACACAGTATACCTCACTTGATAAGTTTGCCGATTTTTGAAAATATTGATCACTGCATAGACCTCTACTCTCGCAAGTGTATTTTTTTCAAACCATTTGTCCTACAGCACAGCCGTCATCCACAGTTGCTTTCCAAAGGAATTGCAGACTTCAGAGCAATGCCTTTGATGGCAAAAATTTTATCTATAGCCTTCCAAAAAGAGCTTGAAATGAATTTTTCGTGTCAGACTAATGCAGTCATTATTTCTTACATTCGTTTAAAAGAAGGCATTGAAAATATATTGTAAGCATTCTAATTTACTTTAGAGAAAAAAAAGAAGAAAGTTTGACATGCAATGACTTCTTAACTGAAAAAACATTGCATATGCGCAGATGGGAGGATCTAAAGTCTATCTTTTAAGTTTTGCAAATAATGAACATTTCAGTGAATAGAAGTAGACCAAGAGGAAAAATCTTGAATAAAAGACCTAAATCAACCGATTTGCAATGAAAATCGCCGACCAAATATGACCATGGGGTGGCCAACTGGTCCCCAGTTATACCACTTCAAAAATGTACTGTATAATATTGGATAAAATCCTCAACTAGATATAGGCCTAAACAAAAAAAATTGTGACTTATGGGTTGGAAAAAGAAGATATATTACTAGTATTGGCATGATTGTTAGTTTATAAAAATGATCAAATCTATATTTTGCATGTGTGTGTACCTAGAGCTTTAAAATTTCTCTATTTTTATGATGCCCAAAAAGGTTGATGGATGGACAGAAATGTATATCTATGCATTTATTTGTGATAACAAGATGAACAGGGAGTTCTCTGTAAAGTACATGTACACAATATCATGATTGGAACACATTCTGTCTATGATAATAGTGTTATACTGAATCATCCTGTGTTACTGTAGTGTCTCTTTAAAGACAGACCATTAAAAATGAGACATTAAAAGGAGATCTAAGGCCAGTTGGATGCACAAACTAGATAAATGTCAACCTTCGGCAAAATAATGAGAATAGCTTTTATGATAACTGGACTGGTGTCTTTGTTCTGAATACTGCCTTTGTAGTCTATATTCTCTAAATTATTAGAAGATACATCATACATGTTGCTTTGTGCTGAGATACTTTGAAGTTTGGTTGTTTCTCCCTAGTGTCAATATATAAAGAGTATTTAGTGACATTAAACGATCATGCCATTCAGACATGATGTAGTATACTTATCAATTAGGCGTAGGCCTACATGTACATGTTTTCCAAAAAGGCTGCTTCAAACTACACAACATGCTGGCTGTGAGTTGAACAGCAAATTTGACAAAGATAAATTCAAGATTGTGGCATTGTACACGTATGAGTCATGTTCCCACATAATCCTACATTATCTTTCTCTTACTAAGTACATGTATATATATTTCTTTTCCTTTAGCAAATTGCTTTTAACATTTATTTGTATGCATTGAAACATTTTTATAGATTGGTGTTGACATCATAAACTGAACATTGGCATGAATATTGGTTTTCCATTAATTTTTTCACATTCCAAGCCAGAACATTTTTTGTAAAATTTTCATATTGCTAAACTGAGTGTCAAGCGTAGAAATACATGGAACGGACAAGAGGCTGTATGATGCCACCTCAAGATGAGGTCACCAAATCCGCCATACTGGAACTGCCCTGACATGACGTCACAATAGACTAATTATGATGTAACGTCATGCCATTGTTATAGGCCTAAGTGACATCACTGTTATTAGTGACATCATTGTTACATTGTGCCAGGATACAGGGCATTTCCAAGATGGTGGATTTGGTTGCTTCATCTGCCAGAGCCTCATGTCCGTTCTATGTATTTCTATGATGTCAAGTTTCCAGTCACAAAGGCAGACACTTTCAACAAAATTGAGAAAATATGTTTGTGTGCAGAAAAAAATCAAATTTTCTACTTTTGTATGCAGAAGACTCTCGATTTATCTTCTTTTCTTGTTTATGAGTTTCTTTTACTTCTTTATGGTTTTCTCTATCTCTTTTGAATCACTCTGCAACTCAACATAACTCTGTCATTTGCAATGGAAGTCTTCACATATTGCGGCTCAACAAGACATCAGTCCGTCGAAAAAACTTGAAACATAAATATACCTTGTAACAAATTCACACAAGGATTGAATTGAACGAGGGAGGAAGAATGACCCAATCCAGTTTGAAAGTTTTTTAAGACAAGTTTGTATCAAGGATATCTTTTTTCTGTTTTTAAAACCTTATTCCTGTGCAACAACATGCAAATTAACTCCTTCATTAGGCCTGCATTTCACATTTCAATTTCATGAGATTTGAAACAAAACATTTTCCTCCAGAATTTGTATGTAAGATCTGATGTTTTAAATATGACGTTTCATAATATGCTACACAACCTACGGGCTCCCTCAAAACTTATTGGTCTCAATGATGAGGCCGGCCTTGATACCTCCAACACTGACATGTAGCATGGGCAAATGTCTGTTCCATACCATTAGTCCTCTACATTATTAGCCATCCTCAGCTCAACAGTCAGTTGCTCTTTTCAGAGTGAGCTGCACACTTCAGAGCTATGCCATTCAAAGGAAAATTTAATGTAGCCTATAGGCTTTTTAAAAGAGTTTGGAATGGGTTTTTCATGTTAAACTAATGCACTCAATATTTCTTTTTATCTGTGCTTTAAAAAGTACCTTGAAAGTATATTGTTGTCAATTTTCTTTGCTTTTGAGATCCGAAATGAAGTCTGACAGGGAATCAACTTTGATCACTATAATAGCTCTGGGGAATAGGAGCAGGCCGCAAGAATAAATAAATGACCCATGGGCAGTAGAAGAAGAAAATAACCTAAAGAAGTGAATGAGCAAGTCAAACATTTGACCACAAAATTCGTTTTCCATAAAAGGACATGTCTTGAACATCACAGATTTATGTTTGATGTATTATGAAAAGTCTGACCTACTTGACTTACATGTATGTTGTTAGGCTGTACCCCGGATCAGGCGTGCTCAACTTCCATCTTAAGGTGGCTCGATACTCGTGAACTTTCCAAGATAGGATTTCTCAAAAATAGTTTAGAATTATCCAAAATATAGTTTATAGCAAAGATCTGCAAAAAAAAGTGGTCGCCACCAGCCTTTTAAAAAAATATTTGAGATTATGCATGAGAAAGTCAGTTCACCCGAGCATGAAAAACTGAATTTTTTTTTCTTAAATTTTTTACTGTGAAGTTTTCCCTGCTATTCCGTGGTCATGCATCCCATATTATGCAATGAAGCATGAAATTAAAGAAAACACTTGAAGGGAAAAGCTGATTGCAATTTCAAAGAGATATATTCAGTTTAAAGGACTTTCCTAGGGTCTCGGAATAAAAGTTTTGATTTTGACAATTTTAACTTTTTTTATAAACCATAGTGCTAAAAAAAATTGACTAGATAGGATTTTTTTAATTCTTTGTCATTTACTTCCAAAAATAGTGGGGAACAATATGATAATACAGACAACCCTTCCTACCACGCTTGAAATTGATATACAATTTTTTTTTTTATTACCAAGTCATTTTTGAGAAATTAGACCTGCTTGAGTAAAATCGCCTGTAAAAATCTTCTATTCCGAGTATCAAGCTGAAACTCCGGCTGCTTGTAGTACTCATCAAAGCGCATCTAGTGCTCCAAACGGGAAGTCTCTAACCCCAATAGAAGTGGCGCAATTTGCAAACGAAGCGGCCGACACTAGAAATTCTTAGAATTAAAAAAAGATGACGGCAGAGATCAGCTGCAATGGTGACGCTACCATTGATAGGGCCTGCCTGGCTGCGCGGAAATATGTGCAGGTGACGTAATTTCGTGAGTAGCGAGCCACCTTAAGTGGAGGGAGCTGCACGTTTTTATTTGCTGTTATCGCCTTATGATGATGAGATGAGGAGACTGGGAGTCTGGCGCATACCCTATGAATCCAGGGATGCCCAGGGTCATTCAGTTGCCCCGGTATAGAACACTGGATACAACCTGCCTCAATTTAATTTCCCATGGGCTGGGACAAAAGTGAGTTCCTGGGGTGACATTTCAACACCTGCAATCAAAGCCAGTTGACAAGTGCGCTTAACCATAAGCCAACATATGTACTGTATGCACTGATTAGGGAAAATAAGATGAGCACTATCATTGAACAGGTACTATGGTAATAGGAGTTGTCCATAAAGCACATGTTAAGAACGCATTTATGTCTGTGATAACAGTTTAAAAATTGAATAATCCTGTACCTTCCTTGTGTCACTATAAATAGTCTACCTTTAAAGATAGACAATAATTATGAAACATTAAAAGGAGATCTTAAGCCAGTTGCATGCATAAACCAAATAAATTTCAGCTTTGGCAAAGTAACAAGAATATCTTTGTACTGAGTGTTGCCTTTGTTGGCTATATTCTCTAAAGTATTAGATGATATATCATATGGGTAGCTTTGAGCTGAGATACTTTGAAGTTTGGCTGTTTTTTCTCTGAGTCCATACATAAAGAGTAGGCTGGTGACATTGAACTACATGTATTATGTCATGATGTAGTTTACTTGTCAATTAGGCAAACATGTACAAGTTTTACAAAATGCAGCTTCAAACAATGCATTATACAAGCTATGATTTACATGTCACTTGATTATTCTGTATACATTGTTTGAATACATAATGTTGGCCAAAATGTCAACGAGTGTGACATGTTGTCCAAGTACAAGTGCCCAAAGATTAAGCAGGAGGAATTTTGAGCTTTATCTATGAAGACCAGCAACTGGCAATATTTAATTAGTTTCCAGATGAGCCTGCAGAATATGTATGTCTTCATTTAAGTAGTCCCGATGGACTGGCCCCATACATGCTTTTTCATTCAAAGCAAACGGAACTGAAGTAGGTCGTGAGAGATGAGGGTTTTCTGGAACTGAATAGCAAGGTAATACAATGTCAAGTCAGGCAAATTTTCGGAAAGTCCCTGCTCGACCATCTCAGATCCAAAAATGTTCAAGAATGATTTTCTTCAAATCTTGTTGACAACCCCCTCCGCTTAAGGGCCTGTATATCCAAAACTATGTGTCGATGGAAGCTATTATTTTGGAAATCCTCATTTTGATATAAGGTCAATATTTGGCTGGAGTTTCAAGAGGATCTGAGATGGTCGAGCAGGACCACTGCCTGAGTTGACACAGAATGACCCGGCAACCTGACAGATAGTGACAGATGGGTTAGAAAGAGGGGATATACTGTTTGAGTCTGTCAGTGACTCAGTGGTATGGGTAAGATTTGCAATTGTATGATGTCATGAAATTATTTTATGATTACAAAAAAGGTTAATGGATGAATGAAAACGCTTTGTGTTATATAGTTATGCACTGATTAGGGATAATACTATGGCAATTAGAGTTGTATAGTACACATTTTTGAAGCACATTTATATTTATGATAACAGTCTAAATATGGAATCATTCTGTGTCACTATGTAGTATACCTTTTAAGAGAGACAAATAAAAATGAGACATTAAAAGGAGATCTAAAGCCAGGTGCAATCATAAACTAAATAAATTTCAATGTTTGATAAAACGAGAATGGCTTTTATGTTTACTGAGTCAGTGTCTTTTTACTGAGTACTGCCTTTGCGTAGGCTATATTCTTTAAAGTATAAGAAGATATTTCATACTTACAGCTTTGTGCTGAGATACTTTGAAGATGATTGTTTTCCCCCACTGTCAATATATATACATGTATATATATTTATTTATTCCGCTTCATACCCTTGCAATAAGGCATTTGGGAGTACAGGTATAAATCAATGAATAAAAGTAGTGACATTAAACTACCATGTCATTCAGACATGATGTAATACAGGCCTAACTGCATCAGTTAGGCATACATTTTCAAGTTTTACAAAGAGGCTGCTACTAACAATTCATCGTACAAGCTATGCTGCATATGTTGCTTCATTGTTCTGCGTACAACATAATGTTGGACATAATGTTGAAGAAAGTGACATGTGGCCCATAACTCAAGCAAGTTCACACATTAATGTGCTAGTCTGTCTGCAGTGTGAGCTTTATCATAATGGCTTTTGCACCCAACGTGATACCGAAAACACCCGTCTGCAAACCCACTAGTCATGACAAAAAGAGCTCATAGAAACTATTGATACTCCAAGCTCTTACTTTTACTTAATATCAATTTTGGATATAAGGTATGATACAATGTCTGCATAATTTTATATACTTTGAGCAAATAAAAGTTTCAGCAAGTTTTCAAATACACTTGAAAGTGCTGGAAACTTGACATTTGATACCAGTCTTTTTTTATCCTGAAACATAACTGAAGTCCATAATTGCATAATGTACCATACTGCTTTATGAACCTTCCATCAATACATTGTATTTTCCTCATTATAACACCCAGGATTTAATTTCACAGACTCAAGACTCAAGACAATTATAACTTCCTGAAATATATGCAGTTTCAGGGAAGAGGGAGGCCATATATAATTCACAATGAATTCAAAGCACATAGAGGGAAAACTATACACTGTACAGTGCCATATGTGCCGCCGAATGGCTGATGGAGACTTGCTGAGCGATCCCAGTCCCATACAGTAGTGTTGCAAAGTCCTATTTGAGGCACCAGAAGTTCTTTGGCTAGTCAAGTCTCATAGATCTGCAGATTCTAATTCAAGGTCTGTTGGCAAATATTTTGTATGTGGTAACATTCTGGTTATGCAAAAACAGGGAACTTGTTGACCGGCTGACCAAGATTCATTAAGGCAATCGAACATCAATGAAAGATAGTTCGGCTTACTGAAGGATAATCAAGTCTGGACAATGGAGGCATACAATGTATATAGTCACTTGCCAGGGTACTATGCTATCATAAAAGTGAAAAAGAAAACAAACACTATGAAGGTAAATGTTCTGATATTTTTTAAACAATCAACATCATTGAAATGATTGAATTGAAAAACAAAAGAAATTGGTCTTGAGTGTTCTTTCTCACCAAATTGAGCCAATAAACACATAATTACTCATATTTCATCAAGTGGATTCTTCAATATTGATCTTATTGAAATATCAATTATCCCTTGACTGCTTAATTTCTGGTATGATTAAATTCATTCATAACTGCATCAATATTGCGTGAGGAAAAGCCGCCTAAAGATAATAGCGTTGCATTTCTTGTTGCATCAAATTTCATCTTTGATTGGCTGAAACATAACACAGATGATTTAACAAATTTTGATAAGGAACGATCTTGAAACAGAAATTTTTGACAACTTCTCAAAAATTATAATTTGAAAACTAAAAAAACAACACCTTCTTTGGCCTAACAGTTGCTTGGTAATTGAAGTGTCTGAATGGTTTGAGAAAAAAGTAACTTCATACAAAATGAATGACGGTAACCGATGTTAAATTGAAAAAGATCGCCTTGGTTTCAGCAGAAAGCTGTTTAATGAAATCATGCAGCGCTCGATCAGAAAATGGGTTTAATTCACATGGAGATTTTGGGAAACTGAATTCTCATTCACCCAACAACAGAAATTCGACAAGAAAAAGACAAGTTGGTTTGATTTCACTGCAATATTGACAATCTTGGTTAAATTTTTGTGTGATTGTCTATCATATGTACACTGTAGAAATGAATGTTGCAATTTCCTGTGAAATATTGCAAAGTAAGCAGACAGTGTGTCAGTAATGTTCATGTCATTTGCATCTTGGTGCCTAAAATATCAAACTTTCTAAATACGAGATATATCGCTCTATTTCCATCATGATGGTGTAAACAAGTTTTGGTTAAGTCAATTTTTTTTTCAACGAGGTTTCTTTCCAAATTTTAATGTGTTTTCAGAGAACCTGAGATCTGTCTGCCCTTCGTAGACTGTTCAGTTCATTTGGTTATGATCACCGGACTGGCTCTTACTTTCCGTTAGCAGATACCAGATAGCGTGACTACTGATGCCTGACACTGAATCTATTTGATGTTCAGTGGTGGAAAATTGGCTGGCGTGTATAGCCTTCAAAAACTTTGCAATGGGAATTCTTCTTGTAATGAAATAATTTCAGCAACCTGTATATCTCTATGATCTTTTTCTTGAAATTGAATTCTTTAAATAAATCATGCAACTTATCTCTCACCCTTCTTCTGCCTTTGCATCATTTCCCTCTCAATTTCAAGGCATTACACTTTAAATTTAAAGATTCTGTTACTTGACAAGGGATCTTCACATATTGCGACTCAAGCAGACAAATTTTTCCACACCGAATTTATGTGTGATTTTTTAAATCTTGAAAGTCCAGCTCCGGATGAGCCAATTTCAGTAAAGCACATTCCATATAATATTCCATATATGACAAGAACACGCAAGTAACAACTTGTTCAGGAATTGCCTAAAGGCAAATGAATGTAGAATAGCAAGTGTTGATCAAAAGCATTTTGTCTGTCTGAAGGAATTTTTTTTGGGTGTTCTTTCGTGATTTTAAAATCTTGTTATCTCGTGAGACTCAAGTTGCCTTATTTGAAGCTGAACATCTGAGGTGAAAGACTTTCTTTACAGTTGTAACTTCCGAGAAAAACTCTATAGATGTGTTTGAAATAGATGTCAATCAGATTTTGTAGAATAGAAATATGGATGTGAAGAAAAATTCTTTGGACCCATGACAGTGTAAGATATGTTTCATTGAATACCAAAGAGACTTATGTTTATGTGGAAAAAAAAAAAAAATCTTAAACTGCAGCATTGGCTGAGGCTTGAATATGTGTGTGGGTGGCTTATAGGACTTTTATCCCGGTTTTGTGTGTGCTGATTACAGTTCGGATAGGACAGGCAATCCTGAGTAATCATTATTAGTTTGTCTTATTATCAATAGTCAATGAGAAGACAGCTCAGAACATTAACTTCCATTGCTCTCCACTCATACTGATATATTTTTATGTACCTCTGAATTCAGCGGGATGAATCTGAAGGCTTAGGATGGTAGGCAAGTGGAAACTACATGTATGTACCAGACAGACACCAATTTGGAGGTTCTAACGTGCATTTTGTCAGTTTGATCCCGGCCGGAGGGACAAAAATGCACGTTAGACCCGGAAAACTTGTCTAATTGATTTAGACATCACAAGCTTCTCCTATTATGCCTTTTAATGATTGGAAAGAAACAATAATCTGATTGTTTGTTTGCTGTTGTTAACAGTGTTAATCCTGTGCAGGATGCTTATATGCAAAATTGTCAGTTTGATACTGGCTTTTCCAATTGTATAGTATCTTGGTGATGTCTTATGGGTTATAGACCACCATTCATCTTCATTTAGGTTTTCCTGATGAACTGGCATTATACATTGATTCCCGTTGTATTGAGTGTGAGTGGTAGGTTGTGAGATGAGGTTTGGTCAGAGGTGGAATAGCAGCCTGACAGATAGTGGGTAACAAGAATTACAGATACTGTGGAGGCATATAGTTGGCTGATGATCAGATAGATATTTTGCTATGGTACAAAACCTAACACATCTGTCTCAATTCTGTTGCGAGGGTAGAAAAGGTTGATGGGTGAATGACAAGGCTTTGTGTCCTACATTTATGCACTGGTAAGGGTTATAACAGTAACAGAGACTATAGTTGATAAGGCAATCTAAAGAACTCAAGTTTGGATAATCGTTTGTTTATTATGTGATAAATTAACTTCCCTGCGTCCCTTTGGAATGAGACAAAAAAGTTAAGTATAAAAAACATAGTTCTGGAAAGTTTTGCTTGCACAAACTGAATGACTTATCATAATGGCTTTGGCACCCTGAGTTATGCAGAATACGCCTCTCAGCAAATACAACCCTCATAAACAATGATCTAGCAGACTACGGAAATGGGCTGTTGTATGGCACTGCTACCCGATTGACAAATAAACTTCAGATTGCTCAAAAGTCGGCAGCTCGTTTAATTGAGAGATTGAAAAAACACGAAAGTGTCAGCCAGAGTAGGAAACAACTACACTGGTTACCAATCACAGTAAGAATTCAGTTCAAATTGATGACAACTACATGGAACGCACTTAACAATCAGGGACCGCAATATATCCAAGAACCGGTTCAAGTCAAATCTCAACAAGAACATAACCTGAGAAGCAACCACAAGCTGTTGTTAGCAGAACATGCTCCTTGCAACAAAAATAAATTTGAAGATCGAGCATTTTCATATGCAGCACCAAAACTCTGGAACACTTTGCCTGAAAAAGTGAGAACTGCAGAAACATTAGAAAGCTTCAAGAAGAATCTAAAAACCTATTTGTTTCAGAATTCCTACAAGTGAATATCTGATCTGAAAAAGCGCTGATGAGCAGTTTACTGAAATTAGCCCTATATAAATCCATATTATTATTATTATTATTATTATTAAAATTACAATAGCTGAAGTTCTCCCTTTTACAAATGTTTTTCCCTGATGCACTGTGCAAATTTCCAACCACTCTTCCAAACTGCAAACAAACTTTGTTTTGCGTAAAAACTATTAAAGCTGTTCTAAAATTGTAGATGGATAAAAAAATATTACAAGATCCACTTGCAAATTAGGTTTTCACTTGTTTGATTGAAATACCATTTTCAGGTGTGATGAAGATTGACTAGATGTGCGAACTGCTCATATAGTGTTCTTGCATGGGCCTATGCAGTCTTCTTCCATTCAAAGTTTTACTGACAAAATCAGAATTTTATTTTTTTATTTGAAGCCCAAAAAAGTTCCAAATTACGTAAAAAACACAATTAGGTAAATTTTCGTTGTTAAATATTTTTATAATATTGATTCCACCTTTGGTAAACGTTAGTGCTTGCTTAATTGGAGGGGACAAGTTGTCTAGCTTTGTCATTGGAAGTTTAAAACATCTTATCAAATACTCTTGTGCGCTGGAAACTTTTCTTTTAATATCATTCTTTTTTTTCTGTTGAACCATTAGCCAGAATGACTTTGACAAATGGAGATAGGCCTACTCTAAATCAAGTTTACACTCAAGCATATGCGTAGTGATAATGTAGTTTATGTTTCAGGACGAAAGTAAATTTATCCTTCAGTCATAACCATCACCCAGAAAATCTTTGCTGAAGTGATAACCATGGAATTCCACGATAAAACAAACTTCAAGTGGATGCTTATGACACATCTTAACAATGTTACAGCGCTTTCTATAAACATGCGTATCATATAATTTTTACTATATGTTGCATGCATTTTCTCAGAAACTATGAATGGTCTGATGTTTTAGAATTTTAAAACATTTTAAGTAAAAAAACAAAGGAATTGAGAAATTGCTCTCAAATACCCTTTGTCGCCAAATAGAGGAATAAATAGCCATAATGAATCTTATTTCATGAAGTTGATTTCTTCAACATTGAGCTTATTGAAACATCAATTCTCCGTAGCCTGCCTAATTTCTGGGTTGATTAATTCCTTTCATAACTGCATTAATATCACAAAGACAAGGACACAACTTTAAACAATGACATTGCGTTTTTCGTTTCATCAAGTTTCATTTGATTACCTGTAACATAATACAAATTATTTAATTGATTTTACAAACTTTGATGAGGAACGGTCTTTGAAACAGAAAATGTTTGACAATTGCTCAAAACATAATAATTGCAAAGCCTTGAAACAAATGACCTCTTCGATGTAACAGTTGCTTGGAAATTGAAGTGTCGGAATGGCTTGGGAAAGTCGTAACTTCATGTTAAATGAACGAGGATAACCGAATTTTAATTTTATTTCAAACAGGAATAATTGATAAATCATGGAGGCCTTCATCAGAATAATGACATGCATTCATGGCAATGTTGTGGAACTTAATTCATAATTCTCTTGGTTTGACCTCAAAGGGAAAATATTGAAAACCTGAGATAAATGTATTCTATAGGTCTATCTGTAGAGAAAAGAAGATCACCAGTGTAGTATTTTGCATCAACTCTGTATTGACATCAATCTGTATTCAGTGGACCAGAACTCATGCATGACACCAACACCGTATGTCAAACATGGAAGTTGACAACCTATATTAACCATTGTTTTCTCAACAAATCAAACCACGATTCTCTACAAAGTAAATTATATGGGCAAGGTCACAGTCTGACTAGAGACAGTCCGTCTTGGATACATTTACCAAATTGGTTGTCACACAGTGGGGCAGATCAGGCTAGTGACCACTATAACCAGTAAACACTCAGTCATCAAAATTCCCATTATTGAGCTCTAAATATGGTTCCGCTCTCATCATGCATAAATCAATTACACTTGCATGTTTGACATCTCGGAATATGTTAAGAGCATCTTCACTTAGAGAGGCTATTTCATTAGTAGCCCGAGATATCAGTTAGTGGTCCAAGACATGCATACTGATTCTAGTTCTGAGAGAGCTATGCCGACCGAATGCAATGTGTTAAAAAAACTGTTAATATCAAATAGCAGGTTGATGGAAATTGCAGGATGAAGGCATGTAATTTAGGTCACTTGGATCTGACCCTCATTAGCACAAACCATGCCGTACGACCTTCTCGTTTGGTATTCCTTCAGACAGATTTTACAACTTGTTTGACATAAGTTGTAAGTCCCTTCTTAGACACTCTGCACATTTAACAATTTTATGTCCATAATATGATAAGTGTGTCTTACAATATTCTCATTATGTTTTGAGAACATAATTACCAGAGAATGAGTAAGTAAAATCATGTCTCTAAATGGCAAAATTGCTGCAACTTTCAATACAAAAGATAGAAACCACAGTTACAAGACGGATGCATGCTCTTAAACCTCCAATTAGCATAATTAGGCGGAGGGATTCCTTCAAAACATCTCACATACTTTGATGATTTAGCGTGACACACAAAAGGAAACCACACATGCACACTGGAATGAGGACATAGATTTAGAAATTTGAACCCAAATCAGAAGACATATAATGCTATCACAGTGGAGTTCTACTCATAAATGGGTGTCAGTGCATTAAAAAATTTAATACGCATATGGCTTGTATCCTTTATTCATAGAATACAACATAATCTTCCTATCATATATGAGTATTATCTATCTTCTCTCCTGGGTTAAAGAATAATGTCATAATAAGTTATTAGCTAGATGAATGGCAACCCAAGCTCTAAGACACATTCCTACACTACAATGTCATGTGGATATGGGTCAAAGGCAAAAGAACAATGTAAAACATGTCAACCCAATGTGCTCACAGAGACATTACGTTACCTCGTCCTACACGCTAAAAAACAAATCTCGTGCAGAAAACCTGAGTGGTTTTGGGCTTGTCCTCTATACTGCTCCACCATGAGCTCAGTACGGTTTTCAACAAGAAGTGATAATTGCTCTATGGCTGTACGTTGCCACAGCATGCGAAGCCTGAAGGGCTGAAGCTTATGCGACAGGGGGGGGGGGGTCTGGGGGCCGCTCAAGGTCCGCAGAAGCCAACGGATTTGTCTGTCCTTTCTCCGAGCTTCTTGAATTGCTAGATGCCTTAAATTTCTTCCAATTTATGTACAGTGGTCATATCAAGCCAACACAAAATTGATCTTTAGCTTCTCAGATTTCTCGAAGCTATTTTCTATTTTATTAATTTTTTAAAATATTTATTTAATAAAAATTGTGAGTTAGCTAATTTTTATTTTTCCTAAGGTAGAAAATCTTTTGGGTCGGTCGATCCGAGAAGCTAAAGATTTAAAAGCTCTGGCCCAACTTTTATTTTTTAGTGCGCATTTTGAACCCCAAGAAGAGACTGCAGACCTGCAAGAGTCCTCTTCATGACCACAGTGATAGTTTTTTAAGGCAGAAACTTCTGTCCTCATCTCCTGAGCTTAATTCAGTATACTTTGTAGTCACTCACAAGAAATTACAGCAGCATCGCCAGTTGAAATAGGAGCACAAAATTAAATCACAGCCACACCCAATGGCATTGTACTAAACCTTGCAGACAAAACTTATGGGGAGTTAAATTTCAATTGCAGACTCCTGTAGAATCGTGCTCAGTTATCAGACAGCATGGTAGGATTTGCTCCTGTTGTGAGAGCAATTTGTGACAAAAGTATTCAATCCATGTATCTTACTTTTCAAGGGAAATTCCTAAACACTATTTGAATAAATTTTAGGATAGTTTTTAGTGAACCAAGAAAATCTTATAAAGTATGAAGTGTTGTAGATAATAATTGTATGATTTACTGGTACAAACCATTTTGATGTTTGAAATATCAAACTTACTAGATTTTAGATATGTTATTCCTTGTCATCACAGGGTTTTGACTTGCTTTGGTAACACCAATTTTTTCTGTAAAGATTCTTTCTAGCTTATGGTGAGTTTTTTGAGAACCTTTGATCTAGCTGTCCTTTCATGACCTTCAACTGATTCTGGTCATTTCCTGCTGATCACCAGACTGGCTCTAATCATCAGTTAGTTGATAGCGTGACTACAGTAACTGATGTCTGGCACCGAATCTGATAGATGTTTAGCTGTGAAAAATTGACTGGCCCTCGTCAAAAGCATCAGATCTCCGGGCTGGTTGCTGTTAGTTGGTCTACAAAGAGGATCGAAATGCATGAGAGGTTTTCTAGGCAGGAAGGGTGTTTTTTTCTCATCATTCACCTATAATCTTGCAAGGTTGTCCTGATCATGTTAATGAATTCTTGAATACGGGTACGTGTTATATATATATATGTCATGATTTTATGCTACTATTGATCTTCACTGAGATAGACTATTTCATTAGTAGCCCGATATATCAGTAAGTGGTCCAAGACATGCACACTGATTCTAGCTCTGAGAGAGCTATGCCAACTGAATGCAAGGTGTTACAAAAACTGTTTTAGTAGTGCTTGCCAAATTTCAATGCAAAACCAACATGGATTTTAAAAAAAATCCATGATGGTTTTTTGCATTGAAATTTGGTATTTCAAAGAACCATTTTGAATCTAAAAAACCAATTTTGTCTGAAATTTTTTAGAGTGTAACTGATGTCTGGCACTGAATCTGATGGATGTTTAGCTGTGGAAAATTGACTGGCCCTCGTCCAAAGCATCAGATGATCTCCTGTCTGGTTGCCATTAGTTTCTCTACAAAGAGGATCGAAATGCATGAGAGGTTTTCTTTAGGCAGGAAGGGTGTTTTTTTCTCATCATTCACCTCTAATCTTTCAAGGCTTGATGTGTCCTGATCACGTTTATCAATTCTTGAATACAAGTATTTGTTATATATATATGTCAAGATTTTATGCTACTATTGATCTTCACTGAGATAGACTATTTCATTAGTAGCCCGATATATCAGTTAGTGGTCCAAGACATGCACACTGATTCGAGCTCTGAGAGAGCTATGCCAACTGAATGCAAGGTGTTACAAAAACTGTTTATATCAAATAGCAGGTCGAATGAAATTGCAGGATGATGGCATGTAATTTAGGTCACTTGGATCTGATCCTCACTGACACAAGCCATGCCATGCAATGTTTTCTTTTGGTATTCCTTCAGACAGGTTTTACCACTTGATGACATAAGTTGTAAGTCCCTTCTTAGACACTCTGCACATTTAAATATTTTATGTCCATAATTATATGAAAAGTGTGTCTTATATTATTCTCATTATGTTTTGAGAACATACCAGTGAATGAATCAAATCATGTCTCTAAATGACAAAATTAATGCGACTTTCAATATAAAAGATAGAAACCACAGTTACAAGATGGATGCATGCTTTTAAACCTCCAATTAGCATCCTAGGCAGTTGGATTCCTTCAAATCATCTCATGTATTTTGATGATACAGCTTGATACACAAAAGGAAACCACACATACGCTGGAATGAGGACATAGATTTAGGACTTTGAACCCAAATCAGAAGACATATATAATGCTATAACAATGGCATCTTTCTCATAAATGGGTTGCAGTGCATTAACGGATACCATAGGCATATGGCTTGTATGTTTCATTCATAGATTACAATGTAATCCTCCTTTCATATGAGTATTATCCATCTTCTCTTTTGCGTTAAAGAATAATGTCATTAGGGAGTATTAGCTGGATGAATGGCAACCCAAGCTCTAAGACACATTCCTACACTACAATGTCATGTGGATATGGGTCAAAGGCAAAAGAAAAATGTAAAACTCATCAATGCTTGTGTCACACTGAGGCATTATGTTACCTTTTCTTACACTCTAAAAATGAATCTCATGCAAACACCTTGCCTTTGGGCTTGTTCCTCCTTACAGTCATATTTGGGTTTGTGGAAATACTGTACAGCCATATTGTCATTATTGGCACAGGTATTTGCTAAAACTAAGCTTCAATGCAAAAAAAAAGACCTTTGGCTTCTTAAAACACAATTTTGTCCTAAATTTTGTTAAATTTTATGTGGAGGTGATGGTCAAGTAGCAATATGATTACAGACACCAAGGCGTATAAGTGTAGGTTATTCACCACAGGAGAGGGAATTTGTGATTTATCACTCGACGGCTTTAGCCCGAGGTGTGATAAACACATATTCCTGATCCCATGGTGAATAACCGGCTTATACCATGAGACAAACACTCAAACGCTCAAACAATCAAACACGAGGATAACTGGACAACAAAGTATAGGAGAATTGTTTCGCTGAAATGCTAGAATGTGATAGGCTGACGGAAGTGTCGAATGGTGTGATAATTGAGATATCATACTTGGCCTTGTAATAAACTTCGTATAAATTCATAAAAAGTTTCGCATAGACAAGTGAAGATTAATTTGGTTAATAATTAATAATCAGTGAACCCATTGTACTGCGGTAATAATATTGTATTCATGTGAAAAAGTTTCTTTAAATAAATTGAGTACAGGTATAATGTCTGTAACACATTTCATTGACGTCACTATTCTTGTAATTAGGTCAATTCAACCAGTTAATTATTGAAAGTAATTCGGAAAATTGGTTAATATGACATCCATGCATGCCAAAAGTTTTTTCTAATAACAACAATGTTATTATGACATGATACAAGCGCCACATCTTTGGAAATTAATTGAATTTCTAAATATTCCAAAATGTAGGCAAACTGATTTACTCTAATGGTATCTTACTTGAAAGCATAAAGGAGTTTGAAGTATGGTATGAACAGAAGTACAGAAATTTAATCAAAGATGGATCAAATATAAAAAAGTGTTGGTTTCCAGGTTTTAATTACATATCCTGAAGATCTTGTTAAAGTGCGTGTTCCAAGTAAAATGATTCCTGGGGTCGTGAAATGAACTTTAAGTGTCAAATCAGTGCGGGATAAAGAGACATCAATGGATTAGAAATAAGAGAAAACACATAATATGCTTTTAGAAAAAATACCTGTGTTCCTGAGGTCTTTTCCGCTTTGATTTTGGTTGCTGAGGAGTGAAGATATCACCTCCCAGCTATCTTGGATGGTTTTAGAAACTTAAAAAAGTATACATCTTCATCATATATCTGTGTCATTTGTGTGAAAGGAACCTCTCAGATGTGGTGCTTCGCATGTAATGGCTACATGCAGTGGTGTTATTGTATTGGGTGAACAATGAATAACTAGAAATCTTTGTGATCATAATCTTGTCCCTTCAGTTTATAATCTGTCCTTTATCCTCTCCTTGACCTGCTGGATACAATGAATTTCTTCCAATTTACGTACAGTGGTCATGTTATGCCAACACTATGGCCCGACATTATGGATCTATAGCTTCTCATATCTTTCTGCAGCTATTTTCTAGAGTTGGTCAGTAGGATAAAATAAAATGTTATTTCGATTTTTTATTATGTTAGCAAATTTTTTTTTTTTCCATTTGTAGAACTTTTGTTGGGTCGGTTGATCCAAGAAGCTAAAAATTTAATATTTCTGCCTTAACGTTCATTGTTTAGTGCATTCTGCACCACAAGAAAAGACTGCATAGGCCTACCTGTAAGAGACGTCTTCATGGCCGCAGAAGCCATGGTTTTGTAACTCAACTCATGAACTTCCATTTTGTTTATTAGTCACTTGCAAAACATCACAGCAGCATCACGAGTTTGAGTATACAATTGAATACCAGCCACACCCAATGGATTTGTACTAAATCTGGCAGATAAAAGTTATGAGGTGTAAAATTTCAATTGAAGACTTCGGCGGAATCTTGCCCATGCAATTAGCAGACAAAATGTTAGGATTTAACCCTGTGCTGAAAGCAAGTTGAGACTACCTATAATAAAATAATATATTCAGTCCAAGCATTTTACTTTTTTTTGGGAAATTCCTAAAAACAATTTGAAGATACTTCAGGATAGTTAAACCAAGATGACCTTTTAAGCTTTGAAGTGCTGTAGATAATAATGGTGTGACTTTACTGGTACAAAACATTTTGATGTTTAAAATATCGAACTTGCTAAATTTTAGATATGTTATTCTTTTCCATCAAAGGGTTTCGATTTGTTTCGGCAACACCAATTTTTTCCGTAAAGCTTCTTTCTAGCTAATGGTGAGTTTTTTGAGAACCTTTGATCTAGCTGTCCTTTCATGACCTTCAACTTATTCTGGTCATTTCCTGCTGATCACCAGACTGGGTCTAATCATCAGTTAGTTGATAGCGTGACTGCAGTAACTGATGTCTGGCACCAAATCTGATAGATGTTTAGCTGTGGAAAATTGACTGGCCCACGTCCAAAGCATCAGATCTCCGGGCTGGTTGCCATTTAGTTCTCTACAAAAAGGATCAAAATGCATGAGAAGTTCTCTTTAGGCAGTAAGGGTGTTTTTGTCTTGAAGTATCATTCACCTATAGGCTATAATATTGCAAGGTTTGATGTGTCCTGATCACGTTTAATCCATTCTTGAATACGAGTATGTGTTATGTCATGATTTTATGCTATTACTGATGTCACAACCAAACACATCTTGTTATTCAGGGTGATAAAACATATTGTCTACAACCGTTGCTTGTGGCTGCTTGTGGCTGCTTGTGGCTGCTTGTGGCTGCTTGTGGCTGCTTGTGGCTGCTTGTGGCTGCTTGTGGCTGCTTGTGGCTGCTTGTGGGTTTATTGAAGCAAATGCAACTGGAACTTGGCATGCTTGTGTAGACAAATCCTAGAAGTACATTGTAACCATGTTTGATCCCATGGTCCCATTTTTAATGCCCAGAAATATACCACTTACCTATTTTCCTCTCTCTGTCGTTTATGAATTGCTTAATTTTATCTCAGTATATTTGATATACATTCTAAAGTTTGCACAATCCGCTCATTTGTCCCGGAAACTTCACGAAGGCCTATATGTGGCTCAAGATAAAAGCTTGTCAACAGTGAATAAGAAGGTGACTGCTTTGAAATACGAAATTTTAGCGTTAGA
Organism: Platynereis dumerilii; assembly: GCA_026936325.1. Lineage (NCBI taxonomy): Eukaryota > Metazoa > Annelida > Polychaeta > Phyllodocida > Nereididae > Platynereis > Platynereis dumerilii. The sequence goes on from JAPTHN010000006.1 coordinate 31,611,212, forward strand.
TTGGTTTATTTCAATGATGGATAATGCTTATAACAAGATCACACAAGGAGGGAATGTGCGAGTAATGGCTTAAGGCAAAGAAATGCAGAATAGAAAGTGTAGTAGATCAAAAGCTCTTTATTCATTACCAAGAAGTTTTTTCTGGGACTTCTTTCATCACTTTAAATTCCTATTATCATCTCAGACCTATGTTGTCTTATAAATCTTAATCTCATCATCTAAAGCAAATGATTTTCTTTAAAGTTATCTTCTCCGCATAGCATTTTTTAAGGATTTTCGACTGTGAGACCAACCGCATTTGTAGTGCTGTGGCGCGACATCTAGATCTATCAGCTGAACAGCCGTAAAATATATCTATAAAAAGGGACTTTGAAACGTTGAGCAACTGCTAATTCAGGATTTCGTCAGATTTCCATCAAAAAGAGGAAGTAATTTTTGAAAAAAAAATGGAAATCAGATTACATTATTGTATCAGAAAGATGGCATTAGCAGAAAAGCACCCAGGAACTTAAAAAACCAATTGTGAAATTAGTGAGTTTCTTGGAAAATTGGTCTCCCTGTGATCCCAATTTGGCAATGACTGGGAGACCAAATCTGTCCAGTGGGAGACCAAATGGTCTCCCAGTTACTATGTTAAAAAATGCACTGCTTCTCCGAGAAAGGCTCAGAGTTTTGTTTTAAACTTTGGCTTTAGAAGATTCTTTGGAATCCGGTAATGATATACTTGTGTTCAAATGGGAAAGGAAAAGTTTCGGAACTAAAATATTTACTGATGCTTGTTAATGACATGTATGTCCAGTTGTCAACCAAATGAGCATTATTTTGTTTTGCTGATATGTTCAAGGGTAGCTGATATGGTTTTTTTGTCCAGTATTTTTGCAATAAAAATTTTGTAAACTGATGCCCTGAGTTGTCCTATCATTGTCGCAATTATGGATATCATAATTGAATTTCAACCCATAAATTCATCCATTGTTTAAAATAACTAATCCGTTTGACTATATTATGAAAATTGCAACAAATTTAACTACTTTTCACCAACATTTAGTCGGTTTACTAACAATAATATTATGTTTCTTTTATTTCAGGTAAGCTGACTTTGACCAGATTGGTAATGATTCAACAACATGAACAAGTGAATGAAATTTTCAGGTATGTGACTGTGATTTCATATTAGAAACGGGACAAAGATCAAACAGGCATATATTAGGTCAACTGGAATTTACGTTACTTGACTTGACTTTTTTTGTGCTGGTATACCCCGGATCAGCAGGGGCAGCGTGTAAATTAAAGCTTTGTGGCGGGAGCTTCACTTTTGTTTTTGGTGACCGCCATATGAAGACGAGTTGAGAAGACTGGGAGACTGGCAAATGCCCTGTTAATTCAGCGATGTCCAGGGTATTTTAGTTGTCCCAGATCAGAAGACTGGATACAACCCACCTCCATTTTACATCCAAAGGGCTTGGAATATAGTGAGTCGCATGAGATTTGAATCCATGCCCTCATAGACAGCAGACAAGTTTGTTTTATAAAGCCATGCAAACAAGTGATTGAGCAAGACACATGCAGGACAAACTGAATTAAATTTTTATGCCTGGTAATTGAAGTGCCTAAATGGCTTGAGAATGAGAAAATGTAAATTCGTGCAAAATTAATGAAAGTAACAGATGTTTGTTTAAAACCAATTGTACTCTGAATTTTGTTTAAGTGGAAACTTGTTCAATAAATTACACAAGCCTAAAGACGAAAATGAGTTTGTGTGGCATGGCAATGGTTTTAATACATAACTTATTTCAGAATTCAATTATCAATGGGAATTTATGAAAAAGGGGTGAGTTGGTCTGGAATGTTGAATACCAGTACTACACCAACGCTCTTCTGTTTACATTGTTACATTGAAAATCCTTTCTGAATTTAGTCGACATGGACACACATATTACGCCAATACCTGATCTCAAATGTGGAGGTGAAAACCATGCTGTTCCCTTTGACAGAGTGTTGGGTGGTGACTGATTGTGAACTGCAAGGTGAATGTATACTAACCTCACCTGCCATTTTGTTTTGTTAACTGTTAAGATTTTATATTTTTTTACAAGTAAAATACTTTCCAGATTTGCCCTTGAACATTTCTTTCGCATTTTGTTGATTTAAAAGCTAATAGCTTAATATGCCAAATCTAAGTTTACAAGAAGAGTTAGAAGACGTACATTGTACAATGTTTTACATAAAAATGGGTTGCAACTTGCAAGCAGCCTGATTCATGAATTGCCTGGGAGCAGGCTTGCATCTTTCATTCACTCAATATCCTTTTCTCATATGAATAGAATCCATCTACTTCTTTACATAAAAGAATAATATCATTAGGCAGTATTAGCTGGATAAATGGAGATCCAAGATAACTCCTACACGACGTGGATGTGGGTGGGTCATGGACGAAAGAACATCATAAACTCATCAACCCAGGTGTTATGCAGGGGCTTCTTATTACCTTATCATTATGTGGAAGTGATGGTCCATTAGCAACATGATTACAGTTATCAAGGCATAATATGTAATCTGCCATGTCAGAAGAGAGCGGTAACCACTTGGTAGATCTAGGTTGACAACACTGTATGGTATTATTTTAAACAATATTTAAAAGGTAAAACTACAAAGATTCACTTTTCGATTATCAAAGTGCTGACAGCTATATCTGGCATCAGGCCATTCATGATTCAGCTAATTGGCTAAAGGTAGTTAATTGCACTTCAAGTGTCACCTACACAAGTGTCACCTACACAACTCAATCCAATCAAAGCAGCAATGAAGGCAAGAGTTAAATGCTGATTGCAATACTCGATTGCTGCTTTGTGTTATCAGCGACTGACAGGCCACAGGCCCTGGTTCAACTGCCTCACCTCAACACACATTTGCGAAATGGATGGTGGCGGCGCCACTGTCGCCGCGCGCCCTCTATGGGTGACTTACATGTCGTAAAATGTACTTGTTGGGGATAATTTTCAGTAAAAAAAATGTTTTAAGAAGCGTGAGGTAAATAGTTGAATCTATAAACATTTGTTGAAACAGTTTAGGTATAAAGGATTCACCATGAATTTTATTTATCATGCTGTTATTTACGACATGCTCAACTTTGCGATGTGTTCACACGCCGTGACAAAAGGCAAATGACCAGTGGCGGAGCTATGGGGGGGCCTGGGGGGGCCAAGGCCCCCCCAAATGGATTATTGGCCCCCCCACTGGCCCCCCCATTTCAGATTTGATAAATTTGAAAAGTTATTTGAACAGAGCATGTCCGTCTTTGTGACCTAAGCCCGCGCTCTCTTATAGCGGATTCTCACCAGAATGACAGTTGCCCTTTGAAAAGTTCTAAGGATTTGACAATTTTTTATTTTCTTTGAAATTATCTGGCAATAGGAATACCTGCATCTGAACTTTTTAGTGCGGCCTTGTGACATTTGGCCTAATTTTCAAGATCCCGATATAATACAATCTCAAAAGAAATGTTGTGGATACAATTATTTTTTAAATATGTTTATTTAATAATCTACCTAAATTGTTTGCCTTTTTGCCTAGAATCTTAGTGTTTCCAAAATTCTAGCCCCCCCCCTCCCTCCGGTATGCCTAAGTATCTATCCCAGTTCCTTGCTATTTCAAAAATATTGTGATTTGAGGAAATCTTTCCTTTGCCATTGTTGAGCCAAGGAAATATTGCGCCTTTGGAATATTTCTGGAGAGGACTGATTATCCAGAGTGATTTTTAGTACAAACTGCTCAGTTTTTCATGCGTTGCATGGAATTTCCCTATCATTTCCAGCAATCACCATCAGCTTTTAGGCCTATTTGAGCAGATAAAAAAAAATTAATTTCATGAGACAATTCTAGTCCTTGTTAAACTTTTATCATGGCAATGATTGTAACATCACATTATTGTGTGCACCCTTGAGGTTTTTCTTCTTTATGAACAAGCATGGTCATTGATGTCATATCAGAGAATTTTCAACCAGATACGGGCCTAATCTTTAAAAGTAAAAGCAACCCGACCCAAAGATGATCTTGACGGACATCAACATTATGAATCAGTAAGTGCTATTTTCAGAACAAACTGTCCTCTCATTCATGAGGCATCAGTGTAGGGGGGGGGGCTGGTGGGACTTTCGCAGCACCACTTTTAAGCCAAAAAAGGGTATAGTTTTTGAAAAATTTTGAGCGTTCCCCGGGACCCACTTCCGTGAAGGCTTTGACCCTGATTGCCCCACCACTTTAAAATGAAACTAATGTCTCATTCTGTGTGCATAACAAATTGAATTGCTGAAATCAACATTGGGCACTTTGTCCAACTGGTTTTATGGAAAGTCATTTCTCTCTAAAAAGTAATTGAAAAGAGTATTTAGTGGTTTGTACCATCTAAATTGAATAATAAATGCAGTAAGTGTATGCCAGCAGCAAAGAGCGTCAATGTTCCTATGTCACTTGTAAAGAGGTCTTGTGTCGCGGTGTTAATTTTTACCCTAGCATTGCCCTAAAAATGCCGCCAAAAGTGGGCCCCCCCAGCTCAGACCCTGGCCCCCCCTTGGCCCCCCCACTCCTGGATTTCTAGCTACGCCACTGCAAATGACATGTTCTGGCTGAGATGTCAATAAACCATTCATTTTCAATACACACATGACTAGTGTTGGAAGGATCGGTAACGATCGCAATTTTTGCGGCCTACGGCCGCAAAAATTGCTCTCGCTTACCGCTCTATCATAAGTGATATGATAAACCTATGTAACAGTGTATCACATAATTTATTAGATTCACAATATTTACACTCTAACATTTCTACAATATCTAACTTAAAAATGTAGAGAAGTGTTTCTGTTTGTTCAATTTGTGTGATTGAATTTGCTAAAGTTTGAAGTATGGTATACTTTTTCAAGGCATAGAAAAATGCCTGAGAAACATGCAAGCAAAGAGGTGTGATTTGAGACCAATCCTCGAAAATATCATTACATGCAAAAATGTGTCAATGGCAGAGAAATGCAGAAATGTAATTAAAGATTCTCATATGTCAAAAAATGTATCAGTTTGCAAGTTTTAATTAAATTTGCTGTGCAGCTTAAAGTGTGGGTTCCAAGTAAACTGATGCCGGAATCATGCAATGAATCTGAAGTGTCGAATCACCATGGGATTTGAAAAAACAAGGCATTGTATTTCTTTTCCTTTCCTCTTGAAACGTGTGTAGTGAAAGGGCAAGTACTCCCTCGGGAACATTTTCTCCCCCTCTCCGCCCCTTGAATATTAATCGGGAACACTCTCTTATAGTTAATATGTTCAGCTATTGCAGTGGTTTACATGCAATTGCCTCTTGTAAGTTTATTGTAATTTACTTGATAATCATGACTCCAAAAGTCAACAGAGGTGCTTAAATTTATTTAGAGACATCATTATCTCTTTGCATGTCCGGATTTCAATCATTCCATTTCGTTTTGATTTTCAGTACTTTTCTAACATAAACTTTTAAATATCCTCCTTTAAAAGTTTTTCGCCTGCCTTGTATAACGTGATGACTGAAAAAGAATTGCTGCAATTATATAATGCTGCGAGCCTATAATATAATTCCAGCCACACCCTTTGGCAAGCAAAGGTTATGGAGAGTAATATTTCAATAACTGGTGTTTGTGAAAACTTGCTTAATTAGCAGACTCTCAAGCAAGATTTTTTTTTGACAAGAAACAAGTTTCACTCCGTTGAATTTTGTTTGTAAAACTTTGTATGGACAATATACTAAAGTGTCAGTTTTTGTCAAATTTTGTTTCATTTTCCCACTTGGGTTGAGGAGTGGTCTGGTGTCTTATCACTTTTATTATGTCAAGGAATTATCTTTCGGATTTTTCATTGTATTAAATGTATTTATTCATGAGGATAACATGCACCAAGCACATATTGTCACAGTCACAATGTGATACTAAAAATCTGTTCAATCATTAATTTTTCTATCTTGCCTCTACTCCTCGACAGCATGCACTGGTATGTGAAAGCAGCATTGTCCTCATATAAGCCAGTGGCAGACTTCAAGTCTTTCGGCAAAAGCAAAATTTCCTGACACATACCAGATAATGTGAAAATGGCAAGGTGTAATTGAAGCTCAAATGTGTCAAGTTGATTATTCATGGCAAGAAAAGATACCAAGGCATAACACAACTTTGTTCTCTAACTTTTGGTGCTAATATGTATGCCTACACATGTCAAAGGAAAAATATCCATTGAAAATGTCCTTCAGCGAAATATTAAGTGTCTTGTTTGACATAGCTCCCATCTCATTAGAAACAAAGATACATAGTTAACATCTGAATACATTTGATTAATTTCATTATTCGGGTTGACATAGTGTATTCGCGCTGATGATTATGGTGGCTTCATGCAGTTTGGTATGCAGGTTATGCAATCTGCAGGTCCTTATAAATCATATTCAAGCAGAACAAAGTATGTATTCCAAATTTTCTATTCTATTTTCCGGATGTAGTTTCAAGACCGAATGTTTTAAAAAATCCTCTCTTCCAGAGCTAGGTATATCTGCCTTTCTATAGCATTCCCTTACCTTAATTTCACTGACTTATGCTCTAAAATGCACTAAGTCTTATTATTTTCCAAGGAAACCCTACACATTGCTGTTTAATTTTAATTATGAATGTTTCTTTAAACAAGATAGCACAAGGAATGAACGTTGAGGATGGGCTTAAAGGCAAAGGAATAACAAGTGTTGATCAAAAGCTCATCGTTTTCTTGGCAGGAAGTTTGCTCTGGAGTTTCTGTGGTGATTTCAAAATCTTGTTACATCTGGCTGGAGAACTGCAAATCAGATTCTTCCTGAGACCTGTGTTGTCTTATTTTAATCTAAAAATCTGAGTCTTAAAGATTTCTTTATAGTTGTCACCTACAAAAAATGCTTTGAATAGTATTTGGAAGCAGAATAAAAGTATAATTAGGAATAAACTTGCAAGCTTCTTCCAACCAATCAAAATATATTTTGGAAGACAAAATTGCTAGACACTGAAGGTCATATAGAGTTATATTTCTGGCAAAGTGCAAATTGGCACTTTCTAGAGTAGTATTAATTTTTCTGAATATCCAAGGCAATCGATTTCTGAAATGCTCTAATATCCCCCGACTTTATATCGAGATAGGTGTGTCAAAATAAACTCAGGAAGAGGAAAGAAGCCAGAAAGACATATCTCATTAAACTTTGAACATCAAGGAGAATTCTACTGTTTTATTTTAAAAATAGAAAGCGAATACCTTATATCGGTACAAGATGCATTCCTAACGGGGTTGGAGGTATGTGGGGAGATGTGGCTTTATTTTTTACTAATTATTTATATCTCCTGTGCCCCTGCATAAATAATGGTCACCATCATCATTCGTGAAGAGCATGATTTCCTGAAACTCTTTTAATTTTCTTCTTGGATTGAGTGCAGTCCTCTAAGACCAGTTCTGGCCAATAATGAGGGTTGATTTTGAGTAGATTGAGAATGATTGCCGAATTCCTGAATGTATTACTCATTTCTCATTATATTATCACGGGTTCTTAACCTGCTCAGCCTTGACTTTGATGTTAGGAATGCATTTGAAATATCCATAATTGTACCTTTTTTTAAAACAAAATAACCTTCACGAAAGCATGTTATTTTAATCTAAAGCATTATGTTAAAGAAATATCGAGGGCCTATGTAGCTTCATAAGCTCACCCGCTGCAAAAGGATTTCTGGAAAAAAAGCAAAGCTGCTGATCTGGCTATTGCTAGTCTCAAGTGCATACACTTATGGTATAGAAATGGATCAAAATAAATCTGTGCCCATATTCTCTTTTAACAAAATCACCCCCATGAATGCATCTTTTATGTTCTTAAGAATTATGTTAAAGAGATATCGAGGACTAATGTAGTCTGTTGCAAACAAACTTTTGAAAAAAGGCAAAAAAGTTGGGACTATTTTGTGGCCTGGCTATGCAGTCAGAGTCTATGGCTAGTCTCAGGTGCCTATGGAGTAAGCAGGGACAGATGCATGGGGGGATGCATCCCCCCCCCCAACTAGACCAAAATTTAAATAAATTTTTACATATTAATTTTAACAACGTGCAGTCGCGTTAAAGCGCGAACTATGCGTTCACCGGCGCAACAGGTCGATAGACCCCCCTCCCGGAATTTTCTGGATCCCCGCGGAAGTAAGCAGGAGGAATCTGGAGGCTTACGATGACTGGCAAGCGGCAATTTTTGGCTTCTTAACAAGCATTCGTCTTCATTTAAGTAGTCCTGATGAACTCGCCCAACACACAGATTCTCGTTCCAAGCAGTAGTGAACTTGTTTGTAACAGAGAAGATTATACTTGATTGGAATAGCCTTGCACCCGAAAGGATGGTGACTAAGTGAGATCTATTTTTGAGTACTAAGGTATCTTTGGTCCATCAAGTCTGGAATATATTGGAGTTGTCATCTTAAATCTAAATAAACATGTGATTCTATAAAATTGGCTGGATAGTAGAATGTTTCTCTGTGGTTTGGTTTGATGGTATCATTATAATTTTTTGAGACATTAACAATATAAAAACTACAAATTTCTCCAGGGAAAGTAATCTTCTTTTTATGAGAAAATACATAAATGTGCATTGTGAATCCCTTAAGCTGAGAGTGAAACAGATGTGGGCTGAATATTCTTGTCTTTTCTGAAGTAGACCTTAATACCATGAAATTCCTGGGGCCAATATATCAATGAAAAATCATTCTGAGATAAAGGAGATATTTTTTAGAGACATACATAATGCACATATTATGTATTACATACTATAAGCTGAGAAAGAAGCAGATGTGGAATGAGATTAGTATCCTTTTAAACATGGTCATTGGAGCAGTTAAATTCCTGAGCGACCTGTGTATCAAGACAGGGTGCTGTCTGTGTGAGACATATTATACGATACTTCTAAGATGGAGTTTAAGACCTGGAAAAACTTTCAAGTGGACCGTTTAAGTGCTAACAGGACATTTTCAGCTCCTAATGGCATTTTCCAGGCAGTTGAAGAAGAGGAAATCAGGCCTAAGCTCAGAGGATGAAAAAGTGACCACTGACTAAAAAAACTGCTCTCTAAAGTATTTGCCAAAGCAAAGTCCAAAGCAACAGATCAATTTACACCGTCTTGTGCTTAGTTGCTTTGGCAAGGTCCTAAAAATCTACTTCTGGTGATTGGCAGCTTTTCCACATCCTTAGTACAAGGAGTGTTTTCTTGATGGTTCATTCTACTAGGCAAAATAAGTTGAGCAGTCATGACTAACATCTTTTTCAATGGGTATGAGCATATTACGCTTAAACATTGTGACTGAAAAGTTGAAAACTAAAAAAATAGAAAATTGCCCTCCTTCATGATATATTCATCTCAGAAGAGATACAAAGTCTAGTGTAATGAATCAATTTACTCGAAAACTACCACCAGTATCCACTTTCTTCAATAATGTAGACTGTATTCCAGGTAGACATAATCATTCCAAAAATATGAGGCTTGTTTGCACTCCCATGAGACATCTGCTCTCACAAAGTGGCACAATGTGTCAAACAGTTACTATTCATGGTTCATAGATGGCCTCATATCCTGAACAAATTGCAAGACTGCTGGGACATGAACTGATGCAGCAGGGAGCAGGTTGTGTTCTATGTTGTAACACCTGCTTGGGATTACAACTGAATGACAACACCACACATAATGTTACATAATTTACTGCCAATATGCCTCAAGTCGCCTCAAGAGCTGATAGGATAATTCTGTTATTTATCATCTCCAAAGGTGTCTTCTATGTAACTGCCTCCCTTTGATTACATTTTGAATTGGAATTGATTTATTTAACCAATGCAGGGAATACACTCGGACATTTTTGTATGATTAGGCTTATATATTGTGAAAAGAAGATTTTTTTCCTGAGTACTTTCAAGCTTACCTGTGTTCTGTGGACACCTTGTAAATGTGTCAGCAGAGCCAAAGCTGGCGATTTACATCATTATCAATAATTGAACAATACTTTCCTTTAAAAAAAAAAGGATATTTCATTGAATGGTTCTTTGATACAGACCATTCAGAAATTCAATAAGGTGGTCTAATTTTTCTGATAACATAATTGGAAATTTGCAGAAAGAGGGTTGGCTTCCATTGAAGTAAAGATGACCAAAAAAAAAGTAAACAAGGCTTTAGATATGCACTATTGTTCATTGAAGATGAAACTGTGGTCACATATATAGCATGTTGGTTTTATGATTTCAGCACCACTGTAAAGTTATGTATATGATATAAAGTGACCAGCGAAAGCGCTATTCTGCACCAAGCAGGAAACAAGATTCTTGCGTTGTACGTGTCACAAACAATCAGAGAAGGAAGACATACAAAAGACATGGGCTAAATGTAACTTCATATGTGGAGCTTGCTACAGGCTTGCTGCATTCTGTACTCCACCTTATTTTGGTGCAAGAGAATGTGATAGCTGTACAATATGATACCAATTTTTCAAATATGGCATGGACTCAACATTATATGAAAAACGCATGGTATCATATTCGCTACTTCATTGTTTGGAAATGGAAGGTAATTGTCTGAGGTACTGGTTTTTATTGCCTTTGTAAGATTATGAAGTTCAATTAGTCAGTGCATTTCTTCTAGCTGTGCATGGTGAATTTTTTGTAGTCATTAGTGCCTAAGGCGAGTAAGCTTGTATACTGTTCTTCTCTAATTTGTTCAAATAAAGTCCATAGTAATGCAAAGACAATAGAGTGATTCTGATTCCAGGAAATGCTGTCTACAACCGACGTAATAGACCTGTTCCTCAAGTGGATGGTCTGCTGTTAATGAATGAGACTATCCAGCTACAGTCCATCAAGCTGAAAATGAGACAACGCCTACTTGGAACAACAACCAAGATCTTCCACAACAATGCGTCCTCTTCATTCACATTGAGGCAATTCTCCTATTCATCAACTTTGATATTTAAATACAGCAATTAGCAGCCAAATAAAACGAATTATCATTTGAATAACTAAATTAAACCACTTTATTTTCAATGGAGCAAACAAGCACTGCATAAGATGAATGAAACAGACATAAGTATTAGTTAGACACTGGTTTTGAGGATAAATTGACAAAAATGCATGTTAGAACGTGACAGTGGCGGAGCTATGGGGGGGCCTGGGGGGGCCAAGGCCCCCCAAAATGGATTATTGGCCCCCCCACTGGCCCCCCCATTTCAGATTTGATAAATTTGAAAAGTTATTTGAACAGAGCATGTCCGTCTTTGTGACCTAAGCCCGCGCTCTCTTATAGCGGATTCTCACCAGAATGACAGTTGCCCTTTGAAAAGTTCTAAGGATTTGACAATTTTTTATTTTCTTTGAAATTATCTGGCAATAGGAATACCTGCATCTGAACTTTTTAGTGCGGCCTTGTGACATTTGGCCTAATTTTCAAGATCCCGATATAATACAATCTCAAAAGAAATGTTGTGGATACAATTATTTTTTAAATATGTTTATTTAATAATCTACCTAAATTGTTTGCCTTTTTGCCTAGAATCTTAGTGTTTCCAAAATTCTAGCCCCCCCCCTCCCTCCGGTATGCCTAAGTATCTATCCCAGTTCCTTGCTATTTCAAAAATATTGTGATTTGAGGAAATCTTTCCTTTGCCATTGTTGAGCCAAGGAAATATTGCGCCTTTGGAATATTTCTGGAGAGGACTGATTATCCAGAGTGATTTTTAGTACAAACTGCTCAGTTTTTCATGCGTTGCATGGAATTTCCCTATCATTTCCAGCAATCACCATCAGCTTTTAGGCCTATTTGAGCAGATAAAAAAAAAATTAATTTCATGAGACAATTCTAGTCCTTGTTAAACTTTTATCATGGCAATGATTGTAACATCACATTATTGTGTGCACCCTTGAGGTTTTTCTTCTTTATGAACAAGCATGGTCATTGATGTCATATCAGAGAATTTTCAACCAGATACGGGCCTAATCTTTAAAAGTAAAAGCAACCCGACCCAAAGATGATCTTGACGGACATCAACATTATGAATCAGTAAGTGCTATTTTCAGAACAAACTGTCCTCTCATTCATGAGGCATCAGTGTAGGGGGGGGGGGCTGGTGGGACTTTCGCAGCACCACTTTTAAGCCAAAAAAGGGTATAGTTTTTGAAAAATTTTGAGCGTTCCCCGGGACCCACTTCCGTGAAGGCTTTGACCCTGATTGCCCCACCACTTTAAAATGAAACTAATGTCTCATTCTGTGTGCATAACAAATTGAACAGCTGAAATCAACATTCTGCACCTTGTCCAACTGGTTTTATGGAAAGTCATTTCTCTCTAAAAAGTAATTGAAAAGAGTATTTAGTGGTTTGTACCATCTAAATTGAATAATAAATGCAGTAAGTGTATGCCAGCAGCAAAGAGCGTCAATGTTCCTATGTCACTTGTAAAGAGGTCTTGTGTCGCGGTGTTAATTTTTACCCTAGCATTGCCCTAAAAATGCCGCGAAAAGTGGGCCCCCCCAGCTCAGACCCTGGCCCCCCCTTGGCCCCCCCACTCCTGGATTTCTAGCTACGCCACTGGAACGTGAAAATGTGAAAATGTCTTACTGACTTGGGCCTCATACACCTATTTAACTATACTTTTTAAGGCACAACTTTTGAAAATAAACAGTAATCTGATTGTTAGCCTACTGCTTATCATTACCATTGTGTAAACATGGAGCATTTTCAGTTAAATTCCAGGTTTTCAATGGAAAAGCATCATGGTGAGGTTAAACCTAGTTTTGGCTGCCCCCAAATTATAAGATGAAAAAGTAGTCCAACTTATGCTACAAATGTACCCAATGTATCTTTAATATGCACAACACAGAACACACTATGCAGGTTATTCAGTCTCTAGGTCTATGATATTCCATAAGCTTCAAAACGTTTCCCTAAAAACATCATATGTGTACATTTATTGTAGGAAGACATCAACTTAGCGGAAATTATTAAATCCCTGATCTGATATATCAGTCCATTAGCAGAATAGTCACCTAGAATCAATTTCTCTCTTTTAAGTGTACTGCTCTCTTTAGGGAAAAGCCTTTGATGGCATAGCGTACAGCCTCTAAAAAGCTTGAAAAAGGTTTTTCATGTTATTCCAATTCAACAATTTTTTCAATTTCTTGTTTTGGAATGGTTTCATAGTGCCTTGCTTTCTTTTAAAAAGTTTGCAGGATATTTCTGCATCATTGATTTATGGACCTGAATCGTCAACAGCAATATTTCCGCAAACATTATAAAAAGTAATTATCACACAACACCTGAAAATATCCACTTTTCAAGAGGTGTATCTGTCTTTCACGAACCACTTTAACCTTTACTCATTGATTGATGCTCTGAAATGCTTATGTTCTTAGCGTTCAACAAGGAAACCTCTCACATTGCTGTTCAAGAAGACGATGGTCAAGTGAATACTTTTTAAACATTGAATTCCAGCCTTAGACAAAGAAATTTCGATGTTGAATGTTTCCAAAACAAGATAACACAAGAAAGGAAATGTTGACGGGGGCTTACAGGCAAAGGAATGCAGAATAACAAGTGTTGCTTAAAAGCTTTTTGCTTTGTCGGTACGACGATTTCTCTAGTATTTTGTTAATGATTGCGAAATCTTGTTATATCTGGCTGGAGACCTGAAAATCTGCTCTGTGTTGCCGCATTTTAATCTGGACATCTGACGCTGAAGTTTTTCTTTACATGTGTCACTTCCAAAGACATGTGAAGAAAATTAATTTGAATCAAAAGTTTTTAGATTTAGAAAAATTATGGTAAGAGAAAATATTTATTTCTTCCGGCCCACCAAAATCTATTTTAGAAGACAACATAATTAGAAAGTACACACCTTTCGTCAATGAAGATCCTATATTATACACTGAACATCTTGGGCAACAGACTTCTGAAAGGCTCTTGAATTTGTAGCCTTTATAAAAATAGAAGTAAAAATACCAAAATCCATTCAGAAAGAGAAAAAAAAATTGATGAACATCAAAGTGACTTAATGTATTATTGGGACACTGAACTCATCTTTTCAGTAATAAAAACTTAATCTGTTTTAGATTTTTTTCCTGGCAAATGGCAGAGTAGCAGGCTATTTTGTGGTACGGCTATGCGGCCTGAGTCTATCACTAGTCTCAAGTGCCCATAAAGTAAGCAGGAGGAATCTGGAGGCTTAGGATTGCTGGCAAGCGGCAAATATTGGCTTCCAGACAAGCATTCATCTTCATTTAAGTTGTCCTGATGAAATGGCCCAACACACAGATTCCCATTGCAAGCAGTAGCAAAGTAGACTGTAAGAGAGGGTTTTTAATGGCATAGGTATAGCCATCTGTATGGGTGGCAACAAAATAGAACTTTATACATGATATATGTTGATTACTTGGTCTGGCAAATTTATAATGTTCCAGTTGTCACCTCAAATGTACACTGGGTATCCGAAGCACGTGATTATTACCAACTTTGTATGTGACATTTTGCTGTGGTGATATAGGTTCAAAAAGCGATTAAGACCAACTTTGAAAAACACTTCGCCTGAAATTTGAAAATAACCGAGATGTTGTTGAAATGGTGATAAAAAGAAGAACTATCAAAAACTACTAAGTTTTTGTGAGGAAATAATCTCTTCATATAAAATACATAAACGTGCATTGTAAATTCCTTAAGCTGAGAGTGAAACAGCTGTGAGCAATATATTCTTATCAGATCTGAAGTATCGCTGGGGCCAATATACAAAAAAAGGATCAAGCACCAAAGACACTTTTTAAAGGTATTCATAGGCCTACTTCAAAAGCTGACAAGGAACCAGCCGTGAGATCAGATTTGTATCCTTTTAGAAATGGACCTTGGAGAGCTTTGTATTCCTGTGAGTTCCTATCAAAATAGAATACTACTCAGACAGATTTTAAGATTCTTTCGGATCTTAGATGGAGTTAGAGTTCTTCCGAAAACTTCCGAGTGGACATTTAAAGCTCCTTAAATTATGGCATTTTAAAGGCAGTTGAATACGAACAATTCAGGCCAAAACTTATTGAAAGAAAAAGTAACAAAGTGCTAAACAAATAGGAACTGCTCTCTAAAGTGTTTGCTGTTTTCAGGATACAATTCCTGGGTACAGATCAATTTGCACCAATTGGTCATTTTGTTATCAGCTGCTTTGGTAGGACCCTCATGAATTGTCTGCTTCAGGTGATAGGCAATTTTCAACAAGCAGAATGGAGCGGTTCTTGATAGTTGACCTTTCAGCAATCAGTTGAGCAGTCAGGACCGACATGTTTTGCAATGCGTACGAGTATATCAGGCTTTAACTTTGTGACTGAAAAAATGACCACCTATCAAATGGATAGATCTCCTTCACGATGTATTCATCTCAGCAAAGATACAAAGTCCTGTGTAATATCAATTAACTCCAAAACTACAGTGCAGCATTCACTTTCTTGAATAAGGTAGACTGCGATTCCTTTCGAAGGTAGACATCAAAGACACTTTTTGGAGATATACAAAATGTACATACTATAAGCTGAGACAGAAGCAGGTGTGGGATGAGATTAGTATCATTTTAGATAAGGACATTGGAGCAGTTAAATTCCTGTGTGGCCTGTGTATCAAGATAGGGATTCTGCTTAAGACAGAAAATAAGATGCTTCTTAGACAGAGTTTAAGACCTGGAAAAACTTTCAAGTGGACTGTGTAAGTACTAACAGGACATTCGCATCTCCTAATGGCATTTTCCAGCCAGTTGAAGAAGACCAAATCAGGCCTAAGCATAGGAGATTAAAAAAATACCACCAACCAATAGAAACTGCTCTCTAAAATATTTGCGATAGCAAAGATACAGAGTCCATTGCAACAGATTGATTTACGCTATTGCTGTGGTAAGTGATTGGCTATTTTCCAGATGTAGTACGTAGAAATGAAGTAGTGTTTTTTGATGGTTGGCCTTTCTGCGATTAGTTGAACAGGCATGACGGTCATATATTTCAATAAGTATGAGCAAATCAGGCTTAAATTTTTTATTGAAAAAGTGACTGCCTATCAAATAAATGATTGATGTCCTTAACAAGGTATTCATCTCAGCAGAGATACAAAGTCTAGTATAACATAATATATAAATTTACTCCAAAACTTCTGTCAATATCCAATTTCTTGAATGATGCAGACTGCATTCTTGATGGACATAATCATTCTTGAAACACGAGTCTTGTTTGCACCACCATCAGATCAACACCTGCCCTTACAAAGTGGAACAATGTGTCAAACAATTACTATTCATGGTTCCTAGATGGCCTCATATCCTGAACAAATTGCTAGACTGCTGGAATATGGACTGAGCCAGCAGGGGGCAGGCCTTGTTCTGTGTTGTAACATCTGATAGGGATCACAACTGAATGACAACAAGACACGTAGTGTTACATAATTTACTGCCTCCTTGGCTAATGGGAAATAGGAAATTTTGTTAATTTATTACCTCCAAAAGTGTATTCAATACCATCACTTAGAATCACCCTGCCAAGACAACCCCTGCCCACACAGGCTGCAAAAGTAACTATTTGGGGTAAAAATTGGATATTCATGAGCTACTGGTCATTCTTGGCATGTGACATTCCTGTTGTTTTCAAAATGGTGTAAACTATTTTTTAATGGGAGTCTATCGCACTATCTTCTCTCTAATACTCAAAATGGCCCATCTGTTATCCATGAAGGGGTTGCTATTTTTGTGGTTAGCAAGTTTAAAGATTCAAAATGACTTCCCTATAAAGATTCCTTGTCCTCAAATTGGAAGGTCGCATAAATTATACCCTTAGGGTTTTTGAATCCCGTTCGCTGATTGGCTGAGAAGGCCAACTATGTCAATGCCTGGAATAGCAGGGGCACCCCATGATCTGTTATACCAATTATCTGTTATGCAGCAAGCGCCCGGCTGGCTGGCAGACTGTCAGCTAGGATGTTCCCAGCTGGCAAAGTTGTCAGCTGGGATCCAATTTTTGGCACCAACCGATGAAATTTGCAGTCAGGTAATGAGAAAGCAGTTGAGGTGGCTGGCTGGAAAAAAAAAGATTTATATCAGCTGGCTGGGAGGCGCTGGATGACGCTTGGGCTGGCTGGCAACCCAGCTGGCAGCATAACAGATATTTTCTCCCAGTTGCATAAAAAAATTAATCTAAGTGTCACAAAAGATGTGCAACCAGGAGCTTACACTGATATGGGCATTATAATAACACACTGTCGTGAAGTGCCCCTAGAATAGTGGCTGAGGGCTGTATGGGTAGGCAGGGTACTGCATGGGAGGATGCTTAGAATATGTTGTCAAATATGGTTTACTTTATTCAAGGTGGATTATTTTCCTGTGGACTTTTAAACACCTAAATCTTAGCTTTGATTCACAGATCAGTTCGTGAATGGATTAGCAAATGACTTAAATAAGTTAAAGCTTTTTGAACCAAAATGCGAATGGATTAGCAAGTGACTTAAATAATTTAAAGCTTTTTGAATCAAAACTGCTGATTTGCTATAAACATTTCTTAAAGATGCTAGTCTATTAATACCTATCCTTAGCTGTACATTGTCATAAATGCCATAGTACCTTCATGATTTCAAATTCCAGAGTGGAAACACTACTTCGTAGAACACAATGATTTTTGTTTGTAAAGAAAGTAAAAAATAATGAATTAAAAAACAACAAGGTTTTCACACAAACAATGATGGACCATCTGAACATGTCATCTGACCTTCTCATACATCATAAATCACAAGGAAAAATCATTTGTGTTTCCTTGTACGCAACTCATTGTGATCTGTGATCTCTAATAAAAACCTGTAGGCCCTAATGTCACATTCCATAATGAAAAGAGAAGTTGCAACCCATAATTGAACAATGTTTTCTGAAAATGATTATTTAATTTTGTGTAATTCAATACTTAACATTCAGAAATTCAATTAAGTGCTCCAATTTCATAAAATATTCTGTTGCCATAAAGATGCGAAACATAACAATATTTTCAGAAAAATTTTATATTTGTACTATGCTTCATTAAAGACCTTGAACAGTGGTCATTCATACAACTTTAGAAGTTGGTGTTGGATATAATAGATAGGGACCAGAAAAGCACTATTCTGAAACAAGCAGGAAACAAGATTCTTGCGCTGTACGTGTCACAAGCAATCGGAGAAGGAAGACATAGAAAAGACATGGACTATATTGTAACTTTATATATGGAGCTTGCCATAGGCTGCTGCATTCTGTTACTTTGCCTTCTGTTGGCCAAAGAGAAAGTGTTTGCCATATAATATGATACAATATGTTGAGTTTCTCATTGAGAAGCACTATGTTGTCCATTGTACAGAAATTGTTTAAAGTGTGAAACACATTAATGCGACACCATGTCAGTCACAGTTGTTCTTTGTTTTTTACATTGTGTGCAAACTGTAGTAGGATGTGTCACAAATGTAGTGTCACTTGAACATCAGAAGTCAATATGAAGAGTTACTAGCTGTGCAGAAATGCATTATCATGACACCAATTTATGTTAAAAGGTATGTTGTATTTAATTATTACTTAGTGTAGATCTATTAGCTTGTTCGTTTGTACATATTTATATTTCATAAATCATTTGTTGGTAGCAGTAGAAATTTAGTGTTATTATTTGAATTTTTAGATAAGAAATTTAATGACTGACTTGGAATCTGGATCTGGGATAATTTCATTGCAGCACATTGTTGTAAGTTTCCTTTATAGCATAACCATGCTCAGTTTAATCATCCTGTGGTGTATAATGTCATATTTTTATATTGTTCTTTTTTATATATGCACATTTGATGCTTGATGGTATAATGTGATAACTCCCTTCAGTTCTTCAATTAATTAAATGACAATTATGATAATATTACATTGATACATGTATACATATCTTTATGTGACATTATGGTGACAATGTTTATTTCTCTTGTGTACAGATTTACCGATCAATCGTCGATCAACGTCTACTTGGTTGTGTGAAATAAATGCTGCATCAAACTCATCCTCTCGTTATCCCTCGCGTCCAGAATAGTAAATAACAATGTGGAAGGACAACCTTTGAAGGACATCCCATCCCAAGACATCACTGAACGATACGATACCATCATGGCAGAAGAAAAGAAAAAGTCGAGAACTGGCCGTAAGTCTGCATTGTCACGTGAGATAAACAACGTCAATCGATTCATTGTTGAAGATAAAGTAGAAGAGGTTCGAAATCGCATTGATACGTTGAAGGCAAAGTTTGCATCATTCGAAGAGGTGCACAATGAATATATGGAACTGATTAAGGAAAATGCTGAGTTATGCGATTCAGAAGAAACTTACTTTGATGAAGCTCAGTGTAAATATGTAGATGCTCTCACGAAAATTAAGCAATGGCTTGCTTCACAAACTGCTCAGAAAGATGCACCATCATCTCAGTCTGGCAGTGCGGAGTATTCCCATTCAGATCTTCTTGGTGCTATAAACATGCCAAAGGTGGAACTCGAAGCCTTTGATGGAAATCCAATGAATTTCCATAACTTTTTCGCAGTATTTGATGAGCATGTTGATAGGCAAAGGCAGGAGCCATCCGTCAAATTGACAAGACTTCTGCAGTATACCACTGGTCCAGCTAAAGAAGCGATACGCAACTGTGCACTCATTGGGGGTGCCCAGGGTTACAAGCAGGCTCGTGATATCTTGAAGCGCAGATTTGGGGATAACCATCTCATATTTGACACTGTTGTAAAAACTGTTCGCTTTGGCAAGGAGGCAAAATCAAATACGGAGCTTTTGCAACTTGCTGATGAAATTTCCAACTGTAAGGCAGTGCTGAGTCGCATGGAAAGGTTAGCAGAAGTTGACAATCAAATGTTCATTGTTGATGTTATGAAGCGCTTGCCATTTTATATCAAGAACAAATGGAGAGATATCGCCCTGGACTTTAAGGAAAAACATGACAAGTATCCGCCATTGGAGGATTTTTAGAAGTTTGTCCTCAAAAGGGCCAGTGGTGCGAATGATCCAGTGTACGGAAATGTTGGATCTACTCCGAAACCGAAACCGACTGTAAAATCTGGTGGTTCATCGTTTTCTACGCAAGTGCGGATGCCGTATAGTTCTTCAGGAGTGTCTTCTCGTGTGTGGCCTTGCAAGGCTTGTGGTGAAAATCGTCGTCTATTCAGCTGCCAAGTCTTCAAAGACATGAGACCACATGAGCGTCTCAAATTCGTGAAAGACCACAAGTTATGCGAGAATTGCTTGCTTGGGAATCATCAGGTCGCGGACTGTCGTAAGCAAAGCACATGCAGTGTACCAGGCTGCGGACAGAAACATACGAAATATATCCATGTCGATCAAAGACCTCGCAATCATCAGACATCATCAGCTGCAGGTATCAGCAACAGTGTAAATGCAATGAATGCTAATGTACATGCAAATAGTAATTCAAATACTTGTGTAAATGTACCTGTTGTAACTGTCAAGGTTAATGATAGAATGGATGTACTAGCTTTGCTTGATTGTGCTTCGACTAACTCTTTTTGTACTCGTAGGCTGGCAAATTCTTTGGGTCTAAAAGGCAGTGCCGTGCAGTACAGCTTGAGTACGCTCAATTGATCAAATGAAAGTAGACAAACTGAAATGGTTAATTTGAATCTTGTGTCTTCAGATGGGGCTGAAGCTATGAAATTGTCATGTGTGTATGTCGTAGATGACATTCCGGTTAAAATTCCAAATGTTGACTTGAGTAAATTCCCACATTTGTGTGATGTGCCACTTGTTAGAAACGAATCAAATGTTGAAATCTTGATTGGGCAGGACCATTCAGAAGCATTAATTCCCCTTGAGAGTAGGCGAGGTCCAGCTGGAGATCCTTTTGCTGTAAAAACACTTCTGGGGTGGTCTTTAAATGGCCCAACGCCTTGCTCGGGTCCAGTCAGTAAAAATGTTGTGTCGCATTTCATTACCACCAACAGTGTAGAAGATTCTGTGCAAAAGTTATGGTCCATTGAAAATGATGGTTGGTTGGAAGAAAAATCTTGGTCTGTTGAGGATAGAAAAGTGGTCCAGCTGTGGGATGAAGAAGGAAAATTTCATGATGGTCATTATGTTCTGCCTATTCCATTTAGGGAGAATAGCGCATTTCCAAGTAATCTGTCGGTTGCCGTCTCTCGTTTGAAGTCTCTCAAAGTCAGTCTTGATCGGAGGGAATTGTTTGATCAGTACAATTTAGAAATTCAGAAGTTGCTAGCTGTTGGTCATGCTGAGAAAGTTCCATTGTTTGATGTTTTAAGGTCTTCTAATGTGTGGTATTTGCCTCACCATGCAGTGATATCACCAAACAAACCTGGCAAGCTGCGGGTTGTGTGCGACTGTGCGTCCAAGTATGCTGGTGAGTCACTGAATGATAAGTGCCTTCAAGGCCCAGACTTCAACAATAAACTTCTTCATGTTCTTCTCCGATTTAGATTGTTTGAGTTTGCAGTCATGGCGGATGTGGAAAAGATGTACTATCAGGTCAGAGTGCCAGAGACGGATCGGGACTATCTTAGGTTTCTGTGGTTCAATGACCTCGGTGATGTTGATCATTTCAGAATGACTTCTCATGTTTTGGTGGAATTTGGTCTGGAAGTGCAGCGACCTATGCATTGAGGCGAACAATTGATGACTTTCATGGTTCTGAACTGGTGTCAGATGTTATTCAGCACTCTTTTTATGTTGATGACTGTCTGTGCTCATTTGCAAGCAGAGATGAAGCCAAGACAGCCATAGATGGTACTAAGTCGAAGATGATCTTTCAGGATGCTACACGGTCTAAGTACTCCTGGGATGATGAGGTGTCCAGTGAGCTGGTACGGCGTTGGCATCGGTGGGTTAGGTCGTTGGATTCTTTGAAGGAAATTCAAATTCCACGTTGTTTGATTCCCAGGGAATTTAGCGATGCTCATTTTGAAATTCATCATTGTTGTGATGCAAGTGAAAGAGCCTATGGGGTTTGTTCTTATTTAAGGTGCGTGAACAAAGATGGCAAAATTCATGTTGCATTTCTCGGTGGAAAAGGCAAGGTTACTCCATTGAAATCTTTATCAATCCCCAGGTTAGAGTTGCAGGCTGCAGTACTTGCAGTTAGGATGGATGATGTCTATAGGAAGGAGTTGCGGCTTCTCTTGGGTGAATCAACATTTTGGAGTGACAGCACAGTGGTTCTACAGTACATTAGAAATGAGACTCAGCGTTTCAATGTATTTGTTGGCAACAGGGTGGGAGAAATCCGCAGACATACTAGTCCTTCGCAGTGGCGTCATATTCCAGGATTTAGTAATCCAGCTGATATTGTATCCAGAGGTGTGAGTCCAGAGGGTCTGAAGTTGTCAGAATGGTTTTCCGGTCCTGAGATATTGCTCAAACACAAGTCTGATTGGGGTGATCCTGTTCCCATAGCACCTTTGCAGTCAAATGATCCTGAAGTTAAATCACAAGGTGCTGTTGGATCTTCTTCTGTTGTTTCATGTGTCACTGAGACTACTGAGTCGCATCCTGTTGATGCTCTGATTCAGCATTATTCCAGCTGGAATAGACTGAAGAGAGCAGTTGGCTGGTTGATGAAGTTTGTGGATGTGTTGAAGTCAAAGAAAGCGTCTTCCAATTATTTGTCTGTGTCAGATATTCGAGCTGCAGAACTTCTAGTCATCAAACGAGTACAGTCTCTTTCTTTTAAGAATGAGCTGCGTGATCTAAGGCAGGACAAACCAGTTGGGAAGTCAAGTGCAATTCGTGATCTGTCTCCAATCTTAGACTCTGATGGTTTGCTTTGTGTCGGTGGTCGTCTCAGACATGCTGATCTTGAAGTAGGCAATAGACATCCGGTCATAATTCCACACACTCATTCAATCGCTGAAGTAATTGTTAGAGAGATCCACAATCGAGCTCATCTCGGTGTGGAGTGGACCTTGAGTGTGCTAAGAGAGAAATTCTGGTTGACAAAGGCTAGAGTAGTCATAAAGAAGGTGAAGTTTATATGTGTCAGTTGTCGAAAACTTTATGGTTCTCCATGTGTTCAAAGAATGGCTGATATCCCCCCTGAAAGGTTGACTCCTGATAAGCCACCATTTAGCTTTGTAGGCATAGACTGCTTCGGTCCTTTTTTGGTCAAGTTAGGAAGGTCAAGTGTGAAGAGATATGGTTGTATAATCACATGTTTCACTACTAGGGCCATTCACATAGAAAAACTTGAAGGGATGGACACAGAGTCTTTTCTCAATGCCTTTAGAAGGTTTGTTTCCCGAAGGGGGCAGCCTGAGAAAGTTTGGAGTGATAATGGTACTAACTTTGTCGGGGCCAGGTCAGAATTGTCTAAATGTTTGCAGGAAATGAATGTTGACAAAATTAGAAAATATGGTTCTGACTTAGACATTGAATGGCACTTTAATCCTCCCCATGCCTCCCATTGGGGTGGAATATATGAGAGAGCAATTCGTACAATCAGAAGGGTCCTCAGTGGAATTATGGTTGATTCAAGGTTAACTGATGACATTTTTGTTAACTCTGTTTGCTGAGGTTGAAAGCATAGTCAATGGTAGGCCAATTACAAAGGTCAGTGATCAATGTGATGAACCTGTGGCGTTGACTCCAAACCATTTGTTATTGATGAGGCATGGTCCAGTAGCTCCTCCTGGTGTCTTTGATCAAAGCTCCATGTACAAGAGACGTTGGAAGTATGTCCAGCACCTTGCTGAACAATTTTGGAAGAGGTGGATGAAGGAGTATGTCCCTGAGCTGACCAAAAGACGTAAATGGTTTGACAAAACCAAAAATCTGAAATGTGGAGACATTGTATTAAATGTGGATGATTTAACTCCCAGAGGATTGTGGCCACTTGCCATTGTAACTGAAGCTATTGTTGGCAGAGATGATCTGGTCAGATCTGTAAGGTTGAAGACCAGAACCAGTCAGCTGGTCAGACCTGTGACAAAAGTGGTCTTTATTGAAGGAGAGTAATTGTGTAACAGTATGACAATTTCTTGACTTTTTATGCCATTTATATTGGCCTGTTGTACATATTGATTTTGAATGTTCATAAATGTATTGTGAGTGTAGATCTAAATTGTTTTGTTTCCAATTGATTGAAGTGTTTATAATCATTCTTGAATTCTATAACTTCATATTAATACTTAATTGAATGTCATTCACAGGTTTGATTGTAATGTTGAAACATGTTTCAAGGTGGGAGTGTTGAGTTTCTCATTGAGAAGCACTATGTTGTCCATTGTACAGAAATTGTTTAAAGTGTGAAACACATTAATGCGACTGTGCAAACTGTAGTAGGATGTGTCACAAATGTAGTGTCACTTGAACATCAGAAGTCAATATGAAGAGTTACTAGCTGTGCAGAAATGCATTATCATGACACCAATTTATGTTAAAAGGTATGTTGTATTTAATTATTACTTAGTGTAGATCTATTAGCTTGTTCGTTTGTACATATTTATATTTCATAAATCATTTGTTGGTAGCAGTAGAAATTTAGTGTTATTATTTGAATTTTTAGATAAGAAATTTAATGACTGACTTGGAATCTGGATCTGGGATAATTTCATTGCAGCACATTGTTGTAAGTTTCCTTTATAGCATAACCATGCTCAGTTTAATCATCCTGTGGTGTATAATGTCATATTTTTATATTGTTCTTTTTTATATATGCACATTTGATGCTTGATGGTATAATGTGATAACTCCCTTCAGTTCTTCAATTAATTAAATGACAATTATGATAATATTACATTGATACATGTATACATATCTTTATGTGACATTATGGTGACAATGTTTATTTCTCTTGTGTACAGATTTACCGATCAATCGTCGATCAACGTCTACTTGGTTGTATGAAATAAATGCTGCATCAAACTCATCCTCTCGTTATCCCTCGCGTCCAGAATACAATATTTTTTATATGTACATGGCATTCGTTCCGCCTCATATGAAATATGCATGGCATCGTATTCTCTACTTCATTGTGTTTGTTGTTTTGAAACCGAAGGTAATTGCTTGGTTTTTATTGATTTTGTGAGATTATGAAACTCAATTGGTCAGTGCATTTCTTGTGTAGCTAGTTGTTGAAATACAACAGCAGGTTTCCTATTGAATATGTTACTACGTACCTGTATATAGGGGCCATGATGTTGGGTCCATGCAGAATCGAATGAATAAAAAATGTCAATCTCATGCAGATTCGATGAAAAATTCCTTTATACTAACACGCAAAAGAAACAAAGTCGGTAAAAAGACATCAATATTAATTTGATTACTAATGTAAATCATTTGATTGGTAGAAGATTTAGAATCTGAAGAACTGGTGACATAAACCAGTCATTGTAATTGCATATATACTGGGCTATGTCATCCAGAAATTAAGTAGAGCTGTTCACATTACAGTGTCACTGCATCCCGCCAGTAATTGGTATATATTAGTACCACACATACAGTGAGGAAAATAAGTGTTTGACCCCCTGCCATATTTTCTGGTTTGGGCACTTGCGCTTGCTCCAAAAAATCTGCTACCAGAAAATATGGTAGGGGTCAAATACTTGTTTTTCTCACTGTATGATTGAAGTGATGCACTTTGTTAATGAACATCATTATATGTGTGGAATGAGCATATATATAAAACCATGAAGGGTCACTGGGTCAGCAAATCAAGATGCTGGACAGAGAGAAACCGATTAAATGTGGAAAGTGAGGCTTAGTGTGACATCGGAAGGAGTTGCTAGCCTAAAATCTATATTATTTTAGGCCTATATATTGTACCATGATATATGTATAGGAAATAGAGGGCAATACAATTCAATATATATGATGGCCATAATTTTTACTTACTACAAATTGGTGGTTGTCTTACCTTTTTTTGGCGATCAGCTTGTGTTCGGCATTGCATATACGCACACATACATCAAATTAACATTGCAAATACCCTTGTTACAGATGTTAAAAAATCATTCACATATTTATGCAGGTTCAGCGCTGTTCATCAATTGACATCCTCGCTCTAGCATATTACAGTCCTTTTCATACTTACGTGGAATCGCAAGTTTTTTTTCTATGCTGTTGAACTGTGATGTCAGAGATGACTCTATTCTAGTATTGCAATATATGTAAATTAACTACAAGCTGTGATGTCATTTCAAACTGGGTCAGATTCCCCAGCTTCTAACCAATGCGAATCCACAAAACTGAGCATCACAGTTTCAGCTCAGTGTCAGAGTTAAAATTGGGTCTGGGAAAACCCATGCAAGTTTGACATCACAGCCTCTCAGCCAATGGGCTGCCAGAACAAATATACATAACATAAGCCATGTGTTTACAAACAAATTGTAAAAGCCTTCTGTTTATACCAACTTCCATCAAAGTTTAAAGTTGTAAGTTAGCAAGTTTGTAGATTTATCAAACAACTCTGTGGGGATTATAATAGTTGTCTACCGTGAATGCTCATAAAGCTGCCATTTGGTAGGATTAGACTGGTGATTGCTGTGATAAATCATTGGGATCAAAAATGTAATGCTTCCTTCAATATATCAATGTTTGAACTGTGATGCGAATTTTTTGGTCAGCCCATTGGCTATCAAGCTGTGATGACGAAGTTGTAGGGGCTTTCCCTGATAAAACTCTTACTCTGACACTGTGTTGAAACTGTGACGCTCAGTTCAGGAGGATCAACATTGGCTAGAAGCTGGGGAACCTGACCCAGTTTGAAATGACATCACAGCTTGTAGTTAATTTACATATATTGCAATGCTAGAATAGAGTCATCTCTGACATCACAGTTCAACAGCATAGAAAAAAAACTTGAGATTCCACGTAAGTATGACAAGGACTGTAATTACATACAGTGTCTTGGAAGTTCAGAACATAGCCAGCTCTTCCTTTTTTGCAAGACATAATTACTTGGAGACTCATTGCATCCCCCCCAAAAAATGCTCATAGAAATTAGTTTAGCACATGACATGACACTTCCTTGCCAAACTGTTGTTTCTTCATCAACTATTTGCATTTCTAGCTCATCAACTTGAGAAGTGTTTTCCCCTTGTTACAGAGAGACACATTTATCTGTCTGAATTACCATAAAGTAGATTTCAAAGAGAACACCTACAAAGAAACCACAAAGATGTGAATATTGATACCTGCGCTCTTACATGTACACATAAAACATGAAAGGGGCAAAATGTTCTAAAAATAGAAAGAATGTATACATATATTCACTTTGACGCATAACAAAGATCATGTGAAGTGTCCGTCTAGAAAGTTTTATACAGAGTTTATTTTAGAGCAAATCTATAAATTTGCCTGCAGACAGACAGACAGTTGTCCGAGGGTGATGCTATTCCTTTACCAACCAAATTCATTCGTACAATGACTGAGACATGAACTGCTAAAAAAGCAATACATCTACAACATTATACGTCATATGATAGGCGATTAGGCCTACACAGAGACCAGAGTGACTGACTTCACACGCTACTGTAAAACTGTAGTACTAGTATTTTTCAAATTTACTCAAATAAAATGCAACAGTCATAGATAGAAAATAACCTCAAAGACGTCTAGCTCTATCTAGAAAATCCTCTCTAAAAAAAAAATGTGATAGGTACAGCAGATAGAGAGTCATTCGACAAGTCTGATAGAGCATTGTCTACTGCTAATGAATGAGACCAAACACCTACAGCCCATCAAGCAGCAAATGAGACAATGCCTACTTTGAATAACAAGGAAATCCTTCCATGACACGACAATGCATCTTCATCATTCACTTCCAATGACTTTTCCCGTTCATCAAGTGTGATGTCTAAATACCGCAATTAGCATCATGGTAACACAAACAATCAGTGGAAAAGTGAATTGAATATTGTCTCCATTGGCATATTGGGGGAGGGGAGTAGGGGTGGCGGTAGGTAGAAAGAGTCAGGGTAGTGACTTGAAAGAGAGAGTGGTAGTCCTCATTAAGTTAGATATATATCCCATGCGAGGTATCCTACATGTAAATGACATGTTCAGTATCACTATAGAAAATTCCGGGACAAAACAGGTTTTTAAAAATCCGAAAGGTTTTTTTGAAAAATCCGTATCGGTTTTTAATGGAAGTTTGTCCCAATATTTTTTAGAGTGCTGCAGACACTAGTCAATGCAATGAGTACAAATACAGTGGTCCCTGTCAAGAACGGCTTGTTAATAAGTGATTCATCACTTATGTGCAGCATAATAAATTTCATCAAATGTGTCACTGTAATCACGTTATTATGTCTGAGAAAAGTGATGTCCCAGTGTTAGCTCATCCTCCGAACAGGATCATTCTGTTTTGTACTATTACTTTCATGATAATAGGCGTGAAGTCATATCTAGACATTTATCATCGGCGCCACACATTGCTGATTCATAACTTGTTCACCCATTCAATCATCAAAGAAAGGCCCCATCAAAGAGGACCTTTATAAAGAGGCCGTTGAACCTGCAGGAGGTGACCCTTCTATTATCACTGTTCAGTTGGGGGTCATAACTTAACTGACCACAAACCTATGGGCATCTTTTATGGTCCAGCCACACTCTTGAGACACCCATCTTTGGTACTCACTTATTCATAACTTCTTTATGAGGCTTTGTCATGTGCAGGATAATTATTCTAGACATGGCGTGACCTGAACTTTTGAACATAGTCTGTTTAGGATTTCATCCAGTGTCAGACCATGCAGGCCAGAAATTTCAATTCTTGCTGCATGGGAGTGGATAAATTGATAGTTGTTAATGTCTAACCTTAGCATGTTTATACAGAAATTGATTGATGAGCAATTGATCATGCCTTTATTGCTCATTAAGTTGCTTTTAAGTGCATATGCATGTCTAGGTTAATTGACGTATTTATCCAGTATATACAATGAAGGGCATACAAGTTATAGTAAGTAAAGTAAAGTAAGTAAAGTATTTATTGACCATATTTACATATATGTACAATGCTATTTATATTTTCCATCACCAAAATGCAATATATATGGCAGGCTGACGCCAATGCAGGCGTATTTGCCTTTATCAATAAATATATGTAAAGTGAATGTCATATTAATCAAGCACAAAATATAACCAGTGAAGCATTATCCAATATTTTTATCACAATATTTACAGAATAAATCAATATATACAGTAACCAGAAATACATCTAATTTACCAATTGATAGCCAACATTATTGTTAGGTGCTGCCTCTGGTTGCCCCGCATTTGAGGCTGCCAAATCACGTTTCCACCCCTCAGGGTGGATGGGGAAATCTGACAAGACAGCCCCGCAAAGGCAACCAGAGACAGCTGTGTAGCATCTGTTCTTTCATAATTAGAGACAGACTGACACATTGAGATATTTCTACTTGTGTATGTTTCACTATCTTAAATCGAAATTATTCATAAGATAATCTTTCAATCGTTTCTTGTAAGTGTGAATGCTACAATTATTATTTACTAAGGGGTTAATTTTATTCCAATATTTAACTCCTTGAAATTTGATTGATTTTGCATATAAGTGTGTTTTACACTGTGGTACATGGAAACTATTTGACTGACGTGTTTGTCTTGGGACAATGTCAGAATTAAATGCAAACATCTCTTTAAAAATATCAGGTAGTGAACCTTTTAGAAACTTGTATAGGAACATCATAAGTCGCTGGATGTAAATATGTGAAAGTTTTAGGATTTTGAGATCTTTAAATATTGGTTCAGTGTGGGCATAATATTCAGCAGATGATATTATACGTACAGCTTTCTTTTGCAATTTGATCAGATATGATAAATGACATATAGGAGCACTTCCCCAGACCTCGATGCAATACAAAAGATAGAAAAATAAAGTACTTTTAAAGTACTCTTTTGGAGAACTTTCCTGGCTTTGCAGAGGATCCCAATTCCTTTAGAAACTTTGTTTTTGACATGTTGAATATGTTTACTCCAATCCAATTTAGGATCAAGGACAACTCCGATGAATTTGGAATGATCAACCTTTTCAATACTATGGCCACTTATCAGTAGATCAGGAGCTAGGGCTATGCGCCGATTGTTCGATTTAAATATCATGTACTATATTACCATAGTGATTAAAACTGCTTGTGAGCCCCCTCAAGTGTTCGATATGATATATTTTCTGACAGTCACTGTCAAGTCTGATTGACAGGGGAACTGCTGGCTCGCACAATTCAGATTGGGTCTCATGTAATCCAAAATTACCAAGTTTGCAATGCCTGAGGTGAATATTATCACCTTTGTTCATATTATTGATTTTTGGTGGACCGATAAATTTACTCTGACAATGAAATAACAGGGATTACGATTGTGAAGCTGCTGCCTGCTATAAGATCACTAAAGAGCACTTTGAATACAAATTGCCCATTTGGCAATAGAACCAGACAGACCAAGCTTTCCTTTCATGCCTTTCAAATGATAAAGTAGTTGCCAAAACCAGACTACAGCCAACTGCCAATTGGTATGTAAGGTGGCAGTTTAGAGAATAAATTTAGTCATTGCTTTTAGTGATGAATTTATAGTGTTTACTGTAATTCTATGATTCATCACTTCGGTAGTCAATATTCCATTTTGCTGATATCTTTAGATCTGTTATTTAGTGTATGTTTTTATTTTATATGCACTATAACCGATAAAACTTTTAAACTGTTAACTATTATTCGGATTAATCATATGCAATTCTAAATGTTTCTCGGTGTTAATTGAAACATATATCTTTACAATATTCTGGTCATTTAATAATATGGAAATTAAACTGTGTAAGCAGTGTTTCTTCACGGGGCATACAGCGTTGCATGACTCTAAATCTTTACAAGTAAAGAAAAACTGATTTTACATCAGCTGCTTTGTTTTCTGTTGCTGTTAAGTTATTTATGGTAAATGCCGCGAAAAACTGATTTTGAAGTAGAAGATGCCAAGACAAAAACTAATTCATCCCATCAATTTGTTTCACTTCCTACTCTTTTGCCACCCAAGTCACTGATCGATGATCAAGTGACTGACAAGACCATCAATCATGCCCTTCAGGGATATGGGGAAATGTAATTGTAAAATACCAGGGAACCAACATACAAAATATAGTTGTTACAATGTTACATGTATGTGTTAAAATCAAAAATGAGTTAATATTTACTTAGACCTCATGAGGAATTAGTCTTGACCACAATGGATTAAACAATGATAGATGTGTAGTGGCCTTTGATTTGTTGAAGTTTCTTCTGAGATATGGTCCATTGGATTATGTTAAAGAACCCATGTTTATAAATTGAACTCACCTAAGTGTAAACTTTCAAAATGACAAAATAAGTAATGTACTTGTATATTCTTCACATCCAAAAGTCATTAGTCAATATTCACCTTGTGCTGTTTTTCTGACGGTCCATTCCCAGTTTATCCGGTCTTCAGCATCAGAGTGATTGATCAACCCACCATTCACAGTCGATTCCCTTTTTACCCAAGTTGTTGGGGGATGATTACAACACTGGTTGTGATCATCTATCAAATAGTGTCTGGCACAGGATGTGAGATACTAAATTCAGGCGGATATAGCGAATGTGTTGCTGTTGCAGATAGTTTCATTGTAAGTAGATTTATTATGTTCTAGATGGCTTTTATTTTATGATAGAATATATTTTCCTGAAATAAAGATAAAGCAATAATTCACACGCTGTATATATCAATGTTAAAAGGCTGTTATCCAAATTGGTTACCTCGTTAATTTATCGCTGACTAGTTTTTTAAAAAGTGTGAACAATATTAATAGGGAACATTAGTTTTGAAACATAAGCTGAGTCAATCGATGAAGTGACCTAACCAATGTTCAGGATTGGTGTGATATAAGAAAAACTAATCATATCCAAATGCAAAATTTGTTAAGTGTCATGCAATGCAGTATATATTGAAAACCTTGACTAAACCCAGTGAAACATACTTCTTAATTTGCCAAGAATATAATTCAAAATTACTAGTCGTCTAGTAACAAAAACAAAATTATGGGACATCATGGTCACCTTACAGTTGGATGAAAATGTTATAAGATTGAGCTATCTGATATTGTCAGTACAGTCTGGTCATATTCCAAAATATATATATAGAATGGTTGGTGACGTTCATCATGACAACATGTCAACAAATTCAGCAGATGTTTTTCTACTGACTTTATGAATTATTTCGGGTCTTGTAACATCAAAGTGTGTTGCCTAAAGCAGTTTAGACTTCGTGATCGTCTTCTGCTATGAATTGTGACAATTGGAGGCACTGAAACAAAGAAATTTCAAGAATCGGCGGAGGCCTTTTTCTGGCACTTAGCAACGAATGCCATTTTGAACTTTGAAAGCCCAGTCAACAATTTTTCACAAGTCATCCACTTTCAAGAAGCCCTACAGTAGACAAAACAGCTGAAAACAATTAAAGCCGGCAGCGTAGGGTGACTCCTCGCTACTTTCAGGGAGAATTTCATGCTCCCTGATTATTAATAATCAAAAAAGTCATGGCTCTCCGGAGCTGCGCTATGTCCTAACGGACGGAAGAGCGTTACAGAAGAAGAAGAAGATATTCCAAAATACCAGTTATTTGATGACTAAGTGGCAAAGACAACTTTTGCTTTAGCATTTCTCTTTTATTTGCCTGCATTCACTTAGTATTCTGCTTTGTTCTTCCAGATGCAGCTTGTGAGCCACTCTGCATCTCACTAAACAAAGCAAACAGGAGATCAGAATATTTGAGGTTGCTAATTTGTAACACACACCTTTGTTTGTGGGGTCATGAGGTCCAAAGATTGCTGTAACACATCTGTGGCATCTTAAAGTTTGGGCGAGTATTATTATCTGGGTCTCTTTTGATGAAAGTAGAACTTTTTGCACAATCCAGACAGATCGTGATCAAATTCCATGTAGTTGGAGTGGAATCGTACATCTATTTTTACTACTGATAGCTGCTGTGCTGCAAGGTTCTTGCACTGGTTCCACTGGTGAATGTACTATGTCCTACTATCAATACACATTTTTCTAAAAACAGATAATTTAACGGCATTCGTGGCTCACCAGCAATGGCTCGTTTAAACAGCCAATAAAGTAAATGGGAAGAATCTACAGGATTAGGATAGCTGGCAAGTGGCAATTATTGGCTTTTAGACAAGCATTCATCTTCATTAAAGTTGTCCTGATTAGGTGGCTGGGCAAGTCAATGAAAACTGTTGTAAAGAAAAGTTAAAAGATGCAAGTGTAGTTATGCAGACAATCCAATACTGCCATTGCTTAGTTCAAAATCACTGCATTGCAAATTTACGAAACCCCCACACACAGCACTGCAACCTCAATTGTGCAGCATTGACTGCACAGACCTCAAGCAGACAGACTGTAGATTAATGAGATATAGAGAGATAATAGGTTGTTGTGAGATACAGACATTTAGATCGGTAAGCTGACTTTTATAAAACGGTAAACATCAGGTCAATTTGCAATGGGCAATGTCTCCAGGTAAGTGAATGTTGTGTCAAATTACAAAGAGTAAAAAAGATTGCCAAGTGGCTGAGACACTAACTGAACATTGGAGATAACTTTATTTACTGTGGAGTAGAAATGACCGAATGTTTTCAACCCCAGTGTGGACCTCAGTAAGATACGGTAATCAGCTGGTGATAACTGTTCAGGAGATTTTTATGTTTTTTAAACAGGTTATGAGGACTAGAATGAATTTGCCAAAAATACAACCCCGGGGAATTGCCATTCAAGATGAAAGAAGTTTTAATGATTTGATTCTTAACTTTGCCATTTTTGTTGATTTTTCTGGCTTTATTATACGGCTAAAATGTACAGCTAACGAGTAGGGCAAACATGAAAAAGTTTTAAAATTGGCTATGCATTATATAGAGTTTAGAAGTGTGCTTCACCCTTTTAAAGCTAAGTTTTCCATAAGGTGATCTTCACTCCAACTAATGATTGGAAATCAGTCCGCTTTTATTTGCCTGTAAATAGTAGCAGTTGCAAAGTTAGTCTGGAAGTTCTTAAGTTTACTAATGAATAACCATGTGCAAACTCACTTCCAGATTTTTTACATTATTAAAAGACATGCATTTCTTCTCCTGAGAATGTATTAAATCAAAAGAAAGCAAAGTTTGTGTATGAAATCCCAAAAATTCACAAGTACAGATAAACAAAGCAGAAAAAAGAAAGTTAAGGCTTGAATTGAATGTGTCAGGCCAAGAGTATGAGGAGACCCCACTAGGTTGCAATTACATGTCATTTTGGCAAACTTCTGTGTGTCTGGTGGTTATTGCTCACTCTTGCATACAGAATATAACCATACAGGCCCAACTCATACAATGGAGGAATTTCACAATGACATGCACCACTTGCACCATCAATTGCCTTTATTTCTAATAATTGTCTTGCAAAAGACATCCTTGCTTGTCACTCTCATGTACCTTCATTTTGAAAGAGTTCTGCTTCAGCAGTCATCAGGTCATGAACAAGTCTTTTATGGGAATGTGGTCTGTCCAGTGTAAATAACAACTTAATTCTTGAGTAAGATGGTCACACAA
This sequence comes from Platynereis dumerilii, assembly GCA_026936325.1. Taxonomy (NCBI): domain Eukaryota; kingdom Metazoa; phylum Annelida; class Polychaeta; order Phyllodocida; family Nereididae; genus Platynereis; species Platynereis dumerilii. The sequence goes on from JAPTHN010000006.1 coordinate 31,645,870, forward strand.
GGCAAGTTGGTCACATAACGCAGGACCAATATGGAAGTACAGGAGGCAGTAAAGAACTGATCAGTGCTAGCAAGAAACAAGATGTATTCTTGTGCTGTACAATGCCACAAGCAATCGGAGGAGGAAGACATAGTTGGAACATGGGCTACATAGTAACTTTATACATGGAGCTTGCTGCAGTCTGCATTCCATTACTTCACTTTCTGTTGGAGCAACAGAAAGTGTTAGTTATAAGATTTGGTACTCAGTATAACATGAAAAATGCATGGCATTATATTCTCCATTCCATTGCTTGCTCTTGTCGTGAAGAGAAGGTGATTGCTGGAGGTACTGGTTTTTGTTTGATTTGTATCTGTATTTGCACATGTGATTGGCAAGTAAAAGATCCAAGCAGTAAATCAGTAACATGTTGAGGACTCTCCCTCTCTCTTCCATTTCATCATAATTTTCTTTCTTTCCCCCAAAATAGCACAGGAAATAGTTTTTCACATGACTTGACACCTCTGAGAGGAACTGGTTCTTTTTCATAAATTATTAGCATATCTGGCTCATTAACTTGCGAAGTGTTTTTCCCTTGTTATACTGAGTGACAAATTTGCCAGTCAGAATTGCCACTAAGTTGATTTCAAAGAGAATATATGCAAAGGAAGTACAAAGATGTGAATATTGCTCTGACATGCATGTAAAACATCAAAAGTTTGAACATGTCTTATGATGAGGAATAACACATCTGATATATATAATCACTTTAAGGCATGACAAAGATATTTTAAAGTACACATCTAAAAAGTTTTACACAAAGTTTATTTTAGTGAAAATCTTTGAAGTTTTCTGCAGACAGACTGTTGCCTTCGGCTGATGTTATTGCTTCCCTTACAAGCAAAATTGTGCACACTTTAAGTTCATTTGAGTTCATCCAAAGCATTATAAAATTTAATGTAGTTTGACATACTGTACATATGACTACATTGGAACCAAAGTGACTGACTGTATTCTAGTGAGCAAGCAAGTTTTATGTTAATCCTCTATGTACATGTACAACTTCAGTGCAACATACAATTCCATAGACTTCTCAAAGATTTCCTCAAGCTTCTGCCAACAACAGCAGCAATTTCACTGCTGCATGCTTAACTCAAATATATTAATTAATCTTCAGTAAAATGATGTGGCTTGTGCAGCAATTTTCACATCTATTAACATGAATTGCAAGAGCTATAGACATGAACTTCACTCTTTGCACTTGCAATCTAAGATATGCTTTCCACTAATGGCGTGGTATAGGTACAACATATAAAAGTCATTGGATGAGTCAGGCAGTGCATTGTCTCCTCTTAATGAATGAGACCATCCAGCTACAGTCCATCAGGCAGACAACGAGAAAATGCCTAGGTTGAATAACAAGCAAGTCCTTCTACAATGATGTCTTCACCGTTCACTTCTGACAGCATTTCCTGTCCAAAGAGCTTAATGTCTAAATACAGGTATGAGGAGCCAAATATTCAAACAATCACTGAGTCGGGAATTAAATATCATCTATGGAGATATACACTGTACCTCTCAATTATGACGTCTGTGATTTACGTCAGACTAATAGCACTTAATTTTTATTTGGCTAAACAAGCATTGCATATCAGAAATTTTTTGTGTCTTACATCTCTGCAACACCTTACTGTATGTGAGAAGTGACACAGACATACAGATATGTAGAAACAGTAAGGGCTGTCCTTAAAGACATTTCTTGTTACTTCCAAGAGTTGACAAAGAGCTGTGAGAAAGAGAGGTAGTCCTCATTCAGTTGTAAACACATTTTCCCCAATATGAGGGTTCTTTAACAACATGCCCATTGCAGACATTAATAAATGCAAGGTGCACAAATAAAAAAGATGACATGCAAGGAAAACTGGTAACTGAGAAGATCCATCACAAATGCATATCATAAAAGTTGGGTCCACAAAAGTGAAAATGGGAAATTCTCTTCTGAGATGACACCATCAAATTTGTCACTGTAATCATGCAATTATGTCCACGAAAAGTTACGACACAGTGCTAGCTCATCCTCTCAACAGGATCACTGAAGCCACTTCTTGTTGAAATTTATCATCGGTGTCACACATTACTGATTCACAACATGTTCACACGTGTATGCAATCATCAAAGAAAGGCCCCATTGTTGCATCAAAGAGGACCACAAAGAGGCCAATGAACCTACAGGAGGTGACCCTTCTATTATCATCCTGCAGGAGGGGGTCATAACTTAACTGACCACAAAGCTATGGGCGACTTTTATGGTCCAGCCACACTCTTGAGAATTCCATCATTGGTGCTCACTGATTCATAACTCTTTATGAGGCTTTGTCATGTGTAGAATAATTATTCTAGACATGGCATGACCTGAAGTTTTGAACATTGTCTTTGTGGGAATTTACCCCGTATTAGGACATGCAGGCCAAGAGGTTGCTGATGCCTTCCTGCTGGGGTCTGGATAGATTGATAGTTGTTAATGTCTACACACCTTAGTATGTTGATACAGAAATTTATTGATGAGCAATTGATCATGCCTTTATTGCTCATTAAGTTGCATGTGCATGTCTAGGTTAATTGACATTTTTATCCAGGATATACAATGTATGGCATACAAGTTATATAACTATAGTGATTAAAACTGCTTATGCGCCCCATCAAGTGCTTGACATAATATTTTTTTCTGACAGTCACTGTCAAGCCTGATTGACAGAGGAACTGCTGGCTCACACAATTCAGGTGGAGTCTTGTGTTATCCTAAAGTACCAAGTTTGCAATGCCAAAAGTGAAATATTATCACCTTCGTTCACATTATTGATTTTTTTTGGTGGACCAGTAAATTTACTCTAACAAGTAAAATAACAGGGATTACGATTGTGAAGCTGCTGCCTGCTAAAATCACTAAAGAGCACTTTGAATACAAATTGGCCATTGGCAAGAGAACTAGAGGGACTAAGCTTTCCTGTCATGTCTTCCAAGTGATAAAGTAGTTGCCAATTACAGCCAACTGCCAATTGGTATGTAAGGTGGCATTTTAGAGTATAACTTTTAGTCATTGCTTCTAGTGATGAATTTATAGTGTTTACTGTAATTCTATGATTCATCACTTCTGTAGTCAATATTCCATTTTGCTGATATCTTTAGATCTGTTATTTAGTGTATGTTTCTATTTTATATGCACTATAACCGATAAAACTGTTAAACTGTTAACTATTATTCAGATTAATCACATGCAATTCTAACTGTTTTTCGGTGTAAATTGAAACATATATCTTTACAATATTCTGGTCATTTAATAATATGGAAATTAAACTGTGTAAGCAGTGTTTCTTCACGGGGCATACAGCGTTGCATGACTCTAAATCTTTACAAGTAAAGAAAAACTGATTTTACATCAGCTGCTTTGTTTTCTGTTGCTGTTAAGTTATTTATGGTAAATGCCGCGAAAAACTGATTTTGAAGTAGAAGATGCCAAGACAAAAACTAATTCATCCCATCAATTTGTTTCACTTCCTACTCTTTTGCCACCCAAGTCACTGATCGATGATCAAGTGACTGACAAGACCATCAATCATGCCCTTCAGGGATATGGGGAAATGTAATTGTAAAATACCAGGGAACCAACATACAAAATATAGTTGTTACAATGTTACATGTATGTGTTAAAATCAAAAATGAGTTAATATTTACTTAGACCTCATGAGGAATTAGTCTTGACCACAATGGATTAAACAATGATAGATGTGTAGTGGCCTTTGATTTGTTGAAGTTTCTTCTGAGATATGGTCCATTGGATTATGTTAAAGAACCCATGTTTATAAATTGAACTCACCTAAGTGTAAACTTTCAAAATGACAAAATAAGTAATGTACTTGTATATTCTTCACATCCAAAAGTCATTAGTCAATATTCACCTCGTGCTGTTTTTCTGACGGTCCTTTCCCAGTTTATCCGGTCTTCAGCATCAGAGTGATTGATCAACCCACCATTCACAGTCGATTCCCTTTTTACCCAAGTTGTTGGGGGATGATTACAACACTGGTTGTGATCATCTATCAAATAGTGTCTGGCACAGGATGTGAGATACTAAATTCAGGCGGATATAGCGAATGTGTTGCTGTTGCAGATAGTTTCATTGTAAGTAGATTTATTATGTTCTAGATGGCTTTTATTTTATGATAGAATATATTTTCCTGAAATAAAGATAAAGCAATAATTCACACGCTGTATATATCAATGTTAAAAGGCTGTTATCCAAATTGGTTACCTCGTTAATTTATCGCTGACTAGTTTTTTAAAAAGTGTGAACAATATTAATAGGGAACATTAGTTTTGAAACATAAGCTGAGTCAATCGATGAAGTGACCTAACCAATGTTCAGGATTGGTGTGATATAAGAAAAACTAATCATATCCAAATGCAAAATTTGTTAAGTGTCATGCAATGCAGTATATATTGAAAACCTTGACTAAACCCAGTGAAACATACTTCTTAATTTGCCAAGAATATAATTCAAAATTACTAGTCGTCTAGTAACAAAAACAAAATTATGGGACATCATGGTCACCTTACAGTTGGATGAAAATGTTATAAGATTGAGCTATCTGATATTGTCAGTACAGTCTGGTCATATTCCAAAATATATATATAGAATGGTTGGTGACGTTCATCATGACAACATGTCAACAAATTCAGCAGATGTTTTTCTACTGACTTTATGAATTATTTCGGGTCTTGTAACATCAAAGTGTGTTGCCTAAAGCAGTTTAGACTTCGTGATCGTCTTCTGCTATGAATTGTGACAATTGGAGGCACTGAAACAAAGAAATTTCAAGAATCGGCGGAGGCCTTTTTCTGGCACTTAGCAACGAATGCCATTTTGAACTTTGAAAGCCCAGTCAACAATTTTTCACAAGTCATCCACTTTCAAGAAGCCCTACAGTAGACAAAACAGCTGAAAACAATTAAAGCCGGCAGCGTAGGGTGACTCCTCGCTACTTTCAGGGAGAATTTCATGCTCCCTGATTATTAATAATCAAAAAAGTCATGGCTCTCCGGAGCTGCGCTATGTCCTAACGGACGGAAGAGCGTTACAGAAGAAGAAGAAGATATTCCAAAATACCAGTTATTTGATGACTAAGTGGCAAAGACAACTTTTGCTTTAGCATTTGTCTTTTACTTGCCTGCATTCACTTAGTATTCTGCTTTGTTCTTCCAGATGCAGCTTGTGAGCCACTCTGCATCTCACTAAACAAAGCAAACAGGAGATCAGAATATTTGAGGTTGCTAATTTGTAACACACACCTTTGTTTGTGGGGTCATGAGGTCCAAAGATTGCTGTAACACATCTGTGGCATCTTAAAGTTTGGGCGAGTATTATTATCTGGGTCTCTTTTGATGAAAGTAGAACTTTTTGCACAATCCAGACAGATCGTGATCAAATTCCATGTAGTTGGAGTGGAATCGTACATCTATTTTTACTACTGATAGCTGCTGTGCTGCAAGGTTCTTGCACTGGTTCCACTGGTGAATGTACTATGTCCTACTATCAATACACATTTTTCTAAAAACAGATAATTTAACGGCATTCGTGGCTCACCAGCAATGGCTCGTTTAAACAGCCAATAAAGTAAATGGGAAGAATCTACAGGATTAGGATAGCTGGCAAGTGGCAATTATTGGCTTTTAGACAAGCATTCATCTTCATTAAAGTTGTCCTGATTAGGTGGCTGGGCAAGTCAATGAAAACTGTTGTAAAGAAAAGTTAAAAGATGCAAGTGTAGTTATGCAGACAATCCAATACTGCCATTGCTTAGTTCAAAATCACTGCATTGCAAATTTACGAAACCCCCACACACAGCACTGCAACCTCAATTGTGCAGCATTGACTGCACAGACCTCAAGCAGACAGACTGTAGATTAATGAGATATAGAGAGATAATAGGTTGTTGTGAGATACAGACATTTAGATCGGTAAGCTGACTTTTATAAAACGGTAAACATCAGGTCAATTTGCAATGGGCAATGTCTCCAGGTAAGTGAATGTTGTGTCAAATTACAAAGAGTAAAAAAGATTGCCAAGTGGCTGTGACACTAACTGAACATTGGAGATAACTTTATTTACTGTGGAGTAGAAATGACCGAATGTTTTCAACCCCAGTGTGGACCTCAGTAAGATACGGTAATCAGCTGGTGATAACTGTTCAGGAGATTTTTATGTTTTTAAACAGGTTATGAGGACTAGACTGAATTTGCCAAAAACACACCCCAGGGAATTGCCATTCAAGATGAAAGAAGTTTTAATGATTTGATTCTCAACTTTGCCATTTTTGTTGATTTTTCTGGCTTTATTATACGGCTAAAATGTACAGCTAACGAGTAGGGCAAACATGAAAAAGTTTTAAAATTGGCTATGCATTATATAGAGTTTAGAAGTGTGCTTCACCCTTTTAAAGCTAAGTTTTCCATAAGGTGATCTTCACTCCAACTAATGATTGGAAATCAGTCCGCTTTTATTTGCCTGTAAATAGTAGCAGTTGCAAAGTTAGTCTGGAAGTTCTTAAGTTTACTAATGAATAACCATGTGCAAACTCACTTCCAGATTTTTTACATTATTAAAAGACATGCATTTCTTCTCCTGAGAATGTATTAAATCAAAAGAAAGCAAAGTTTGTGTATGAAATCCCAAAAATTCACAAGTACAGATAAACAAAGCAGAAAAAAGAAAGTTAAGGCTTGAATTGAATGTGTCAGGCCAAGAGTATGAGGAGACCCCACTAGGTTGCAATTACATGTCATTTTGGCAAACTTCTGTGTGTCTGGTGGTTATTGCTCACTCTTGCATACAGAATATAACCATACAGGCCCAACTCATACAATGGAGGAATTTCACAATGACATGCACCACTTGCACCATCAATTGCCTTTATTTCTAATAATTGTCTTGCAAAAGACATCCTTGCTTGTCACTCTCATGTACCTTCATTTTGAAAGAGTTCTGCTTCAGCAGTCATCAGGTCATGAACAAGTCTTTTATGGGAATGTGGTCTGTCCAGTGTAAATAACAACTTAATTCTTGAGTAAGATGGTCACACAAGGCAAGTTGGTCACATAACGCAGGACCAATATGGAAGTACAGGAGGCAGTAAAGAACTGATCAGTGCTAGCAAGAAACAAGATGTATTCTTGTGCTGTACAATGCCACAAGCAATCGGAGGAGGAAGACATAGTTGGAACATGGGCTACATAGTAACTTTATACATGGAGCTTGCTGCAGTCTGCATTCCATTACTTCACTTTCTGTTGGAGCAACAGAAAGTGTTAGTTATAAGATTTGGTACTCAGTATAACATGAAAAATGCATGGCATTATATTCTCCATTCCATTGCTTGCTCTTGTCGTGAAGAGAAGGTGATTGCTGGAGGTACTGGTTTTTGTTTGATTTGTATCTGTATTTGCACATGTGATTGGCAAGTAAAAGATCCAAGCAGTAAATCAGTAACATGTTGAGGACTCTCCCTCTCTCTTCCATTTCATCATAATTTTCTTTCTTTCCCCCAAAATAGCACAGGAAATAGTTTTTCACATGACTTGACACCTCTGAGAGGAACTGGTTCTTTTTCATAAATTATTAGCATATCTGGCTCATTAACTTGCGAAGTGTTTTTCCCTTGTTATACTGAGTGACAAATTTGCCAGTCAGAATTGCCACTAAGTTGATTTCAAAGAGAATATATGCAAAGGAAGTACAAAGATGTGAATATTGCTCTGACATGCATGTAAAACATCAAAAGTTTGAACATGTCTTATGATGAGGAATAACACATCTGATATATATAATCACTTTAAGGCATGACAAAGATATTTTAAAGTACACATCTAAAAAGTTTTACACAAAGTTTATTTTAGTGAAAATCTTTGAAGTTTTCTGCAGACAGACTGTTGCCTTCGGCTGATGTTATTGCTTCCCTTACAAGCAAAATTGTGCACACTTTAAGTTCATTTGAGTTCATCCAAAGCATTATAAAATTTAATGTAGTTTGACATACTGTACATATGACTACATTGGAACCAAAGTGACTGACTGTATTCTAGTGAGCAAGCAAGTTTTATGTTGATCCTCTATGTACATGTACAACTTCAGTGCAACATACAATTCCATAGACTTCTCAAAGATTTCCTCAAGCTTCTGCCAACAACAGCAGCAATTTCACTGCTGCATGCTTAACTCAAATATATTAATTAATCTTCAGTAAAATGATGTGGCTTGTGCAGCAATTTTCACATCTATTAACATGAATTGCAAGAGCTATAGACATGAACTTCACTCTTTGCACTTGCAATCTAAGATATGCTTTCCACTAATGGCGTGGTATAGGTACAACATATAAAAGTCATTGGATGAGTCAGGCAGTGCATTGTCTCCTCTTAATGAATGAGACCATCCAGCTACAGTCCATCAGGCAGACAACGAGAAAATGCCTAGGTTGAATAACAAGCAAGTCCTTCTACAATGATGTCTTCACCGTTCACTTCTGACAGCATTTCCTGTCCAAAGAGCTTAATGTCTAAATACAGGTATGAGGAGCCAAATATTCAAACAATCACTGAGTCGGGAATTAAATATCATCTATGGAGATATACACTGTACCTCTCAATTATGACGTCTGTGATTTACATCAGACTAATAGCACTTAATTTTTATTTGGCTAAACAAGCATTGCATATCAGAAATTTTTTGTGTCTTACATCTCTGCAACACCTTACTGTATGTGAGAAGTGACACAGACATACAGATATGTAGAAACAGTAAGGGCTGTCCTTAAAGACATTTCTTGTTACTTCCAAGAGTTGACAAAGAGCTGTGAGAAAGAGAGGTAGTCCTCATTCAGTTGTAAACACATTTTCCCCAATATGAGGGTTCTTTAACAACATGCCCATTGCAGACATTAATAAATGCAAGGTGCACAAATAAAAAAGATGACATGCAAGGAAAACTGGTAACTGAGAAGATCCATCACAAATGCATATCATAAAAGTTGGGTCCACAAAAGTGAAAATGGGAAATTCTCTTCTGAGATGACACCATCAAATTTGTCACTGTAATCATGCAATTATGTCCACGAAAAGTTACGACACAGTGCTAGCTCATCCTCTCAACAGGATCACTGAAGCCACTTCTTGTTGAAATTTATCATCGGTGTCACACATTACTGATTCACAACATGTTCACACGTGTATGCAATCATCAAAGAAAGGCCCCATTGTTGCATCAAAGAGGACCACAAAGAGGCCAATGAACCTACAGGAGGTGACCCTTCTATTATCATCCTGCAGGAGGGGGTCATAACTTAACTGACCACAAAGCTATGGGCGACTTTTATGGTCCAGCCACACTCTTGAGAATTCCATCATTGGTGCTCACTGATTCATAACTCTTTATGAGGCTTTGTCATGTGTAGAATAATTATTCTAGACATGGCATGACCTGAAGTTTTGAACATTGTCTTTGTGGGAATTTACCCCGTATTAGGACATGCAGGCCAAGAGGTTGCTGATGCCTTCCTGCTGGGGTCTGGATAGATTGATAGTTGTTAATGTCTACACACCTTAGTATGTTGATACAGAAATTTATTGATGAGCAATTGATCATGCCTTTATTGCTCATTAAGTTGCATGTGCATGTCTAGGTTAATTGACATTTTTATCCAGGATATACAATGTATGGCATACAAGTTATATAACTATAGTGATTAAAACTGCTTATGCGCCCCATCAAGTGCTTGACATAATATTTTTTTCTGACAGTCACTGTCAAGCCTGATTGACAGAGGAACTGCTGGCTCACACAATTCAGGTGGAGTCTTGTGTTATCCAAAAGTACCAAGTTTGCAATGCCAAAAGTGAAATATTATCACCTTCGTTCACATTATTGATTTTTTTTGGTGGACCAGTAAATTTACTCTAACAAGTAAAATAACAGGGATTACGATTGTGAAGCTGCTGCCTGCTAAGATCACTAAAGAGCACTTTGAATACAAATTGGCCATTTGGCAAGAAAACTAGAGGGACTAAGCTTTCCTGTCATGTCTTCCAAGTAATAAAGTAGTTGCCAATTACAGCCAACTGCCAATTGGTATGTAAGGTGACATTTTAGAGTATAACTTTTAGTCATTGCTTCTAGTGATGAATTTATAGTGTTTACTGTAATTCTATGATTCATCACTTCTGTAGTCAATATTCCATTTTGCTGATATCTTTAAATCTGTTATTTAGTGTATGTTTCTATTTTATATGCACTATAACCGATAAAACTGTTAAACTGTTAACTACAATTCAGATTAATCACATGCAATTCTAACTGTTTTTCGGTGTAAATTGAAATATATGCCTTAACACTATTCAGGTCATTCAATAACATGGAAATTAAACTGTGTAAGCAGTGTTTCCTTCATGGGGCATACAGTGTTGCATGACTCTAAGTCGTTATAAGTAAACACAAACTGATTTTACATCAGCTGCTTTGTTTTCTGTTGCTTTGAAGTTGTTTATGGTAAATACTGTGAAACACTGATTTTGAAGTAGAGGATGTAAAGAGAAAAACTAATTCATCCCATCAATTTGTTTTACTTCCTACTCTCTCGCCATCCAAGTCACTGATCGATGATCAAGTGACTGGCAAGACCATCAATCATGCCCTTTAGGTACATGGGGAAATATAATTGTAAAATACCAGGGAACCAATACACAAAACAAAGTTGTTATATCTGCTAAAACCAAAAATGAGTTAATATTGACTTAGACCTTATGAAAAATTAGTCTTGACCACAACGGGTTAAACAATGATAGATGTGTTATGGCCTTTGATTTGTTGAAATTTCTTCTGAGATATGATCCATTGGATTATGTTGAAGAAACCATGCTTAGAAATTGAACTCACCAAAGTGGAAACTTTCAAAGTGACAAATAAGTTGTCATGTACTTGTATATTCTGCACATCCCAAAGTCATTAGTCAATATTCACCTCGTGCAGTTTTTATGACTGCCCATTCCTAGTTAATACTGGCTTCAGCATGAGAGTGATTGGTCAACCCACCATTCACAGTTGATTCCCTTTTTACCCAAGTTTGCTGGAGAATGATTACCACACTGGTTGTGATCATCTATCAAGTGGTGTCTGGCATGAGATGCGAGGTACTGAATTCAGCAGGACATATGGAATGTGTTGCAGATACGTTCATTTCTAGTAGATTCATTGAGCACCAGTTGGCTTCCATTTATGATATAAAATGTTTTTTGGAAAAAAAAAAACAAAGCAATAATTTACATATATTGTACATAACAGTGCTTGATCATAAATACATATGCATCTATGCTAAATGACTGTTATGCAAAATTGGTTACCTCATTAATTTATCTTCTGACTAGGTTAAGTGTGAACAAATTCAATAGGGAAAAGTTGTGTTGTAGAATAAGCTGACTCAATCAACTAAGTTATCTTTATTTGTTGTTCAGCATTGGTGCAATATCAGTAGGCTTATAGCATCCAAACACATTTTGTTAATCTCAGTGCCGATGCAATTCAGTACATTTAGAGATAGCCGATTGAATCTTATCTAGTCAACTGAATGAAACAACTCTTTATTCACCAAGAATATCATTCAAAGTCACTAGTCGTTATATTAAGTAAAAAAGGCAAAATTATAGGACATCATAGTCAGCTAACAGTTGGATGAAAATGTTATAAGATTGAGCTATCTAATATTGTCAGTGCAGTCAGGTCATATCCCAAAATATCTATTATTTGATGACTAAGTGGCAAAGCCCACTTTTTTTTCGCATTGTATTTCTCTCTTTGTCTCTGTTCACTTTGTATTCTGCTTTGTTCTTCCAGATGCAGCTTGTGAGCCACTCTGCATCTCACTAAAGAAAGCAAATAGGAGATCAGAATATTTGAGGTGGCTAATTTGTAACACACGCCTCTCTTCAAACATTAACATTGTTTTTGGGGTCATGGGGTCCAAAAAATTGCTGTAACACATCTGTGGCATCTTAAAGTTTGGGCGAGTATTATTATCTGGGTCTCTTTTGATGATAATAGAACTTTTTGCACAATCCAGACAGATCGTGATCAAATTCCATGTAGGTGGAGTGGAATTGTACATCTATTTAAACTACTGAAAGTGCAAGCATGTTCACATGACATTGTCCAGGACACCTGAGCTGCTGTGCTGTAAGGTTCTTGCACTGGTTCCCCTGGTAAATGTACTATGTCCTACTATCAGTACACATTTTTCTAAAAACAGCTAATTTAACGGCATTCGTGGCTCACCAGCAATGGCTCGTCTAAACAGCCAATAAAGTAAATGGGAAGAATCTACAGGATTAGGATAGCTGGCAAGTGGCAATTATAGGCTTTTGGAAGAGCGTTCATCTTCATCTAAGTTGTCCTGATCAAGTGGCTTGACAAGTCAATGTAAACGGTTGCAAAGAAGGGTTAAAAGATGCAGATGTAGTTACGTCGATAGTACCCATACTGCCCTTTGCCTAGTTCAAGATCACTGATTGCAAATTTACGAAACCATCACACAAAGTACTGCAACCACTATTGTGAAGAATTGATAGCATCAACCTCAAGGAGACAGACTGTAAAATTAATATATCGAGAGTAATAGGTTGTTGTGAGATACACCATACATGTGTACTTAGTCTGGAAGTTCCTACGTTTATAGCAGAATGACCATTTGCAAACACATCCGGCTATATCTGTCTGTCTCCAATCCACTTCCTGAATTTTTGCATTATATTGAAACACATGTATTTCTTCTCCTGAGAATGAATTAAATCAGAAGAAAGCAAGGTTTATGTATGAAATTCACTAATTCACAAGTACAGATAAACCAAGCAAACAAAAGTTTAGCCTGGCATGAAATGTGTCATGCCAAGAGTATGAGGAGACCCTACTAGGTTGCAATTGCATGTCATTTTGGCAAACTTCTGTGTGTCTGTTGGGTATTGCTCTCTCTCAAACATGTTAGAATGCAATATGTAAGAAAACAGGTCCGATGCATAATAGTTGAAGAGTTTCACAATGACATGCACCATCAATTTCCTTTATTTCTAATAATTGTCTTGCAAAAGACATCCTTGCTTGTCATTCTCATGTGCCTTTATATTATTAGATCCCTGCTTCAGCAGTCATTGGCTGATGAAATAGTCTCTTATGGGAATGAAATTTTCGTCTGTCCTCAAGTGTAAAAAAAACTACAACTCAGTTCTGGAGTAAGGTGGTCACACAAGGCAAGTTGGTCTTATAATGCAGGACAAATGTAGAAGTGTGCATAGGATGTATAGGAGGCAGTAAAGAACTGTTCACTGCTAAGAAGCCAACAAGATGTATTCTTGCGCTTTACATGCCACAAGCTAGCGGAGGAGGAAGACATAGTTGGAACATTGGCTACATCGTAACTTTATACATGGAGCTTGCTACAGGCTGCATTCCATTACTTTACCTTCTGTTGGAGCAAGAGAAAGTGTTAGTTATAAGATTTGTTACTCAGTATAACATGAAAAATGCATGGCATTATATTCTCCATTTCATTGCTTGCTCTTGTTGTGAAGAGAAGGTGATTGCTGGAGGTACTGGTTTGTGTTAGCTTTGTATCTGTATTTGCACATGTGCTGAGCAAGTAAAAGATCTATGGAGTAAATCTGTAATACGTTGGGGATTCTTGCTCTCTCTTCCATTTCATCACTATTTTCTTTCATTCCCCCAAAATAGATAGGAAATAGTTTTTCACATGACTTGACACCTCTGCGTAGAAGTGGTTCTTTTTCATGAATTATTAGCATAGCGGGCTCATTAACTAGGGAAGTGTTTTTCCCTTGTTATACTGAGTGAAAAATTTGCCAGTCAGAATTGCCACTAAGTTGATTTCAAAGAGAATATATGCAAAGGAAGTACATAGATGTGAATATTGCTCTGACATGCATGTAAAACATCAAAAGTTTGAACATGTCTTATGATGAGGGATAACACAACTGATATGTATAATCACTTTAAGGCATGACAAAGATATTTTAAAGTAAACGTCTAAAAAGTTTTACACAAAGTTTATTTTAGTGAAAATCTTTGAAGTTGTCTGCAGACAGACTGTTGCCTTTGGCTGATGTCATTGTTGCCCTGACAAGCAAACTTGAGCACACTTTAAGTTCATTTGAGTTCATTCAAAGCATTATAAAATTTAATGTAGTTTGACATACATGTACTGTACACATGACTACATTTGAACCAAAGTGACTGACTGTATTCTAGTGAGCAGGCAAGTTTTATGTTGATCCTCTATGTGTACTGTACATGTACACTTTCAGTGCAACATACAATTTCATAGACTTCACAAAGATTTCCTCAAGCTTTTGCCAACAACAGCAGCAATTTCACTGCTGCATGCTTAACTCAAATATATTAATTAATCTTCTGTAAAATGATGTGGCTGGTGCTGAAATTTTCACATCTATTAACATGAATTGTAAGAGGTATAGACATGAACTTCACTATTTGCACTTGCAATCTAAGATATGCTTTCTACTAATGGTGTGGCATAGGTATTAGGTACAACATAGAAAGGTCATTGGATGAGTCAGGCAGTGCATTGTCTTCTCTTAATGGATTAGACTTTCTAGCGACAGTTCATCAAGTGGACAACGAGACAATGCCTACTTTGAATAAGAAGCAAGTCCTTCGACAATGATGTCTTCACCGTTCACTTCTGACAGCATTTCCTGTCCAAAGAGCTTAATGTCTAAATACAGGTGTGAGCAGCCAAATATTCAAACAATCACTGAGACGGGAATTAAGTATCATCTATGGAGATATACACTGTACCTCTAAATTAGGAAGTCTGTCATTTACATCAGACTAATAGCACTTTATTTTTATTGGGCTAAACAAGCATGTGAGAATGTTTTGTGTCTTACATCTCTGCACTTTACTGCATGTGAGAAGTGACACAGACATACAGATATATAGAAACAATAAGGGCAGTCCCTAAAGCCATTTCTGGTTGCTTCAAAGAGTTGATAAAGAGCTGTGAGAAAGAGAGGTCATTACGTTGTAAACACATTTTCCCAAATATGAGGGATCTTTAACGATATGCACATCGCAGACATTAATAAATGCAAGGTGAACAAATAACAAAGATGACATGGAAGGAAGACCTGTAGCTACGAAGATCCATCACAAATGCATATCATAAAAGTTGGGTCTACAAAAGTGAAAATGGGAAATTCTCTTCTGAGATGACACCCAATTTGACACTGTAATAATGCAATTATGTCTGCGAAAAGTTAGCTCATCCTCTCAACAGGATCACTCTGTTCTGTAGTGTTAATTTCTAGATAATAGGATTGAAGCCACTTCTAGACATTTATCATCGGTGTCACACATTACTGATTCATAACATGTTCAAACATGCAATCATCAAAGAAGGTGCCATCAAAGAAGACCATGAAGAGGCCAATGAACCTGCCGGAGGTGGCCCTTCTATTATCACCGTTCAGGAGGGGGTCATAACTTAACTGACCACAAAGCTATGGGCGACTTCTATGGTCCAGCCACACTCTTGAGACACCCATCTTTGGTACTCACTTGGTCATAACTCTTTATGAGGCTTTGTCATGTGCAAGATAATTATTCTAGGCATGGCGTGATCTGCAGTTTTGAACATTGTCTTTGTTGGATTTCATCCAGTGTCCGACAATGCAGGCCAGTAATTTCCATTCCTGCTGCATGGGAGTGGTTGAATTGATGGTTGTTAATGTCTACACACCTTGGTATGTTTATACAAAAATTGATTGAAGAGCAAATGATCACGCCTTTGTTGCTCATTAAGCTGCTTTTAAGAGGATGAGCATGTCTAGGTTAATCGACATATTTATTCAGGATATACTACGTAGGTCATACAAGTTATATTACTATAGTGATTAAAACTGCTTATGAGCCCCATCAAGTGCTTGACATGATATTTTTCCTGACTGTCACTGTCAAGTCTGATTGACAGGGGAACTGTTGGCTCACACAATTCAGGTTGAGTCTTGTGTAATCCAAAAGTACCAAGTTTGCGATACAAAAGTGAAATATTATCACCTTCTTTCACATTTTTGATTTTTTTTGGAGGACCAGTAAATTTACTCTGACAAGTAAAATAACAGGGATTACGATTGTGAAGCTGCTGCCTGCTAAGATCACTAAAGAGCACTTTGAATACAAATTGGCCATTTGGCAAGAAAACTAGAGGGACTGAGCTTTCCTGTCATGTCTTCCAAATGATAAAGAAGTTGCCAATTACAGCCAACTGCCAATTGGTATGTAAGGTGGCATTTTAGAGAATAACTTTTAGTCATTGCTTCTAGTGATGAATTTATAGTGTTT
Organism: Platynereis dumerilii; assembly: GCA_026936325.1. NCBI lineage: Eukaryota > Metazoa > Annelida > Polychaeta > Phyllodocida > Nereididae > Platynereis > Platynereis dumerilii. The sequence continues at coordinate 31,662,320 of JAPTHN010000006.1, forward strand.
ACTGTAATTCTATGATTCATCACTTCTGTAGTCAATATTCCATTTTGCTGATATCTTTAAATCTGTTATTTAGTGTATGTTTTTATTTTATATGCACTATAACCGATAAAACTGTTAAACTGTTAACTACAATTCAGATTAATCACATGCAATTCTAACTGTTTTTCGGTGTAAATTGAAATATATGCCTTAACACTATTCAGGTCATTCAATAACATGGAAATTAAACTGTGTAAGCAGTGTTTCCTTCATGGGGCATACAGTATTGCATGACTCTAAATCTTTACAAGTAAACAAAAACTGATTTTACATCAGCTGCTTTTTTTTCTGTTGCTATTAAGCCGTTAATGGTAAATGCTGTGAAGCACTGATTTTAAAGTAGAAGATGTCAAGAGAAAAACGAATTCATCCCATCAATTTGTTTCACTGCCTACTCTTTTGCCACCCAAGTCACTGATTGATGATCAAGTGACTGACAAGACCATCAATCATGCCCTTCAGGGATATGGGGAAATGTAATTGTAAAATACCAGGGAACCAACATACAAAATATAGCTGTTACATGTATGTGTTAAAATCACAAATGAGTTAATATTTACTTAGACCTCATGAGGAATTAGTCTTGACCAAAACAGGTTAAACAATGATAGATATGTAATGGCCTTTGATTTGTTGAAGTTTCTTCTGAGAGATGATCCATTGTATAATATAAAGAAACCATGCTTAGAAATTGAACTCACCATAGTGTAAACTTTCAAAATGAAAAAATAAGTTGTCATGTATATTCTGCACATCCCAAACTCATCAGTCAATATTCACCTCATGCAGTTTTTTTTTGACGGTCCATTCCCAGTTAATACTGGCTTCAGCATAAGAGTGATTGACCAACCCACCATTCACAGTCGATTCCCTTTTTACCCTAGTTGCTGGGGTATGATTACCACACTGGTTGTGATCATCTATCAAGTGGTCTCTGGCATGAGATGTGAGGTACTGAATTCAGCAGGATATATTGAATGTGTTGCAGATACGTTCATTGCTAGTAGATTCATTGATCGCCAGTTGGCTTTCATTTATGATATAAAATTATTTCTGGAAACGAAAACAAAGCAATAATTCGCATATATTGTACATAGCAGTGCTTGATCATGAATACATATGCATCGATGTTAAATGACTGTTATGCAAAATTGGTTACCTCATTAATTTATCTTCTGACTAGGTTAAGTGTGAACAAATTCAATAGGGAAAAGTTGTGTTGTAGAATAAGCTGACTCAAACAACTAAGTTATCTTTATTTCAATGTTCAGCATTGGTGCAATATCAGTAGGCTTATAGCATCCAAACACATTTTGCTAATCTCAGTGCCGATGCAATTCAGTACATTTAGAGATAGCCGATTGAATCTAGTCAATTGAATGAAACATCTCTTAATTCACCAAGAATATCATTCAAAGTCACTAGTCGTTATATTAAGTAAAAAAGGCAAAATTATAGGACATCATAGTCAGCTAACAGTTGGATGAAAATAATATAAGTTTGAGCTATCTAATACTGTCAGTGCAGTCTGGTCATATTCCAAAATACCAGTTATTTGATGACTTAGTGGCAAAGACAACTTTTGCTTTAGCATTTGTCTTTTATTTGTCTCTGTTCACTAAGTATTCTGCTTTGTTCTTCCAGATGCAACTTGTGAGCCACTCTGCATCTCACTAAAGAAAGCAAACAGGAGATCAGAATATTTGAGATTGCTAATTTGTAACGTACACCTCTCTTCAAACATTAACATTGTTTGTGGGGTCATGGGGTCCAAAAATTGCTGTAACACATCTGTGGCATCTTAAAGTTTGGGCGAGTGTTATTATTATCTGGGCCTCTTTTGATGACAATAGAACTTTTTGCACAATCCAGACAGATTGTGATCAAATTCCATGTAGTTAGAGTGGAATCGTACATCTATTTAAACTACTGAAAGTGCAAATACTATGTTCACATGACATTGTCCAGGACATCTTAGCTGCTGTGCTGTAAGGTTCTAGCACTGGTTCCCCTGGTAAATGTACTATGTCCTACCATCAGTACACATTTTTCTAAAAACAGCTAATTTAACGGCATTCATGGCTCACCAGCAATGGCTTGTCTAAACAGCCAATAAAGTAAATGGGAAGAATCTACAGGGTTAGGATAGCTGGCAAGTGGCAATTATTGGCTTTTAGACAAGCATTCATCTTCATTAAAGTTGTCCTTAATAGGTGGCTGGGCAAGTCAATGAAAACTGTTGTAAAGAAGGATTAAAAGATGCAAGTGTAGTTATGCAGACAATCCAATACTGCCATTGCTTAGTTCAAAATCACTGCATTGCAAATTTATGAAACCCCCACACACAGCACTGCAACCTCAATTGTGCAGCATTGACTGCAGAGACCTCAAGCAGATAGACTGTGGATTAATATATAGAGAGATAATAGTTTGTTGTGAGATAAAGACATTTAGATAGGTAGCTGACTTTAATAAAACGGTAAACATCAGTTAAATTTGCAATGGACAATGTCTCCAGGTAAGTGAATGTTGTGTGAAATTACAAAGAGTAAAAAAGATTGCCAAATGGCTGAGACACTAACTGAACATTGGTGATAACTTTATTTACTGTGGAGTAGAAATGACCGAATGTTTTTAACTCCAGTGTGGACCTCAGTAAGATACTGTAGTCAGCTGGTGATAACTATTCAGTAGATTTTTCAATGTTTTTAAACAGGTTATGAGGACTAGAGTGAATTTGCCAAAAACATACCCCAGGGAATTTCCATTCAAGATGAAAGAAGTTTTAATGATTTGATTCTATACTTTGCCATTTTTGTTGATTTTGCTGGCTTATTATACGGCTAAAAGGCACAGCTAATGCATACAGAAAACATGAAAAAGTAATTTTTAAAATTGGCTATGCATTGTATAGAGTTTAGAAGTGTGCTTCACCCTTTCAAAGCTAAGTTTCCAATAAGGTGTTCTTCGCTCCAACTAATGATTGGAAATCAGTCCGCGTTTATTTACCTGTAAATAGAAGCAGTTGCAAAGTTAGTCTGGAAGTTTTTTAAGTTTACTAATGAATAACCATGCGCAAACCTACTTCCTGATTTTTCACATTATTAAAAGACATGTATTTCTTCTCCTGAGAATGTATTAAATCAAAAGAAAGCAAAGTTTGTGAATGAAATCCACAAATTCACAAGTACAGATAAACAAAGCAGAAGAAAAGAAAGTTCAGGCTGCCATGGAATGTGTCATGCCAAGAGTATGAGGAGAACCCACTAGGTTGCAATTACATGTCATTTTGACAAACTTCTGTGTGTCTGGTTGTTATTGCTCACTCTTGCATACAGAATATAACCATGCAGACCCAACTCATACAATGGAGGAATTTCACAATGACATGCACCACTTGCACCATCAATTGCCTTTATTTCTAATAATTGTCTTGCAAAAGACATCCTTGCTTGTCACTCTCATGTATCTTCATTTTGTAAGAGCTCTGCTTCAGCAGTCATCAGGTCATGAACAAGTCTCTTATGGGAATGTGGTCTGCCCAGTGTAAAATAACAACTTAATTCTGGAGTAAGATGGTCACACTAGGCAAGTTGGTCTCATAACGCGGGACCAATATGGAAGTCTGTATAGGACGTATAGGAGGCAGTAAAGAACTGATCAGTGCTAAGCAGGAAACAAGATGTATTCTTGTGCTGTACAATGCCACAAGCAATCGGAGGAGGAAGACATAGTTGGAACATGGGCTACATCGTAACTTTATACATGGAGCTTGCTGCAGGCTGCATTCCATTACGTCACCTTCTGTTGGAGCAAGAGAAAGTGTTAGTTATAAGATTTGGTACTCAGTATAACATGAAAAATGCATTGCATTATATTCTCCATTTCATTGCTTGCTCTTGTCATGAAGAGAAGATGATTGCTTGAGGTACTGGTTTTTGTACACTTTGTATCTGTATTTGCACACGTGCTGAGCAAGTAAAAGATCTATGGAGTAAATATGTAACACGTTGGGGATTCTTGCTCTCTCTTCCATTTCATCACTATTTTCTTTCATTCCCCCAAAATAAATAGGAAATAGTTTTTCTCATGACTTGACACCTCTGTGAAGAAGTGGTTCTTTTTCATGAATTATTAGCATATCTGGCTCATTAACTTGCGAAGTGTTTTTCCCTTGTTATACTGAGTGACAAATTTGCCAGTCAGAATTGCCACTAAGTTGATTTCAAAGAGAATATATGCAAAGGAAGTACAAAGATGTGAATATTGCTCTGACATGCATGTACAACATCAAGTTTGAACATGTCTTATGATGAGGGATAACACATCTGATATATATAATCCCTATAAGGCATGACAAAGACCTTTTAAAGTACATGTCTAAAAAGTTTTACACAGAGTTTACTTTAGAGAAAATCTTTGAAGTTGTCTGCAGACAGACTGTTGCCTTTGGCAGATGTCAACGCTTCCCCTTCCATCAAACTTATACATGCATTTAAGTTCATTTAACTTCATCAAAAGCATTGTAAATGTAGTAAAAGTATGACACATTATGACTGCACTTGAACAAGACGTACGTTACACTTTGGTGCCGGTGTCGTCTATGTCATCTGCATGTACATTTACAACTTCAGTGCACTATACACATCCATTTACTCCATAAAGATTTCCCCAAGCTTTTCCCAATACATGTAGCAATTTCACTGCTGTATGCTTTTCTGAAATATATTACTTATTTTTTAGTACAATTATGTGGCTTATACAGCAATTTTCACATTAACCATATTCAAATAAAATGCAACAGCCTTTTACATGTACATGAACTTTCAACCACTGCAAATGCAATTGAGGAAATGTTATCTACCACCGATGTGATAGGTGAGGCTCTGGATGGGGTTTTGTGTCCCCCTGTCCCTTGGCCACTTTACTTTTGAATTCCCTGTCCCTTGAATAGGCCTATTTTACTTTTGAGTTCTCTGTCCCCCATATCCCCCCATCCAGAGCCTCATAGGTACAGCAGATTAGAGTTATTGGATGAGTCAGGCAGTGACACAGTGCATTGTCTACTGTTAATGAATGAGATTACACAGCTACAGTCCATCAGGTAGAAAGTGAGAAAATTCCTACGATGAATAACAAGAAGTCCTTCTACAATGATGTGTCTTCATCATTCACTTCCGATGACTTTTCCTCTTCATCAAGCGTTTTGTCTAAATAGTAAAATACAGCAATTAGCAGCTAAATAACAATAGTAAGTACTTTAGAGACAATAAGATAAATAGTGAGTACATTAATTAGAGATATATGTCTAAATTCTCCAAAATGATATGATTCCACTCAGGCTTAAATCAAATACTTTAAAGTTGCCCTGAATGATAGATCAGGTTTTCACCATAAGTTTGGCTAATTTTCACATGGTCTTGTGTAGGCCTATCATGGTCATACTGACTGGTGTGTAAAGTTTCTTTGCTGTAGGATGATTTTTGGTTACTAAAATAATAATGTACATGCACTAAATAACCCCTGGATTTATTTCGGGTACGCACAGAAAAAATCAAGATGCCTGCTATCAACTTTTTGACGTCATCAGCATTGTTAGAATTTGTTACCTTATAGCTATATAGTTTTAACAATGGGTGTTGTGACGTCATCAACAATGTATGTGCCTGAGGTTGGAGCAACTATCTAGAAAAAATACATAAAATAACTAAATAATTTATGTCACAAAAGAGTTACTTCATAAATTAGTCAAAAATGTTATTTATCACAAGTTTATATTACACTACACATGACAGAAGCTATTTATGGCAAAGAATTTCATCATTCAGGGAAACTTTAATTGCAATGGGCAAACAAGCACTAAATTTATATGAGAAAAGACACAGACGCACAGATAGGAAGGAACTGTAAGAGAGCGACAGTGTTCATTATGTTACATGAACACATTTTTCCCAAGTGAGATATCCCACCTCAATGCCAACAGTGTTTCCCGCTAAGAATGACCTGTTAATAAGCAACCAGACTTCTATGTATATATGACCACAGGCCTTCTGTGTCAATATTTTTCTTCATCAATACCATCAAAATAAAAACGATGACATGGAAATAAGGGGAATCGTGTGACTGAGTAACTACTTTCAATATTAACATGCCGATGCATCACCCATGCAGGGCATACAAGTTGGGTATACAATGGTGAAAATGGGAAATTTTCTTCCAAGATGTCACCATAATGTATCATTGTAATCTGATGTAATCATGCAATTACATCTGCAATACTTAAGCTATGTCACAGTGTCAGCTGATCCTCTGACTCAGAACGCATTGTATTATTAGCCATTATCTATATGGATATTCATCATCGGTGTCAGCCATTACTGATTCATGACATGTTCACACATGCAAAGGTCCGATCATGTAGTATGACCATGCATGAAGAGGCCAGTGAACCTGCAGGAGGTGACCCTTCTATTATCACTCTCCAGCAGGGGTCATAACTTAACTGACCACAAAGCTACTGGTGATTTTATGGTTTAGCCACACTCTTGAGAAAAATCTTTGGTGATTACCTATTCATGGCATCTTCTGTAGACTTGTTAATATGTAAATGGCACAGCTATGGAATTCGCACAGCACTTAAAATTTTTTTTTTGGACTTACGGTTTAACCATAACTTTCATTAAATTTATTTAGTACGAAATGTATGAAAAGCATTTATGTTACTGTTTCAAAGAAATTGAAAGACGGATATACTTGTATTAGAGAGAAATTTACCTATACTAGAAAGTATTAGAACGATAAAATAGATCAAAAATAGAATATATAGATAGATAGATAGATAGATAGATAGATAGATAGATAGATAGATAGATATACAGATATATAGATATATAGATATATAGATATATAGATATATAGACAGATACATAGATAGACAGATACATGGATAAGATAGCAAATAAATATGATTAAGGATAAATAGAACTGATAGATAATCAGCTAAATAGTAAAAAGGAAGACAACACTGCAAGCTGCCAAAATTAAGTCTATGCTAGATTGTTGATATTACATAATAGTGATAACAAAAACAATAACATTATCTGCATGTAGATTAATTGCTCACTGTTACATAATCATCAGTTAACAAAGATTACGTAACTTTAATTTTGTTATGTTTTCTTGTTGTCTGTTTTGAAATGAAATGAATCACATGTTAGTAATTTGACTTAGCTTGTCAAAGCTTATGATTAACTATTCCATAAAAATTATAGATACAAGGAATATTAGAGACAGTACAGGGAATATTACTGGAGAATATTGAATTTTTAAGACACTTTTGAATATGAATATGTCATGTTTTGTTAAATTCGAAACTAAATCATTGATAAGAAGCTGGTCCCACTTGACCTAATTTCCTGCTGTCGATCATTGATGTTGAGTTCATCACTGCACAGAATTTTGAAACCTTTCTTGCGCTAAATTTCACTTTGTGAAACCGCCTTCGGCAGTTTCGTTGCGCGAATATCAGATAATTATTAAAACACTCTTCCTCTATGGTGTAATGGTTTAGGGTGCTTGTTTGCGTAACTACTGGCTCTGAGGGCGTGGGTTCGCATCCCACACCGAAACACAATTTAGTCCGAGCCCAAGGATCATTAAATGGAAGCAGGTATCTAGTGTTTTGTGCTGTGGCAACTGAAAGACCCTAGACATCCCGGAATTAATAGGGTATGTCCCAGACTCTCAGTCTTCTCATCTATTGTCATCATGCAGTGATAACCAACACTGGAAGTTGTTATGGCACAGGAACCTTGGGCAATGTTCCTCTATCACCTCAGTGGTGTAACTGGGGTGTCTCAAGTGGGGGGGCACCTGGGGGGCACGCTATCCTCTGGGGTGGCACCCTCCATAATAGCTGTATATTTTAGCTAGAGTTGGAAAGTTCACATGGGGGGCACCTGGGGGGCATGTGCCCGCCGTGCCCCCCATTGGGACGCCGCTGTATCATCTGCCCATTGGCACTTCCCTGCATGAGCTACATTCAGTTGAAGTCTCACCACAAATTTCCCCAATTTGAGGGACCAATAAATACAAATACAAATGACCTGGAGTCATTTCTTTTAAAAATTTCACCATTGTGTGCTTAGTTCTTAACGTCTACTTCACAGAATTTCCTCTGGAATTAGACCTGGCCTGGAGGTGACCCATTTCTTCTCACAGAAAGGTTCAAAATGATAAATACGACAATTTAAATTTAGAGTACTGTATGTCCACACATCTTGTGTTCACATCAAAGTCTCTTCTAAAAGTAAGACAAAAATGACGGTGCATGTCATTTGTCATTTGATATTCATATAAGGAAAAAGGATGCTCTAGTTCCAAGAATATACTGATTGCAACTGAATGCGATCTCTTGCAAGTGCTTGACATGACATATTATTTCCTGACAATTACTGCCATGTCTGATTTTGGAGGAATTGGTATAGCTAGCACTATTCAGATTGGATACTCCCCTGCAAGGAGCAGGGGAACATTTAAATGCGTCTTTCAGTTACATATTTCCAAAATCCATGCAGGTCGGTTGTGACAGTATATTGAGTCGTAGATCAAAATGTATTATGTCATTTCAATTCTAAACATTATAAAAAGGTCAAACATTCTCCAAGCTGAATAACAAGGCCAAACTTATTTAGACATCTTAACAAAATGACATTGTGTCTTTTGTTGGTCAACAATGAATTTTTTTTCAAATAGTCACTGTGCATCGTAGACATGCTAATCTTTGGCAGTGTTGTTTAAACTTCATATACTTGCTTATTACGAACTTGTATTATTTATAACACAAATAATTCAATTAAAAATTACGAAGTTTACAATGCCCCAAAAGACCATCATCTTTATTCCTATAATATATTATCGTTTTTGCTGGTGGACAAACAAATCTGCTCTTTCCGGCAAAAATGATAGCAATTATGACTGATAAGCTGCTGCCAGCGAAGGACTTCGAACAGTAATTGCCCATTTGGCAACAGAACGAGACAGACTTAGCTTACATTTCAAGCCTTCAAATGATAAAGTAGTTGCCAATTTGTTTTGCTTCAATCTGATTTTTGTTTTCAGAATGAACGTTTGTTGTAAATTGGACTCTGCAAGTGTTACCGAAGCCCTATTTAACTACATCAGGGCCGTTCACCATGATAAAGCTTAGTCAGCCATCTAGACCAGTGCCCAGCAATTAGAGAAACTTCCCTATTGTCATTCTCATGCATTGCACTTTACAGTGCTGGTTATCACTGTCTTATGAGAATGCCCATGGTTTTTCAGTTTTCGTATCAAAGAGCACACAATAGCGGAATACAACTGCCTCTATTTAATTAATGTTCCATGGGCTCAGACCGAATTGAGTTCCAGGAGTAGGATTGGGATCCACAACCTCAGAGCCAGTGATGGCTCAGACAAGCACTCTTAACCATTGCCATTTAGGTCTTGGCAGCTGCATTGTTTTCTTTTGTAATAAGTTGTTCATGGTAAATGCTGCATAAAGCTGAGTCTGAAATAAAATGCAAAACCCAAAAGGAAAACAAATTCTTGTGGACCTTTCAAAATGAGTGATATCAGTAGGCCATTCAACTCATCAATTTGTTTCACTTTCTACTCTTTTGCCCACCAAGTCATTTGCGGATGATCAATTGACTGGCTAGCCCATTGTTTATCACACAGCTGGGAGTTCAAGACACTGCAAGATACAATTTTTAAATACGACACCACTGAGTCACACTACTTTTACTTACCGGCATAAGCTTTGGTAAAATACACTTTTGCCAGTAGATATTTATCTACTTCCATTGACCACCTGAGAGAAGAATATGACTGTGGTTCTTGCTAAGATAATAGTTGTAGCTATCAAAGGGGTACTCAGAGAAGATGTAACAAAGAGTTTGTCATTATGAGCGGTTTGCTTATAGTGTACCTTACCAAGGAATGCATGGCATTTTTATTTTAAAATAATTTTCCAGAAGGACAACACATTCTTCTAACTGTTATTAATCATTATGATAATGCTCTTTTTTAAATTAAAACTGTCAATCAGATTTTTCTCTCTCAAATTGCAGGCATATTAGCCCATGTTAAAAATATTAGGTGAATTTCTCTCTATTTTGGAATTTACGCAAACTGAATGAAAAACCATGTAGAAACATGCCTTTCATAGAAAGGCACCACAAGATAACAAATTGAAATATTTTACACTGTGAGCTAAATGGTCTGTTCTGTGTTTGTACTTTGTAAAGAATGTTACCAGGTATTTACAATTGCCTGCATAATCCTATTTCTGTCCATGAAGTATGGGTTCATGTCTGAGATATTCACATAGGCCCAAAACATTAATATGCTGGTTGCAAATGGCATAAGGCATGTCCCTCACCAAACATTGGCTAGGTTTGTACAGTGTGAGATTACATTGTCAACAACATGCTGACAAAGAGCCCCGGGCACACAGGATATTTGGGCAAGGAGATTTACTTGGGTCATTGCTTATTAACTGCATGTCAAATGTTATCACATAAAATGCTGCCACTCTCTAAATGGAGATTCAATGTTTCTTTTCCAGTTGACATTAAGTCATAATAAAATTAAATTGGGCTTAGTGTTTTCACTGTTCATTCTGTGGGCACATTATCCTGACATTAAGTGGTTTGTCACAAAGGTGTGGGGAGGGGGGGGGGGTGAGGGTTGGTCTAGTGGTAGCGAATTGCTGGGCTGCCAATCGCTCCTAGCATGCGGCTAGCAGCTCTCCTAAATTTGCAGTTATGCCATTTAGTCCAAAACATTCCATATTTATTATATAGAGTTGTGTCTACACCTAACAAAACTTTCCTCATCAAGTTTTACTGAACATTCATTCCCAGTTAATAGCAGCTTTAGCCGGAGGGTGATTGATCAACCTGCCATTCACCATTGATTCCCCTTTACCCATGCAAGTTGTTAGGGGATAGTTACTATACTGGTTGTGATCATCTATCAAGTAGCCTGGTGTCTGAGTTCCAACCTAGCCTGTGTTTTATGCAGGATATATTGAATGTTTTGCAGATAAAGTTTCATCCTAAGCTAAATAGTGAGTGAGTTCTAACCTAACCTATGTTTTATGCAGGATATATTGAATGTTTTGCAGATAAAGTTTCATTTTAAGCTAAATAGTGAGTGAGTTCCAACCTAACCTATGTTTTATGCAGGATATATTGAATATGTTGCAGATAAAGTTTCATTTTAAGCTAAATAGTGAGTGAGTTCCAACCTAACCTATGTTTTATGCAGGATATATTGAATGTTTTGCAGATAAGTTTCATCCTAAGATAAACAGTGAGTGAGTTCCAACCTAACCTATGTTTTATGCAGGATATATTGAATGTTTTGTAGATAAAGTTTCATTCCAAGCTAAATAGTGAGTGAGTTCAAACTTAACTTTTGTTTTATGCAGGATATATTGAATGTGTTGCAGATAAAGTTTCATTTTAAGCTAAATAGTTAGTGATTTCCAACCAAACCTGCGTTTTAGTTTGACACTATCCAGTACGTAAAGTGGCTGGGAACTGATTGAGTTCAGGCTAGTTACCAAGTTCTGAAGTCACTGAAGATCATATCACCCAAACATCTTGAGTATTGACTTTTTTCTCAGAATCCCGGACAGTGGATATCAAAAATTTCATAAGTCTTTGATTGAAATTGTCATTGCATTGAACTTTCTGATGTATATACATATATTGTCATATCATATCTTGAAATACCATAAATGCGATGAACATGTTAAAGAGATAAACTTTGATTACAGCATTTGCCTTTTTTGCTCTTCACGTGTTATTCAGCTTCGTTCTTCCAGATGTGGTTGGTGAGCCGCTCTGCACCTCAGACGTAGCAAATGTGTAATGAACAACTCTCTTCAAACATTAGCATTGTTAGTAGGGCGGCTAGGGCCACATAGTCAAAAGATAGCTATGATGCATCTGTAACATCTTAAAAAAACATCAGACATACGTGTATTATCAAACTTAAACATGCGACATCCAAAATACATATTTTTTCTAAACCCCATAGTTTCAGGAATGCCAGGAAAGCAGTTCACCCATTTCTTGAAAATCGCAGGCAAGCATTGATTTCACAAAAATGGTCGTTATGAAGATATTGATTCATAAAAGTGAAATGAAAGTATTTACAAATAATTTGGATGGATAGAATTGGTTCTGATTGCTTCACAAAACAACCAGATTAAGGTAAAATTCCAGGTAGCAAGTGAGAATCAGTAATTGAGAATAGGTCAAATTTTGACTTTTCAGGTATTGAAACTGAAAAGTTCACTGAAAATTGACCAGTTTATCTTAGCTGCTCTGTGGTTAGTTTCATCCTTTAGCAAACCTGGTTAATCTATGTCCTATATTCAGTACTATTTTCTGAGAAACTTCCTCCTTAATGGTAGTGATGGCTCACTGCCTAATCTCAAGTACCAGTGACATAAGCAGGACAAATCTGGAGGCTTAGAACAACTTGCAGACAGTCATTCATCAATCATCACCGTTTAAGTTTTCCCAATCAACTTGCTCAATACGGTTGGTAAAACAAGCACGAGTAAAGCACGACTTAATTGTTTAGTTAAAAATCATAATTGTATACTGGAGTGCTAAATTAATGTTATTGACTGCGCAGACCTCAAATTAGATAGACTGTATATTAATGATGAGGCAGATATGCTGAAAATGCTACACTCATCGGAGATATAGATAGACAATCAAACTAAGTGAACTATACACTGTATAATTTTAATTTTTAGTCAGGTTAAGTGATAGAGTGAGATGGTTGTACAATTCTTTTGAGCTGTTTTAGGTGATGACAATGGGCAGATTATCAAAACTTAAAACAACAACCTATGTTGTCTCAAAGGAATTGTGCAAACATCTCATTCAATCATTTAAGCACACTCATATTTTCAAATTTTACTGTCACCCTGAAAAAGAGGTCTCAATTATATGAGAGCAGTGTTGGATGGACTGTGTTAGGAATTTTCGTGCTAAATTTTTTCAGAAAATTACTTATTTGTAATACTTAAACCATTTGAATTTTCTGACAATTCTTTTATTCTATTTCAGGTAAGCTGACACTGAAAAAAAAGAAGCAAAATTGAAAGTCCAGTTAATTAACAATAATCTGCAGGTAAGTGGTTGTCATGTGATATTACCACGAGCGGAAAAGACAGAAATATACATATATTATCATACACTAATCAAGATGATTGCAGGTAATTTGTCGGCGTTGAGAAACGCTGGTGATTGCCAATAACAGTATTTACAAAACTACTTAAAGTCTTTAAGTACAGTAAAAACCTCACTGCTGATCTCCTAGCAAACAACAGGTGGAGTCTGTCCGTGAAAGCTCCCAAATTTTGAGATTATTATTATGCAGGTTTAGTCGCTAATTAAAGTAGTTCCACGTCTTTAATAAAAACGTGATTGCCTTTTGCAGGTACATATACCTTCTTCTGAGTCATGATCAATATGAATATACTTTGCCATTTACGTTGATTATACTGGCTATGTTCTAAAGTGACAGAGCTAATGCATTAGACTTACACGAAAAAGTAATTACTAAAGTTTACCATATATATCGTACACTGTTAAAAAGTTTGAAGTTTCCTTTCAAAAGAACAGTTTTCTGAAAGGTTTGTTTCACTTCCAAACTAATGAAAGGAACAAATATTTGCTTGAAGTTGGCAGCTTTGCTCTTTCCTGAAAAATATGAGCTATCTAAATTTCATGTATAGCAAGTTACATATATATATATATAGAAACAGAATGATATTCAAGTAGAAAGTTTGAGCGCAACATGCTGGTACAGCAAACAATGTTTCTTGTAATAAGTGTTGTAGTTTTTTTTATTCATTCATTGGGGCAAGCGCTTACTGCATGTCATTACATTTTTAAAATAAATATCATTCAAGTATACAGTTGTCCCTGCGTTATAAGACTCTCATTGGGGTGCAAAATGCACTAAAAATACTACTTAGTACAGGAGGAAGGTGGTCACATAAGGTAAGACGGTCTTACAACAGGGGGTCTTATAAGGCAGGGACCACTGTATAGCCTTTGCCCTAGATTAAGCAACAAACTAATACAAAAATGTAGAAAGTAACTCAAATTATTAAGGCAAATACATTTGACATTTAACCCAGCAAATCACTATCTTGAGGTAGTTATCAGTTTAAATTGTATTTTGTTGTTTTAATTAATTTTGGTTATATATCAAAACAATCTTGCTTTGCAGCTTTTTGTGTTACCAGTCCCAGAATTAAACCAGACTATCTAGCCAAGAGGTTCTTTGGATTAATCCTGACGCAAGCAAGTGCACTGACAAATTGGCCTCAAAGCGAATTGGATTTGGAACTATATTCCGATGTATTGACCTCGACAACAGTATGCGAGGAACCGCAATTGTCAGAGACAGCAAATTTGACACGGAAGGTCATTGTCTTGATGTACAACAGATATCGTATTGTCCTGAAGCTTCAAAGTAGGTGATACTGTCTGAGTGGGGTTGTGACTTGGGTGATACTGTCTGTTAGGTGACACTGTCTGACCACATATATACAATGTAATCTGGTACTCAGTTTTAGCATATCATTTTTATTGTTTGTATAAAGCAAATAGTCTTGCTTTCAGTGTTTCCATTGTTACAAAACTTAAGAAGCCAACTGAGTAATAATAAGCCTCGGAGACTATTTAGGGAAAAAATACACTCTGAGTGTATAATCGAGAATAAACTGCCTGCTTGATGTTTACCAGTACACAAAGGTAGTGGTAAAGTTAGTTCAGAAGTTCTTAAGTTGGCTGATGAATAACCATGTGCAAACTCATCATTAGGTGATCTTGTAAAGTTACAGTTGGAAACTCCTAAAATGTCTCTTGAAGTACATTTTTGAACATTTTTGCAACAACCAGACATATAACACATAGAAGAAAATAATTCATCACCATTCTTATTGTGCATAAAGGGTCCAAATATATATACAAACTATAAAAAATGTGTCAAGCTTCTTAAAAAGTGCTCTGAAGGGGATGCCTGGCCCGTAAATGCTTTGTGGTCAGTTAGAGTTATGAGCCCCGTGGAGTGATGAATGGTTAGGGATAGGCAGCATTATTCATGGTTTATTAGCTATCTGAAGGTTGTTGCTATTCACTTATGAGAGCTCTAGAAGTAGTTGGGATGCAAGGTCAATGTAGATGATTATGATGTTGACAGACAGAATGACTTATTTAGATCTTGTTTTAGACTGTCACAGAGGGGAACTTTTTGTTGAAGCTTGAAAGCAGGTGATACCACCTGAGTGGCGTTGTGACCAGCTGCAGATATATCATGTAATCACAGATGCTTGCTAATATCTGTCTTTTTATTGTTTATAACCGACAAAATGTATTGTTCAGCTGTTTCCTCTGTCAAAAAAAAAAAATGGAAAGAAAGCCAATGACAATTTATGAAACGTTGACAAATTTCATGTACGGGAGAACAAGTGGACTTCGAGTGTTTAGCAGAACCAAACTCTCTGCTTTCTGTTTACCTGCTAATGGAGGCTGTTGCAGAGATATTCCAGAAGTTCTCCAGTTTGCTCATGAATATGTAAGTTTGCCTAGAAGTTCTGAAGTTTCTAATGAATAACCATGTGCAAACTCACTTGTTTATTTCTTCCAGTCTTCAGCTCACTTTTAGAATTATCATATTATTACAACACATTTACCTCTTTTCCCATGGATAAATTAAATCAGAAGAAAGTCTGAGGCAAAGAGAAGTTGAAGTCTGAAGCATTTCAAGCACAGTTTGTGTAAAGTTCGGGAATTTAGAAGTACAAGGAAAGAATGAGAATGCAAAGTCAAATCTGGTTGACATGTAATTTGTTGTGCCAAGCATTTGAGTAGACTCCATTGGTTGTGATTACATGTCATTTCAGCAAACTTCTGTGTGTCTGCTGGTTATAGATCTCTCTCAAATATGGTAGCATGCAATATTTAACCGTAAAGATCCATAATGATATAGCAGCATCATACCGCGTGCACCACCCTTCGTCTTTGTTTCTCAAAAATGTCTTGCAAAATACATCACTTTAGCTTACTTTCACTGTCTTAAATGACATCACAACCCTTTGGAAAAAATGTCTATTTGCCAATGTTCATATTGCATGTTGAAGTTATTTTTGAACGCCATAAGTCTACAAAATTAACCTAAAATGTAACATCTAACAGAAAAGACTATTTTATAATATCTTGAATCTAGATGGACAAATGAATGCCTTCATTGATCTAAATTTGAAGTATGGTCTATTATCTCTCATGCCAATTGCTTGGATGTTAGTTGCATGGGGACAAAGTATGTAAATATCAAGTATTTGCTTGTGAAAAGTCATCGTTGGAAACTCTTGAACAGTCTCTAAAGTATCAAAAATGTTTGCAAGCTCCAGACATATGACGTAGAGTAGAAAATAATTCATAACTCTCCTCATTGTGCATCAAGTGCGCAGAATATATTAACCATAATAAATATGTCAAGCTCTTTAGAAAGTGCTCTCATTGGGATGGCTGGCCAATAAAAGCTTAGTGGTCAGTTCGAGTTACGAGCCCTTGTTGATTCGTTATGAGGGATAGGTGGCATTATTCAAGGTTTATTAGCCATCTGCAGGTTGTTGCTATCCACTTATAAGAGCTCTTGAAGTGTATGGGATGAAGGGTCAAGTGGACGATTGTGACCTAGACAGACAGAATAAAAAAGCCAAAGAAACACTCTTGCAATTATGTCAGGTCACTAAAAAAAACTGGAGCTTGCAGTTAAATTAGGAATGATGTCCCGTAAGTCAGTTAAATTAGCATTCTGCTGAAATTAACCAATTGTGATTTCCTCATCCATTACTTAATCTTGTCTGGGCTTCGGCAATTATACAGGCCACACTACTATCATGTAGACTAACAATTGGATTTGTCTGACTTTCCCTGAATATCAACAATGAGTTTAGCAAGTATCAGTACTTAGCAGTATGTTTGATAGCTCTTGACACGCAGTTAATAAGCATTGACCCATGCCTGTCTGCTTGCCCAAATACCCTCTGCGCCTCGGACTCTGTGTCAGCCTGTTATTGACCCTGTAATCTTACGAACCCTGTCAATGTTTGGCAAGAGGTATGTGTTACACATTTGCATCCAGAATATTCAAGATTGCTGACTGATTGTATGAATATCAAGAAGAGCAGGGCCTATTTCTGAGACAATGAGAGAAACAGCACAGACAAGCTGTGGATTAGATTAGACAAAGGTAAATTCACAAAAATTTACCGTGTCCCTGAATATTTCAATAAAATTCTACTTAATGCAGCGTGCTGGATTTTTGACATTTGTTTTACAATTAACGTAGTGTTTATCATAAAACAATCATCAATTGTATTTGCCTTGTTTATATTGTGATGAAATATAAAGCCTGTGATTACAATCGCCAAAACCACATGTATGTCACTTTCACCTTTTGATTAATTCTTGGAGTAACTTTCAGCAATTAAATGCGACAAGTACACCCTTTTATTGTTGGGAAACTGTGACTCGCAATGATGTTTTATAACATTTACACTAAGGTCTCTGACACTTAGCCTGGTTTAGATGCTGACTGATGGTTTTTCAAGTCATTGATCACTGGTAAATGAGGTTGGGTGACAAGCAAATGTGAAGGAAAGTTGAATGGTGGATGAGGTCATTGAAAGCCCTTCAATGTAGATATGGCAAAAAGACAAAGCCGATTTAAAATTCTTGCTTGCGTATTTCAGTGATGACACTTATGGAAAAAACTGTTTTCGTATAGCATTCATCTGATATTTATTGAGGTAGTCATACACTGAAGGATCAGTCATGCCAGCTATGTGTAACAATTTGAGGATCGGCTTGTGAGTAAGTCTACTGAGCAATTTCATCCAGAGAATTGCAAAATTCTTTCATTATTGATTTGTAGAATATATCAGATGAGCCGCAAGTTCATTTTGGCAATGTAACCATATTATAGAAGGGTTCAGCTTTCATGTAACAATTTAAAGACTTACTGGACAGTATTATGGGTCATGGATTTATATAAGAAGCATTTCATACTGAGAAGTTTTATCCAGTTGAATGTTATATCATCCATGTAGGAAGTGAATTCATGTCCTTGCTAAGTAAATGTAAGCAGACAGAAGAAGACCCATCAGGGAATACAACAACCTGTGTTTTGTTTACCTGCAAACACAGACAGTCTCTGCAGACTCCATTACCTAACCTACAAGTAAACTTGTAAAGTGAGTCCAGAAGTTTGTGTAATGTAAACAGAAGAATACCAAAAAGGAAACTCATTAGTAAACAGTGAACGCATTAGCCAGGCTTTTTGTCATCAAATGTAAGCTACAAGTCTTAAGAGAAAATTTTCAGATGGATGTGACATTGGCTGTGGAAGTGTTATTGAAGCTAATGATGTGTTTATTTGCATAACGTATATTTAAAAAAATTTAGAGCTTAACCAGATCACAATAAATCCACTCTAGAAAAAAAAAATATTAAAAAATAGAGGAAATAGTTTCTTACACAAAACACTAAATTTGTTGTCTTACGTCAAGATTGTAATTAGGTTCATGATGTCAATGTAGGTGCAAAGCCCTTTCTTCCTATAGCTGTCTAGTCTACACTATCTAAATGACTTATGCACAACCAGCTAATTCTCTTGAAATACAGTCTTGTCTGTGGA
Organism: Platynereis dumerilii; assembly: GCA_026936325.1. NCBI lineage: Eukaryota > Metazoa > Annelida > Polychaeta > Phyllodocida > Nereididae > Platynereis > Platynereis dumerilii. The sequence continues at coordinate 31,681,142 of JAPTHN010000006.1, forward strand.
ATATAAGTTATCAACAGGAAAAGATAGGATTTTGGAAAAAGTAAATTATCTACTCCTTTATCATCTGGAAGAATAAGGTCCGCCAAGATCTTCTGCTAAATGGGGTAGTATGTAAGCAAGGCCCTATCTTATGATCTCGGAAAGCAGTATAGCTTCGCATTCCCAGTTGATTACCTAATGGTATATCCATTAAATTACAGTCTTTCTAGCATTCCCAGTCCAGCCAGACCATTCAGGTGTCCACTTCAACCGGAAAGTCAATCTGTCTTAGGATCTCTGTTTTTCTTTGACATGAGTATAGCAATTTACTAGTCCTTAAAACAAGAATGTGTATTAATTAAATTTGCATTGCAGTGATAATTTTTAAGGTCATAAAAGACTCAAGCTAATGAATGAGCACTACTTTGTTCACATATTAAATATATCCACTAATGTTGTCAATATGTTTTTCACAATATTAAAAAAAATAGTGGAAACTGTTCTTGATAGTTCACTTCTCCATATCATCATCAGAACACTGCAGCAACAATGCTGAAATGGCCAATTTGCACCTGATTTGGACTCAGTACTGAAGCACACTTATACTATTACCGTTGGTCAGAGCTCCAGGGGAGTGTGAATCTGTAAACCATTAGAGGCTGTTCAGCCAAATATACCGGAAAGCCACTAGGTGTAAGTGTGAATTGCAGTCAAGCTCAAGTTGGTGCCTGTGGAGAAAATGAGGCAGAAATTAAATGGAAACAAATGGCCTAGATTCACTCAAACGGAAGACATTGGATGGGTTGACCATACATCGGCTTCACACCATTCTTACAGCCAGTTACAGCAAACAGGTAATTTCCTTGACATTATATAGAGTAGGCTAATTAATAATGTGTCAACCAATTTTACAATACACAATTTACATACGTGATAGTCTGATGAAGAATGAGTCTATTGAATATCACTGCAGAAATCACCGGGGTCAGAATAGACTCTATTCTAACCCCGGTGATTTCTGCAGTGATATTCAGTGCCGAAATACCTGCAAATTCCTCCATTGCAATCACCACTTCTTATTATATTCTAAATGAAATTACAGCCGAGGCTCACCAGAACAGATCTATTCAAGAAAAGTTGTTTGTCCACAAGAAGAAGAAATTGTTTTTCACCCAAAATGTGTTGCCCAGTGTCATTTTAAGCAATTAATTGAGGTATGGCACCAGTGGCGTCCCTATGGGGGGGCACGAGGGGGCACAGGCCCCCCCATATTGGACCTGTGCCCCCCCAGGTGCCCCCCATATGAACTTTCTAACTCTGGCTAAAATATACAATTAGTATAGTGGGTGCCCCCCCCAGAGAATCGCGTGCCCCCCCATTCGAGACCCCTCAGTTACGCCACTGTATGGCACCCTTATTATTACTCAGCCTGCAGCGGCTGAGTATTGTGAGGGTGGGCAGTTTCTGGGATTTCTGCCTGTGGGTTTGTGTGTTTGTTAATCGACTCCTGCCAACAATACTGAATGGATTTCGGTTTCCTTGGGCATGATGTGTTCACTTGTACTACACAATACCTGATTAAATTTTGGTGAATATTGGAGCTTTTTTGTGGCTACAATTAAGGAAATTCGAAAATAGGCCTCTACCGCGCTGCATGCACTAGCTGTAATAGTATACATGTCATTTTTGCACTAGCAGCCCAAGAGAGTGTTTATATTTCTACAGGCTGTTCAGCAATTGTGAATCTTGCTTGAATCTAATTAATTACAGAATTCTATTGATTGTCATTGCTTATTGATTGGCGTTGGTCGGTGTAATCATCATTAAATGCAATTAATGGCTGCTTATCCAATTAATCTTAGCTTCAGATCTTTTTTATTTGTCAACAGATGTCAACAGACATATAAATTGCATAGAAACTATATTCTCAGTTGAAGGTCATTTTGCTTATGACATGAATCATACTTTGCAAGAAAAAAAAGACAAATTGTCCTAAAAAAATATTTCTAAAAACCTGACGCATGGATAGAAACAAACAGATAAATAGACAAATGCATAGATGGAAGGACAGACAGAGAGACATTGCATGTTCTTTAAACTACTTGATTATTAATAACGGATAACATGAATTAGAAAGTTGTCTTCAGCCTGAGTCTAAATTTGAAGGCAGGCTGAGGTATGCGATCTCCGAGCGCTCATTCTAGTTTGTACAGTCAACACAGAAATTATTTGCACGCCTTGATTTTTAATCATATTTCACAGAAAAATTGTGGTATGATATAAAGAACTGCCCTATGTTTTAGAGTAGCGTTAGTAGGTTAGGTTCCCATGCATTTAATTTTTTACCAAAATTCATTTTCTTGGAAAATGAAAAAACTGAATTTTGAAAACCAAAAAATATTCGCACGCTTCAGCCAACTGCCACAAACTTAATTTTTAATGATGATATTCAATTTTTTCTTTGAAACTACTGTTGTTTATGGTATATGTAGCTCATTTACATCAATCAGACATTATTTGGGGTTCACAGGTGGGATTGCAGGTGTTACCAAGGTAAAGCACTCAATCCCATGTTTTTGTTCTATGTATGGCTATAGAAATATGGCTAGAAACATACAACTCATATGAGACTGATTAGTAAACTCCATAATTGTGTCTATTTGTCTAAAAAAGTAATTTGGCAGTTATTGGTAGGTAATTGTGTTCTCCATGCAACCACAAAATGCCGGAAAACAGTAATACGAGTAGAATCAAAGTGAAAAAATCTTAATTACAGGACTCAATTTTGCCCCTGGGGACTATTTTGACTGTGAGCTGTGAACAACAGGTTGTAATAATTTTGGAGAAAGTCAGCTGAGATAATTTAGACAAATTGTTTTCGAATTTTGCACTATATCATTACCATTATGCTGCCTACAACAAGTGTTTCTTCATAGGGTACCCCAATGGAGGACCTAAATGAGTGAAAATTTCACAATAATGGGTTTCCCTTGTAAAAATAAGCTTTGAACAATGAAACCTACTCTCTCTCAATAATAATCTAGGCCATAATTATTGTATAGACAAGCTTGGGTGGATCTTAATGATCGATGCATGACAATGCATTGAATATGCTACACTTACATATATGCTAAAATCGAATAATAACCTAATTTGTGAGCAAATGTTAATAAAAACAACTCTAAATATTCTTTCTGAACAACTGTTGACAAGCCAGTGGTTAAATAACTCATCAGAGGCAAATCATTATTTGTTTCTCAGCACAAAAGCACCAAGAGCCTTTTCTTTTGGACATTTCCTGATGAGATAGTTCTTCACAAAAACCAGCACAGTTTATCTTTTTCTCACAATTTGACTATTTTAAAGGACTTGGCAGACCAATTTCATGACAATTGCTATTTTTAAGTAATTCTTATGCCCAAATGTAGGAGAAAAACATGGGAATGGATGTACTCCTTGAGTAACACCTGTAATCCCACCTGTGAACCCCAAATAATGTCTGATTGATGTAAATGAGCTACATATACCATAAACAACAGTAGTTACAAAGAAAAAATTGAGTATCATCATTAAAAATTAAGTTTCTGGCAGTTGGCTGAAGCGTGCAAATATTTTTTGGTTTTCAAAATTCAGTTTTTTCGCATTTTCCAGGAAAATGAATTTTGGTAAAAAATGAAACGCATGGGAACCTAACCTACTAACACTACTCTAAAACATAGGGCAGTTCTTTTTATCATACTACCATTTTTCTGTGAAATATGATGAAAAATCAAGGCGTGCAAATAATTTCTGTGCTGACTGTAACTGTTTTCAGCTGTCTCTGTAGAAGCTATCCAAAGTATCCATGCATAGCTAGCTGTTTCTCCAGGAAAACATAGAATTGGAGGTAGAAAGGAAATCAGCTACTCCTTCATCATTTGAAAGAATAAGGTCTGCCGAGCTCAACTAATAAATGGGGCAATTTGTAGGCAATGTTCTGTCTTGTTATTTATGGTAATCATTCCTAATCCCTTTCTGTTTTCTTTCGACATGAGTACTGTTATTTATTAGTCTATAAACAAAGAACATGTGATAATTCATTTGCATTAAAGTGATACTTTTCAAGATACAAAGGAATTTAGATTTATGAATGACCAGTTCTTGGTATATAGCTACGGTCCAACACCGCCTAAGGGACCGTTCAGAATTTATGACTGGGGGGGTGGGAGTTTTGGCCGAGGGGGTACTAACTTTTCACATGTGTTTCAAGGGGGGGGGGCATTAATCTTTTACAACACTTCCAAGGGGGGTAAGAATTTTTAACAAAGAAAAAATGTTGAAAAACATGCATAAATTCATTATATTTGGACTTTTTTACGTGCAAAAGTCCGCGAAATGACTCGAATCTGTATGCGTGGCCGTATATAACAGTATAAATATACATTACTAACATCATGCCTAGTGAGTGGAATATGGCAATCATCAAACCAATTCCAAAATCAAATATGATAGATCCACGAATACCACTACAATACAGAGGTATAAGTCTAATGTCATGTATTTTTAAATTATTCTCAGCTATCATCAATAACAGATTGTTACAGATAGCAGAAATTAATGATATATATGTCGATGAACAAAATGGTTTTAGACCAAAACGCTCTTGTTCAGACCATCTTTATAGCTTAACTAGTACTATTCGAAATAGAATAAATAAAAAACGCTCAACTTTTGTTGCCTTTATAGACCTACAAAGGGCTTTTGATTCAGTTAATCGTGAACTACTATTTTTCAAACTCAGGAAACAGGGGTTTGGTGGAAAACTATTCAACGCCATAAAATGTATATACACCAACCCAGTAGCTAAAGTGAATCTTAATAATGCTAATACAGACACATTTCAGTTAGGTTCAGGGGTTAAACAAGGTGATCCATTATCCCCTACTCTTTTTGGTTTATATATTAATGACTTAGCTCTAGATATTAAAAATTTAGAAATAGGTGTAGATGTTACAGACAATGTTAAATTAAGTATTCTTATGTATGCAGATGACTTGGCCTTAATTGCTGAGTCTGAAAGTGATTTACAGAAAATGATTGATGTAATGTATCAGTGGTGTAGTAAATGGCAAATGAAAGTTAATATTGGTAAAACAAAAATTGTCCACTTTAGACATAAAGGTCTAAATGTTAGCAACTGTGAATTTACCTATGGAAATGAATCAATTGAAATTGTAAAAAGTTATAAATATCTGGGACTCATCTTAGAAGAATGTCTTGATTATAATGTTACATCAACTGCCCTTGCCAACTCGGCTGGAAGAGCGCTTGGAAGTATCCAAAACAAAGTTTACAAATTGAAAGGTTTAGGATTTAAAACATACAGTAAATTGTTTGATTCAGGTGTTGTTCCTATTATGGATTATTGTTCAGGAGTTTGGGGCTACAAAGAATTTTCTAAACCTGAAGCAATACAAAATAGGGCAATACGATTTTTTCTAGGTGTGAATAGTTTTACCCCGAAACATGCTTTTAAAGGCGATATGGGATGGATTGATTCAAAAACTAGACGTCATATTGAAATACTACGTCTTTGGAATAGACTTGTTTACATGGATGAAAACAGACTGACAAAGCAAGTGTTTGAAGTTGATAAACAAATTAACAAGAGAAATTGGAGTAATGAGGTTTTACAAATATTCACTAAATTGAATCTTACTCAAAATTTTGTAGAAAATTTACCTATTAACCTGGAAAATGCACAACGTCAACTGATGGAAATTTATAAAACCAACTGGAAAAATCAGGTAACTAACATGCCAAAATTAAGAACTTACAGAGAATTTAAAACTACATTTGGTACTGAGGATTATGTATATAAAATTTACGATAGAGGTCATTTGTCTGTTCTTTCACAATTTAGGTTCGGTGTTTTACCATTAGCAATAGAGACAGGACGTTACAATGATATACCATTAGAATATAGAGTTTGTGAATTTTGTTCCCATCATGTTCTAGAAGATGAAAATCATTTTTTGTTCCATTGTAATACTTATAACGATTTACGTAATTTACTTTTAACTCGTGTTTTAGATTATTGTGTGGATTTTTACTTTTTATCATTACAAGAAAAATTTAAGTTGTTGATGTCCAAGGATTTAGTTAAATTTACTGCAGAATATTTGTTTAAAGCTTTCCATAGAAGAAGAAGTTTGTTGTATAATAATTAATTCAAGAAGTTTGTTGTAAATGTTTTAATATTGTAAATATGTGATTGTAAATGTTTTAATATTGTAGTTTCCAGAAAATTTGTTGTTAAAGTTACTTTTGAATTATTTTGATGACTTGTAAGCCCATATGGGGCTGGGTGTATATTTTTTACACAGGTCAATAAAGGATTTGTCTGTCTGTCTGTCTGTCTATATATTATATATGAGTGTATGGCTTTGTATGTCGAGGAGGGGGTACTAAAAATATAAATTCTGAATGGTCCCTAATTGTTAAGAGTGATTGTATATGCAACCACTGGCTCGGACGGCGTGGGTTCAAAATGCCAACAAATTCCTCCACACCCATCACCCGTCTGTGCCTGGCTTGGACTAGAACATGCGATGTCACAGCAAGCAGGCTGGTGCTCAACTTTGGTGAAACTGCAAATACTCGTATCCGCTGTGCATTTATGTTTCACTTACGAGCATTTGCAGTTTCACCATCGTCTAACTGTTTGCCAGGACACTGCTCCTTGAGAGCACAAATCCGTAAACAATCAGTGATTGTTCGGCGATAGTCCAGAAAATCTTTAGGTGTTAGTGTGAATCACAAGTCAAGCTCAAGTTGGTGCATTCAGAAGATATCAGGCAGAAATAACATGGAAGCAAATGGCCTGCATTGTAGATTCACTAAGGTGGAAGACATTGGATGACAGTGGATGTGATACAAGATAGATGGGTTGACTGCAAATCTGTTTCCTCCAATTCTTACAGCCAGAGAGAGCAAATTTCCTTGATATTTATGTCATTATCTACAATCTCAGCTGGCCACTTTGGTTCAATTAAATTTCCATCGACATTGAAATACTGAATCTCTGCAATGTAAAAAGATAGGGCATGACATCATAGCTAGAAGGAATCGTCTACACCTCCTTGTTCATAATTTAATTTTGTCTGGTCTATGGAAACACGCATAGAGGGCAGACCAGGAATTGAATTAGTCAGATATTCCCTGATTACCAATGCTGTGGAGAAACTTCAGCCAGTATCAGCATGCAGTTTATGTGATAGCTCTTGACATGCAGTTAATAAGCATTGACCCATGCCAATCTGCTAGCACAAATATCCGTTGTGCCTCAGGCTCTGTGTCAGCCTGTTGTTGACCCTGTAATCTTACAAACCCTGTCAATGTTTGTTGAGGGTGTGTGTTACACATTTGCATCTAGAATATTTAAGTATTCTGCCGGTATGAATATCTCGAAGAGCAGCTAATCATTCTTGGGCTATGAGGGAATGAGTAGATAACAGATAAGGTTAGACAAAGATGTATTTTCATCAATTGTTTCCTCAAGGTTGAACATAAAGGATAGGTTTGAATGCTAAATAGGATCACCGAAAGACACATAGCTTTATTTCCACTGACAGTGACAATCTTTTAATATCTATATGATGATGAAGAGCTGAAGTAAATGTGTGTGCATGTCAGTTTTTTTTTATCAAACAGAATGCTACAGCATAACAAAGTTGCCTCTGTGATACTTCACAATGTTATGGTACAATGTCACAATAGTTTCAATAGCCGTGTGTTGGCTTTCCTTGCAAGTTAAGACAAACAATATGTTAAAGAAGTTTGTTCCTTGCTTATTACTTCCATTTGGTAAAAACCAAGTTATCCAGGATGTGAATATTCTTGTAAATGGAAGTTTGTAAACTGGTAAACAGAAAACTACAAAGTCCATATAAGGGAATACAACAACCTGAGTTTTGTTTACCAGCAAACATAGACAGTCTCTGTGGACTTCATTAGCTAACCCGGATGTAAACTTGTAAAGTGAGTCCAGAAGTTTGTGTAATGTAAACAGAAGAATACCAGTAAGTAAACAGTTCACACATTAGCCAGCTTTCTTTCATCAGATGTACAGAGTAAGGCAGAAGCCGTATGAGAAAATGTTCAGGCAGATGTGACATTGTCTGCGGATATCCCTATCAGCATGCCTCGGCGGTCCGACCTCGGCCCGAAGCTGGTCCATCGCTGCTGACATCGGACTGACGCTGGGCCGACGTTGGACCGTCGAGGCATGCTGACAGGGATGTTATTGAGCAAATAATGTGTTTATTTTCATAAGATATATTATAAGCGCATCACGATAAATCCACCGTACAAAAAAGCCTTATTAAAAAAAGGAAGAGATTGCTTGCATACACAAAATATGTCATCTGACATCAAGATAGCAATTAAGCGATACACATTTCACTTTTTTCTTGCTATTTGGTGCAGTCTGGTCTGTAGAATGTAAATCCATGGATACCCCTGCTAATGTTCCAGAAAAACATAGGATTGGGAAAAGAAAGGAAATTAGCTACTCCTTCATCATTTGGAAGAATAAGGTCTGTCAAGCTCTGCTACTAAATGGGTAGTTTGTAGGCAAGATACCATCTTGTGGTCTGGGCTTGTAGTAGATTTACATCCCTAATCCTTTTTATGTTTTCTTTTGATACGAGCAAAGCAATTTATTAGTCTCTAAAATGAGATCATGCATTGATTTCACTATAACATTGCAGTAATTATTTTCATCCTCACTCTAAAAAATGTCGGGACAAAATTGTTTTTTTAGATTCAAAATGGTTTTTTGAAAAACCAAATTTCAATGCAAAACCAACACGGATTTTTAAAAAAATCCATGTTGGTTTTTTGCATTGAAATTTGGTTTTTCAAAAAAACCATTTTGAATCTAAAAAACCAATTTTGTCTGAATTTTTTTAGAGTGCTGAAGGATTCCAGGTTTAAAAATGAAGAATGAGGCAGAATTTTCACTGTATAGGTAAAAGTGGTGATCATTTGTAACAGTTTATTACTGCAGATTCATTTAGTATGAGTTTCTCTTGATGGCTTTCTAAATATCCACGTAGTATGTTCAGCTTGACTGATTGGCTGGTAAGCAATGAAACGTCACTAAGTTGAACCTATGAAGGTATGTAAAACGTAACATTCTGCTCCAGTGAGCAGCTGCGTTTCATAAATTGATAAGATTAGTAGCTGAGATCAGACAGTTAAAATCACCATCAGACACGTCACCTGGCCTTGAAGTAATCCAGCGACTCCACAATCACATATTTGCTACGTTTCACGGTCCTATAACAGAAACTCATACTTCTGGAAATTGCTGTACTGAAAGACAGCAGTAAACTTCTTCTGCATTTGTCTTATATGGTTCTTATCACAACAACAACCAGACAAAGGGATTGTTGTCATGAAACATATCATGTCAAACATTTGAATGAGGTCACAATGGCCAGCATTATAAATCAGGATCTAGAAGGGACTATATGGACTAGATTGCTCATACCAAAGCTAGTAATTCTTTATAAAAAGCCACTGAGGAGTGTATATGTAGCTAATTTGATAGAAAAAAGTGATGTTTCACCTTGAAGAACTAATCAAGACAACGTGAGGAGGCAAGGCCTTAGCAGAGGCTGAGTGGGTCTTCAGTCACCTTTGGCCTGCCCTGCAGCTTCCAGAAAGAGGCTAATTATGTCGCCAAGTCGTTATTCAAGGAAAGATTGGAATATATTTTGTTTGTTAAGTTCAAATCTGATTGCTGTTCATGCACAGAGAAATGGAAATTTAAAAAGTTTCGGTTTGGTTTCATCAAAATATTTAAGACCTGCTAATATGTTTGACATTTTAATGTGTGTCGGATTCCATTCGGTGAAGTGATGATGATCGTTGACTGGATTGCAGCCAAATTTTCCGAACTTTAATGCTGTTATACGGGATGTCAGTCTTGTATATGTTTTTCTCTGATGATCAACAGAAATATTGTCTTTTACTGAGTAGGCTACTATTACTGTTGCAACATACATGTTAACTAACATCATAGTATAATAATTTACCAGTATAGCAATTAATGCCTAAAATAAATCATTATAAAAAGACCTGGTGAGAAAACGCCCCAATCGGGATGTGTAGATTACAATGCTCTATAAGCATACCTTCCCCCTCAATGCAGGGCGTAGGTGGTTTACTCATTGGGGGAGTCAGGGGACTATTGTATAAGAAGACAGAACTGCAAGCCATTAGTTGTGTGTATACTCACTTTATCACTCAATCAGGATGTATTTCAGGAAGGAAGCGAGACAGGAAATGCTGTAAGAGATTTCTTGGAGGCAGACATCGTTTCTGGGTTGTGAGAAACAGAAATCTCCCAGGATTTGTTGTTTGCTGCTCATTTACATTCAAAAAGAAACGACAATTAAGAATATTTCAGTTTCGGTTGCAACTGTTGCATCAAGCGTATTTAAGACCTATTGGTAAATTTTAATTTTTTTACATTGTATTTATATATTCAGATTGACAAATACCCTTTGGCTCTCAGGGGGAATTTCCATTTAGCTATCCATCTCAGCGGCTTAGTTCTGGTGGTCGTGTCATGAATAATTATCCCATGACAAAGACTCGTAAATAACGGTGATAGACCAAAGATGGATGTCTCAAGAGTGTGGCTGAACCATAAAAGCTGTCTTAGCCTTGTGGTCAGTTACAATTCCTTTATGAACTGTGGTGATAGAAGGGTCACATGTACAGTTTATTGGCCTGTTTATTGTCCTCCTTCATTGAACCGTTTTGATGATTGCATGACACGTATAATGTCTGACAAGATATTTCACTGGAACATATTTCAGCTGGTTACGTAAAAAAAATGTAGGGTAGTTACGCACAAAAGATAGGTTTCTCAAGAGTAGCTGAACACCATCCATTGCTTTGCGTTCAGTTGTGTTTTGAACCTCCTCTGAACTATGATAATAGAAGGGTTTAGTGGCCTTTTCATGGTTATTTATAATGGGTATTTCTTTTGATGATTGCATGTGAGAATATGTTTTTAGCCAGTAATGCTCACATATGACAAGACATTTCATTGAGGTGGTGCTCTAGTAGTTCCGGTCATGATAATGTCTCGTCCTGTGACAGACTCTAAAAACTCTAAAAAGAAGTCATGAATACATAGTTAAGACAGAAGACTTGTAAAAAGCGTCCCTGAACCATTGACACTATTGTGCTTCGTCATCAGTTATGTTATGACGCCATCCTGAATGAAGATGATAGAAAGGTCTCCTCGTACAGGTTCATTGGCCTCTTCATGGCCCTCCATGATTGCATGGATGGGGCATTTCTTTGATGATTGCATGCGTGAACATGTTATGAGTCAGTATTGTGTGACACAAATGACAATAGACCTACGTTTCATAGAGGTGGTGTTACAGGAGGATTCAGTTCACAACATGCCTTGAATGAACATCTTATGACAAACTCTCGAAATGAAGTCATGAATAGGTAAAGACCAAAGATGGGATTCTAACGAGTGAAGCTGAATCATAAATGGCATTTACAGCTTTGTAGTCAGTTATGTTATGACCCCCTCCTGAACTTCTATAATAGTGTGGCCACCTACTGCATGTTTTTTTGCCAACTCCATTATAGGGCAGTTCTTTGATGATTGCATGTGAGAACATGTCATGCATTTAAGATGTAAGCCACAAATGACATATTACCAGAAATGGCAACAAACAGTGAGTACATGACAATAACTCAGAACGAAATAAGTATTCCTGACAGATTGCTTATTACATGTGGGCTTCCAAACACAATGCTATCAGTTAGTTAACAATGTTGGTCAAGCTAAGTAATCTCAATAAAGTGACAGTTATTTAACCAAATAAATCCCTAGCTACATTTATTGTATCTGACAGTCTGCTAACAAATTAATTATTTATGTGAACAAGGCCTCTAGCTGAAAGGCTGAAACGTTATGCCAAAAAAGTAAGTTCCAGTTAACAATTAATCATTATACAAGGAAATTCTTGTAATTAAGTTTCCCAATTATCTCTCTTTTAAACCATTGCTAAAAGTTTCTAAGCACGTTGAAGCATGACACTTAATCTACCCTGAACCATTGTCACCATAAGGCATTGCATCGTGCTTGGTACATTTTCTCTTTCTCTGGCTGAAGGTGGAGTGTCAGGATGCAGCCTGTAGCAACCTCCATATATAAAGTTACAATGTAGCCCATGTCCTTACTATGTCTTCCTTCTCCGATTGCTTGTGGCGTGTGCAACGCAAGAACACATCTTATTTCCTGCTTAGCGTACAGATCATCCAACGGGCTATTATGTGCTATGTTGAGGTTTTATATATTCGGATGTTATGTTGCAGCGAAATTTACATGAAAATGTTTACTTAATTTTATATACATACAAGGAGGAAAACCTCCACTAATGATGGTGCTGGCACATGGGACATATCAATCATATTGACATATCCTGGTTGGCACAAAGTAATTTACAAAACAGTAGTATTGGATTACCATTGATATACATATTAAAATCTTCAAAATTGGTCCTACATGCAATAGTAAAGACAAATTTGTGACATGTTTGTTATACGGGTCAATATAGAACTGCCGTTTTCGGCAAATATAGCTTAAAAAATATTAGGGATGAGGGATTAGTCATTGCAACCATACAGCATCCCTTCTTATGGCATAAAATTAACTTTAGTATTGATTGTTCCCAGAGCCATGTGATGCATGGTAAACTTTGCAAGTTTTAAGAAATTAAAGAGAACCAACTGAGTCTGGTAAAAAAATCATCTGCTTCCAGAAAGCCACGAAAAATGAGTCAGAGAGCATTTTTGGTTTCTTTATGTAAATTGACTGCTTTGTACTTACACAGACATAGTGATTGATTTGGAGGAAGTCAAGCCGGTGAACTTCACACTTCCAAAGCATTTAGGATTCAGATTTTTGCAGTCTGCTATTGATCACAGTATGTTGCACTCCGAATCCTACCTCAAGGGCCCAGCTTTTGGTTTATCAAAACAAATACAAAATACTTCTAGGCCCACCCTTCAATAACCGACCCATGAAGTTGGAATCTTTTCAAATCAGTGTATCAAGGTTAAGTTTTAGATTGTGAAAGTTAAACAGTTTTTTGACAGAATGATTTTGTAACAGGATGAAACTGTTGATGCAAGACCTTGAAGCCAACCTGAGTAGGCAAGCCCTAGCAGAGGCTAAGTGACTCTTTCGTCACCTGTGGCCAGTTTTGGAGCTTCCAGACTGACAATGGTTATGCAGCCAAGTCGCTATTCAAGGAGACACTGGAATATAACTTGTGTGCCAAATAAATTTAGTTCAAATCTGGTGTCTGTCATACACAAAGATATGAAAATTTGAATATCTTAGGTTTTGCTTCATCAAAATTTTTAAGACCTACTAATATATTTGATATTTTCATGTGTGTCAGTTTTTACTCAATGGAATGATGAATACCTATTCATGAACAACTGTGATTTGCAGATAAATCTTTAGAGCTTTGCTGATGTTATATGGTACTTCATTCTGTTTGTCTCTGATGATCTACAGAAGTATTGTCATGTGCTGATTACTGTTACTATTATAACATACATGTAAAATAACCTAATTTGCAGCTATACCAATGATTAAACATAATTATAAAAGCAAAAAGACCTGGTGAGAGAACACCATTATCAGAATGTGTAGATTACAATGCTCTATTAGTATACCTTCCCTCTCATTGCAGGGTGTAGGCGGTTTACTCATTGGGGACTATTGTATAGAAGACAGAACTGCAAGCCATTAGTTGTGTGTATACTCAGTCAGGATGCATTGCAGGAAGGAAGTGAGGGAGGAAATGCTGTTACAGAATAATTCACTTCATCTCAGGCAGATGTTGTTTTGTCAGTTTTGAGAGACCGTACTCTTCCAGGATCAGTTGTTTGCCGACCATGCACAAAGATATGAAAATTTACAATATTTTTTGGTCTTATTTCATCAAAAATAGTCATGAACTCAAGAACAAAAGGCTATCATACATGTATCTATGTTTTAATTCATAAATTCAGATCGACAAATTACTGTGAGACTCTCCTAGGGAATACACATTAACCTATCAATCTCAGCAGCTTAGTTCCGGTCATGCCTAGAATAATTATCCCATCACAAAGTCACATAAAGAATGGGTGAGCACCAAAGACGGTTCTCTCAAGAGTGTGGCTGAACCAAAATGGCTGTCATAGCTTTGTAGCCAGTTAAGTTATAACCCTTTTCTCAACTATGGCAATAGACGGGTAGCCTGTTGTACGTTTTATTGACTTCTTTATTGTCCATCATTGAGCTTTTTTTATCACTGAATGTGTGAACACGTAATGTCTGACATAGACTGCAAGACATTTCACTGAGGCAGTGTTCCACTGTTCCAGTAGGGTTAAGGTCACGTCATGTCTTTTGACTACTTCTCAAAAAGAAGTCATGAGTAGTTTTAAGTACCAAAGATTGTTACTGAATAGTCAACACTATATATATTGCTTTGCGTTTACTTATCTTTTGAACTGCTCCTGAACTATGATAATTGAAAGGTCACCTCCTGCATGTTCATTGGCCTCTTCATCATCCTCCATGATAAGGCCTTTCTTTGATGATTGCCTGTGTTTTCATGCATCAGTATTGTGTGACAAAAATGACCATAGCGGCGGTGTTACAGAAGGATTCAGGTCACAACATGGCGAGAATAAATATCTTATTACAAACTCTCAAGACAAAGTCATGAATAGGTAAGCACCAAAGATGGGATTCTCATCAGTGAAGCTGACTCATAAATGGCAATTACAGCTCTGTAATCACTTATGTTATGACACCTCCTGAACTTCTATTATAGTTTTGGCACCTCTTGCAGGTTTTATTGCCAACTCCATTCTCGGGCAGTTCTTTGATGAGTGCATGTGAGAACATGTCATGCATTTAAGATGTAAGCCACAAATGACCCATTCCTTGAGTGAGTGCTTGACAATAATTCTGAACGAAATGAGTAGTCCTGACAGATTGCTTATTACAATGTTATTCCACTTACTAAGTAATATAAATAAAGTGACAGCTCTTTTACATAATTAATTCCTAACTATCTGAAAAGAAACAACTTTATCATTATTTTAACTTATCTTGTTGTCAATAAAAGAAATTCTTGTAATAAAGTTGGCCAATAGACCTATCTCACTCAATGTCCTGAACATTTGCCCCCAAAAAACTTTTACATAATTCCATTATTCTTAATTTGCTTTCTCCACATGGAAGATGTATGCACATTTAACCTAAAAACACTACTTTCAAAATTTAATGTGGAACAATTAGGAAGTTATAAAGCCTCAAAGTTACATCAGAATACACTAAAAATACTCCAGCTTGGAGATACCTTGGGTGGACCAATCAGAGGCAAGGGAGGGAAATCTATCAGCCAATGAGATAAAAGTATACTGACTCAAAGCACCCATTTTCTCCTTGTGTTTACTGAGAGAATCATCCCTGAAATTAGTCTATTAGCTCTTTTTATAGCGACGTCTAAACCTGGAAGAAAACATTTCTTATAAAAAGTCTGTTACAATGTAAGCTATAGGAAGATTGTGAATCAACAGAGGCTTTTTTTTTTCCGTGTGAAACTTCATCAATATGTGTGTATATGTAATTTGGGCTACAGACCTTAATACATGTCCGATTTTAAATAATCAAAAAAGTCATGGCTCTCCGGAGCTGCGCTATGTCCTAACGGATGGAAGGGCGTCACAGAAGAAGAAGAATGTCCGATTTGCAAAATTTAAAAACCTGCATATATCAAATAAACTCCTCCGAATTCAAAGCACTTATTAATTTTGCTCTATTTGCAATATTAACTTCGCAAAAAGCTTTTCAGCGCATTAAGCTGCAATGGTGCGAAGTTGCAAAATCCCAGTTATCACAACAAACCAGAGGCAGATCCTTTTTTTTTTGTAGGGGGGGGGAGGGCATCATACACTTAATTTCACTAGTTCTGAATATGTACCCGAACAAATCATTGCCATCACCAGGTTTTTTTTGTTGGACCTTTGCATGTTTTACAAAAATCTTATATATACACACAATTCATTTTTTTCATTTTTCAGATATGGGTAACTGTGTAAAATGAAACTACATAACAAAATGATTTATAAATTAACCCTAACTTAGCAGATATAATAAATTCTTTGCATGCTGGCTCATTCTGTTACAGTTTTTAAAAGAAGGCACGGCCAAAGTCGCTATAGTACCCTTTTTTAAAGGGTACTTTTCTTGTTTAATAATTGACACCAGCTTATTGGCACATTGAAGTACTGCTGTATCACACATATTTTGCCTTGAACCATTGTCAGCATATATCATTGCATATTACAGCATTACACTTTCTCTTGCTCCAGCTGAAGGTGGAGTGTCAGGATGCAGCCCGTAGCAAGCGCCATATATAAAGTTACAATATAGCCCATGTCCTTACTATGTCTTCCTTCTCGGATTGCTTGTGGCGTGTGCAATGAAAGAATACATCTTGTTTCCTGCTTGGCATATAGTTCTTTCCGATGGCTAGTATGAGTTGTGCTTGAGGATACAATGTCATGTGGAAGTTAAGTGCAGTGAAAGGTCATTTGTAAGTAGTTTATAGTTGTTTTACTGGATTTGCTGTGCGACTATGGAAGCCTCTTCATTGAAAATAGACTGTGTCTTATGTGAGGTGTAGAAAAGGAGAGGAATGATTGTGGAAAATCAAAAGAATGGAGGAGAGGAGAGGAAAGGTAGCGAACATAAGAGGTTATGAGAGAAAGGTGAGGGAGGGAGAGGAGGGAGAAGGGCAAGGAAGGAGAGGGACAACACTCAAGAGAGAGAAGGAAGAAGAGGAAGAGGCAGAAGAGAGAGGTAGGAAAAGGATAGGGATGAAGGAGATGTACAGGACATGGGAGTGGAGAGAATATCCTACAATAGACAGTGCATGAAGTTCAGGTAAAAACCATGTGATTCACACCATGTGGTTCATCGTTGAGGACCACGTGCATATAATTATTCGATGTTGTAACGTAAACAATGATGTCATCACAATGTTTTAATATTTTAGATATTCTTGGGTCATTCAAACATGATAGAGCCTCTTGAAATTATTCATTGTTTTTGTTTGGAGATCTTTTTTATTGTGATATGATATTAAGAAAGATAACACGTAAGGTCTGCTGCAGAATAAACAGTAAACACTGGTCCTTCAGACTCATGTTTTATTCTTCCACAACCTGCCATTCATGAGGTTCATAGCTGTGAAACACACTCCCATTAATTTTATTATAGAATAGTGAGAGAGGGAGCGGAGGGGTGGATTTAGAGCAAGGACAAGGTGTATTACCACGCTTGCAATCCTGCTAATGTCCGGCACAGATGCTGGCAGTTGAGATTTATCGCTCAGAATAACATGTCCTGGTCAGTGCGAAGTAATTTGCAAGACAGCAATTTTGGACAACCATAGATGGTGGTATTTCAAACCCTCGTAGAGACCCTAAAATGAATAGTAAAGACAACGTGGCAAACAGGTCATACCTATTTGAATGGACTTTTGTGGGAAACAATTAGCAATAAATAATTATGAGGAAAGAGGGATCAGTTATTGCAACCCTGAGGTAGCAACCGTAAGGCTTGTCATGTTATGACCTTCACTTTAGCATTGATGGTTCTCTAGCCATGTGAAGTATGGCAACGAGTTTCAGGAGTGAGAGGCAACCATTCTGCATCAAAAAGTCTTGCAAAAAGCATTAACCATTGCAGTGACACCTAGAAAAATGATTGATAGGACATTTTTTGTTTCTTTATATAAATTGACTATTTCACACTTACGCCACTTACAAAGTGATTGATTTGGAGGAAGTCAACAGGCTGCAAATTTGCGAAACATTTAGGATTTACTATTTTCTATGCTTGATTGATCGCATAGTGTGTTACATTGCAAAACGTTTACGTAAACCACATTTTGGCATCTTAAAACCCAAATATGATTTCATATAGTGACCATTCCAGATGAATCTGCTCACTGGCGCTCACCATAATGAACGGCGATCATACCAATATCATGCATAATGAAAAGTAGATGTGACTAATTATAAAATTTCCTCAAAATAGAGTATTTAGAATTTCAAATAAATGTGATGTAAGTTATGGTGGTACACAATATCGGCTGTATCCTTGAACCTGCCACGGAGGATGCACATAATCATAGTGCAATGGCATTTATAACCTGTACATCTCTCAAAGCCAGTGTTATCCTGACCACAGGCATTTCAATCATTTGCCAACAGAGCTTTATGGCCTGCATGATACTGGCCTCCTTAAACAGTACAAGGAAGGTGGGAAAGTCTTGGCAATTCCCTTGAATCAGCCACCCTGCACCCCATTGGCATGACATTACTGCAGGGTGGTCGATTCAGGGGACTTTCCCACCTTGTATCTGTACCACTGGTAGTGGTACAGTGCAGAACTGTTGTGAACAATTGTGATGCCTGTGATCCTGACACATAAATTAAGTTGGCTATACAGGCCTAGCAGTTACTACGATTTCCTTTCTACATTATCAATGGCTATAAGTCTCGTATCAGTGGGCACGGAAGTTACGAGAGTGATAAGACATGATAATGCAGCCTCTCTATGCCCAGTTCTGGCCCGTCAAGAGGGTTGATTGACCAGATCCATCCAATTAATAGACACTGAATTGTTTTTTGTCTTTTTATAGCAGCCATTTATAAAATTAAATTCATTTACAGAAATTAAAATTCCAGGTGGCATGCATTGCCAGCGACCAATGCCAGAGTGTCTGTCTCCTGGACCGTGCTTGAAATTATTGTTAGATGTTGTTGTACAAGTATGAAATTAATTTGTTCAAATAAAATAATTCTGTCTGACTGTCTGTCTGTCTAGCTGTTTGATAGGTAGCATAGGGCTTACACTGTCCACATTTCCATTGCTTATTGGATTGAACCCTCTTTTGGGTTGAGGAGACTGGAAAACACCAAGCACCTCATACCCATACAAGATGGATCATATGAATGTGACATCTCATCCTCTTATCTCTTACATTATAAAACAAGAGGCAGCATCATTTGTCAGTTGCACAAAAATCATTATGATCTGTGATCTTGTCAAGTAGAAAAAAACCTATCGTTTTGTCACCTTTCTTGAATGAAAAAATAGGACACGATCAATAATTGAAGGAAGCTTTTCTGAAAAGGGATTTTGCATTAAAATTTTATGGAGTCTGATACATAGCCTCAAAAAAGGTATTGTGAATGCTGAAGAAGCATAGGAAATTCACCAGAAGAGGTGATTCATCATGGTTGGCCTAATCAAATGGAGGAGAAGACAATCACCAAGTTTTAAAACTGAACAATTTCTCAGGCAAAAAATCATTTTCACATTAAGCCTCATTAATTTTCTGCTTTAGAATTTACCATACATGATTTGAAAATGTATTCATTAAAAAACCGAAAGAAGGTATTCTCCTAAGACTGGCCCTCCTTTTCATGTGAATGAAGGGGGGGGGGATATGTCCAACCCCATTTGTGAAAATCAATAATGATGGCCAGAACAATGAAAAAGGGTAAAACTATACAATAGAATAGAATAGAATAAAACTTTGAGTCGCCATGTACAAATAAAACAACAGTTTCTTTTCAGATTAATAGTTATATATATATATGTATAATTTTGGGGCTAATATATATGATTTACCATAGATTGACCATACAGTGTATCTTTTAATTGTCTCACAGAAGGAAGCCATAAATTGTGTGTCACATTGTCATTCAGTTGCAATCCCAAGCAGGTGTTACAGCATAGAACACAACCTGCTCCCTGCTGGCTCAGTCCATATCACAGCGGTCTACCCTTTGTGGAGAATATGAAGCAATTTATGAACCATAAATAATAACAGTGTGAGACTTAGTGCCAATTTGTAAGGGCAGTTATCTGACGGTAGGGCAAATAAGCTTCATTTTTTTTTGCAAAATCATCGCTGTCAGAAATAAGTCCACTGTAAAGTAGTGATCAATAATCATGCATAATTTACCATGATAGGGTGAAATGGAGGTATCCAAGAAAAAACAGAGTGTTGCAGAACACAATTTGATAGTCAACTGTGGTGTATTTTCGACCATCATAATTCAATTACAAAAGAAGTTACGCCCAAGGGGATACAAATTGATTTTATTAGTCTACTATGGTCAAGTCTCTAGCTAGCCTGTGCTTGGTTGAACGTATTGGGGCAAAACAGTCTTCCATTTATTTGGTGGTCAATTTTTTAGGAGCTCAGTTTAAGCTCGGCTTGTGCCTGCTAAAATGCCCGGAAAAGGACATTAAGCAGCAGATGTCCAATGAAGACTTAGAATCAGCTAGAAAAAAGTCAGAACGTCTGAGGTCCCAAACTCTGTTCAATTACCCAAAGGTCCAGTAGCATACATAATTTGATCTAAAACATCAAAAACACCATTCTATATTTGCCTGTTGTATTTGAAGTTTTCAAGAACTGTCTTAGAATGATCTTTTATTGATACACTATTGGTCCTGAGGAATTTTAATGACAGTAGGGTATACTTCTTAAAAGATTGAAAATGTCCCACATATGTTTTCTTCTTTGCCTATGACACTTTAATTTCAATGTACTCATAGAGGAATTGATTACTTACTCTTTATGAGATAGTGAAGCTCAGAAGTTTGCTTGTGTTTTGTTTTTCAAGACCCCTTTATGGCCCTTATGTTTACAATGGCTGCTGTAACAATCTTTCCACAGGCCTAGGAACGATATCTGATTTTGCAGTTTTCTGACATAGAACTAATCTCGATTGCGGTGAGTATTGGCATTGCTAGACTACCTGCAGTCAACAAATAACGAAAATTACTTTTGTGGGCATTCTAAAATCACTCATTTTTTAAGATTGTATTTCCTCCGCAGATTAGGTGTAGTAACTGTTATTTGTCATAGTTGGCAGTAAAACAATTTAATCTTGTCCTGTACTGCACGGTGCCCTTAGTTCACAGGCTATAGATCATTGACAACAACACAAGAGAGATCACAACAACAAAAGTTGCTGAATGAATGAAATTGTGTCTTTGTGTTTTTAACAAAATATTATTTTTATCTGATCTTGTTTGCCGAAAAAACAGAATTAATTTGGTATTCTATTCCGTATGTAGCATTAGCTACTGATATTTTATTTATCATTTTGCTTCATATTGAAAGCTTCTTCCTCAGCCTTAGTAGATGTAAAATATTTTTTCCATGGTATTCGTATTTGCTATGAACAGCACAAAGAGGAGGAGTTTAGATCTCACTATTTTGTCTCCAACTTTTAGACCTCTATGTCTGCTCACCTAACTTCCGAGAAAATTGCATGAAGTTACAGCAGATGTGCAGAGTAAATGCTTACAATATACGATATAACACCCAAGGTCCCTAACTTTGTCTGTAGAAACTCCTCTATTGATATATAAGCCACAGAGGAATTTCACCGCCAAAGGACTACTTCAAGAAAGATTCTAGCATGCAACATTGCCTTACATATATTTCTTACATAGTATCCTTTTACTTTTGGCAGACAAACTTGAAAATCTCTTTCAAGACACATGCCCACTGATCAGGGGTGGACTGGCGGCATTTTGGGCCCGTGGCAAAATAAGTCAATGGGCCCCTATGCCCCTTTCGGCAGCGTTATTTTCAAATGTTTAATAATTTGGTAAATTATTATTAGACTAGGGGCCCCATAGCAAGCCGATCTTGTCCTTATTAGTCAATTTCATTGCATCCCACTGAAGTAAACCGGATGGATTGGCTTTGCTCCTTTGCTTTTTTCTTGAAATTTTATTCTTTGGACTTCCTGCATGGGCCCCCCTGAGTGGATGGGCCCGTGGCAGCTGCCACTCTGCAACACTGGCCAGTCCGCCCCTGCCACTGATTCACGATATTGATGACCAGGCAAAAGTGTGTGCAAAACAAGACAACTCAGGATGTAAAGAGTGTCTTGCATTATTATTGTATGTGATAATTTGAGGAAGCAGTTTGATTATGAATATTAGTCTACCAGGTGAAATCCAATTGATGTCAGACTGTTAATATTGCATCCAGCATAAGGGACTTATACATTCGCTTCTTGAAGGAAGGAGTACTTTATCACATGGTTGACTGTGAATATCACTGTTTACGGTCGAAATATCAGGACCTATGATATTGTAAAAAATACCACCCTTCAAGGGTGATATTTTTTAACAACATTATGGTTATAAGATCACCAGCATTTCAGCTGCCTGATGACGTCACAAACCAAACTATGGCCGAAAGAATGGGATTGTGACGTCATATCCATTGTTGCTTCATGGTGACAATCATGACATTTAGCTTGTCAAGGCTAATAATTAATTATTCCATAAATATTATTGGCACAGGAAATAATAAAAGAGAAAATTTAAATTTTAAGACACTTTTGAAGATGAATATGTAATGTTCTGTTAAATACGAAACTAAATCATTGATAAGAAGCTGGACCCTCTTGACCTAATTCTCAACTGTGGACTGTTGATGTTGAGAGCATCACTAGAGAGATTTTTTAGTCTTCTCCTGTGCTCAATTCACTTCACGAAACGCTGCACGAATATTATTTTCAATATCTATTTCGATATCCAATCACACATAATACTACACAATATAGACCTTGGTATACTAATTCATTCTAATGTGACATTACTGTCCACATTTTATCAGTTTCTACATGTCAGAAATCTTGATTGCATGACCCTGTACCGATTTTATGCACTATCCAAGGTTATTGATATGCATGATATATACAGAAACAGGTCATCAAATATGTCGTCATTTTCTGGTTGGATCGTTGAATTGGAACTTACCAGCTATGTGGTGCAATGTCATAAGGGCAGTGGGAGAGAGGAGCTGGATAATCCTTATCTTCATTGTGACATAGAATACAAATATTGGCTCATTTCGAGGGCATTAGTCAAATATATTGCCCTCTAGGGTGTGTAAGCAGTGGCGTAACTGGGGAGTCTCGAGCGGGGGGGCACCTGGGGGGGCACGCGATTCTCTGGGGGGTACCCACTATACCAACTGTATATTTTAGCAGTTCATATGGGGGGGGCACCGGGGGGGGCACAGGTCCAATATGGGGGGCTACGTGCCCCCCGTGCCCCCCCATAGGGACGCCACTGTGTGTAAGTGAAAATTATTTCACGAGGCTGAGGGTCGAGAGTCAGTTTACAGTTGAGAGTCAGTTTATATTTATTTTGTTATACCAAATGGGTAAACTTTATTATACCGAAAGGATAAACAGACAGAAGTTTGATGTGTTTATTTTTCTTGTGCAGGGAAATAGTCTTTACTGATTCGCCCATTTACAATTATTTATTTTATTGGTCTTTTTTCATTTACTCTAGCAGGACATTAGCTTTAGCTAATGGCCTGCTTTTCAAATATTTCGTTTTTGTAAACTATTGGAGGGCATCTTACTAAAATGATTGAAATGTGACATGCTCTAAGCCAATCAGAGCTCTGTTTTAATTGTGGAGGTATGATAAAATCCTGTGCCTGCATAACATCATAGATCTTAAATAGACCCAACTAAGATCAGTGATTGTTTGGCAAAATATTTGACATCAAATTTGGATAAAATAGCACACTGAAAAATTCACATTTTATTCACGTTGTCAGATCATCTCTCTTTCCAATCTTTAAAACCTCTTTCAGATTTCAAATTTTATTCACATTGTCAGAACACATCTTAATTTGTAATAATTTAAACCTATTTTAAGGAAAATTGAAGTAGTATTTTTAGTGCATTTTGCACCCCAATGAGAGACCGCACCCCGACGAGAGACCGTTTCATGACCGCAGAAGGGGCAGTCTTGTAACGCAGGGACCACTGTACCTGAAACATGTCAAAATAGTCGATATACCATGTGCTGGCCAGTACAAAGTTATGTACAAAACAGCAATGTTGGATAACCGTCGATGGTGGTATTCTCTATGCTACATGCATTATAAAAACAAATTGGTTATCAGGCCATGACCTTTTCGAATGGACTTTTACGGCAAACAATTAGCAATAAAAACTTAGTTATTGCAGCACTGAGGTAACAACCCTTGTTATAATATGACCTTCACTTTGGAATTGATGGTTCTCTTGGCAATGTGCAGTATGGTAAAGTGCTTTCAGATATGAAAGACAACCATTCCCAAGCGTTTGCATAAAAACATTATTATCGTTTTCATAGCTGTGTGTTTTTCTGAAAACTTCGTTTTGCAGTTAAACCGTGACATCAGAGGGTATCGGTGAATGTGATTGGTCTAATCTTCATTCTGTGACATATCAGTTTAGAGTTTGACATCACAGTTCTTGACAAAGGAATCTAAAACTGCCAGGCAACGTTATTTTTTTTGTGTACAACCACAACAAACAGCTTCTGTCTAAGCCGAGTGTTGCACCTCCCCAGAAGTGTCTCATTGTTTTGCAAACAAAGTGTGTCACTGTTTTTCACAAGACACTAGTTATCACAATATCAAATAATTTCCAGAAATTTGTTGTCAGTCATGGTAAGGGACCATTCAGAATTTATGGCTAGGGGAGGTAGGAGTTTTGCCTGAGGGGGCACCAACTTTTCGGACATGTTTCAAGGGGGGTACTAATTTTTGACAACATGTCCAAGAGGTGTAAGAAACTTAAAAAAAAACAAAAAGGTCCAAAATGCACATACACTCGGTGATTTTTATGCGAAAAAGTCCGCAAATCAGTACACGTGACTATCCAAGGGCACAAGCATAACGGATCGTTATGGATGGATGGATGGATGATTGGGGCTTTACGTTCTGTGTTTATGCACTTGGTAGGCTAATTAGGACAGGGGGAGGACACGGCAATGAGGTGAAGCATGATTGAAACAGCCGTTCAACATAGGCCCAGGTGACCCGTCCTGAGCTGGATTCGAACCCTGGACCCAGCGATTGGCAGTCCAGCACACTACCACTAGAGTGGGGTACTAAAAGTTTACATGAAATTCAAGGGGAGTATCAAATTTTGACGGGAAGTTCTGGCAAAACTCCCACCCCCCAGTCATAAATTCTGAATGGTCCCTAACTGTCCTTTGAGGATAAGTGGTCTGTTTGATTCAGTTATAGTTCATTGAAGCATCTATCAACCAGTGCAGCAGGTGTCAAAGCTAAACATACATAATCCATGTGTCAATGCATTTTGTCAGTTTCTTGAAATATGTGCTTGTAATATACTAAGTTATGCAACTAATCTGTGACATCACGGTTTTGAGATAAAGCAAAGTGCAAATTTGAAAAACACACAGCTATGAAAACGATAATAATCATTGCCAGGATGTTAGAAAAACACTTATTTGGGGTTTCTTAAGAATATTGACAGCTTCGTACCAACTCAGACAAAGTGATTGATTTGGAGGAAGTCAACTGGGCGTGTTTCACACTTGCATAGCGTTTGGGATTTTAAATCTTTCTCGGTGAAATTGATCACACAATGTGCTGACTCCAAATCTTTTTTTTAAAACAAACTTTTACCAATAAAACCCGAAAAATGCTCTTAGAAGATGGTTATCTTCACATACACAGACATTCATAAACCCTTTTTTAGACGCTACCAAAGAAGTAGAAGAGCAAAAACAGATAATTATTGACAATTCTTCTTGCACAAGAAGGGCAAGAAACATTTTTGTGTATTAAAATTTTGAACATGTGTAGCTTTGTTCGAAAACGTGCGAAGAAGGATATTAGCAATGCACATAATGTAAACTTTATTTCATAAACAAAATACCATAAAGGGACCAATTAAAAACACCAAGCATTCCATATCCAGAGGTGATGGATCATCTGAATGTGACATCTTACCCTCTCAAACCTCATCATGGTGCAACACCATTTGTCATTTCCATTTCACAAAAATTGTTTAGACCCCTGATCTTGTCAAGTGAAAAAACCTCGCCTTTTGTGACATCTCATGCTGAAAAAGGAAGAGGCAATCACTGATTGATGGGAGTTTTTAGAAAAGGGATTTTGTTTTTCAATTTCATGGAATCTGATACATACCAATAAGAGATTTGATTTGATGTTGCAATTTCCTTAAAAAAAGAATTGGAGATACACAGGAAGATGCCATTTGTGAGAATCAGAACAAGAGGAACATTTTTGATAGATTTGTTTGTTTGTTTGTTTGTGTTTTACGCCTCTGCGGCACCTTAGTGGGCTATATCGAGGCAGGCGATCGCCGTATGATGATGAGATGAGAAGACTGTGAGTCTGGTACATACCCTATTAATTCAGGGATGCCCAGGGTCTTTCAGTTGCCCCAGCATAGAACACTGGATAAAACCCGCTCCATTTAATATCCCATGGGCTCGGACTAAAGTGAGTTCCCGGGGTGAGATTTGAACCAACGCCCTCAAAGCCAGTTGATAAGCGCACTTACCAATTAGGCCACGGGGGAACTCACATTCTTGATAGAAGAAAAGAGATAATGATTACTGGTGCTATGAGTCATTCCAATTCAGTCAAACATATCTGGTTTTATTATCAGATAAAGAATGGTGGCCAAAACAGGAGAAAAATGGTAAAACTATGACTTCTTGTCATCTGGTTATATATACATGACACACTTGAGGATAATAAATATGATTGACCATATTTTTCCGTTGTCTCTCACAGCAACAGAACACACAATGTCAGTTTATGTGCCCATTGTCATTCAGTTGCAATCCCAAGCAGATGTTGCAACACAGAACACAACCTGCTCCCTGCTGGCTCAGTTGATATCACAGCGGTCTACCATTTGTAGAGGATGTGAAGCAATTTATGAACCATGAATAGTAACAGTGAGAGGCTTTGTGCCACTTTGCAAGGACAGGTGCCTGATGGTGGGGCAAATAAGTTGTGTATTACTTGCATAATTTTTGCTGTCAGGATGGAGAGAATGTAGTCTACTTTTAAGTAGTGATCACTATTGATGCAAACTTATTTGCTATAAGAAGGTAAAAGGGAGAAAGGTGGCCAGGAAACAAAATACTTTTAATTTAAATTCATGGTCAGCTGTGGTGCACAGTATTATAACTATAAACCTATTTACTGATGAATTAAGCCAACTCATGGATACACTACGCAACTTTAAAAATGTAACTATAGGAGGAGATTTCAATATCGATCTTTTGAAATGTAAGGAAAATATTCATATAAATAATTACTTGGAAACTTTGATATCTAGCAGTTATATCCCTTGTATTACTTTACCGACAAGACTAACTGAGTCAAATGGTACTCTGATTGATAATTTTTTTGTCAAGTTATCAAATAATCATCCGTTGTGTAATGCAGGTATACTTATTCAGAATATTTCGGATCACTTGCCTTATTTTATTACGCTAGATATTTTAAAACCTCATCAAAATGCAGTTAAATCCGTTAAAGTATCGATGAAGAGTTCTGAATATATGATAAAGTTCAAGCAATATTTACATGATGAAGATATAATGCACAAACTAGATTGTGATTCAAATGCAAATCCTAACATAAATTATGATAAATTTAATGAAATTTTAACAGAGGGAATTAATAGGTGTTTTCCGGTGAAAAGTGTGAAATTTAATAAATATAAACATAAAAAATGTTCATGGATTACGGAAGGAATTCTAATTTCTATTAAGTATAGAGACTCTATATACAGGTCACTTAAGGCCCTTTCACCTACTGACAATCAATATATTGTAAAAAAGATTAACCTTCAAACCTATAACAGAATATTGAAGCGTAGTATTCGGCTCGCAAAAATAAAATATCACCAACGCTGTTTTGATAAATATAAAGATGATGCAAGAAAAACGTGGATGACAATTAATACTATTCTCAATAAAGTAAGAAATAAAAGTGAATTTCCAAAATATTTTGTAGTTGATGGCAACCAAATTCATGACAAAAATATTATTGTGAATGAATTTAATAACTTTTTTGTAAATATTGGCCCAAACTTAGCTGAGAAAATACAAAATTTGAACAATCAAAGTTTTAAAAGTTATCTTAATGGATCAATTGAGACCAGATTTCAATTTAATGAAATTTATAATCAAGACATTATTAAAATTATTGATAGTCTAAAATCAAAAACTAGTTATGGTTATGATGGAATCTCAAATAAAGTATTAAAATATGTGAAGGAGGAGCTAGTCGAACCATTACATGTAATTATTAATCAATGCCTATCTAAAGGTCAATTTCCAAATAAATTGAAACTAGCAAAGGTTACTCCAGTTTATAAGAAAGACAACATTCACCAGTTTGATAATTATAGACCAGTATCTGTTCTCTCTAGCGTATCAAAGGTCTTTGAAAAGGTCCTATTCAATCAGCTTTACAAATATTTTCAAGAAACTAATCTATTTCATGGAAGCCAGTATGGTTTTAGATATAATCATTCAACGGAGTTAGCTGCGCTTGAATTTTTAGATAGAATTATGATTGAAATGGATAAAGAACGAACTCCACTTAGTGTCTTTCTGGACCTGTCAAAGGCCTTTGATACGATAGATCATGAAATTCTAATATACAAACTGCACCACTATGGTATAAGAAATCAGTCACTCTCTCTTATAAAAAGCTACTTGAATAACAGATATCAATATGTTCAAATTGATAGTCACAAATCAGACCAATTATGTATTACCACTGGAGTCCCTCAAGGGTCTATATTAGGACCACTACTATTCCTAATCTATGTTAATGACATATCTTCTGTAAGCAAATTATTCTATCCAATAATGTACGCCGATGATTCAACAATGACTACTTTAAATTTGTTTCAACAAACAAGTTTGGCCTCAGATATTAACAATGAACTAAACAAATTTAATAAATGGCTTTGTGCAAATAAATTGTCTTTAAATTGTAAGAAAAGTAAGGCTATGGCTTTTCATGCTCCTCAGAAACATATTACTTACCCTGCTATATATATGAATAACATACAAATCGACTATGTAGATACTTTCAATTATTTGGGAATTTTTATCGACAAAACACTAAAATGGAATTCACATTGTAATTATATTGCTGGAAAAATATCTAAAGTGGTTGGTATTTTAAATAAGCTAAAACACTTTGTAATACTGAAATTACATTTAAGTCTATTTATTTTGCAACGCCGTCTAACTTGTGATCCTCATGTGGGTGCCCTTTGCTTTATTATTTATATGTGTGCAATATTTATGTATTCTTCAGGGTCCACTCGATAACGACAAAGACTTGTCTTTGAGTGGGCCCTGGTCTTGAATGATATTAAGCAGCACTCCGTGTAAATATTGGGCAAAATGAAAAACACCTTTCGGATGATGTTCTCGGAATTTCCTGAAATTTTGCAAAAAGTATAACTTACCTAATTATAGCTCAGTGGCAGGGTCAAAATTGGTCAAAAAAAATTTTCCTTGTCAGGGCTACCCATTGAAAAATGAATGTTTTTGGCCTTCGGACGGCCTTAATTTCATCAAAATTAACAAAAATTAAGGCATATTTTGTCCATCAAAATTTCACACTTATGATAACGATAGGAACACAAGTGATACATCATTTTAAAGGGATATTTCATGACATTGCAAAAGTGATGTCATAACCAAGAATGTTTTGGTTGCTAAGCAGTGTCACCATGGCAACTACATGCAAGTTTTGAAATTTTTTCATTGACCTAAAATAGACCATTTTTCAAGGCCATATATCTCCCATGATAACACCTAAAAAATTTAGGTGAAAATATCACCAGAAAGCTCACCTCCTGTGCTATATTAAACAACAATAAAACAGCTCTGAAACAACGAAACCTTCTTTTTATAGCCATGGACATTTTTTGTTAATTTTCATGATTTTTTCGATTTTTTGACTTTAAATTGCCCTCTTAATCACGTATGACTGGGAAAACCATGCTCATTCCACTCAAAAAACAAAACGTTTATTATTGATATTGGATGGAAATATTATTTAGAAAATAATAAAATCATTAGAAAGCAGAAAAAATGTTCTATATGCAAATTAGTACCGCCATTATTGAAAATTCTAATTTTCTCAATATCTCAGCTAATATCCCAGTCAGCAACAAAATTATGGTGTCTAACCCTATGTTTTAAGGGTCAAAGAATGCTTTAGGACTATCTTGAAAGGTGTCAAATAGGTGTAGATTAATATAATGTGACCTGGTTCACCAGAATTATTTCAAAAATGGCACTATCTACTTTCACGAAATGAGTCAAGAGGGGTTCATGGTCACTTAATTTTTTGTGATGTTTAGCTCTTGGTAGAAGGTTCTTGAATAATTTGTCGAGATATTTAAATCACATTTAGTGAGAAAAAAGTAAATCCTTTGAAATGAGCATTAAATTTGTCATTTCGGGCATTTCTGAGTGAAGGTGTAGCAACATCTGCTTCCAAGAAATGAGTCAAGTGGGGTTCAATGTCACTTATCAATTAGTTGGTAGAAGTTTCTTGTATAATTTCTTTAGATATTGAAAAATTTTATATGATATTTAATAAATATTTAGAAAATAATTAACCTTATTAGAAAGCAGAAAGAATGTTCTTCTTATGTCCTATATTAGTAACGCCATAATTGGAGAATCTTATTTTCTCAATATCTTTCAAAATATTGCACTTAAAACTTTACAGTTTTGGTGTCTAACTCTCTGTTCTGAGGGTCAAAGAATGTAGAGAGACTAACTTGACAATTGTCAGATAGTTTTACATCACCTATATATTGATAATTAATTACATTATCAGAATTATCCGAATATGGCATTATTCTGAATATTTTGTCTGTTGTTTTACTTCTTTGAGGCAAGGTTACCATCCATCAACAGTTCATCATTGCTCAGCTAAAAAAAACCTTGCAGCTTTGCTGTGGCTGTGGTTTGTCAAGTTTGCATGGTACCAATACTTTTCCAGTAATTGTAGGAAAATGGGAATTTTTTTTTCCAGGTAGAACCAAAAATGTAGGTGATGAAAATTTGTTGAGGCATGTGCTGGGTTCTCAATTTGTGCCTTTTGTTGGTCTAAAACCTCTGAGGAAGAAACAGAATGTTTGATCGAATGTAGTGTGGTGTATTATTGGCCAAAAATGGACCAGCAAGTTAACGAGCTGGAATTCAGCCCTTGTGCCAAATGTTCGGATTTTTCAGGAAATGGCATACGTTTCACTCCAGTCCGAGGCTATCTCCATGAAAAATGGTTGTCGAAGCAACCTTTTTCTTTGTTCATAAATTTGTGCAAATTTCTACAACATTGTGTATGTCTGCTGCAATTGGTAACAGTTCCCAGAAGAGCTTCCCTTGTATTTGAAATGATGTTTCAGGTTGATTTTCAGTTTGTTGTTATTGTTACATTGCCATAGCAACAGTTTGAATGACAAAACTGTCATAGCGTGCTGACTTGCCACAAAATAACATCAATAACAGGAAGAATACTTGAGTAACCAGCATGCTTTTTTACAGTCTGTCACTTTGATACTGAAAAAAAAGACGACCAGTTCACTATGAAAAATGCACTTTGTGACTCATGATAGCCGATGAAGAGTCATCTTTTCTACTTTCAACATGGGAAACATAGAGGCTGTTTGATTATTCATGATCAAGAGAATGCCATTTAACTTGTCATAACTGATTTTAGAGTGAAAATCAGATGCATAATCCTTTTGTTTGGCTGTCACCTACAAGAGGGATATGTCTCCTTTACTCAAATTAAATTAACATTGAAAGTATTGGGTCTTATCAGTCTGGTGAAAATGAGAACTGCATGCTGCTGCCACCTGGCGAAAAAGTTGATTTTCTATGCTACAGCATCGCTGTCCCAAGAAATAGTTCCAATTTCATTGCACATTCACAAAATTTCTATGTATACCAGAGTCAGACTCGGCAATCACATTCTCTAAGAAAGTAGACAAGGCCTCAGCACAATCAGAAACAGCCCCGGTGTCTTCCAGACAAAATTGTGTTCCTCTGGTTGAAAGTATGTGGACGCTCGCAGGAGCTCGCGGGATAGCACACTAGTCACTAGGTGGCAACACAAGACAGCATATGTTCTGTTCAGTAGCAATGCAAGAGCAGTCCACTTGTAGACAGGGGTCTGATCATGACAAATCACCAACACAATAACACACTAAGTGACATTTTCGCAGTGAAACAGTCCACTCTCTTTCTATATCAAAGTGACAGACTGTTATGTTTGAAAGTCCAAGCCCCCAAAATTGATAAAAAATACTGTAGGCTTGTATGTTGATAAAATCTTGCTGTGGCAACACATTTTTTTTGCTGGTTTAAATGTTTTGTGAATAAAGAAAATCTCATTTTTAGCCATTTCTCCATTTCTAGTTAGAGTAGAATCATGATATTTGGCAGATAGACAGGAATTTGTCCATTCTTTAATATTCTGTATTGTAATGAGATAGAGAGAGACAGATCCAATATCAACAATGTTACAGTAGTCAAACTTCAAGTGCTTACATCTAGCTGTTTTCAGGGTGTCAATGATGTCATTGAAGGTGTTGCTGCAATCTTCACCATTGAAACACGTGGTTTTTTCCCCGATTCATACGTACCTTAGTGACACGTACATGTTACCAGTGATGTGTATCACTGCAATGCTGAATATAGGAGAGGAAGCATGTGAGTCAAAAGCAGAGCTGTTGATGTGTCATATATTGTGCACACTTGGCAATGTTTGTTTGAGATCTTGTACATCCGCTTCCAACCAATTCATAACAATTATCCTATAACAGCTTTGAGTGTAAAACATATATACATGAATATTATATATATATATTCTTTTATCTTGCTAATGTCTCTTTTGTGTAAGATCAGCAACAATCATTCTAATCCTGCATGTTTTACTCATTATTACAGTTCTATAAAACTGAAAATTTTTGTCCCCCAAAACACTTGCAGGCTCAAACTCAGAGAAACAAGTGAGGTCATTGGTGAGACTATTACTCACAAGCAATTACTTGGTACGGATAGGCTCTGAGTCACTGACACATTGATGAGTAATAGAATGCATTGACATTAACATGACAGGTATAGGGAATGACATCATTGATAACCTGAAAGAGCAGTGAATGTAAGCATTATTATTTCGTCTACTGTGACATCAGAATTCATTAGATGGAATATATGTCGCTATGGCAACCATTTGGACCCTTTTTTAACTCGTCTGTTTTCTTTGAAAACGAAGAGGTATTGTTGTCATTCGATCGTCAGCGTCGGCGTTGTCCCGGTTAAGGTTTTTGTGTGTTAGTGTTCATTTGTGACCATAGTATTTTCACTTAGAGTTATGAAATTTGGTACAGGTATTGGCCTGTCGGTGTGGATTGGGAAGATGATAAGAAATCCAAAATGGTGGTTATTTTGGCAGCAATCTTTCTTCATTCTTGAATTACCCACTGTGCACTTAATATTTCGCTTAGAGTGATGAAATTTGGTACAGGTATTGGCTTGTGGATATGGATTGGGAACATATATATGTATATGAATAGACCTTTTATCACCCGTTTAAACGCGGTCATCTTTGATTCAAAATATGGCCGATAGCACCACGAGCTCTTTTCAAATTTTTTTGCCATTTCTCCACTTAATATTACAGTAGTGTTCCGAAATTTTGTTACAGTAGTGTTCTGAAATTTCGCACACTGACTAGATTTTTTTTCATTCTCTAATTGCCAGGTGGAAAACGCTGAGGTGTATATTTTTCAATATATTGCGTGCGGACAAATTTGTAAACCTGCAATTACGAACATATACACGAAGTAAGCATTCGTGTAACACTAGCCCTGGACCCCTGTGGGACAGGGGTCATGGATCCTCCCATTGGAAAATCATGAGATTTGAAAGAGATGGTTTGGGAGAACTCAAATTTCTCTATTGATGTTAAATTTATGATAAAATCAACAACACTTTCTGAAAATAGACAAAATTTGACATGATAATGGTAATTTGAAATTGTTTGGATGATATTAATTGCCATTTTGGTGTTGATGAATGGACCATGTTCGTGATGGCAACGACTTTAAGTGGACATGCCGCAAATTTTTGGTCTCCACTAAAAGATTGATAGCTAGACCAAAGCCACACTCTTGTTATTGGTCAATTGACATTCAGAAAAACCTCAAGCAGGCTAATTAGTCATTCCTGGTGAATGCCTGACTGTGCCTCTATAGACCTTCGGAAAGAGTATAGAATATATATTTTGATAAATTTCAAGCAGCTCAATAATGTCTGGAACCAATTCATATGGGCATGTTTAAAATGCTACTGCACAAAAGCGAAAATATTGGCTGCATCCTCTCGAAACTTTAGCAACACATGTCTCAGGAGTCAGCGGATCTCTCCAAATGTGAAATATAAATTTGCATGCCCAACAAGTGATGTAATTTCCAGTTTAATAGACTTTCATGAATATGCAAAGAAAAAAAAGTATTTCCAAAGCTTAAGTTTAAGTTTAAGTTTATTTGACCATAATATATATACACATTTATACATTTCATACAATCAACATTAGTGTCTCACACATTTTGTATGGTTGGCTGATGCTGATAGCATATTTGCCATTACCAAAATTTAAGAAATTATTAATAATACAATGTATTTGAATATATTATATGTTATTGATGTATTTATAATTTAAAAATTGAAATAATTGGGGAAGAGTGAACATGACGTGAAATTGACTACAGGATATGTGCATTGTCCTTTACTATCATAAAATAATAACAAGACCATGTCTGAGCAACTTACGTCGATAATATTATCTGTTACCTCAACAAGACAAAGAATCAATCAATTCAAATGAAATAAATATAATCAAAAAAAAAAAAAATTATGATAATAATAATAATAATAATAATAATAATAAATAAATGATTAATTGTTAATAGAAAATAAATCAAACGACCTATATACATACATTGTGAATATTTATGATAGGTATGATGATGATGAGTACAGACGAAGTTGGAGGGTGGGATAGGGGAAAAAAAAGAAAAAGAAAAAAAAAAAAAAAAAAAAAATGAGTCTGTTATGATAGCATGGAAATGAGATGACAAACAGACCAGGCCATGCTTTCTTAAAAGAGAATATTTACTAGTCAGCACATTTGTATGAGATTCATATGCCTTGTTAAAACATAACTCTGTACAGACATATTTCATGATCGCAGTTCAAGTAACTTGAAGTTGCAGTTGACCCGATTTCATAATTATAGGGGCCGTCCACTAGGGCCAGGAGAAGACCAGGAACCATCAGGAAAGCGAAACTGACAATTCCCCATCCCTTCAGCACGTTGTCCTGGTCTTCCTGAAGCCTTCCTCATGCTGTCCTTGTCTTTCCTGAACCCTTCCCGGTGCTTCAGCGCCTTCAGCAGAGGTGAGCTGTGACGTATATTTTCCAGTGGAAATGGCTGAAAACCAGGGATATGCGTTGGAAAGTCCCTTTGATCAAAGACTATTTTCCACCAACCATCCAAAAATTGATATGAGCGCTCTACGCCAAGTACATGAAGTTATCATGCATACCCTGGGCCAGGAGGGATCTACGGCTTCAGTAAATCCAATACAACAGTTAAGAGTACAAATGAATGTGTCAATCTCATTAATAAGTATATTTCAGTACTAAAATGGTTTCACACTAGGGAAAAATGAAGAAACCTTCATGAAACCCCAAAAGAACGATGCGGTGTTGTGCAGCGGAATACACGTAGCTCTACATGTAGTACGTCTATATGTAGTTCTGAAGCAGATTGTTATTTTTCGGTATAAATAATATTTCAAAGAAATTTCAAATCTCAAACATGAGGAAGACAATATTGCCATGTCATCTGACTTATTTTCAAATCAAAATCTTTGACCGTTTTCAGATGGGATGCCTTTTTGTAACTCCATCCTCACTCTCCTAAAAGAATTGAATTAGAAGGCTAATATTTACTTCATACTTCAAAATTTCAAAACCATGGCAAAGTCAAAGGAACGGTACTGTATAAAAGTGTTTGGTATTGAAAATGAATATTTAATATGCCCAAAAAATGAAACTTTTACCATTTTTAAAAGTGAACAGATAAGTAAGAGGTGAAAGAACTTTTGGGACACAGTGTAGCCCGAGCCATTAAAGAATACATTTCTGACAATGTTTGTTGGAAGCGCCACACTTTCTTACTATTATTATAGACCTTCTCTCAATCAAAATTACCCCAATATGACCGTTGAGTTCTAATAATAGCCGCACACAAAAAATCTGCATAATATAACCTATCAAGTTGGGCGCAAATAACAATTTTCCCATGGTGCTTTTAAAGATACATATATATGGGTCAAACACGTGAAAATGCTTCTCTATTGAAAAGCATTAGCCAAGTTGTTATAAAATGAACAGATCTGAATATGTTACCTGGCGAAATTTATGTTCTTTTAACAAATTTTCCTCCAATATCCCTCTTCACACAAATGAAGCCTATTATAATCAAATAATTAGGAATCAATGCACCCAAAATCAGCGACAATGAACCCCTCTTGACTCATTTCGTGGAAGTAGATATTGCCAAATTTGAACTCATTCTTGTGAACCAGGTCACATTATATTAATCTACACTTATTTGACGCCTTTCAAGATAGTCCTAAATTATTCTTTGACCCTTAAAACATAGGGTTAGACACCATAATTTTGTTGCTGAGTGGGATATTAGCCGAGATATTGTGAAAATTAGAATTTTCAAGAATGGCAGTACTAATTTGCATATAGAACATTTTTTCTGCATTCTAATGATGTTTATTATTTTCTAAATAATATTTCCATCCAATATCAATAATAAACAGTTTGTCTTTTGAGCGGAATTGGCATGGTTTTCCCAGTCATACGTGATTAAGAGGGCAATTTTCGGTCAAAAAATCGAAAAAATCATGAAAATTAACAAAAAATGTCCATGGCTATAAAAAGAAGGTTTCGTTGTTTCAGAGCTGTTTTATTGTTGTTTAATATAGCACAGGAGGTGAGCTTTCTGGTGATATTTTCACCTAAATTTTTTAGGTGTTATCATGGGAGATATATGGCCTTGAAAAATGGTCTATTTTAGGTCAATGAAAAAATTTCAAAACTTGCATGTAGTTGCCATGGTGACACTGCTTAGCAACCAAAACATTCTTGGTTATGACATCACTTTTGCAATATCATGAAATATCCCTTTAAAATGATGTATCACTTGTGTTCCTATCTTTATCATAAGTGTGAAATTTTGATTGACAAAATATGCCTTAATTTTCATTAATTTTGATGAAATTAAGGCCGTCAGAAGGCCAAAAACATTCATTTTTCAATGGGTAGCCCCGAAAAGGAAAAATTTTTTTGACCAATTTTGACCCTGCCACTGAGCTATAATTAGGTAAAATAAAGTTTTTGCAAAATTTCAGGAAATTCCGAGAACGTCATCCGAAAGGCTCCGCCCAATATTTACACGGAGTGCTGGTTAATATATTTTCATTTTCTTGATATTCATTAATTAATTTGTTTTTCCTTCAAGACCAAATAAAGATAATTCTGATTCTGATTCTGATTCTGATTCATAATTTCACTGTGAATGGTGTTTAAGGCCAAGAAGATGTAGATAGATAGATATAGATAGATATTTCTTTTATTCGACCAGATAACTATACAGATTAAGAAATAAGCATACATGTATGAAATATATATATATATATGTATGTATAACAGATAACAGATTGTAATGATAAATAAAGTTACCTGCCAGGAGGGCCTCATTAAGCCTAAACAAAGGTGCTAACATGAGGACCCGCCCTACATTCCATAGCATAAGAAAATAAATCATATGTACAGTTCATATAAGGCACGTTTAGGGTTTGAACAAAAACAGATCAGTGGGGAAAAAAAGAAAATCTCATCTTTTCAACTGAGTTCAATCTAAAAATCGTTTTCGACGCAGATGTCTGCAGATTCACGATATTGACGAGGCTAACAGACATACAAAACAAGATAACTCGGGATATAAACAGTGTCTTGCATCATGTGATAATTGAAGGAAAGAGTTTGATTATGAAGATTAGTCATCCAGTGAATTCAAATGAATGTTAGACTGTCACCATTGTATCAAGTGTAAGTGACTTATACATTCAAAATTCAAAGGAGTAGCCTACTATAAAAGGACTTAGTGCATGTCAGGGTATTGTGAAATATTCTTCACACATTGAAGAGATTCTGAATTGTCTGTACCAATGAGTGCACATTGAGCTTGAATGCTTTGGTGTGAATGCTTTGATAATAATAATCCAGAAACACCCCTGATGCATTACCTACACCTTGTACAGATAATTCTCAAAATAAGTAGAGCCATGAACCTACACATTCTGCGGTCATGAAGCTGTCTGTCGTGCAAAATGAACTAAAAATACCACTTGGTGCAGCAGGAAGGCGGTCACATAAGACAAGTTGGTCTTACAATATAGGCACCACCGCATATTGAATCATGGTGTTGTATCAATCTGCTTTTTGCCATCAAGGTCACACTTTATTATTTCTATCGTGAATTCAACAAAAATGTATATCATTTTCATTGTCGATTTGGATATCCAATCTCATGACACAAAACAATCTAGATATTGAGGTACTAATTCATTATAGTGTGACATTACTGTCCACATTCAATCTGCTTCAGCCTATCATAAATCATGATTGTTTGACCCTGAATAGACATTATGCACTATCCAAGGTTCTTACACAATGATATATCTCAATAGTGCACTAGAACGAGATCATCAAATATGATTGTTATTTTCTGGTTGGATGGTGGAAATGGGAAATTATGAACAGTATTTCACTATGACACTGTGTGATGCATGTCATAAGGGTAGTGGCAGGGCTTAGCCATATAATCCTTATTCACATTGCAACATATATATTCAACACTCGGTGAATGCAAACCATTATTATAGTGATTGGTCAGTTGGTCAGGGTTTGACAAACAAGCCTAGACATCACACTTTTCAATCGAGTGAAGGCATGGGTATAGAGCGAAAACCATACCTAGACCCAACTCACCTTATTACTATAATTTCCTTTGTACTTTTTCGAAAACTACAACTCTGATTTTCAAAGACATCATGATATATTAAGTGCAGAAGAAAATATTTTTCCCCAAGTCTATGGATAAGAAACACACTGAAAAAATTTAAATTCTATTCACATTGTCAGATCATTTCTCTTTTTAAACTTAAAACATTTTAAACCATATTGAAGTATGATGCATTCTGCATTGAATCATGGTCAGCATAATGCCTTGCATTGTGCACTGTACAAAATTACACTTTCCCTTGCTCTAACTGAAGTTGGGAGTGTCTGAAGGCAGCCTGAAGCGAGCTCCATATATAAAGTTACAATATAGCCGATGTCCTTACTATGTCTTCCTTCTCCAATTGCTTGTGGCATGTGCAACGTAAGAATACATCTTGTTTCCTGCCTGGCATATAGTTCTTTCCACCAGCTATTATGTGCTATGCTTAAGGTTGTATGACTATATATGTTAAATACAGTAAAAGGTCATTTGAAGGTAGTTGAGAGTTTTTTAATTGCATTTGCTATACAAGCAGGTGTTGTACTTCCCATCAGCACCTAATTGGGCTATTTAGAGACTGGTAAGCAAGGACTAGGAAAAAAAAGGAAAATATAAAGACGAGGAGAGGACAAGAAACAATAGGGATAGGAGTGGAGAGATAAAAGATAGAGGATGAGGCATG
Organism: Platynereis dumerilii; assembly: GCA_026936325.1. Taxonomy (NCBI): domain Eukaryota; kingdom Metazoa; phylum Annelida; class Polychaeta; order Phyllodocida; family Nereididae; genus Platynereis; species Platynereis dumerilii. The sequence continues at coordinate 31,721,012 of JAPTHN010000006.1, forward strand.
AGAGAGAGAGGAAGGAGAGGGAAGGGTAGGAAAGCCAGAAAAGACGGACAGGAGACTGCAGCACGAAAGGGGCAAAAAGCAGAGAAAGGACAAAAAGGAATTACACCGCATGCTCTTGCTAATGTCCAGCATGGACGCTTGCACTTGCAAGGCATTTATCGATCAATATAACATGATAAAATGGTCAACATAAGATGTCCTGGCCAGTACAAAGTAATCTACAAAAACAAACTCTGTTGGATATACCCTACTTGCATCATAAAAATGAATTGGTTATCAGGCCATGGCCTTTCCTAACAGACTTTCGTAGGAAACAGTCAGCAATAAAAAAATTATGAGGAAGGTGGGATTATTTATTGCAACACTGTGGTAGCAACACTTGTTATGTTATGACCTTCACTTTGGCATTGATGCTTCTCAAAGCAATATGCAGTATGGTAAAGCACTTTAAGATATGAAAGACAATCATTCTGTACCCAGGAGTCTTGCAAAAAACATTAATTATTTCCAGGATGCTCAGAAAAAAGTTTCCTTGAACATTGTTGGTTTCTCAAGAAAGTTGCCTGCTTCGTACTAACACAGACAAAGTGATTGATTTGGAGGAAGTCAACAGGGGGCTCTTCACACTTGCAAAGCATTTAGGATCTACAATATTTCTGTGTGCAATTGATTGCATGGTACAGTATGCTTGTCAATTTGTTTGTTAATTTATTTCTCAGTGGAGGCCCCTAATAAAGCTGAGGCTCATCTGGCAGGGGCCAGAAATCAAAGATATTTATGATTAAATCAAATTGTAGATTACATTGGTACATTTTCTATTATAATTTGATGGTGATAAGCATTTTATTGTTATTGTTGTATGATTTAGTAATGTAATTAATTTATTCAAGATCAGTTATCATTGCTGTTGTAGGCCTATTTGGCAATAAGGTATCTGTTGACTGTCCATGTGCAGCTTTCTACTGATAAACAAAAGACACAAGACATGTTGAGACACATTTTATTTCTCTTTGGTTTATAAAACAAATAAACACTAGCTTCAAGCAAGTATCACTGAAAGCACAACAGAAAATAAAATGACAGAAAAAGGTAAATAAATTATGATAGAATGACAATTGAGAAGGGTGATAATGATTACCGATTGCTGTTACTTAACCCAAGTCTTTCCATTATTTCTACTTTTATTATAATATTGCAGTTAATAAATGAAAAAATTAGCTACACTCCTTAGTCTGGTGCATCCCATTAAACAATGTAGGAAGTATTTATATCTTGAATAATACAAAATGGTGGCCAAGACAAGAGAAAAAGGGTAAAACTAAGACTTCTTGTCAGGTGGTGATATATGACATGACATGATGATAAATATGATTGAAAATATTTGTCCATTTTCTCTCACAGAAACACAATAAACTGTGTCACATTATGTTTCTCATTGTCATTCAGCTGCAGTCCCAAGCAGATGTTACTACACAGAACACAACCTGTTCCCCACTCGCTCAGTCCATATCACAGCAGTCTACCATTTGTGGAGGATATGAAGCAATTTATGAACCATGAATAGTAATAGTGAGAGGCTTTGTACCAGTTTGTAAGGGCAGGTTCCTGATGGTGGTGCAAATACGTTTAGTATTTCTTGCATAATCGTTGCTGTCAGGATGGATGGAAAGTAGTCCACAGAAAAGTGGTGATGGTATTTGATACAAAATAATTTGAATATAAAGCAGGTAGTTTTATGTTGATGCTGTAGGCTTTGAGACAAGAAATGCCCCACTAAATTTGTCTGCTAAAATTAACCTATTTTTGAGGTTCTTATAACTCGAATAATTTATTATGATAAAGGATGTCAAAGAGGAGAAAGGGGGTCAAGTGATTCAGAATTGAATCTGCATATGTGAAATAATTTGCAGAACAATAAATTGAGAGCCCACTGTATAGTTTATGTTAAATCATCATGACTTCATTGTGATTATAGGCAAGTTCGATCAAGAGATATAAATTGTTTTCTTGATCGGTAGTCTCAATACCAAGCTCACTTGAATACCCCGCAGGAAAACATTTTTCCAGTTATTCTGCGTTTATTTTTTTAGTCGCTAAGTTTAAGCACGACTTGCCCCTGCTTAACTTCCCCTCCCCCCGAAAAAAAACAACATCAAGACACAGATGTCCAGGAAGTGTTTAGAGTCAGCTGGAAGTTCGTACCAGAACTTCCAAGGCCAAAAACTTAGTCTTATTGGCTTTTGATCAAGTAGGATTGAATAATTAAACCTCACACCTGTTTAGTTCACACTTGTTGTATGTACATTTATGGATGTCTTCAAGAATTGCCTAAGAAAGATCCTTTAAATATTGATATAATGTTGGCCTCAGGACTTTCAGGGGCTAAGGTCTACTGCTTAAAAGACAAGCGGTGCCCCACATGTGTTTGCTTCTCAGCTTATGGCACTTGCATTTGTGTTTACTGCATAGACAAATTGATTATTTTATTTTAATCCATGCAGCTCAAAACTTTGAAAAGTCTGTAGTTTTTCAAAACCTCTTTTTGAGTGACTGTTTTGATTGTCATTCTTTCCACTTGCACGGTAACAGGTCAGGCATAATCTGTGGCGGCCAAAGACAGAAAATAACAGAAAATTAAATTAACAGGAAATATGTAATACTTTTTTGGTAGAAAAGGGGACCAAAAAGAATATATTTAATTTCTTTGAATGCAAGCAACATCAACTGTAGAAGTCTTAATTATCTTCAATAATCACCCTTTGAACGCCTAAACCTTCATTCTAGCAAGAATTTTGAATTTTTGGTTGAATGCATCCCTCCTTCACAAAACTCCTGCAAGGAGGAGGATGTAATTATTTATAATTGTATCACATTTCAATTAAATTGCTTTCTAAAAGCGTGCACTCACAAAGACGATTTCAATTTGGCATTTGTGCAATTTTGAAATGTGTTAAACGTTTTTTTTAACATCAAATATCCTCTGTGGAACACCCCATTGAGACTTATGGCTTAGCACACACGTTTTCCAAGTCCAATTATGACATTCAGTTAACTTATGCAGCCAATTGAAGTAATCCTCTTGGTTTTGAGACTTCTGCAGTTTTCTTTGACTTTGAACCTGACTTTTTTCAAAACTTACGGACCGTTCAGAATTTATGACTGGGGGGGGGGGGATAAACTGTTATACATGGCCACTGGTACAGATTCGCGTCATTTGAACTCATTTCACGGACTTTTGCTCGTAAAGAAGTCCAAATAAAATGGGTTAGAGTAGGTCGGGGCAAGAAGCCCGGGTTAGGTGAGAGGCCCCCCCAGGCTTATATCCAAACTTACATTTTTGGTGCGTTTATCTATTGATAGGATTGAAGCTAGAGGCGTTTTAGGTGACGTCACAAATTTTCAGGGCAAACAGTACCAAATTATAGTAGAAATTAAAGAAGGAAAAAAATGTGCATGGTTTTTGTAACTTTGACTAATTCTTTGAAAGGGGTTGTCAAAAATAACTTTGGAAATTTTTAAAAGTATAATGGATATCTGCATTGCTTCACTTTATGACTATCACATCGATATGATTTGGATCATGTTTTTTGCATTTTAGTTCAAAATATAGAGGTCAAATTAAAATATGTGGGTTTGGGACGAGATGCCCCACATGATAAGGGGCATGAGGCCCCCTTCACTGGGGGGTCGAAGCTGCTTCAGGAACCATTAATAATGTGTACTTTACATTTAAACTTGATAGAATAGCTAATTAAAATAGAAAAAAATTGGGTCCAAAGTTGAAACAGGGCAAAAAATATAAAAAAATATAAGTATGAACAGAAAAATTCTGAAATTCAGAAAAAGTGAATAGAATGCCTTAAAAAGGATAGAAGAACTCTAAGAAATAACTTTTAGGCTGAATGCGCTCGCAAAAAAAATTGCCATAGGATTATAATAGGGGGCTTCTTGCCCGATGGGTGGGGTAAGAAGGCAATTTTAATTTTTTTACAAAAATGGCCGTAACTCCTTTATTAAAATTGTTGACATTTGTTTCTCTAGTTATTAATAGAGTCAAGTGATCCCTTCCTGACAGCATAAGCATTCAAATAATCGCCCATAAAAAGTAGGTCAAATCGCACCTCGAAGTTAAGGGGGGCTGCATGCCCCGACCTACTCTATGTGCGTTTTTTAACATTTTTTCTTTGTTAAAATTTCTTACACCCCCCCCATGGTAGTGTTGTCAAAAATTAATACCCCCCTTGAATAACATGCGAAAAGTTAGTACCCCCTCGGCCAAAACTCCCACCCCCCCCAGTCATACACTATACCCTCCAAAAGTTTGAATACACCTGGAAAAGTGTGGTTCCTTTTAAAAATACTTCATCTTGAATGGAATTTTTGTTTTGTTTTTACATCAAACAATATCAGAAGTCACATTGAAGTCATAATTTGTCTTTATTTTGTCTTTTTAGGTAATTTTGGTTGAAATTTACGGCCTTTCTCGATATCCCAAATTATGGTATTTTATAAAAAATTGTCACAGCCCAGTTATCTATAATATATAATTATAATATGGATTTATATAGCGCTAATTTCAGTTTACTGCTCATCAGCGCTTTTTCAGATCAAATCAATTGTAGGAATTCTGGAACAAATGAGTTTTCAGATTCTTCTTGAAACTTTCTAATGTTTGTGCAGTCCTCACTTTTTCAGGCAAAGTGTTCCAGAGCTTTGGTGCAGCATAGGAAAATGCTCGATCTGCAAACTTATTTTTGTTGCATGGAGCAGGTTCTGCTAACAGCAGTTTGTGGTTGCTTCTCAGGTTATGTTCTTGTTGAGATTTGACTTTAACAAGTTCTTGGATGTATTGTGGTGCCTGATTGTTCATTGCCTTCCATGTAGTTGTCATCAATTTGAACTGAATTCTTGCTGTGATTGGTAACCAGTGCAGTTGTTTCCTACTCTGGCTGACACTTTCGTGTTTTTTCAACCTCTCAATTAATCACACTGCTGAGTTTTGAGCTACCTGAAGTTTATTTAACAATCGGGTAGCAGTGCCATACAACAGCCCATTTCCATAGTCTAAATGAGGAGTAACAAGTGCATTGACAGCAATTTTAACTATTTCCTTGTCCAGGTTTTTTCGGAGTTTCGACAGGTTTCTTAAATTGAAATATGCGTTACGACACATTCTGTTGATCTGCTTCTCCATGGTCATATTATTGTCAAAGAGCACTCCCAAATTGCGGACATGGTTGGCAATTTTGATTTCTACATTGTCAACATTGATAGATGTCATTTGCAGTTTCTTCAGTTGGTTTGGTGCTCCAATCAGAAGAAGTTCAGTTTTATCTCCATTATTGCACAGCTTGTTGTCATGCAAGAAATTTCTAATTTCGGCAATACAATTTTCCATTTTCTGTTTTGCATGTTCTTCACCCAAAAAGGTTGGTTTAAATGACAGGATAAGTTGCTCATCATCAGCGTACTTCTGATCGTGAACTTGATTTCTTCGTGCTACTTCACTGACTGGGGCAACATAGGAGTTAAATAAGATTGGTCCAAGTTTGGAACCTTGAGGAACTCCATAATTGAGAGGAAGTTTACTTGACGTTTTATCATTTATTATCACAGACTGTGATCTTTCAGAAATATAAGATTTGAACCATCTTAAGGCTGCACTTTGCACACCATACCTGTTACGCAGTCTTTCTAGCAAAATGCCATGATCAATTGTGTCGAATGCAGCAGACAAGTCCAACAATACTAGCATTGTCACCTCCCCATTGCTCAGATTAAGCATAATATCATTATGGATTTTTGTTAAGAGGGTTTCTGTGCTGTGAAATTGCTTGTAAGCTGATTGTTTTTCATCATCTATATTGTTCTGAGTGAGATGATCAACATACTGTTTGATTACAGCACTCTCAATGATTTTACTCAGAAAAGAAAGGTTAGAGACTGGCCGATAATTCTTTTTGATCAATTCAAGACCTTCTTTCTTTAAGAGTGGTTTGACAAGTGCGTGCTTCAGCTCAAGGGGCATTTCTCCAAGTGTTAATGACATATTAACAATTTTGGTTATGACTGGCAGAAATTCATCAACACATTCAAGCAGTAGCCATGTTGGCATAGGATCAAGTTGGCAGTGTTTGACAGGCATTTCAGTGATAAGTTTCTTGACTTCTTGTTCTGATAGACTTTTAAACTGATGTAAATTGTGGCCAAGGTTGGTTTGAGAGGCATCAGTTGTGATCTTCGTTCCTGAATCTAATTTGGATCTGATGATTTTGATCTTTTCATCAAAGAAGTTGTTGAAATCATTCGCTAGTTCTGTTTCATTTGTATGATGTGGAAGAGGCAGATCTTGTTTTCTGTTGAGATGAGAATTTAGAACTTTGAACATCGCCTTAGAATTTCCCTTTGTGGCTTGAATTTTACACCTGAGATCATCTGATTTAAGCTGATTAAGCTTTTCATTGAGAGAATTTCGTTTTTCTTTGAAGATATTCCAGTCTTTTTCTAAACCAGTTCTTCTCCATAATTTTTCTGCCTTTCTCTTTTCCTTTTTAAGAGGCTTTATTTCTTGATTTGTGAATGGATTAGGTTTACGAACTGTAACAAGTTTAGTCTTAACAGGGGCGTGTCTGTCAAAAATCATTTCAGTTGATTTGTAGAGTGACACAAGTCTGTTCAAGTAGACTGATCGATTATGGTGTTGTAGTTTTTGTGACAGATGCTGTTCAATGTCTTTCTTGAATTTGACTATATTTATGCTGCGGGTCTTTCGGAAGGCAATCTTTTTCTGTGGATTCTTGCCCTTGTTAATGTCAATGTTAAAGAGGATACAGTTGTGGTCCGACAATAGGTCACTGACAGCAAAGTCTCTGAGAGTTGTTGTTTTATTGGTTATTACCAAATCAAGTGTGTTTCCATCTTTGTGTGTTGGTGAAGATACGTGTTGAACAAGGTCAAACATTTCAAGAATGTTGTTAAATTGGATAACTTTGGCATCATCTGGTTTATTCACGTGAAAGTTGAAATCTCCGACTACTATAGTTTCATTGTGATAAGTCTGATAGTGGGATAAGAAGTTTGTGAATTCATTAAAAAATTCTGATAAACTGTATTTGTTCTTCTTTGAGGGTTCTTATCTTCTAGGTTTATGAAATTTAGTCATATTTAAGTGCTTCTAGAGTTGTAACATGATCGTAACATTAGTTTTAAACCCCAAAAAGACAGTTTAAAAATTGGACATTGACCACTAAAAAATACTAAAATTTAAATAATTTAGGGTCAACATGAAGTATGATCATAGAATATATCTTCTCAAGTGAAAATTATTTAATTTAGCTATTTCAGGACTGTTTTGACCCAAAACTAGCCAAAATCAGTATTTTTGTTGAATTTTCAACCGCTATTTTCTGGTCTGAAACTACTGGTAAAATCATCACAAACCAGTGGAAATGTGTAAAAAATTATAAAATGTCATAAATATATGGAAGATAACTGCGCTTTTATAGCTTTTCATAGAAAATGATCAAATGGGATATCAAGAAAATTATATAAATTTATACCAAAATTATCTAAAACCATGAAATTTGGACACCTGATAGCCTGAATGCGAATTTCCATATTGCTTGATGTAAGTATGAAATAAAAATTTTGTTTAAGATGAGGTATTTTTGAAAGAAATCTAACCTTTCTGGTGTATTCAAACTTTTGGAGGGCAGTGTAAATTCTGAACGGTCCCTAAGTTGTCAAATGGATCTGTATTGTGGGGTTCTCTGAAGTAATAGACAATAAAGGCTATATTTCAAACTGATTGTGTAATAAAAGATAATGTGAATGAGACTGAATTTTCAATTTTTCCATTAAAAGAAAATAAAATTCTGAAGTGATTTGGGAATACCAGAGTAATTTTGTCGTGACAGAACATCACACAGTAAAATAACAGCAAAAATAAGATCAACAATCTGAAAATAGAATAAGTCCAATTGAAAGAAGATAATCCGTATGGTATAGAAAATGTTTCCTTTGACTTGACAACACTAATCAGTACAACAATAATTATTCTAATCTGTTTTCAAAAACAGAAATAATGTCAGTTTTTGTTGTGAGTGGCTAGACAATCTGCAGACAGGCCAAAAAATAAAAACGCCTTTATCGATAAAGTTGCACTGAGATTAATCATTTTTACTATGGGATTACCTGTCCAGATTAGGTGCAGTCATTTTTTTAAATCTTGTTTTCCAAGAAAAATTAGTTAATTCGGCATCCATATATCAACGTTCATAGTAATTGTCTGACGGAAAGATCAAGTACATTTTCTTGTACTGAGATAGCTTATTTTTCCCAATATAACCATATTTTTAATCATATCCACTCTCATTCTGTAATGAAATAAGTCCAAGATGTGTAGTCATGATTTTATTGCTCATTCTGTAATATTTGTAAACTGAACGCCAAAAGCCATTAAGAAAACAATTTGTTTGGATGTTTTGCATTTATAACTTTTCATTATTCCGGTTAATCAACAAATCACAAAAGTTCTTTATCTCAGGAAGAATATAATGTCGTTTGTATCGTAAAATGATGAAATGATATGGATATAATAGGGTGTGGCAATTGCGAGAAATAACCTAACCTACATTTTCATTAGTAAGATTGTCTATGCAATCTCTCCTAAGTAAGTCTGTCAAACATAAAGGAGAATCAAAATGTGCCAAAAGGTAAAAAAGGAATGTTATTTTTCTCATATGGATGCTTACTACCATTTAAATATAATTTAACCTCATTTTCGTTCAGTTGCAACATTTACAGATGTCACGGAACAAGCACTGACTACTTACTCCCTGCTCGCTCTTTTCATATCATAGTGATCTATGAATGGTTCATCTAATGCTGGTTTTTAAATTTTGAAAATATTAATTACATAAGGTATAGGCACAGTTAATTATTGGAGCCCCCCCCCCTCCCCCAAAAAAATGCTCTAGATAGGCCTTATTAAGAAATGCCCAATTTTTGATGAAATTTTGCACGTTGACGCCAGTGTGGCTAGATTTGCTTGCCTCGTTGAATCGATGTACAGTCAAGAATACTTACATGTTTTGTTGTATTGATGTCTTAACCTGTAAAAAAAACTTATATAAGTATTTTTAACAGTACATCGATTCATCAAAGCAAGGAAAACCTACTGCGAGGTCCTGAGCGTGTGAAACGTCATCAAAAAGTGTGTATATGCATTGGCGAAGCTACACTGTAAAATTTGAAATTTTGAGTTAGCTAAAATGATTGAGTTGTTTGAGCCATGATAGCTTGCCGTTTTGAGTTATGATAATCTGTTGTTATAACTTGCAAACAACAAGCTATCTTGGCTCAAAGGAATTGTGCAACCATCTCACTCAATCAATTAAGCTAACTCAAAATTCAAAATTTACAGTGTAGGACATTTTCCTGAGGGGCCGCAGTAGTACTGAGTCACTACAAAATTTTGGCCTACAGACTTTAATACAAGTCCGATTTTCAAAATTTAAAAACCTGCAAATATCAAGTAAACTCCATCAAATTCAATGGACTTATTAATTTCACTTCATTTGCAATATTAAGTTCACAAAAAACTTTTCGGCGCATTACGTTATAAGGATGTAAAGTTGCTGAATCCCAGTGACCACAACAAACCAGTGGCAGATTTAGAGAGGGGGGGATTTGCTAATCAATCTATCTGCCTATGTATCTATATGACAATGAAAATTTTATACAATTTTTTAAACATGTTGAAAAACACTTCTTTTTTTTCAATTCAGAACTGACATTACACGCTGAAATTGTATAGTTTTGAAAAGGTGTGAAGTTTAATTGATTGTAACATTTGCAATTCAGCAATGCATTGCTTGGAATTTTTTCTATTTGGGCCAAATAAAAACAAAAGACTCTTGAAGAATGTTTGGCATTTTTCATGAATGCCATTACTTTATTTTATTTTGAAGCATTTCCAATTCAAATTATGTAGTTGAAGGACAATTTTCCTGCCGTTTGTATGCCTCGTATCCGGCTGCAGCTTTCTGAACTCCGGCCACATCTCCAGTGCAGCTTGATGCGGCATCATTAAAACAGCTTATTGCTATGTCGGCAGCTCTGCAAGAAAATTAAGGACATCATTATCAATGACATTGGAAGATCTTTTAGTGAGGCAATCAATTTTTGATAAAGACACTGCAGGCAATAAACACCTTCTGCATAAATATATTTATTATACAAACTATCATGTGCTCTGCAGCCTATATTACGCTGTACTGCGCCAATTTCATAATTCAATTCAATTCAATTCAATTCAATTTTATTCCAAATGTAAACAGGATACATGTATGTATTGAAACAATAAAAATAACAGTTACATTTGGGGGCAGATGTCCGGTGGACATATTTTGCCCAATTACAATACATAAATTGATTATACAATTAAGGAGAACAAGAACAGCAACAACAAGTTATTTTTTTTTAAAAGAAAACAAAAAGACTAGGGCTACAAATAAAAACAAATTGTAGGATTAATATTATTTGATATACATACATTAAGTTTAATAATAAGTGACAACATATTCAGGAAGTGTACTGGTGATAAAAACAAAACAGGAAATAGTTTACAGAAAATCGGGTAGGTTATTATTATTTAAATATAGTTTGGTCTTTTTTTTAAATGAGTTTAAAACAAGGCAATTACTGATCAAAGAAATGAAATAATTCCATATTTTAACACCCATAAATTTTAAAGATTTCTGACATGTAGTTAAGCGCATGCTTGGAGTATGGAAGTTGTTAAATGATCTAGTATTGTGCCTATGTATAGATGTATTATAGGAAAACATATTTGAGAATAATGGCGGGAGTAATTTATGGTCAATCTTATACATAAACAAGAGAACATGATAAACATATAACTTGGATAAAGGAAGAATATAATACTGAGTGAATAATTCAGCTGTATGGGCTAAATAATGGGAGTTTGAAATAATTCTAATAAATTTTTTTTGTATCTTAAATAAAGGGTCCAGATAAACAGCAGCAGCGCTTCCCCAAATTTCTATGCAGTATGTTAAGTAAGGATAAATAAAACAGTAATAAAAATGATTACAGAAAACATGCTTTTTGGGCAACATTTCTTTGTATTGCTTTAAGCTGAAAAGGAGAAAGATTGGCACTTCCTTCCAGTGGCTGTAAATGGTTTAAAAAAAAGAAATATGAAAATAAAAATTAGTAACTTACTGGCATATTCCATAATCATCGATATCTTGTGCAAAGAAATAATGGGTACATGAATCTGCAGCAGATTTGCAGTCATTATCAGCCTGGAAAGATAGAGAGGGGAAAAAAACCTCTTTTATAACTTGCTGGATCATGGGTTTTTCATTGAAGAATATTTATGCGTTGTGAAAGTAGGGGAGAGGGGGGCCGGTTGGCACAAACAGACATTTAGGTGCCCTGAACAAAAGCTATTCGGGATATGGATTTTGTTCATATGTCAATTCGAAGTCCTATCCCTAACCTACATTATCGGTACTTCACTGAGCCTGTATTATTATTTGCCCAGGAGATATCACAGCTCAAAAATTCTGTGCCAACCTACCCCACCATGGGGCAGGTTTGCACATAAGGGGGGCTGGTTGGCACAAGTGACACCAGGAAATCAAACAATGTGAACTGACACTTTTTGTATTTTTAACATGGTCTATACACAAAATAGATCAAATTATTACAGTATGCACATTCTTACCGTAAGGCCTGTCCTGTATGCTCAACAATCCTCAATTATCGTCTTTAGGCTAAGCCAACAAATCTCAAAACACCACTACAGCACACTATACTCAGGAAAAGTTTAGTATTATAGAGTCCCTAGAACTAACAATATCATTCAATTAAATTATTCAATAACTTACTGGTTTGACTTAAGTTGCATTCACTTAACACAGTGTGCCAACCTGCCCCAATGCCTGTGCCAACCTGCCCCCGCCTGTAAATTTTTAATGATTTGTGATTTCAAGGAAAACTAAGAAAATTACCCGGGTGACACATAAAAAAAGTCAACATATTTACAAAGTTTACCAATAATCAATGAACCAGATCAGTTATTGATGCACACCTTTTTCCGTTTTATTGAAAAACGGCTTGTGGGGTCTTTAAGCACGTGAAAGTGCTCCACAGCCAACATGAGTAAGCCGACACCCAAGATGGTTGATTCTCATGTATATGAAATGAGGCAATAACTCATTTCTGTACTGCACTTCAGCTTCGCACAAATAAGGGTGTGCCAACCAGCCCCTGTGCCAACCAGCCCCCCTCTCCCCTAGTTTGGCGCAGTAATATGGACAGCTGTTGTGTGACCTGATCTTGTGATTGGTCCAAAACAGATCAAATTAATGTTGACCCAATTTGATTTTCTAGGGACTGTCAGCATTCTGCTGCCACTTGTCAGTCCCGAACAGAGAAAGGCATTTTCCCCAATACAATTTTATCTTAGGTAATTTAGAAAAAATTGTCCTTACCATGCTAATGGCCGCCATGCCAAGAAGGATCAAGAACATTGAGCACTTCATGTTGAATCTTCGCGGATTGGTTCAGCGTGAGCAGTAAAGTTGTTCAAAACGACTGTTTACCCTTTTAACAAACTTCGAGCCATGCAGCTTTTATATATGTCCTCGATTTTTTGTAACAGATCTGTCTGATCCAAAGATAAGAGTCAATGGTCTGGCTCGAAAAATTAAGGGAGTTAGTTGAGCGGATCTTTCTAATGATATGTTTAGCTTTGCAAATGTTGCAATTTGTTGTCTTTTTACATGCTAAGCTCATGCTTTAGAGGTGCATTATCATAAAGAATATTGGCAGTGGCATCAATAATGACACATGAAGATGTAAATATGTCAGTATTTATGATTGACTGTCAAAAAAGTGCAGCAAACAGTTGGAGTCAATGGCATCAGACATGCAAAATCCAAATTTTAAAAGTAAAACAGAGAAATTTTTTTTGTGAACAAAATGTATTTGTAGTCTTGATTGTATTTTGTTTCTGATTTGCATTTATTGCAAAACAAAAAGTGGAGGAGGGATGGGACTGCCAACAAGTCCTATAAAAATCTGAAATATACTAATAACTCACAGTTTTTTTCCGGCCAGAAAAATCCATAATTTAAATTATTGTTTGTGGTTTCCCTCAAAGAAAATATTTTGAAACAACAAACAGATAACAATCAAACGTTCAAACCAGCATTCAATTGCTTTGAATCGTCTCTGACTGTGAATCATGTCTGTCACACCTGAGGAAGTAGCGGGGCACATATGTAAAAAAATAGTGCATTTATACATAGAAGAGTGAAACTTGGAGCACACTTAAAAAAACACCTCTACAAATATAATTGGATAGGGAGCCACCTCAGATTTAGCATAGATGGCTACTGGCAGCCATTATCCAAAATGGCCACCAATTCATCCATTTTGCTGCTTTCTGTGTAGTACCTAAGAGTAGAATGCATGCAAATAGTGTTTTGTTATTCCTTTTCTAGGTATTCAGAACATTACTACAACATTTTTAGCAGCCTCAACTATTTTCAGGCTTTCTAGAATCCATTTTGGTAGAATTATCGACCCAAATACTGTATTTTTGCGGTTTTGCGTTGTTTTGCCAATTTTAAATGAATATTAAAATAAGTTGTATATTTGAATTCCTTACAAAAAGAGCTTTCAAATGAGTACCTGCATTAGTATGTTTCGTAAATTTGGAGTGGAAATGGAAAAAATGAAAATTTAAAGTTTTTTGAAGATTTCGATTCTGAGTTTCATTTTGACAAAGAATTCACTGATAGTAGTGATGCCACCATTCATTTGAAAGCTCTTCTTATAAGGAATTCAAATATGTGGTCTATTTAAATATTAATTGAGATTCCATAGAATTATGGAAAACCGCGAAAATGCTGCATTTTCTTCAACAGTTATAACAAAATGGACCCTGATCCCCCTAAAATGCCTTAGTTCAACCAAGGAATCAATTGATAGTGTTTTTTAGATCTTCAGAAGAAATAATGACCACTGTTTTCATATGGTCAAACTGTAGGCACTTCACAGAAAGCAGGAAAATGAGAGAATTAGCCGCCATTTTGGAAAATGGCTGCCATGGGTCAACCAGGTCAAATCTGAAGTGGCTCCCTATCTAAATTGATTCTTTAAGATGTTTTAGACGATGTACCAAGTTTCATGCTTCTATGTATAAATGAAATATTACTCCCCTATTCATGACAAATCTGCCCCGCTAAAGGTTGATCTTTTTGTTACAACTTCGCAAAAATGCAGCACTTGTGGTCAGGGTGGTCTCACACTGGCCAACCTGAGAGGCGAGAATGGCATGACTGCAATGCGGGAAGATTTCAGGAAAAAGAAAAATACCTTTCACCTGATCTTGCCGCTTTAATGTCTTATGCACAAGACAAAGCTGGTAGATATTTAGTCAATCATTCAGATTAATTGACACATAGCCACTTAAACAAACACAAATAGTTGCGGTAGTTGACACTCAATGAGATGACAGACTGTCTAAATATTTGACCTGCTCCACCAAAATGAGTTCCAAGTCGACTTCCTGTCTTATTTAGTTGTGAAAATTACTTCGTTCTACTGTAATTGGCCTTATGGTTTTTATGTTTTGATATCTCCATCCAATCCAAAGATACGGCACACCAAACAGTTTGTTAATGATACGAAACATCAAACGTTGAAAAGAAAATGGCATTTGAATTTTTCGCCATTGCAATGAAAGAACTACAAAAATCAAGAAGGACACCCTATTTTGATAATTTAAAAACAATTTCTTTTAAAGATAGTGCGAATTATGCAAAGAAAATAAATTTTGCTTAAATGTGGTACCAGTAGCTAAAAAACATCAAAATGTGACATTTTGCTCATTTCTGGGAAAAATTAATTGCCTACTTTGAACTCATTTTGGTGGAGCAGGTCGTAATTGTTGTTCATTAAAAAATTGATAATCATACTTACTGTTATGTTTAATGTTGTTTAAAATGGTAATTTAAGTCCTGTTCAATTGCAGAGCAGCAAATGATCATTTCGTCAGAGAAGTTCTGTGATCATGGCCAGCTAAATGAGATTAAGCATTAGTTTTCTTTATTGTTTCATCAACAAACAGATTTTCAGGCCGGGCAATGGGTAATCAGGCCAATGACAATACAGATATATATATATTTTTCTTTTTAAATATGATACATTTAGGATGAAATTTATTTTTGCATTGATATGTTGAACTGACTTTTGCTATAGGCTTGGCTTGGACCTAGGCAGCAACCTCGGCCAGGGTCTGGGCCAGACATAATCATGGCTGGTGAAAATGTTAATATACTATGTGAATGATGTTGATCACTTTTATTTAGTTGTTATTTACAATATAACTTTTGTTTCTATTATATTTATATATAATTGGGGGTGTCTCCACCTTTAAGGTGATGGTATGAAAATACTCGGAGGCATCCCCATCAAAACTGCTACTTATTGCCAAATGATCATGTAACTGAATCTGTATGTATGTTTTGTCAGTTTAAAAAAAATAAAATCTAAATCTAATCTAATCTTCCACCAGCCTGCAATTACCCTGGGGTAGTAATACAATGACCAAGGGAGTAGTCATTTCTACTAGCTTGTAATAAATTATGCAACTTTTGACTAGTAATGCATTTATGTTTGATACAGTTTCCAATGCTAAAGTATGAACTACATGGTCTTTTGACTATGCCTGACCTATCAGGTAGTCAGCATGAATTTTTGCATCAAATTACTACCCTAAAGTAGTCTTGAACTAGTCACATTGACAACCAAATGTTTAGTTTTTGGCTTCCGGCAAAACTTTTGTGTATATTCGGTGAGATATTTAAGTGAAAAAGCGATAGAAATTGTCAATCCTGCACATTTTTGTGCGTGATTTGATTAAAGAAATGTAAAAGATAAGCATTCCTTTAATCTTAATTTACACAAAGAGTTTAGGTGGACACTAGGGTGTTTCAATTTTCCCCAATAATTTCCGATCCAGCTTGACCTTGGTCTGGTATTGCAGTTTATATAGTAGAAATCACATGTAAAATGTTGGCCCATTCTATAAATATGTAACTTTACCGGAATTCACTTGAAGTTTATAATGTAATTCCCGATTGGCGAACTTGCAAAAATCAATGAAGAAATAAATATTTTTTCCTCAATCCATAGTTTCTGAGTACGTTTTGGGAAGGCAATTCAAATCTGGCATCAGCCATGTTACAGCAGATCTTCCTTATAAATGAGTTAGTGTTGAATTTCCTAAAATTCTACCATTTTACTCAGATTTTCACATGTTTGACAGCTTCTGGCAGCCAGACAAGTGGGGTTGTAAAAAAATTACACCAGATTTGAATTCCCCCCTCCCCCCAAAACTTAATCAGGAACTGTGGATTGAGAAAAAAATATTGACTTCTCAATTCGTTTTTATGATATTATCATGTTGTCCAATGGGGAATTACACTCTAAAAAAAAAAAAGGATTGTCTGAATCAGACAATGATTGTCTAATATGTGTCTGGTCAAAGCGGCTGTCTATTTCAAACAATCAATAGAATGAAATAAACAAATTATTCAACATTGTGAACAATTAATTCTTCCGGATTAGACAACCGCTTGATCGGACACATTTTATACAATCATTGCCTTAGATTGAACACTCCTTTTTTTCAGTGCATTATAAACTTCAAGGGCATTCTACTAAAGGTAAGTATTTATAGAATGGGCCGAAATTTTAAGTGTGACTTTAACCAGTGGTCGAAATAGCCCATGTTATTTGGGGGGGTCTCTCAAGTTCCAAGGCCAGAAAAGTTTAAGCTCTTGTAGCCGCAATTCTGCAGGATGCGGCGGATGCCAGAAGCGCTTTAAAACCGGAGTGTTTCAGATACTCTAAAAATGAATTCCGAGCACTTTATAGGCATGTTTTATCTCAGAAAATTGGTTTTGAAAACCCCATTGGTGAATCATATAAATCACACGAGGTTGTAGTATGTTGATCAATCTTTACTTGCTGGATTATGCTTATTCTTCATGACAATTCACTATTTGGGGGGGTTTTTTCAGGACCCCCTCTGGGTCCTTCTAAAAAAATGCATTTGAGGGGGTCCCAAGAGCATTTGGGGGGTTCAAGACCCCCTTGACCCCCCCTTATTTCGACCACTGACTTTAACTATATAGACTGCAATACCAGACCAAGGTCACCAGCTAAAATTTTGATTTCTATAAGAAAGTGAGCAACTGACACATAGATAACAAAATCTTGAAAATTGCTTTGCATGGATGTCAGTATTTTTATTTTCTTTTGAGACATTCAATTCAAATTAATTGTTTAATTACAGCCATTCTGCTGTTTAAGTGCTCGGTATGCTGATGCAGTGTATTGAATAGAAGGGACAAGTTTTCCAGGGCATCTTGGCTCGGCATCTTCAAGACAAGCTATGGCATTGTCGGCGGCTCTGTAACAAAAGTCAAAGATAATATTATCCCGAGCATTTTTATGCAAATTTCAGTGTCGGGGTGCTGCACGAAAAAGGTCACAAAAACAGACTTGCATGGATGCAAAGATTTCAAAATGAAGCTATTCTCACATAATTGATTGAAACTGAATTATAGATTTAGATTCCACAGATTTACATCTTGACAGTGTACTGCGATTGCTACATTTTACCAATTTTATGTGTAATTTAGAATCTAAGGGCACTTAATGGTGGGGTAAATCTATGACAGTGGTGGGAATTTTGCTGGGGCTGAAGGGCCAATTTCCCACCACTTTGATTCTTAAAACTGGCGTGACATTATCTATAACTTATGCATAAGTATGACTGAAAGTGTTTGTATGATCTTTCTGAACATTTTATCTGGATGGTAGATTCATATTCTAAGTTTTTCTCTTTCTAAATCCAATGTTGATAAAAAATACCTATAGGGACTTTCATCTGCTTGGTAAGCAGACTTCCTCAATACCGATGTTGTGACCCAGTGCACCAAAAGCAATGATATGGATCTTATGATAATCAAAGACAATGTTTCTCTGATGTTCATGTTTTTTTGTGGTAGGCCTAAAATTGTTTTGCATAGCCATGAGCTGAATGACTTCATTGATAAGGCAGTGGCATCTTCACGAAAAACAATTTTTTTGGAACTTACTGGCACTTTCCGATGGTTTCTGCATCTTCTCCAAATAAGGCACCATTGCATGTGTTTATTGCAGAAGCACATTCTTGATATTCTTGATATTCTTGATTAGCCTGGAAAAGGAGAAACTCATCGGTTTTTTATTAGAATATATTGAAGCGATCAAATTTTTGTCGCAGTCCTCGTCATATTTACGTGGCATCTCAAGTTCTTTTCTATGCTGTTAACTGTGATGTCAGAGATGACTCTGTTTTAACAATGCAATTCATGTAAATTAACTGCAAGATATTGGTAGATTAAGTGAGTATAAAACTTCTAAATTATAAATGCGGACATCAGTCAGTTCCTGAAATAAAAAATCATTCAAAGAAAAAAAAAAGACTTGCGGTCTAATATTAATATTCTAGCAACTTTGAAAAAACCACCAGAATACCATCTCTTTGAAGTCACCCACACTCTAAAAAATTTCAGACAAAATTAGTTTTTTAGATTCAAAATGGTTTTTTGAAAAACCAAATTTCAATGCAAAAAACCAACATGGATTTTCTTTAAAATGACAGTTTATTACCTTTACCTTAATGTATTTTTTAGCAACCACTCTAGAAAAAAAGATTCTTACCTTACAAGTGGCCAGCATGCCAAGAAGGAGCAGGAACAGTGTAGACCTCATGTTCTGTCTTTGTGGATTGTGTCCGTGTAGGTAGTAAGCTCGTTGCAAGTGACTGATTCCTTTCGGCATATACTTCAAAGGATCCGACTTTTATATATGCATGGTTCTTGTAACAGACTCAAAATCATCTGATGGCCAAAAGCATAATTTAAGGGATTAAATAACTTTTTTTAGATCATTTTTCGAGATGTTTAGTTTTGCAAAATGTTTTAATTGCATGTTTTATTCATTTTGGTGTGGTACGTCTGTCATATTGACTATGACATTAACGCTCCTCATATTGACAATGACATTAAAGCTCCTCTTTTTTAGTTGCATTATTATATAATCACTATTGATGAAGAGGCAAATAATAATGGCATGTGTACATACAAATACAATTTGTAATGTAATTATGATTGACAGCATTGATAAAAAAGGGGTAGCTCACAGTTGTCATCGGATCGCCGGAGACTAAAGGAATTCAAATTCAGATTATTGAAGGCAAAGCTTGAAATCAATTTCTTTGTTCACAAAACAACTTTTTTGTGAACAAAACATTTTTTTGCTAAACAAAACATTGTTGGTGATCAGTGCACATGAGGGAAGTGTGGGTAAGAGCTGGACGACATACACATTGCAATTCTTGGAATCCTATATGCCGGTTGAAATCTCTAATATGCATTTTGCCATGTCCTCAAACTTAAAATGTTGCTCCCATTTGCAGGCCACATTCAGTAGCAAGAAATCAACCTCTTGTTAATTTAGCAGGACTGGTACATCCTATATTATATTTTTGTTGTTTGCTCAGATTTTCTTTTTGTATACAAATCGCCAATTCTTGATGGATCTTGCCGTGCTATACATCAATCTTCATCTTTTCAAAGTCTCCACAGATTTTTATCTTTACAGAACTATCTGTCACATCTAACACCCTATCCACACATTAATGCTATCCACACACCTCTATTCACGTGCTTGCAATAGTACTAGTGCATTGTTCTCCCTGGGCTCAAAAGAGGGACCCATCAAATAAATAATACACAACAGCTTCTTTATTACAAATCAGAACACTAAGAGCCAACTTCACAAAACTACACAATTGCAATCCTTTCTACTTTCCCCTATCCACTGGCTAATTCTAGATATCCTATCCCATATTATAAATTACGGTTTTTGCCTGATTTTTCTTCCTGCATAGGAATCCTCAATTCTCCATGCATCAGGCCATGTCATACATCAAACTTCCTCTTTACTCTTCCTTTATGGATTTTTACCTTCACTCAACTTAACATCCATGAGTTCTGCACCTACAGTAGTTTTTTTAATCCTCCACTCCCCAGACAGTAACACCTTTCCAATCATCCATTTACATTGGAGGGCAACGCATGCCAGCGTCACAATGATAAACTACAATATTGCACACTGCTACTCATTTTTAGGCCTATCTTTTTATTCCAAGAATCATGGGGGTCCTCTAGTGTATGTATACAGTGTACAATAGTTATTGGAACGTGCCACATGTTGTAATAATTTCAAATGTAATGTACATAGCAATCGTCTTTGATTTTAGACCTGTAACCCCTTTTTCTGCAATTTATATCAGCAATTTCCAAAAGAGGAGATTGTCTGATTAATAAATGAATTTATAAGCAGTGAGGGAAAAAGGATTCCCATGAGTGAAAAACTGATCAATAAAAATGTCAATATAGATTTGGTGTGTGCAGTAGCTGCACTATTTCAAATACAATATGAGACAATGGTTTAAGCCCAAATAAAGTCTACAAGATATGAATCTGAATTCTCCTAAATCCTAATCAAGAGAGCTATTAAGATTTTTTTCTCTGTTTTTGTTCAATGTTCTTGCATTTGAATTCTGGTAAAATGTTTAAAGGTGACGTGTGAGTAGGTACATTTCTTGGTTGGTGGAGCCCTCTCTAGTAAACTTTAGGAGCTCTATAATAGATAATGTTAAGTTATGAGAATTTGAGAAAGAACATACTGCAGGGATCTCCAATGTGTTACATGTCATTTTCCAATGAGAATGGTTGTGTATCAATTAAACTGTATTGGAATATTTGCTTTTGTCTCCCGTCACTATCTTCAGTTGCTACCTACTGCATGCAATGTCTATAAATGTTTTATCTTTCCTTTGTCGTAATTTTTCCCAAAAGCAGATTGAATATCAGCATTTGCAAAATTTCAAAGTGCATTAAAGACAGACAGACAGACAGACAAATTCTTTATTGACCTGTGTAAAAAATTTACACCCAGCCCTATATGGGCTTACAAGTCATCAAAATAATTCAAAAGTAACTTTAACAACAAATTTTCTGGAAACTACAATATTAAAACATTTACAATCACATATTTACAATATTAAAACATTTACAATCACATATTTACATTATTTAAACAACAAACTTCTTCTTCTATGGAAAGCTTTAAACAAAGGATAAGATGTCATTCATATAATGCTCTCTCGGAACTTGCCATATGTGGCCACTCATAGAAATCCTCTTTGGATTTGCAGTCTAGAGTTCTGTTGTTTCTGCAACTTCAAACAATTTAAACTTTAATAATAAAGTATGGTCTAATGGATTGTCGAGGAATTTGGGAAAAGTCTATTACTATTGAATTAATTAGAAAAAAATCAAATATTACAATGTGAAAATTCAAATTTTAATCTGTCTGGAATTTTTGCGTCTCATTCTGGAGGTTCAAAGACAAATCATTATTGAATGAAGAGAGACAATTTCAAAATAAGTATATTCTGAATAAGTAATTTCATGGATCATGTGATAATTATAATAATAAAAAAAATCAAATATACCCTACAGGACCGGTAGGTTCATGAATCAGACACTTTAAAAAAAATTTTTTTTAAAAAGAGAGGAAAATTGAGCAAATTCGGGACCACCTTAAAACATGTCAGATCAACATGGTAAAACTAAAATGCTTCTGTTGATTGACAAGCAAGGGTTCGCATAGCTTTTGGGTTGGGATGAAAAGTGCAGATTCTCAACTCACTTAGAACAATAATATCACAGAAGTAACAAAGATACTAATGTCTTTCTACGTGTACATCCCCTTGATTTACTTGCACTAATATTGGTCTCAGAAAGGTAGAGAGTGTTTGGTGAAGAAAAAGGGAGCGACACCAATGAGTGCAGCCATGTGATAACCTATAAATAATATACCTGTAATGTTATTAATATAAGACCAAAAACATAATCAATGTTGCTGCACAATTTGCTTTATGAACAGTTGACTTTCCTTTCAGACCAAAAATACTAGGATTCACCACACCAAATTGATCTTGCCAAAATGGCAGTGTGAGGTGAGACTGGATTGTACACTACATAATAAAAGCCAGATAGAACTCTAAATGAAGCCTATGCAATTCATCATGGTATGACTGCTGCATGATAAATGGGGAGTGACTATCACCTGTCTCCTGAGTAATGGGCAGGCGATTTGCGAGATCGTTATGTTGCAAAAATATCTTCCAGGGTAAACACTCTTTTTCGTGGGCTGCAGTTGATGTAAGAAATGCCAATGTTTTCAGGAGGGTATTTAAATATTTATTACTAGCCAGTTGATCTCTTAAGTGAGATGGACAGATGGTTGGAGCTTTAGCTCCTGAATAATCGACCGCTGAGCGCAAAAAGGGACTTAGTGCCACTAAGTCCCTTTTTGAATTATTGCATATTTCGACATTTCAAGACCTTAGGAATAATACCTGTGAATATTAGACCAAAGTTGGTTCAAATAAAGGATATATTACAGGTCAAAGTACAGGATGACGCTATTTGTGAACAAAATGGAATTTTCAAGTTTTTTTTGTCCTCTTTTGTCTCTGCCATTAGAAAATTTTACCAATGCAAAAAGGAATTCAGTTCAGCTAAGCACCTTTTTACCCAACGTAGGTCTTGCTGTTATGCACCTTTTGGCACTGAAAATTACTTAACGATGATAGTAAAGATATTAGCACTAAGCTCCTTTTTGCACCGAAACGAGTTGGCGCAAAAAGGAACTTAGTGCATCTATGCTCCTTTTTGCGCCACTGATAATGCTTCTTTAATGCAAGAAGGAGCATTGGTCTTATTTCATTTAATATAATCATACTAGCATCATTATTTGTACATACATTTGTAGAAAATGTCCATATGAATATATACACCAAAAATCATTCAAATTGGACCAGTATTGACCGAGCGAAAACTGAAAAGAACTGTTCAAAAGTAAAAGGCCTTTTTCTCAAAATGCAATTTTTCCACTAAGCTCCTTTTTGCGCCGAGCGGTCAAATTTTTGAAATCAGGTGGGCTTAGTTTATAAAGACGCAGACCCAACATTAAGTCAAAAGATATTTAAAACTGTTGTCAATCATAGGTCCAGGTGACCGGGCCAGAACTGGAATCAAACCCGGCACCCAGAAAATGGAAGTCAAGAGTACTGTCAACTAAGCTTTCCTTCTTTTCTCATACATTAGCTTGGCAGGCTGAAAATAGTACATGCTGATGGAGTTCAGACTACAAAAAAGCATGATATAGTATATTTGTTCAATCATTGCATAAATGTAGTATTTAGACTAATGTCTTGTTTGATTTATGACGACTAATAAGTCAGGGAGTTTTTGAATGTGAACAGCATTTTACTAGCTGTTAATAATGCAACCAGCAAAATAAAAGTGTTTATTGTTTTTCTTCAACTACACTGGTGGTCCTTGCATTATACCCTAAGTTCTGCCATGAAGCCATCTCTTATGGGATTTCTTCTTGCAGTTCAAAATTATCTATAGGCCTAAGTGCATGAAGAAGTCAGCTGCTTAATGCAAGTTGTTCTTATGACAATGGGTCGTAGAAAACAGGGACTATCTTAATCTTCAACAAGGTCTTGCATCCACTTTATCTGAAGAATGTACTGGAGGTATGGACATAATGTTATTTCGCTCTCTTCGATCAATATGTTGTATGGAATGACATGGACCATCAAACATTGTTTTGTTGCTAATAATTATTTCATAAACTATGCTATCAGGGGTCCAGTCATAAGCATTGATGTAACTAATTTACGCATTCCTTGGGGTTGACTGAGCAATAAACAGTCTCATAGCTTGGTGGTCAGTCTGCTTATGAGACCCTGATTATACTGACTTTGGTATCATTTTGTTGCAAAAATTCTCTAGTTTAAGAATCTGCCTGTTGCCAAGATGGCAAATTTCCTGCAACATGCTTAATTTTGCATAATATGAGACAAGGTTTCGGTGTCATAAATTGACGCTTGCACTGGCGTCACGACAACTCTCTATGCTTAAACAGCCATTACTCAATTACATATTGTGCCATTGCATGAAATGATACACCAAAATAATGCCAACAAGTTGCTCTATCTTATGGTATCCATGTCATGTGTCTGTGGTACTTGTGTTGGTTTTTATGATGGCAGACATGAACCATTACTTAATCTGCAAAATATAATTTTCCGAATCACAACTATCAAAATTTAAAAGTTTTATGAAGGACACCATATTAAACCCAAGTCACTTGAATTAATTTTAATTGGTAGTCAATATTGTTAGCTTTCATTTCATACCTTGATTTGTATGTTTATGACAATACTTATCCATTAAAAATTCACTCGGTGGCATCATTGGTGTTTTATTGCCTGTCTTGAGATTAATGTACTTTCTACATGCTGATTTGTGAGATGATTATGTGTTCATTTACAGAATAATGCATTGCAACAGATAGGGGAAAAAATAGGAAGTGACTTTTATGGATAATTATGCAATATTAGGGTTGGATTGCTTAATGCTTATTAGTTATGACAACAAATACATAAATATTCTCTGTCACTGACAACTTCTGTTATGGGATTTCATTTGCACCTTTGCTGAGGGTAATTTTTGCAGAAGTCTATTGCCATTTTGCACGACACAGGTAATTTTTCCCGGCAATAATCATTAGTGTGACAAAATTAGGAAAGGTTTCCATGCAATATGCAAGTCCAGTTTGGCTTCCCGGCCTGCTTTGCAAAAGTGCTGCTTTACTTTTTTGGCACTCACTCAAGATTGGGTTGTGAGTACCTTGAGTTTCAGCAGCCTTTGATTTGCTTGTTTTGAAATGGTCCCAGACGCTGACGATGTGCATGTCTCGATCATGGGTCGTGACTGCACGTCTGCCTGGCCTTTCAAGGTCCTTCACTGAGACTGTTAGACCAAACTTGGTCATGATTGCTGGCATTGAGCAGCGCCTCTGACGTGCAACCTCAAACTGGGACATACCAGCCAGAAACATCTCTCATGCTCGGCCTCATTACTCAGTAGACAGTCTATTGCCCCAGTCTCACGGCACGTTACGGAGAACTTTTTACCACTGAGGGGCAGCTTGAGTTGAATTCTAGGAAAAAAATGACCATCACGGCGACATACAATGTTTATAAAACCATTACATAATTAATTAAAAGCATATCACGGCGGGGTTCTTTTTGTTCACAGCGGGGAAGAAAAGTTGTACGCCGTCCCCAAAAGTTCGCCGGGGGAAAGGAATTTCCTCCTCCTGAGGGATACTTTTATATCGCCCCGAGATATAAAAAGTACCCCTCAGGGAACCTATAACTGCCCCTCAGTGAACCTATTTCACCGCGGCGGGATGTCAAAAACTGCCGGCGAGGCTTCAAATGTCCTCCCAGGGGCAGGAAAGGTCCCCGCGGGGGCAGGAAAGGTCCCCGCGGGGGCAGGAGAGGTCCCCTCAGGGGCAGGGGATGTCCTTATATCCCGGCGGAGATGTTTTTGAGGCGTTCTCACTGAAAAAATCCACGCCGGACATCCAAAAATTAAGAAAATTTTGGGCTCTGCTCCGCAGTCATGAAAAAAAAGTTTGTACCTGTTGAATCTTTTTTGACATCCACGGCGCAGTTTTCCCATTTCTAGGAACCGCTGAGGGGAACAAAAACTTCCCCTGGGGGGATGTTAAAAGTCGACGGCGGATCACCCAAATTCATCCAAATTACCAGGAAATACTTCGACGCCGATCTAAATAGTTCTCCGGGAGCCGCCGTGAGAATGTAGCATTGCCATCAGCAGTCATTCATGGTATCCAAACTCAGAAAAGATCAAGAAACTTCTCTGAGTGTTTTTGTGCACTTTAAAAGGGCAGCAGATCCTAAGGATTACCCTAATTACTGTATTTAATCACCTGTATCAGTGTAGAGGCAATGACCGTGACAAGAATATGCAATCATGACTTATTGGTCTTTTTTAATGCCTGGAAAACTTTTTAAAAAGCTTAACAAATAAGTTTGACGATTTGTTTTATTCCCATTTTTTAAAATTGGAAAGTGCTGTATTTTGTCCTTTAGTTTAGTGTAAAATAATGTAGCTGTTAACAACAACCCAAAGAAAAACGACGTAAAAAGTATAGATAAAAAATAAAGAAGTCAAATCATCAGGAAGAGCGGAGGCTGATATGGTCTGTATAGAATAAAAGTATTGTTTGATCTTGAAAGACTAATCATAAAAAACAAGCCTATTGTACAGTACACAGATCTATGATTATTCTGGGATATAAATTAGTATCATCCTCAGCTAAAGGAGAATACACAGTTAGGGAAAACAATGAAAAGGACTTCAATGGTGAAGTTGTACTGAAACTACTGATCTTTAGTGATCGGATTGTCTGTGAAGATTTGGTACATTAACGATTTTTTACGTTGTTGGCAGAGAAAACGAATTAATCTCGTGTTATGGTGGGCAGTACCCTTTGTACAGAAAATATAGGCCTGTAACAAGAACACACAGAGATCACAACTACAGAAGTTGCAAATGAATGAAATGGCGGAGTCATGCTTTTTTAACAACTGCGTTATACTGTCTGATCTTGTTGGCATGAAGAACAGAATTAATTTGTCTACAGCTGGGTCCTAACTGTAACAAAGATCACTATGTGCAAATATATTTATTGTACTGAGAATATGTTTCCCTCATCATTTTATGATGCATGTTATGTTATCTTTGCTCACGAACGCTCATATAGTGGAATGAAAGTGCATCACTCATCATGTTACAAAGAAATTCATTTCTTCACCCTTATTAATAATAAGATATCGCTTCTGTGGATGTTAATTAAGAAATGATGAAATAAATTAGGGTGTGGCAATTTATATGGTTATAGTTTCCATGTGAGAGTTTGCTCCTGGAAATAATGTGCCTTGTTGTCATTCAGCTGCTACCCCATGCTGGTGTTACCACATAATGTGGTCACAGTAGCCTATCGTTGGTCGGAATAGGACTCAATTTATTAGTCATGAATAGTAACACACCACAAATGTGCAAAGGCAGGTGTCTGACAGGAGTGAAAATAAGCCTTGTATTATTTGATGGAACCTTTCATATTCTTCAGTTGTGGGGATACTGAGTAAACCTAATGCACCAACGTGATGATCTCATCTATATTGTATAAGAACATGTTTCTTCCAAAAACCTTAGCCTGATTTGCTCATGAAATGAGGCAATCAGACCAAAACAAAAATGCTACATTGCAATATGATAAGAATAACTAACATGCCTTTTGAAACTGCTGCAATAAATGGATGTATGCTGACATAAATGAAAATCAATCGATGTCATTGGCTTAACAACCTCAAAACAACAATAATTCTAGCCTATATTGGATGATGCACAAATGCTATGAAAGATTTTTGTCCTTATTTCTAAACTTTAAGATGTTAAGAAGCTCGTAACTTCTTTTCTGGAAATATTTTTTCTTTTTTGAAGCTATACACTCTTGCTCATAAATATGGAATATAGGAAAACAAGAAAACTACCATTGAATTGTGCAAAAAAAGTCAAAATATGAATTTTGTTTAGGGTTAGAAATCCATCAAAAATTGTTTATTTGTGAAAGTTGTTGGCATCAAGGAAAGATTAACCTTTAAATGAGTCAATTCAATGGTCATTAGCATGTGGAATCTCCGAGACAAATAATCACAGCACAGACAAAATGGGTCATATTTATGCTTGGTCCAATGGAACGGTTTTTTACATTTTCAAACTCCAAGACTGCATGATAACCAGGAACGTTTTATTGATATAGGTTCATACACCCTATGTGTGCTCTACCAAAATGTACTATAATTTCAACTAGAAATTGTTTTGACTGCTAGCAATTGAGAGTTTATCACAATAAACAAGGTTGGTTTATCACCATTGTTCATGAAAACCTCAAAATATGAAAAATCCACTCCAGCCATTCATATCGGGCTAGTTGAGCCTCTTCTCAGCACGTTGAAGTTAATTTTCTGAATCTGGACTCACCCAAAACAAGGGTAAAAAATAAAACAACGATCGTGGTTATTTTGGTATATTCCATATTTATGAGCAACCGTGTATAATATTTTAATTTGCATTGACAACTCCTTCCCAGAATATAAGATATTATATAAGATTTTATCATTGTTATTTTATTTCGATGTTCAATGTATCACATATAAAAGCGATCTTCTGTTTGTTTAAGGATCATTTAGAGTCTCAATGTTTTCGCCCTATGTTTTATTGTCTACCTACGAAGAACACAGATTGATGTTGCTGCAGATGTGCAGAGTAAAATGCTTCCAGAACAATTTTCACAACATCTACCATGGTCCCTAACTTTCTCACACAAGAATCCCTTATCCTATATATTAGCCAAAATGGAATTTCACTGCACCAAAGGTCTAGCCATAAAAGGACACCAGCATGCCTCATTGCCGCACATATATATTGTATTGTGCCTCGTTCTGAAGCTCAGACATACTTTTGCAGAGCTCAACACTAAACACACAAAATAGCCAAAAAAACAAGGAAAAACGCAAAATTTTGAGGAAAAAATTGGCAAGGACCTTCATGAGGATTAGAAGAAAGAAAGCATATCATTTAAACAAGTGAGAAAAAATTTTTTACTTGTTATCCAAGCAGTGAGAGAAGTGCTGCTGGCTGGCGGAACGAAAAGTAACGTCAAGACCTCGAAGGTGGCGTCAAGACAGGCGGTTGCCAGGTTACGGCGGCGAAAGTGAGGCAGAGACAGTTAAAATTGACAATTGAAAAACCTTATACTTCAAATATGGACAGCAATGAAGCCATGATTAAACTTATGACTGTTTTTATACAGGACTTCAGACAAACAATGTCATCGCAAATTAATCTGGTGCTTCAAAGGTTGGAAAAACACCAAGAGGACACACAAACGTTACAAACCACTGTCCAAAAATTAGCTGAGGAACAGGAGAAGCAAAGACAAGAAATAAAAGAAATGAAAGAGTCAGCCTATCATACCGCTACGCCAAACATCCCCACAACAGCTCCACACAATTTGCCATTTCCTAACAGAACCACTGAGAGGGGCATTAGGAGAAACAATGTCATCATTTCTGGTTTGGATATTGGAGAGATGGACGAAAAAATCGCTTTTGAAAATTTCCTTACAACACATTTTAATTGCCGAAAAGATTCAATCCTTGCTATACAGAAACTGAAAACCACTACTTCTCAAGCTAAATATCTGCTGACACTCAGATCAGTATGGGAAGCACAATCTGTGTACGATCAAAGGATACAAAAATTAAGAAATTTAAACATCTTTGTCAGTGAAGATCTTACAAAACAGGAAGCCAGTACGTTCTACAAAGCAAGACTCCTTAAAAAATCGAAGAAAATTTTCTCGACATGGACGAAGGATGGAAAAACCTACGTCAAAATAAATTTTGAAGACGAGCCATTCGAGATAACACCAAACCATCCCCTTCTCAAAGATGCCACTGAAATAAATGGATCACACGCAGAAAATAAGACAGAAACAACTGAAAATACAGAAACTGTCCCGTTTACCGACACATCAACTTCAGAGACACCGACTAGCACATCTGCAAGAAAGGATTCAGGGCTGCAACACATGAGTGAACTAATCAACAAGATCGACACCATAGATGAAGATGGACCAGAGAAATTTAATGAAGATTGCCTTATGATGATCGAAGGAGCAATTACAAGAGCAAAAGAAAGAAAAAGACAAGCCAAGAAAAATGAAGAACCAAGCAAACAACAATGAATAATACAACACATATCAAACCACACATCCAAACAAATTTATCTTCAAACCATCTCATTGAACCAAATACTTTACTGGATAATGAAGCTTCTTTGCTTGATCTCTTTGATGGCAGCGGACTGGACTCTCCGGCGGAGACTGATGAGCCCACTTTGTTTGAACTTTCTCCATATTATGACAGTACAGGTTTTGCTAAATTAATTTCAAACACAGCCAACAATTTCACAATTCTAAGCTTAAATTGCCAGTCATTACCAGCTAAATTTGATCAATTAGAAACATATATTAATCTGTATAATTCCTCTAACTCCAGGCTCAGTGCCATTTGCTTGCAAGAGACATGGCTCACAGCAGATAGCAACTTATCTTTGTTTCAAATAGATGGATATAATCTTATTTCATCCGGAAAATCAGCCAGTGCACATGGAGGGGTAGCTATCTATCTACATGAAAGGTTTAAATTTAATATTATTGATCAATCCACTAACCCTGATATTTGTGATGGGCAGTTTATAGAAGTACTGTTAGGGAATGATAGTAGTGACACTACAAAAATTGTTGTAGGAAATCTGTATAGACCGCCACGTCAAACAATAGAAAATGTCACTGCACTCATAAGTGATTTAGAAGTAATATTCAACAGATTTAGAAATAACCGTAATATAATACTGACTGGAGATTTCAATATTGATATTTTGAAATTCAAAGAAATAAATTATGTAAATGAATTTCTTGAAACAGTTATATCAAATGGCTATATACCTAAAATAACATTTCCTACTCGTTTGACTCAAAGGAAAGGAACATTAATAGACAACTTTTTTGCAAAATTGTCCAATAGATTTGAAAATGTCAAAGCAGGCGTAATCATTAACACAATTTCTGATCACTTACCCTATTTTATTACATTGAATCTTCATAACCAAGGTAGTCAAAATAAAAATAAATATATAAAGGTGACAACTTCTGATAATGCTGCAATTCAAGGCTTTAAAACCGAACTACAAAGTCCCTCGGTTGCACAAAAATTAAATGGTATAATAGGAGAAACACCTGACATTAGCTACAACCACTTTAATTTGATCTTACAAGACCTAGTGAAAAAGCATTTCCCAACTAAATATATTAGATTCAATAAATACAAGCATAAAAAAAGCAAATGGATATCAACAGGAATTATAAAATCTATTAAGTTCAGAGATAAATTATACGCATTACTAAAGTCTACCCAACCTGCTGACCCTATTTATAATAGTAGAAAGCTTAACTTTAAAACATATAGTAAAATATTAAAGAGTAGCATCAGAGCAGCAAAGAAGAACTATTACAATTACCTGTTTGAAATGTGTAAGAATGATATTAAGAAAACATGGACAACAATTAATAATATAATAAATAAAACAAAAAAGAAGAGTGACTTTCCAAAATATTTCCTAATTGATGGTAATGAAGTGTCTGACAAAAAAATCATTGCAACTAAATTTAATCAATACTTTGTTGAGATTGGCCCCAAATTAGCACAAAATATAAGTATGCCTGCACATAAATCATTCAAAGATTATTTGAAAAACCCAGAGCCATTGCATCTTGATTTTAAACCTGTTGAAACAGACGCTGTAATCAAAGTAATTGACTCTCTCAAACCAAAAGCCAGTTTTGGTCACGACAAAATTTCCAATAAACTCTTAAAATCGGTCAAAGATGAATTAGCCCATCCACTAAAACTCTTAATTAATCAATCAATAGAACAAGCGAGATTTCCAAACTTATTGAAAATAGCTAAAGTCACACCTATTCATAAAAGAGATGATGATCAAATATTCTCCAATTATAGACCAATTTCAGTTTTGCCAAGTGTATCAAAGATCTTCGAACGGATAATATATAATCAAATATATGACTTCATGGTGCAAAGAAATATCTTCTACACAAGTCAATATGGTTTTCGGCAAGCACATTCTACTGAATTAGCAGCTTTGGAATTAGTAAATCGAATCATATATGAGATGGACAACAATCAGATTCCAATTAATGTTTACCTTGACCTCTCGAAGGCCTTTGATACACTGGATCATGAAATATTAACTTATAAGTTAGCTCATTATGGGATAAGAAACAAGTCATATGATCTTCTAAAAAGCTACCTTACTAACCGAATGCAATATGTTCAAATTGATGAAACAAATTCTGAATTTCTTGAACTAACATGTGGAGTACCCCAAGGCTCGATTCTAGGTCCGCTGCTTTTCATTATTTATATCAATGACTTGACTAATGCTACAGATAAATTTTATCCTGTGATATATGCTGACGATACAACTCTTACTGCTACCTTAAATACTTTTGGAAATAATAACATAATGTCAACAAAAATAAACGAAGAATTAAAATCAATAACTGATTGGTTAAAATTGAATAAGCTCTCCCTGAATATTAATAAAACGAAAGCCATGGCATTCCACTCTCCCAAACGGAACATTTCACTGCCTGATCTCTTCCTGGATGAAACTCATATTGAATTTGTGAATGAATTTAACTTTTTAGGTCTTCTACTAGACAAAAATTTAAAATGGAAACCTCACATGGATATTATTTCTAAAAAGATGTCAAAAACAATAGGTATTATGAACAGGTTAAAAAATTTCTTACCATCTAAAGTATTACACATAATCTACAATTCACTTATACTTTCTTATCTAAACTATGGTCTAATTATATGGAGCTCAAAATCTGATAAACTTGTAAAGCAACAGAAAAAAGCATTGAGAATTGTAGCTAAGGCAAAATATAATGCTCATACTAGCCCACTTTTTAAACAGTACAATATTTTAAAAATCCCTGATCTATGTGCACTACAAGACCTAAAATTCTGCTATAAAATACAAAATAATATGCTTCCACAATATTTTCATTCTCAAAAATTTCATTCAACCCACTATACTCACAACTATTCGACTCGGCATACCAGCAGTCACCTACCAGTTCCTGCTGTGAGACATGAGTTTGCAAGAGAAGGCATGAGTTATAGGTATCCAAATATCTTCAACAACATGTGCACAATATTTAAGGATAAGATTCACACCCACAGCTTTGATGGCTTTAAATCCTATGTTAGGCAAAACTTCATAAGCTCTTATGAAACAAATTGTTCAATTGTAAATTGTTATGTGTGTGGTCGTCAGTCTCCTCCAGACAGCCTTTGATGCCAGTCAATGTGTACTAACCTTTTTTGATAAAAATTATTTTTAACACATTCTCAAGACAAAGGTGGCCCCCTTATAGTGGCAATAATTAATGCCTTTAGGGGGTCTCCTTGCTCCATTCATTTATTTCTCTACATTTATCTATTTATTCTTTTCATTTATATTTTTACAATATTCACCTCCTATTATAATGAGCAAATAAAATCAATAATCAATCAATCAATCAATATATATTTCTTTTATAGCGTCAAAGTTAATATGCTGTTTTATTTCTTAAGACTTTATTAAACGAAGGAGAGTATTATGATTAGAAACAGAAGCATAACAGTGAATGATGAAATCAAGATGATTGGTCAATATCCAATCTTAGCTATCCAATCAGAGCAAAGGTAACTAAGAATGTCATGTATTTTATTGGTACCCTCTCTAATGGCCTCTATCCCCCTCCCTTAACAAGATCCTTAAAATCCTCTGCACTTGCGAATGCACCTCAAACTTGATTTTCCAATAAATTGGTAGCTAATCGGAAAAAAAAAATCAGTTACAGATAATCTTGACATGTTGGTTATTATTGAAACGAAATGTATTTGGGAAAGATAATGTTGGTTCTTATCATTAAATTTAAAGCACTTAATAATTCTAATGCATGGAAATGTTTCCCAAGATGATTGTGAGATTATGGATAATCATTTTATCAATGGCTGATGAGCTAGAATTAAAATTATCTTTCCAGCATGATTGTGGAGCATCTTTATTGAGCGTTTTACTGGCAAATATAAGTCCTCATATTCAGTTTTGACCAGTTAATTACTTTTTATAATTTAGTATTCAGGGAGGTACTATACACTCTATGTGAAGTTATCTGCTGACACGATGGTGAATAGTACTAGCCATATTTCACTTCAAAGGTATGGAGGAAATCATTCGATCTCCATTGGGACTTGGACTTTTTATTTAAATTTTTGCTCGGTGTCTTGTGAAATAAATAAATTGTTATTCGTTCTTTAAGGCTTGAAAGTGTGTTGTCTTATAAAGAAAAATACATTTTGGGATGTTATACGCTAAAAATAAATAATTATTGTTGCCGTTAACTCAAAACAAATAAGGTATTTATTCTTTAGTTTAGCCTTCTGTGGCTTCTGAAAATTGTTTAGGATCTATGTTTGGATTGTGCTATAAAGATGAGTTTAAGCTGATATGATTAATTGTTAAGGTTAGAAAGAGGGAAAGCGGAAGTCCTCAAGTTGTTGCAGATTTACCCATTTAAGGAGGATTGTTGCTGAATTTAATTATTTCCTTTCTAACTCCAGATGCTACCTCAGGGCAAAATCTCCAGTTGCCTCCTCTTGCATGGATTGTTTTATAAGTGTATTGGATTTCCTTTGTATTCCTTTTTGCAGGAGCAGGCTCAAATATCGACATTTGCAAAATTTCAAAGTGCATTAAAGGATAAGATGTCATTCACATAATGCTCTCTCGAAATTTGCCATATGCTGCCACTCATAGTAATCCTCTTTGGATTTGCCGTCTAGAATTCTGTTGTTTCTGCAACTTCAAACAAATCTTTTTAAAATAAAGTTTACAAGTTGTCTAATGGATTGTCAAGGAGACTAGGAAAAAGCCATAACTGCAATGTGATGACTGTTGTTGATTTTATATAGAATTTTGACAAAACATTACTAAGTTTATTTTTGAATTTGAATGTTTTAATGTAGCAGAAAAACATTCTATTCTATGGAAATAGTTGAGAATAGGAACACAAAGGTTATGTGAAAGGAATATCGAGATGTAAAGGAAAGATTAGATCCTGTTTTACTCCTTCTATCAGTTGTTTTGAGTTGCACTGACCATTAGGGTGTGGCTGGTGCCCCTCAAATTAGGAAAGATTAAAGGAGCCCCCTGTACCTTTTCATGGTACTGTGGTTTGACCCAAGGGACATGCCTGTGAAGTTTCATGAGAATTAATAAACTTTTACCTTGAGCACAATGCAGTTGAAGTTTACTGGCATTATGCTAAAAACGAAAATCGCGGTATTGTGTAACTTTGTCAATTTTCATTTGACAATCACATAACATGTGTCATTGGATATGTCTTATTTAGACCTACATTTTGAATACCAACTTTGATGGTTTTGGATGATTTCATCCATGTATCAATCTTTCAAAGTAAGTGGTTCAGGTTAATTTTTTTTCTGGCCAACCGGATATGAGGAAAATCTGAGTCACTTAGAATATTTCAAGTAGTAAACGGCATTAATTAGTAAAGAAAATTTTTTGATTGGATTCAGTTAATTATTTTAGGTATGTATCATTAATTTATATGATTACATGCCTTGGTAAAATTTGATTGATCAGAAATGACATGCTGAAAGTTGCAGATGAAAACATTTTTGATTTCTTTCTTTTTTTGGGGAGACTTTGGTGAACTGTCAGTATAATTATTAAACTTAGACTGCTCTGACTATTATAACGACTGTTGTGATGTAGTTATTTGGTCAAACATGAATAAAGACTTCTCAATATACTATACTGCATACTGTTACTGGTAGGTTACCTTGCATAATGCTGTAAGAGGAATTTCCTATGTCTCGGTCTGGAATAGGATGAATTGTCACTTGTTGCTGCTCATTCAATGTATATGCATCGTACCTCTGGGGATAGCTTTAGGAACCTGATTTCTTTAGTTCATGAAAGAGAAATTTGCTTTTGTTGGCTTATAGTCAGTCATATGCATTAAGCATAGCGGTGATTGTCCGTACTCAGTCACAGTATAGGTAATTCTGTTGTAAAGGTCAAAATGTGAAAGTAACATTATTCAATTTCAATGAGAAGACATGGCTAGAAAGGAGCATTACTGATCATGGTGACCACACAGTCAGGCTAGTAAGGAGCATTACTGACCATGATGACCACACAGTCAAGCAATGTATCAAAGGGTGTGTCTGACAGTGTACTAGATTCCCATGAGGGAAGACTGACAGATGATTTCGCTTAACAAGCTTGTAATTGGTAGACTAATTATGATGACAGTAGAACAAAGCGATGAGGTTAAGAATGCTTGAAACTTTATTCCAACAATAGGAACAGGTGATCCCTCAAGAGCTGGAATCAAACCAAAGATCCGGCTGTTGGAAACTCTTGAGTGCCGACAACGCAGTTAACCCTACAGAATTGTTAGATACATTAATTTCTCACCTTCCTGTTACCATCTAATCCATGATTGGTTATTGTTTTATTCTGAAGTAAATCTATCTTTTATTTATCTGTTATTTTATTTGTATGTGTGCATGCCACTTTACACAAGAATAAGGTATTCAATTGAATATCACAAATTCTGTGCCCCCTGAAATGTGTTAGGCCATGGGAGTAACATGAAAATTCAGAATTATTCATGGAAATTATACACAACTTAAATGTAACTTTATTTAACAAATCCAAATATTATCAAAAATCTCTTTGATTGATCAAGATATTGACCTTGCCCTTGTGGTTGATAAATATTATGATTAGTAACATTTTAAAAATATTTTCTTTCCATCTGCAGTATTTTCCCGACAAGAACTGAATTTATAATTTGACGTACTGCTTAAAATTGTCTGAGACCATCAATGTTGGTACTCAAAATGAAGCTCTAATTGAGACGAATTCAGCCATGTAAATTTTATCATTGTGTGACTGATATTGACAAAGTTATAGGAAACCGCGGTTAGCGTTAACAAACAAAAGCCAGAAAACTGTAACTGCATTGTGCTCAAGGTAAGCATCTTTTGATTTTCATAAAACTTTCCAGAAATGTTATGTTGACCAAAACACAGGACCTGAAAAAGGTACAGCTTGATCTGACAACCTTGGGGCACCAGCCACACCCTACTGACCATACAGCATAGTTTTGTATATGATAATTATTTCATAAATTATGGTGTCAGGGGTCCAATCATAAGTCTATAGGTCCCTTATTTACAGGATCCTTGGGGTTGATTGATAAATAAATGTAATCGGATAGCTTGGTGGTCAGTCCAGTTATGAGCCCCTCATGAACTGTGATTATAGCTCGGTGGCATCATTGGTGTTTTATTACCCATGGTGTTTTATTGTCCACCTCAAAATTAATGCACTTTCATCATGCTTTTTGTGAGATTCGTATCTGCGTGTACAGCATGAAAGCTGAATTACTTATTGAAGGGAAATGAATGGATACATCGTAAAATAATGCATGGATGATGTTTGTCTAGTTTATTACAATAATAAAGTTAAGATTTCAGATTTTAGGAAAACCTGTCATATATAAATTGTAATTACATTGTATGATTCACTAGCAACTCCTTTTCTGGCCTTCAGTTATAGAAGACATTTCGTGAGAGCCATTTTTGAAAGATAATTAAATTTTATGTGACCTGTATGATAAAGTTCACTGCCCCAACTGGTCTAGTAAAACTGCATAAATGCCACACATAAGCAATGTTACAGAGAATACCAATTCTTTCCAATACAATGAATGAGTAATTGAGTTGGCCGTGGCAGTGAAAAGACTCATAAATATGCATAGCCATTTACCTTCTAATTGTCAGCTCTATCAAGGGTCAATGTGTTGGGTCTCTTTTAGGTAATTGGTCACAAAATGAACCTATTATCCCAAATGAGAATGGCCTCAGTATTTTGTGCAGGTACCCGTTTGGTCATCAAAGTCAAAACTGTCATATACTTCAGTTCTTAACAAATATTCACACATGTACAAATTGAATGCCGAAAAGGACCTACTTGCATCTTTGATTATTCACGATCAAGAACAATAGTTATTCTGCACCGACTTACATTGCTCTGATCGAGTTGATTTAAATGAATTTTTCTTTCTTGCAAATGAAATTTTCATTTGGCCTTGCATATTCTTCGCGTGGCCAATTTGCAGTTTTCTTTATCTTTTAGAGTTCTTGGATTCATTCTGATGTATGGTTTCTTTTATTTTTCAGGTAAGCTTCCTTTGGCCAAGAAACTGACACTTACATGATTGGAAGACATAATATACATAGAAAAATATGAGGTACAAAAAGAGTAAGAGAATGGAATTTCAGGTAAGGGATTGTTCACTAAGTATCTCACTTATTTCAACATCAGATTCTGCCAGATGCTGTGGCCTTTTATTTGTGCAGAGTATTAAGTCTGACCTTTGAACATCTTTAATTAACTTAACACAGTTACTGAAGAGTCACTAATTTGTACCGAGGATCATCATCACCAAGTTACCTTACTTAAAACCGAAAGGATTAAAGAGCTAAAAAATGGCCTCAAAAATAGGTTTAGCAGACATGCAGACGTCTGTATTTTGTATTTTGAGGTCTTAGCAGGCGCCTATACATTTACTGATAATTTGACCATAACAGACCGTCTGCAGCACTTGTTACAGACCGTCTGCAATAGAGAATGCAGATGTCTTGTCGTTACATGTTTGCCTTGTTACCATATACCACACAGGCCCTCATTTCTGTATGGACTCAACGTTATTTTTAGAAAAGAAAAACGACTAAAGCCACATACCAGAACTTCCAGAAGACGAAAAAAAATAAATAAATAAAAAGACTTGCCAACAGAATCATATGAAAAGAAAAAAACAACATAAAAGAAGTGTCAAAGCAGTGATGTTGAAGTGATATGCTAAGGGACCTGTCTGTTCCGTATCACTTCCATTAGATTGAAGAAAGGTCTTCTTTTACTCAGTCATTTCTGCTTGACTTCCCTGAGCTCAATGCAAGTCCTCCCAGCCTGACATCTGATACCAGCAGTTCTTGAACCATTCTTCAGCTTACTTCTACTACTCTTTGCTATGTAATAGTGGACTTCCGTAAAGGAATGCCAAGATGGTATTCTCGATCGCTGTTATTTGCTCTGTCTATAAGCTAGTTTATTTGTTGGTTTTTTGGGTATCATTCACAATTAGCAGGGCATCGAATTTAATTCATTCATAATTACTGCTTGAGGAGGAATGATCACATCTTCATTCTTAGGGAGATCATAGATTTCATTACATATATACATATCTCATGTTACATTGAATTGAATGCTTAATTTTTCTTGTAGAGACATCTGATATCACTGGTGGGTAAAAATGATTCATCCAGTGACAGGCCAGTCCGGATGATATGCTTCTTGTATATGGGATAAGAGCCATGACGTTTGGCATGGCAAGTATAGGAATATGACCTCATACGAACCCCAAAGGAGCAACGTTGGTCCATTTTGATTAAAATTGCACGTATTTCCACTTCTGCAAATATTGTAGTGAATATTTATTGACAAGACCTGGTCCTCATCAGGTAGAGTAGGGCGAGCAAGAAGCCCTGGTTTTAGGTGAAAGGCCCCCCAGGCTTATATCTAAACTTACATTTTGGTGCATTTTCTGATTAATAGGGTTGGATAGTGGCTTTTTAGGTGACACCACACATTTTCAGTGTAAACAGCACCAAACCATAGCAGAAATTAAAGAAACAAAAAAATTAACATGTTTTTTGTAACTTTGACTAATTCTTTGAAAGGGGCTGTCAGAAATAACTTTGCAAATTTTAAAAATTATAATGGATATCTGCATTGCTTCACTTTCACTTTTTGACCATCACATAAATATGATTTCAATCAGCTTTTTTGCATTTTAGTTCAAAATATACAGGTCAATTAAAATATTTGGGTTTGGGGCGAGAGGCCCCACATGGTATGGGGCATCACGCCCCCTTCACTTGGGCCTCGAAGCAGCTTCAGGAACCATTAATAATGTGTACTTTACCTTAAATCTTGATAGAATATATCTAACTAAAATAGAAAAATTTTTACCGAAATTGAAACAGTGCAAAAAATATTAAAAAATAAATGGAGGCCAGGTGTCATCTTGGCCGAGTCAAGCTTTAAAGTTTTAAAGTTTTTATAGCCACACTTAAGTCTGACCTTTGTCATCTTTAATTAACTTCAAACAGTTGCAGGCAAAGGTGATTTTTTATGAAGAGTCACTAATTAGTAATTAGCATCATCATCACCAAATTACCTTAAATAGGCCTACAATTGCAAAGGATGACAGATTACATGTGCATGGCTGTTGAGGGACATCAATCATCTCACTAAAGGTCCTACATTTATTTGCTTTGATTTCACTGGTGAGTTTAAGAACTTATTCACTGTCTCTTTCTGGTAGCAGTCATAAACCAGTCTTTTTATGGTAAAGTTCGCAATAAATAATACTTGAAGATACAATCAAACAAGCATATGGGCATGAGCACAGAGCTCGCACCAGTTTTGATCCAGGAGGACTAAAATTTCAAGTCTATTGAAAATTGTTCTTTTCAATGAATTTTGAAAAGTAAGTCCCTGGGGCCCTTACAAAGTGAAAGAATTTTTTTTTCTTAAGGATTTGTGTATAAGAATGGTCATTAATCATTTTACCCCCGAAGTGTAACAGATTCTTAAAAGTGAAGTTTCCTTGTTTTTTTTTTCAGTTAATGAAACTTTTTTTGGCGATATTTAGATATTTTGACGTTAAAATCCAGGTTTTTGAATAATTGGCACTCGTGTCTGAAAATTTTCCTTTCCATAGGAAAATGTGGAAATTGACGTGTAACTGTGACCGAAAGGCATTTACGTTAAAAAGTCTGCTATAAATTTTTTTTAATTATATTTTTCAACAAGCTGGTGGTTTCCTTTGAGTGTAAAGAAGATTTTTTGAGGTTTTCAAACATTTCCAATAATATTTGCTTGTTCTATGGTACTTTCTTAACTTGTAACAGTGACATGTTATGATCTATTAGACTTTCAAGGTGCATTTTGAACTCCATGAAATTTTTTTTTTCTGGAATATGGTTCAGTCTGATTCTTATTGTAATTTATATAAGGTACTGTTAATACAATTCAAAAGAAATGAAAATATATCAGTCACAAAATAGAATTTCAGATATTTTGTGAGTAACTGTGACTAGAGTGCAGCACTCTGAACAACTGGAAAGCACCCTTAACATTCTCATGGTTCAAAAACAGGTTACAAGGAAGCATAAGCCATGGTGTATCACTTTTTGTAAAAATTTGTGAGTTGATTTAATTTTTGAAAATTTTTCTTGGTAACTGTGACCGAAGTATGTCACGTTACATGTTGAGCTTGTTTGTGACGTCTGTTCAAAAGATTTTCTGCACGTGAAAAAGCCTTCTTTCAATGTAAAAGTTAAAAACAATTATTCACATGTTACATAAACAGCAATTTATGATGATTGCAGATATTAATTTTTTCCTCTGTGTATTCAGTGTGATTATTTTAATTTTTTTCGTGTAACAGTGACCGAATGAGGAACAAAGAAGCCTATTTAGCACATATGCAATATATTAAAGGACAGTAAATCTAAAGTTTGTAGTGTTTAAAACCAATAGCTGGCCAAATTTGCAGTTATTTTCCAAAATGAATGGAAAGTCAAACTTTTTCTAGTTCAAAGTAGCAAAAATGTCACTGTTACATGCCACGGTTACACATGATCTTTTCCTGCCATAATAGATTATTTCTGCATCAATGGTCATGAATCTTGGAAATATTACTGTTTTAGTTTATTTTGGAGCAAATATAAATCACCTATGCAGGAATTCATAAACATATTACTCATTTAAATTGTTACTTTTTTTGTAACAGTGACAATGTCACTGTTACACGCTGACAGGGATAGCCACAGCAGCAGTATTCTTATGCCCTGAATAAAAAGTAACATTGGATTATGCTTAACTTTCGTCTTGGAACAAATGTAAGGCAATTAAGCAGAATATCAAAGTTATTAAACTAAAATACAGAAGTTGGTTGTGTAACATGTTACACCTCAGGCTTTCAAATAGGCCAAATATTCAGGTTGACAATTTAATTTTGGTCTGATGCTTTATTATTTCTTGGTTTATTGTGGATACAAATGCATACATGTAGAAATAGTAACATTTGGTATGGTTTATAATAATTGCTAAGTGACTTTTTACATTTAAGGGCCTCCAGTTCCTATTGTATTCATGCAATGCTGATGAATTTTTGATCATTTGAAGTTGGTAACTCAGATTAATGCTTGGTGAAATATCATTAAATTTAATTAAATATAACCTATGCGTGACATGGGGTTGAAAATTTACCGTGTAACAGGCAAAAATGTGACCGAGTCATGTAACTCAGTTTTTTAAAAACTAAAATGTACACCTTGCTATCATGAGGCATACCACACAATTTCATTCATAAAGATGCAACAAAATAACGTTTTTTGTGAAGAATATTCAAAATTTTAAGGTGCTGAAATGTTGTTGATGTACGTGTAACATTTTGAAGGTGAAATGTTACACGGTCTTAGCGGTGTTCTGGGCACTTTACTAAATCTAACAGAACTTTGAAATACTGATATTTTAAATGTCTCAAAGGTTCTTAAAACATAATATAAAAGTTACATTAGTCATTATTTGCTTATAAAATTAAACGAAGGGTAGAAGTTTAGATGTGGGAAAAATGAGTCAAATTTCCTAGAAATTTGCCTGTTTTCTGAGCGTAAAATGCCAGTATTTCAGTAATATTCGACGGAATTGTCAAAAGCTCACAGTTACTGATACCCATGAAAATATTTGATAACTTGTGAATAAAAGAAAAAAATTTCATTCATACAAGGGTAGGTTATAGGCCCTGGAAAAAGTGTGACATGGATTTCCACAAAAGGGTGGCAGCTCTGTGCTCTTGCCCATATATAAAATCTACTAGCCGTGCCTTGAAATTTTTGAGTTTCAATCTGTATTCATGTCAGTTACAAAACTTAAAATTGTATGTCTAACTGCCACTTCCATGATCAAACACAGGCTATAGATCTACGCAAGCTGGAGCCAAATAAGTCATGCCCTCTTTATCTCCATCTACTGACACATGGCCTTCAGGAAATGCAGGAAGCCATTAGATGTATGTATGCAGTCAACATGTAGAAAGAAAGGAAGGGAAAGAAAGAAGGAGTAAGAGAGACGGAAATGGTGTTATAGATTAGTTCTCGTCTGCCAGTCAGTCAATGTTTGGCAAGGAAGTGCAACATTGGAACTGGGGCAATGAAGGCCGGGACACAGAACTCGCACTAATGCTGTTTATGTAAATAAGTTCAGCACAACCCAAGCAACAGGCCTTTGCTTCTAAAAACAATCAGGCTGATGGGAGCAGTTGAGTTTGCTTTCCTTTGACGATGAGACAGGATAAAGATGGTTTTGGGCTGACTTAAGGGATTATACGAAGGCTTACCTGCTTGGCGATCTATCTTAAGATCATGGGATGAACTGGTAATAAGGACTTTACGTCCTGTATATCTGATATGTGAACTGTAGCAGAGAGGGCTAATTAGGAACGGAAGAGGACATCCATTGCAGTAAACTAGAAAAAGGTGAAACTGCTGTCCAACATGAGACTGCTGAGAGATTTGAAATTGTATCAGAAACAATCACTTCTGCCATCTCCCCATATGCTTGGTAAAGTGAATGTGAGTGTGCTCTACCCTGAGGTACCATTTATATATAAAAGCAACAAAAGAAAAAGACAAAGTTGACATACATGTGCACGAATTTGGACCTCTAATCCTTGACACTGTTGACAGATGAAAATAACAAAGCCAAACAGCTCAGTTGATCCATTGCTTCACACTGTCTAGAAGACAGTAGCTTGCGGCAGTCAGGTCTTAGATGCGCTTGAGACGACAATGAGACATGTACATAAACTACACGCGAAGTTATGTCAGGCTTTTCTACAAAAAACAAAACAAAAAAACTTTAGCCAAGTTGGAGGCTGTTCAAACTGTTCTAAGGAAACATTTGGCGACAAGATGTAATATTTCAAATTTGATTGGATTATGACAGGCTAACATTACAATGTATTTGGCTGTGAAATTCCTCTTTGCGCTGTTGCATCTAGCTGCGTACACAAGCTCTGTCTGCCAATAGCACACACTCATTCATTGACGTATCAGAAGAAGAATCAGTGTTTTGTCTTTGGCCCCATATTTGTACAGCCATTAACCTTCTTACACTGTAAAAGCCTATCATAAAACATGCAAACTTTTCATTTGTAAATGCACTGAACATTATTTTCAGAACTGAAACATGACTTATTTAAACCAGCACGTCAAAAGACAACAAATCAATAACATCAAATAAAGAATCATATTTTTTTAAAACGTAAAAGAAGTGTCAGGGCACTGAAGTGGCAGATATTTATTGAGGGACCTGTTTTTTCTGTATCACTTCCATAAGATTGATGAAAGGGCATCTTTTACTCTGTCATTTCTGCTTGACTTCACTGAGCTCAATGCAAGTCTTTGCCACCGCAACCTGACATCTGATGCAAGCAGTTCTTGAGTCATTCTTGGTGATTCCTACTTCTACGACTTTCGATGGTGCGGTTCAGTAAAGGAATTCTAATACTTGTATATAATATCCTATAAAAAACATTTATAGCTCCCTTGCAAAAGTCACAGATCCAAACTTACAGCACTGTTTATTATAATTTATGAATTATATTTTGTGTGTAATAATCCAGAATTTATATATCTGGATAATCTAAAACTCATCACAATATCCACTGGACATTGTGATGAGTTTTAGATTCAGTCAAAATGATGATTATAGCCAGTTGGGAACATGTGATCTGGAGTCATTGTTTGAAGATATTATAATCATCCTGCACCGAAAAATTGAAACAATGGTCGATTGGTAGCATGGATTAGCTCAGTCACTGTGGTATCATG
Source organism: Platynereis dumerilii (assembly GCA_026936325.1). NCBI lineage: Eukaryota > Metazoa > Annelida > Polychaeta > Phyllodocida > Nereididae > Platynereis > Platynereis dumerilii. The sequence goes on from JAPTHN010000006.1 coordinate 31,765,896, forward strand.
ATGGACTGCGTGCTGATAGCTGGTTCCAGGGTTCAAATCCAGCTCTTACTGAGTCACCTTTGACGGATGGCTGCTTCAGTCATCCTTTGTTTCATTGCAGCACCCTCCTCTTTGAGATTTGGTTTTTCAAAAAACCATTTTGAATCTAAAAAACCAATTTTGTCCCGACATTTTTTAGAGTGAAGTTGTTTGAAAGTTTAATGGCCATACTTGATTTTTACTTTCATCATCTTTAATTAACTTCAAATAAGGTGTTTTTGCGCTGAAGAGTCACTAATTAGCTCAGAATCTAGGGGAATATCATTACTAAGTTACCTCAATAATCACCATGAGAGGGTCAGAGACAACATTTAGCTCTTTTAGGGCATTCATAATGCAAAATTAACGATTTAAACTTCATGAATGGTTCATCCAGCTGTAACTCCATAAACTGATGCTTGACAAATAAGAAATGCAGGAAGCCATTAGGAGTGTGAACTCAGTCAACATGCGGAAAGAAAGGAATGGAAAGAAAGAGGAAGAGAGGAAAGAGAAATGGCGATGGTGTTATAGATTAGTTCTTGTCTGCCAGTCAGTCAATGTCTTGCAAGGAAGTGCAACATTGGAACTAGGGCAATGAAGGTCGGAACACCAAACTCACACTAATGCTGTTTATGTAAACAAGTTCAGCACAGAGAAACAGGCCTTTCTGAAAACAATCGGGGTGATGGGTGCAGTCAGTTGAGCTTTCTTTCCTGTTATGATTAGACAGGATCAAGGTTGTCTTGGGCTGACTTGGTGGGTTGCAACAGGTAGATGGATGTGGTAAGCACAGCTCTCTAATTTCTAATCCCATTTCTGGGCCCTTGCAAGGGTTGTTTGATAACATGGAGAGAAAGTAGGAGTCCTCATCACGACCTTGTTACACATTTATCTTATGTGATCAATATTTTACTGAAAGTAATGTAAAGATTACCTACTGACGAACTAGCAAATTGCAAATAAGTCAACTACTTCGATCATTTCTTTACAATAGATGTCATGAACACAAATGTGGGCTTTCGATTGGCCAGCTCCAGTAATTATCTGACCAGTGTGTTTTTTATCTTTCTCAGTGTTTTCATTGTCAATAGTTGGCGTCATATGACAGAATATTATAAATAGACTATATGCTACATTTATGAAGAAGGTAATTGGAAGATGAATGGTTCCTTTTTGACAGAAGTTATGTTGTAAAGGCAGAAAAACTAATCCATGATTCATGACAAAGATAGAGCTGTTTCTATACATGATTAACTTCAGCAAACAGTTTTGCGGGAAATATTTAGAAAAGAAAAATCAATCTTTGTAATTGAAATTAGTCAACTTAATGATTGACCTGCATGGGATCTAGTATTATAAGAGATGATAATGTAGGATTCCAGCTGAATTTTTCCCCCAAACAATGCCATGTCATTCCTTTTGGTTGAAACACCTGTCCTGTAGTGTACAAAAGATTATTTAAAATGAGATTATTTGCAATTCAGTTATACTGGAATGATATATAAGTGGGTCAGCTGAATCCTTAACTTTCAATAATGATGCTTTGTTGATTATTTTTTAAAGCATGGCATGCAGGCATGGCGGTGACAGAGTGTGCCTGCATTCAACTAAGCTGTTTACAGGCCCATATTTTGATAGACCTGTGGTATAATTATACATTTAATTTGCTTTGGGTTATTAACTGATGTACTGCATAAGGGTTGCCCAGAAAAAGAATGCAAGATAATTGACTCTAATTTGGATTTGTATGGAGAGTAATTGCTCCAGTTTACTAACCCATTTTCCTCTTGGTATGTTAATCATAAAGAAATCAGCATATTTGTTCCACAATAACCTACACTCCTTCGCAAAAAGGATAATTTGCTTCATTTCTAAAAGCCTTGATTTCTATGGCAATACACAGCAGCAAAGCTTAATTTCCTGTCAATTAATCAATTGCAACATTATCTTAGTATGGAATTACTTTTCCTTTTAATTTCTTGAGAACAACAAGCACTCCCTCACCACTTTGTGTGCGAAAACGTCTATATTTTCCCGTTCACATCTCAAAGTTCCTATGTGTTGTGTTACTGAACTTGTGTACACTGTAAATTTTGAGTTAGCTCAAATGATTGAGTGAGATGGTTGCACAATTTGTTTGAGCCATGATAGCTTGCTGTTTTGAGTTATGATAATATTTATGTTGTTATAACTTGCAAACAACAAGCTATCTTGGCCCAAAGGAATTGTGCAACCATCTCACTCAATCAATTAAGCTAACTCAAAATTCAAAATTTACAGTGTAAATTCGCATCAAAAGTCAACAACAATTTCATGCTTACATAATGGTGCTACTGACTGACTGTCAGGAAATGAAAGGTGGTTTTTGTGCATTGAAACAATGGGAAATTCTACTGAGGTCCATTCTTTTTGCCCAGGAGTGTACTGTGAATTTTTTAACTTGAAAGGTTCACTTATTGGTGCCAATCACCAATATTTTTATTTTTTTTTTTTATTTTTTTTTTTATTGACGGCAAATATCATATTTGATATAATTGTCATAAAAAATACAAAATCACATAATATTATTATATTCACAGGTTCCAGCCACAGGAGTTAACGAACACAAGAATACATAAAGCAATTAAGAACATTAATTGTAATTATAATCTACATACATTGATTTTATATAAAAATAAACCCCAAACCTATAATAAACAATATCGCATCAACATAAATACACATATCAAAATGGATATTTACAAACACAGATTTACAACTACACTTATGCGAAAGAGACATATTAAAATAATGAAACATTTGGTTTAAAAGACACAATAGCTGTGGTATCACCATGTGTATATTATCAAATTATCATATTCCTGTTCTAGTAATATAGGCCTATCAATAAACACACATTTGTGCAGTTAAAATAGAAAATAATAAGAAAACAGTGGCTGCAGTCAATATATACAGGCATGAGATATTCACAAAATTTTAAGATATATATATATATGTATGTGGGTACATGCATGTATTCATAAACTTCCACAAAACCATGTGTCGATGTAGGATATAGTTTGTTTCAAACATCAGCTCCAAGGAGAAATTTTCCTAGACAACTTAACATTTCGGGTTCTTTGTTTTTCATTATTGATGTAAATTTATCATTATCATTCAAAATCAGAAAATCATTTATTAAGGTTGTTGCTGTCGAAAAAAGGTTAACACGAAGCAACTCATTAGCAGGGCACACTATAAGGCAATGAATTTCATCCTCCACTACATTTAATGTACATTTTTCACATATTCTATTTGCTGCAGGAATTATTGGTTTATGATGCCTTCCAGTTTCAATATGTAGACTGTGTGAACTAGTCCTAAATCTAGCGATTTTGATTAACATTTTTCGACTTTGTCTCAGCTTAAGATATGGTTCAAGTCTACAATCAATTTTAAACAATTTGTATGTCCTAAGTTTTGGCTGCTGTGTACTATCATTTATGGCGATAATAAGTTTTTCCTGCTCAATTTCATACAGCCTCAGTTTCACTGCTCTGTAAACGCCAATCATGCTTAAGTCAGTACGGTTTACAATGTCATTTTCAATATTACAAGAACTTAATATTCTGCCTAATCTTCCGAACCAATTACTTTCATTCACTCTTTTCATATAAATATCTTTCTGAGCTAGCAAGCATTTTTTCAATAGGCTACTATCAGGTGCACCTTCCAATCGTATCCAGTAATTCATCATTCTAAGTTTTTGTCTTACATGCAAAGAAAATCTACCGGTTTCACCATAAATCGCTAAGGATGGAGTTTGTTTTCGTACGCCTAGCATATTTTTTAGAAATCCAAGTTGCAGAGTTTCTAATTCCAATACTGGTTTATCACTAGTCCATATTTCACTATTATATTCCAGAATTGGCAAAACATAAGTATCAAACATTTGTAAAGAGACAGTTGGATCCATTTGTCCCAACACTTGCTTAGAATCAGCTAGTAGGGCAAAAAGTGCTTTATGTCCTTGTGTTGAAAGGTATTCAGTCATTTTGCTATGTATTTTATGCTTATTGGTAAGCATATGACCCAAGTATTTAAAGTTATCTACATTTTCTAGCTCATTACCATTGCAGAAGAAAGAATTAACCGATTTGTTATTAAACTGCATCACTTTGGTTTTCCCTATATTTACAATAAGATGCCATTTTTTGCAAAATTCCTGTACTGAATCAATGCTATTCTGTAGACATTTCGCAGAATCTGATACAAGTACAATATCATCAGCGTACATAATGTGTGTTACAGTAAAATTGTTCAGTGTTATTCCATCTGCCTTATCAAGATACTGGGGTAGATCAGACATGAATTCATTAAATAGTTTGGGGCTAAGAATCCCGCCTTGTAAGACCCCACATATGCTGTCAATATCATCACCAGTATTCCCACTGTGGTGGACTCTGGCTTTTGCTTTGTCAAACATGCTAATTATAATTTTGAGCATTTTTTGACCAATTTTCTGCTGCATTAATTTGAAATACAGTGCATTCCTATTAATATAATCAAATGCTTTTGTAAAATCAATAAAACACAAATAAACTGGTTTTCGCTTTGCTTGCTGATAACTTATAACTGTATCTAGAATGAAAACACAGTCAGTGCAACTGGTTCCAGGAGTGAAACCAAATTGACAAGGGTCATCTAGGTTCAGAGCATCATTTTTGAAATACAACCGACTATTCAGGATAGAATCAAAAATTTTAGCCATTACAACATTAATGGTGATTTTTCTGTAGTTATGAGGATCCGAACGACTTCCCTTTTTATATAAGGCATTGATGAGTCCTTCAGACCACTGAGAGGGATATTCCCCGTTATCAAAAATGTGATTGAATACAGCGCAAAATGGCATTACAAGTTTCTCACTTGCGTACTTATAGAATTCTGCCGGTATGCCATCTATACCCGCTGCTTTATTATTTTTAAGTCTCTTAAAATGCAGGGCAACTTCTTCCTCAGTTATTACATTATCACAAATCTGACGAGCAATGTCATTACAGCAGCTATACTCAGAAGTTTGTACAATATTGTTTACATGAGTCATGTTTTCATTGTCAAAATAATCTCGTTCAGGTGGAAGAGATTGTTTTTTAAAGTAATTGTGAAAAGTTTCTAAATCAGGGTAATTAGTTCGGTTTTTCCCCAAAGACTTTAGTTTACTCCAGTACTTCCAGCAATCTGATTGATTTTTACCCATAAGTTTTTGTATCTCTTCTCGATTTTTTTCTTGAAATTGCCGTTTCTTCTTTTGAATTACTCTTTTGTAAGTTTTGAGTAAGTAATAATATTTTGTTTTATTAAAATGTAAAGCTAAGTCATTTTGTTTGGCAAACTCATTCAAAGATTTTCTTAAATTTTTACATTCACTGTCAAACCATTTGTTGGTTGGAAATGTGCATTTTGTGGACCTATATTTCTTCTTCTTAAATATTGGCTGTATTCTATCTCTTACATAATGGTATACAGTATCAACGACAGTGTCTGTATCTACTTTAGACTCAATGTCACTGCCTAACTTATACAATGTTGTTTGGGCATTTTCACTGTCAAAGTTAGAGAGAAACTCATCAATTTTACTGCTGTCAAACACATATTTGAATATTTTATTACGAGATCTATCACCTTCAGTGTAACTATCTTTTTTAGTTATCGTAGGCAATTTAAAAGAGAAACTGAGAGGTGTATGGTCTGACTCCGTAAGTTTATCAGTTATGACAAATTCATGAAGACAATAATACACTGGTTCACTACAAAGCAAATAGTCAACAACACTCTGTCCCATTGGTGTATGACATGTAAATCGATCAGTTCTAATTTCATCAAATAAACCATTCATAATTCTTAAACCATTCATAATTCTTAAACCATTCATAATTCTTAAACCATTCATAATTCTTAAACCATTCATAATTCTTAAACCATTCATAATTCTTAAATAAACCATTCATAATTCTTAAACCACAATATTTACCAACTCACTTGGTGTAAAAAAATTCATCGAACATCTTCCTGACGGAACTAAAGTGACAGGACCAGATGACATGCAAACAATGCAACCTCTTTGCATTCATTGCTTTTCAAGTGTTTGTAAACACTTCAAGCACTCCAAGGAAATGTTTCCAGTTAATGTAACATTCATCTTATAGAATTTGTACTTCAGTGGCCTTAGCGGTAGTAATTATTAATTGTAATGTGCTTTGGTACATGTACTTAGGGTTTGCACAAAAACAAAAAGGTTGATTAGTATGTGCAAATAGTTGCCCGATTACTGCTTGATTCTGTCAGGGTAAACATTCATACTTTGCAGTTTTTTCTCATGTGTCTCTATTTGGGTGCATAGTTGGTCTACAGAAATAGTTATTTGTTGGATAATAATTCACCTGCAGTTTTGCTTATTCTCTGAAGTCAGAATAACTTTACCGTAAACCCCCATAGACATTTGTTTGTGGAAAAATTTTGATTCAATTCACATTAAATGACACAGATCTATAGCCTTGTGATTTATGTGACAAGCTTATACTGAGTAAATTGAATTTTCCCTTTATTCAATTTGGTTTTACTTTCCTTTACTTATTGTGACTTTCACAGACAAACCTCAAATGCCTCATCCTATTCCCAATTGAAAACTTTTTTCCCTCTCTCAAATGATTGGGAAATAAAGTGCTGTTGGTTTTTACTCGTCCTGAGTAACCTTTTGGCAACAGGCAAATTGCTTAGATTTCCCTGAATACCCATACATATTCACTTGCAGTATTATTTCTATTGTCTGACCACCTTTGTCTTGTCCTTCCTTTCGATAACACCAATAATTTTGTTGTATACCTTTCGTAATGAGGTTTTGACAAGATGTATCTTGGTGAATGAGTTGTTGCAATCCAGCGCCTGCTCTGCTCAGGGTCTTCACCTCCATGCGGGTGGTGAATTAAAACATTTCAATGGACTCTCATCTGCTAAATCCCAGTAGAATCTTGTTCTGATGAAAGATTAAATTGAAAGCCCTATTTTATCAGAATCCCTGCTGGACAAGTAAAAGTTCCCTCACTTGAGGTAAACATGTGACACCTTGCGAACTTACGTTCTCTCCTGTCTCATCAAATGAACCCAAAAGACAGGATCTGCAGATACTTTGATGTTGAGCATCAGGTAAAAGATTCGATACTGATGCATTTACTCAGAAATATAGAACAATGGATGTCAATGTCCAACAATATACATGAAAAGCAGGAAAGGTAATGAACCTCTTTTTATGTACAATCTTTCCAAGGTGTTAAAAATAGCCTTAAAAAGGTGCTTTGAAATCAAAATACAGAATGAACGATGTTTCAGATTTTGAACTGACATGATTAATTTTCGAAATGATAAAGTGAAAAATAACTGCCATCGAGTATAACACTAATGAAATATTAATTTTCTGCAGTGAGGATTTACAAGTACACACTATGGACTTGATCCACCAAATATTGTTATAAGTACTAGATTTTATTTGTTCTTTCATATTAGGTGCAAGTGTTTGCTGTCAAAGATAGTACATAAAACCATAGTTTATACTTTATACAATGTAAATAAAAATAAATATAAATGAAAAACTGACTCATTTTGAGTCTCTTACCTTGACAAACAAAAATAACACAGCCAGAGAACACATTTCATCCTCTGTTTGCATGAGAAACAGTCTAGAAGACAGTAGCTTAGGGCTGTGTGGTCCTTGATGTACTTGAGACATGTGAACTTCTCTGTGAAGTTAAGCTTCAAACTCAACAGTATTTTCTTTGAGAAAAATATAGTCTTGTTTCTGCTTAACATGAAACATAGATATTATGCAAAAGAGAGGCCTTTTTTTAAAAGACACTAAATAGCTAAGACCATAAAGATCCTGAGTACAGGACTATGTACCTGATGTTTGCTACATTTAAGTAGCCAATCGCCGGGTCCAGGGTTTGAATCTAGCTCTTGCTGGGTCACCTGGGCCTATGATGGCTGTTTCAATCATCCCTTGCCTCATTTCTATGTCATCTACCGAACAAGCAAGTTACAAATAAGTCGCTCTGCATGCTTTCATCATCAAAAATGTTGCTGCATTTGACAGAATTAGGAATTATCAGTTGTGCTTAAAAGCATTGATCTTTCACACAGTCAATAGTTGGCATAATGTGAATGAAATACGCACATATGTTGGATCATGAAGGTAATTAAGGATAAAAGGTAAATTTTTGGCATGCAGTAGTTGTTTTATATTGGGAAAACAGCCAATTCCATTATATATGTTCTACTATCCCATGTCTTGCTATATTTTTTTCTGATGATAAATGTTGTTACAGTACTTGACTCCATTGCAATCCTTATGAGTGAAAGTTACCTTTTTGGAGTCTGAGATTTTAGCAACAGGAACTTTTGTCTGCATCACACAGACTTCTTCAAGAGGCCCAAGTTCAGCTGGATACGTCTGTGTGATGCAGACGAAAGCTCCTGTAGCTGAAATCTCAGACTCCAAAAGGGCAACTTTCACTCATTTATTTCATTCTGTTCATGAGTTGCTCACTGGTGTTCCATAGGTAGACAAAACCTGTGATGTCTGTTCTACATCAAGGTTGTGCATTTAGCTCTCGGCACAAAGCAGTACATCACATGTCTCTCAGGGGTTGTTAATTATTCTATGCTATCAAAGGCTCATCGCTCCATTGGCCATGCCTGCAATGATTTAATGGTCATGTCTGTGAGATAACCAATGGACTGTTTGTCATGCCACAATAATCATAGTGTTTGATTTAATCTCTGGTCAGTGGCATATTAAAGATGGGCGGCATTTGGCCATAAGCTGTCAACTTCTCATTGAGCAACTTGTGACCTCACTGATACTCAGTTGGTCACTCGCTTTGATAGCATTGCAAGAATAGGCTATGACCTCATAAATTGCTTATGACTCATATAGAATAACATGGCATGGATAGGGCTATGACCTCACAAGGAACATTTCAGTCCAATTCTGTAAGCACTTGTTTTTCATCTAATGTAACCGAAACATCCAAAAATGTATCCTCCTGGTGTTTATCTGGTGCGACAGAAAAATGTAGCAAATAACCTACCATCTAGCTGAATATTCCAACAATGATGCTACAATACAAAAATACATAAGATGTGATACAATATATCACGAGTACTTCCTAACAGCCCATAATATGATATGTCAGGATGAGGCACCATAATAGGAAATTGCATTAACGTCATTTTTTCGCTAACAATGTCACGACACCAGGTCCCTATTACCTGACATTCGGGAAGAGCGCTCAAATTAGATCACCCTCCAGCGAGACCTGTGACCCAGTCGCTTGGAGATAGAGTCATGAGCGAGGAAATTAGTTACTGCATCCAGTGGTGTTCGCTATACGTACTGTGTACCTGTTTATCTGTAAATGAAAAGTGTACACCAGGAAAATAGTACTTCTGCGTAAATAACGGGCTTGCAGTAGAAAACAAAATAACTATATTGTGAGCTTGTCATATTTGTACTTGTGTTATTGAAACATATATTTAAATTGATTTAAATCTTGGCAGAGAGGACATGTTGCATAATGTTGATATAGCTATATACATCAACCGCCTTGTACAATGTAAATGCTATATTTATGTCTACATTGTATCATTATAAATATATTTAAAGTAATTTTTAATATATAATATTTTGGTGATGCATATTACAAATCATGATTTCATGACAATTTCAATGACATCTTTTGTATATCTGAAATTAATGTTTACAATTCTATTATTATTGAAATAACTATTTACTGCTCCATCACAAGGCCTATCAAAACTTATCCAAGATCTCCTTAAAGCAATTATGGACATGAACCTATATCAGTTGTAGAGTGCTTGGTATTCTAACCTCTGGGACGTGGGTTCAATTCATGGTCTGCGAACACATTCTTGATGGACGTGTTTCATCTTCTCTGAACGAATGCTCTCGCCTCATTATCTTTTTCTCTGTAGCTCCCGGTGAGCCAAATTAGTGCAAAAATACAGGACTTCAAACCCTATCAAAATGTCCACTAGGTAGCAATGTCTTAACAGAAACACAGTAAAAAACATTTATGAACCACAATCCTAATTGAGGCAAATGAAATAACTTGACAATCATTATGCCTGACTTAACTTTGAAACAGCCAATATTCCTTATTTAGTCTGTACCTTAAATATTTAAGTGAATATTGAACTTCAAGGGTAAAATGACAGCTTGATATCGTTCAGCTGAGACATTTTAAAAGTTGATGACCCTTTCATTGTATCAGTATCTGCCTGGCAAGAAAGGATTCCTATCATGTGCAATTGTGCATGGTTCAAAGTGTGACAATGTCATGCGGAGGACTCACCACTCTCTCTTCCATCTCATCAATCAACCCTTGTGCCTTGTGACTTTATCGTCAGCCATAACTGGGATGACCTTTCTGTCATACTTTCAAAGTATTCATTAAATGTGGAGGGTTTCCATAAGTTGTTCTCTGTGACATCAGTTGCTTCACATAATAATTATGTACATGCCTAATTCGTGCTTTTGCAGACATGGCATATTCATCAAGTATACACTTAAGAAGATCTACAGAAGGACTAAGTGGATCCATGCATCTAAGAAACATATCAAGAGGGTATTTTCTCAGATCAAGCTACATCCACTACTTTGCTTTTATCTCTCCCTTTCTGCACTTGCTCATTTTACATTGACAGACACACTGCTGAATTGAGTTGTTTGTAAAGATGAGGAGAAATTTCTTGGAGATGCTCTAGATTGCAATTCAGATGTAGTTTCTGATACAGCGTACATGGGAGCCTGTTATTCAACAAGGTATATTGTAGATTCATTAAATCAGATCTGTAAAATGACAAATGATTACCAAATTATTTGTCTGAGCAACAAAGAAAAGGTTTGTAGACAAAGGGCCTCCAGCAATTCAATACATGGGGTAATAGTGAAAAGATGATGAAAAGAAAGAATTGTAGGTTATTTATAATAGGAGACGGTAAAGTACGTTGTCATTTCTTATTATACATAACCTACAATACGTTACTGTACTCTACTGTACTAAAGGTAAAGGGACTTTTATTTTTTTAGCCAAGCTAAGTCAGTGACTTGTTTCCAGTTGGGCCCACGGCGCCTCCAATTTCCGTCTGATGTGAACGACAATGTCATGGAATGACATGATGGCCAGCCTGGGGATTCAACCTGGGTCCCTCGCTTGTGAGGCAAGCGCTCTACTGACTGAGCTATCGGGGCTGACTCAGTTGTGGAGCAGTGCCAGGGTGCTTCCAAGTATCAGCTGCTCAACAAACAACACACACACAACAGTTAGCCTCAGGTTAGTCGTTAGTGTCCAATGGGACTGGACGAAATTAGGTTCCATGAGTGGGATATGAACCAATGGCACCAGAGACAATGTGTGATAAGTATAGGTTATTCACCATGGGAGAGGGAATATGTGATTTATCACCCGAGGGCTTCAGCTTGTAGTGTGATAAACACATATTCCCGATCCCACGGCAAATAACCGACTTATACCATGAGACAAACACTCAAACAGTCAAACATGAGAAGATAGATTCACAACAAAGAATATAGGATTTATTGCAGTGAAATACTGGCTTGTGATTGGCTAATAGAGGTGTTGAATGGTATAACATACTGAAATTCATATATGTAACTATATGGGCTGTAGTGATCGTAAGGTTCAGTAAAATTCATTGCTAAAATTTTTATTTGTAGACTGTCAACGCTCTGAGTGGGATGCACTGCATTGAGGATACAACAGCACACGAAATATGAAAGATTTGACAAAGATTGGCTTGAATACACTGTATATATTTCTTACTGCAGAATTTTCAATTTTACTCCCTATATATAATGCATGGACACATCTATATTTAGGATTGATTTTGACATTTGAAATTGCTACAATAGATATGCATTTCATTGCAGAGAATTGAGGACGTAAAAATGTTTGTATACTGGCATATCTCTTTAGGTTCATTAGAATATTTATACCCAATGATGTGGCAAAATTGCATCTGGAATTTAGTGACAGCCCCCAGTGAATTGCCAGGCATCAGGGAGGTTCTGGGTTAAAATGAAATCCCTGAAGGAGCTCTCATCCTTCCAATGCATTTATAAAGAAAATATCAATCTCAAGAGTTTTTATTGTATTAGTTTCGGAAGAAAGTTGCAGGACTCATACAATTGCAAAGGAAAACGCTTTTCACGATACCATTCTCACAAGCTTTTTTCAATTAACGATTTTAAGGCAGATAGTACCAGCTATCAAATCCTCAGTCTCAATGAGCTCATTTTTATATTGATTTATCATATCTTTATCTTTTACATCTGTGTGTTTCTATGCTTGAAAATATAATTGTCTCACCAAGACTATAGGTATATTTGAGTTTATTCAAAACAAATAATTTCTTGCTCAGTTTTGGGCAGTCTTGAAATAATTAATTTCAGGTTTGGGTTTTTCTTAAAAGAGGATGCTTAATCAAGGAATGAATATTCAGGGACTTTGCTCGCTTGGAATTAAAAAAATACGGCTGCCATTACCATGACATAAATAATTTTACGCCAAGGAAAACTCCACGCACCCCACAATTTTTGAGGGACACCCCCCCCCCAACTGAAAATTCTCACATTTCTTAAATTAATTGAAATACCAAATAAATTTAGTTTTATGAGAAATTGCATTGAAAAATTTGGACAGGATGTTTTTGCAGATATTCAAAACACGCTTCACTGAGCGACAAAACCGCTTTGAAAAAGTTTTGAATAAGCTTCTGTATGGGAGCCTTGAGCCTGAACAATGATTTGAATGTCATCGGGTTTTGCTTTTGAATTAAAACAATGGTGGAACATGCATGCAGAATGATTTCAACATGAAATATTATGAAGTAGAAGAAAATTCCTTTGATTTAAATTGACAAGGTGAAATTGAAATATTTAGAAATTGATAACTGGCCATGCATTAATTACTGTATGGTCAATTAGTCATATCGCAAGTCTCAGTTATCTATTTATTTTAATTTTGAGTAATTTTATCCTATTTAAGTTTAGTCAAAAAACAACATTGCTTGAGGTCTCTACAGTGTCTCAATGCCCTTTTGGTGCGAAACGTACTGTGGTATGTATCTACACTCTATGTATAAGGGAGAACTGATAGAAGTAGGCAGATGTACAATTAGAGTTGTCATTTTTATATGTAGTACATTTTTTATTATTGTACTTGTGGAGTATTAATTTTGTGTCTGCTTGCTGAAGTTTAATTCCTTGTCAGAATTTATTTGACATTTGTATAAATTTTGACCTTCGTGCCGGATACATCTTTCAAGGTGTGATTTCCTCTCTCAATCTCCTCCATCTCCAGAAGTTGCTGAAAAACCAAAGAAATTATTTTAAAGGGAAAGGGAATTGACAAATTTGGAGAGGACATTTTTACTAATATTCGAAACATGCTTCACAGATTAATCAAACCCCTTTGATAAACTTTTGAATGAGCTTCTTTATGGGAGCCTTGAGTCTGAATGATGAGTTGAATGGCCTTGGTTCTGCATGTGATTTAAGATAATGAGAGGTAATTATGAGGTATGCATGCAGAAAGATTTCAGCATGAAACGTCAGAGAAAATGTCTCCGGTTTAAATCAACAGGGTGAAGCTTGAAATTCAGAAATAGACAAGCGTGAATTGGTGTGGTCGTATCACAAGGCTTGGCTTATATTTATTAAGCCGTCACAGTTCTCATGCTTGAAAATTGAGAATGGATGAAGTAGTCGAGGGAGAAGTTGCATTCGGAAAGAAAAGTGATTCTATCTTGTTTTGTAATGGGGCTTTTTACGTTCATGAGCATCCCAGACCCCAGTATGAAATGGTCTAGATATGATATCGTAGGTGAGAGTGTTGTATTGTGGAACAAGAAGAAAGCTAGGATGAATATATAGTATGGTCTGCATGACGTGTATGACACAGATCAGTGTAAAGTAAGTTATATATGCAAGGTATGAACACATTAAATTGCAGTACAAATTCTTATATATTGAAGAGTGTTTCTTATATTCGTCATGTAGTTATTCACTCAATAGGCCTATAGATGTTTTTTTCTTGAATAGCATAGACACTGAAACCCATATGCAATTGAAATCTCCCATGTACAACCATATTACTAAATATATTGCTCTTTGAGCAGAAACTCACTTACTGCCATACGTACTTTCGGAGCTTCCTCTAATAATTATTGGCTCATGGTCAGTTAAGGATCAATCAGAAGAAGTTAATATGCTACATAGCAAGTGACCTTGCACCTCATACTTATTGAAATTGAAGTAATGGAGTCACATGACCTTTAACAGAGCTGCTGCCACGCCTTTGGACCTTGAAGTGGTAATAATCGGCCCAATGTCAATATTCACTGATTCAACGTTGCCATGCAACCCTTGGTCCCTCGCCCTAAATGGCGTTTAATGGTCTGTCCTTCCAAGCTACCCCTAATTTGATGACATGGAATGTTGCCCATAAACATTATCACTCAATGAGGGTCCTCTTAATATGATATCTAACCCAATAAGACCCTAGGGGTGTGTGTCTACTTATCCCAAGATGGCAGAACATCTCTTCTGATTTGGTCAAGTGATATGCTTTCCGGTAAACTATCATGTCAGAAGGTCAACTAATTTGGCAAGACTCAAGTCTAGCTTTTTTTTTTAAAGAAGTACATTTGTATACAGGACTAATGAATATTTATAATTTTGACCTGCTCAACTATTACATAATCTGTTCAAACCAGACAACGTAGATGTTCCAAAAATTAGTAAAAAGAGTCAAAATGTCACATTTCGATGATTTAAAAAAAAAAGATTCTTGTAAGGGCAAACCTTCTTCAATATTTCAAGCTACAATCACAGGAAAATTATTTCTGAAAACTTAGTAGCTTCCTAACAGCAGCTGATTATTTGAATGACATTTTCTCAATATCAAAGTGTGGTGTTTAGTGCCAACTTAGTATGAGATCATTTTGAATAAGGCTGTCAGATCCAGAAAATTACCTTGTAAATGTCTATTCCAGATAGTCAGATAAATGTGTCTGATTTGGTTTCATTAAGGATATGAAATCAGGGTAACCAGAAGAAATCCATAAGCCTGATGCTTATTTGATTTTTTAAGCATCCTGGCAATGCAGCAGAAGTTATTTTCCCAGTACAAGTAGAACATCAGAAAAACCAGACAACAGTTGTACAACTCCGAAGGACATGCCATACATAGTCATGCAACTGTAGTGCACTCTTGGTCCTTGTAAATCTTACTGAAAGTATGTTAGCTTCAGAAAGTTTTCTTGCAGTCCTAAGTTCCTTCTTACAGAAAAAAGATGTACCATAAAGATGTTCTATGATTGATGAGCTTTTGTGCAGTCCATGAACTTGTGTTACTTGAGATTGTATTCAGTCCCTATGGGGGGGCACGGGGGGGCACATACCCCCCATATTGGACCTGTGCCCCCCAGGTGCCCCCCAATATGAACTTTCCAACTTTGGGTAAAATATACACTTAGTATATCGGGTGCCCCCCCAGAGAATCACGTGGCCCCCAGGTGCCCCCCGCTCGAGACCCCCAAGTTACACCACTGATTGTATTACTTGATAGCAGTCTTACAACAGTGAAAGCGCACTTGATCTTTCTTCAACGTTGTTTTATGTAATGATGTTTACTTTACAATACCGATATGATTCATGGAAGAAAAAGTTGGTTCTAAGTCAACTTCAAAGCAAATATTATATTACAATTTGTGTCTCCACCACAACATGCCAACTGATGAATTATCAATGGATATGATGTGTGAACTTAATAAGCCAATAGAGGATCATTGGTGAAACTTGAATGCTCACTTGAAACAGATCTATTGTATAGGTTATTCACCTGGGATGAGGGAATAGATGGATAAATACATATTCCTGATTCATTTTGAATTGATTACCAGCTTCTACCAAGAGAGAAACACTCAAACATTGTTCAAAACATTGCTGAAGAAGTGGGCAACAAGCAATATGGGATTTTCTATTGTATTGAAATATTGGCTTGTGATTGGCTGACAGAGGTGGCGAATTTAGTACAAATGGTAAAATTGGTCTTCTTCAGTTTGTTGATGATAGAGGACATCTCGGTAACCTTTCAGCAAATGGCTCAAATTTCCCTGACCTACCATAAATTTCTATTGGTATGTTTTACTTTCCTTTATCTTATTTTAGTTTCGCAGTTAATTCTCTATTAGCTCATTCAGTTCCCATATCACATTATTGCTTCTCTCAGAAAAAAAGACAGTTATACCTGGAGGTAACCTATTGGCAATAGCCTCAGATTTGATTTCCCTGACTCGTCATAAATATTCACTAACACAGCAACACTCTCCTTCTGTGACAAAGTTGTGTTATGAGACAATAATACTGTATTTAGTCTATTGGAGTTTTCTGGTGTAAATTTCAAACCAAAGAGACACTTAACTATTATGTCTACCTCACCAGTGGTTTAATCTCATAGAAATGGAGAAAAGGGAAGTTTTACACTTGGCCTCAAAAAATGGAGCATCCAAAATCTCAAACGAAGGAAAGTTGTTGAATGCTCAAATAAAGCTGCCTTGCAATTAAACATCAAACAGGGTTGCAAAAAAGCTCCAAACTTTGGTAGAGCTATATATGGAGTTGTATATTCCAGGTAATTATGCTGTCAGCACTTTCCATGCTGTAAAAAAGGCAATGTTACCATAAAGATGAAAGAGATCAAACACTTCTTTAACATTTTTTTTTTCTAAAGATAATTCATTAAGTTAAAAAAAGGGACTTTGTTGAGTGTGTGGTGTCGATGTATCTGCTGGAATTAAAGAATCAAGATTTCAGAACACACCTGTGGAACCACTGATTTATAAGTACGGTATTTTGGTTATCTGCCTAAATGTTTACCATCCTTGCATGAAGTTAAAGTATCCCCCCTTTTTTATGTGGAGTTCAACAACCTTTGGGGTTCAAATTTGGTGAAGTTTCCAGCTACGGTTAATCCTCAATTTGTGTTGCTGAATATATCAGATTCTGTAGTGAAAGAGAACTGACAGAAACAAATGACCAGTATTTCCAAAGTGCATATCAAGAATTATCTCAAAACTTCCATACCCATTATTTCGTGAAAGCTTTAATTGCCAAATTATGCTCTTGGTCATCATTCAGCCCATTGTTTGAGGATTACATTTAATTCTCTCTTTCTTCCATTAAGGTAATGATCTCTCTCTTTCTGTGATCTCATTGATTTATCATTTTCTAAATCGTTTACTATTCACCATTCTATCATAAAGGCTTAGGAATAGTTCAATTTAGAGCAATTCAATATTTAACTAGCAACAATAAAATCTTGAGCAATTCAATGTTTAACTGAAAAAATGAAGTGATGTCATATAGATTTGGTTTAACTTGGTGCAAATTGATTTGTTTAGGATATAAAGTTCCAAATCCTATGTTTACATGATGAATATTGTTCAAGCTGTAAACCTATCTCCTTCTACAAACTTGTGTTAGCTTCACAGAATTCATTTAAGGATGAAGTAGCTTAAAAAATTGCATTTTAAAAGTTACATTCACAAATTGACTGCTCGACAAATTAGCAAGAAATAGATAGATAGATAGATAGATATGGTAGGTGCCGCCCTCTAAGCCCAGTTCTGGGCGCTCACGAGGGTTGATTGATGAGATGGGAGAGAGAGTGGGAGTCCTCAACATGTTACACATTTACCTCAAGTGAGGGTTTTTTTACTTGACCAGCATAGACACTGATACAAGAGACAAACATACTTGACAAATCAACCCATTCACAAACAAACTAATATGTTTCCTGTCTTTTCTTAAGGAAACACAATGTTATGCAGTTCAGTTTAATCCTTCATTTGCCAGAAAACACAGTCTTGAAGACAGTAGCTTGCAGCCATGAAGTCCTGGATGTAATTCAGACACACAAACAACTCTCTATAGTTATAAATCAGACTTAAAGGCATTTTGTCGTCTTGTTTACTGCACAGCATGTAGTGTCAATATTTAAAAACAAGTCGAAGTTGCTGTGAGAGTTATTAGAAATGTCATGAAAAGTACAGGTTGAAGTTGCTGTGAAGGATAATTGGAGATACTATAGAAAAATAGTGTTCTGATAAGAGTTACTTCTGCTGCGACATGTATGATTGAAACAGATGAATAAGAATTGAAGCACAGTTTCAACCTCACCATGGAAATTTTTTTCTGGTAGTAAGCAGAAATGGTAATACCATTTTGAAATTTGGTAGCCAGGACTCCTAAGCAAGAAGCTGGTAGTAAAGGGTGGCTCTGTGCTACTCTTCATGGAGAATTTCAGTCCCCTCAGTTGTTAGTTTAAAGCATCGAAAACATGTCATGGTTGATGACGAACTACGCTATGTCCTAAGGACGGAAGAGAATTGCAGAAGAAGAGAAGGAGATACGCTCAGATAAAGTAGTGGGGAAAAATAGCTAACAAAACAAAAGAAACTTGTTTCAACAACCATATTCAGCTAAGGTCCATGACATTCTCTTCGAGGTCCCAGTGATCGACATAACCTTGATGTCTCTTTAGCTGGTTGGTTATGAGCATTTAGCTTCTGGCCCAAACCAGTCCATCATCCATCTCTTGGGAACAGTTAGTGATATTATGTGTCAATAACCAATAACCTTAGGTGAACATGCCTGCAATGATTTAATGGTTGTGACAGTGAGATACCCAATGCAACACCAACCATGGCTTAGTAGTGATTGTTTTGACTTCAAGAGACAAATTTGGTCATTGACCAAGGTTAAATGTTCACTTATTCATAGAGATGATAAAAGGAATTTTGTGACTCACACGGTGTATTAATTGGGCAATACTTTCATGTCTGGATGTGTTAATCACACATAGCAGTATGCATTAAATATATTTTATCTGGCAAGATAACAACAGTAAAAAAACAATGGGGCAAATTAATTTATTTCCTGTATCTGATTTATGTCAACATCTAATTAAAACCTACAACTGAGATGCTCTAAAACGGAATGACATTATAATTCCTAATCTATT
This sequence comes from Platynereis dumerilii, assembly GCA_026936325.1. NCBI lineage: Eukaryota > Metazoa > Annelida > Polychaeta > Phyllodocida > Nereididae > Platynereis > Platynereis dumerilii. The sequence goes on from JAPTHN010000006.1 coordinate 31,785,080, forward strand.
TTGCCTTGTGCCTACCCTATCAGCATGCCTAGGCGGTCCAACGTTGACCCGAAGCCGGTCCGATGCTACTGACATCGGACTGACGCTGGGCTGACGTTCACCATAAAAGGTAACTCTCTGGTAATCACATCTAAATTATCTAGACAGGTTAGCCAACTTTCTTTCAACAATTAATATGTTAAATATTGGATTTCAGACATTCAATTTTAGAAATAAGATTTGGCCACAGCTTTTCAGCTTCTCCACAATTTCCGATTTTGGCTTCAATCCAAATTTTAGTGTGATCAACCGCATCCTCCACTTGCCATAGCTTTTTCACATAGCATTTTCCACCAGGAATTAAAGTGACAGAACCAGATGATATGGAAACAATGCAGCCTGTTTGCATTCATTGCTTTTTGAGGGTTTGTTACCACTCCAAGAACTTCAAGCTAATGCCTCCAGTTAATCCAACATTCAACTGGTGAAATTAATTTGCATTATCCAAGCAGCATTTGCAAGGTACACATCTTTCAGAGTTCTGCTTGCTTTTGCTTTAATAAAATCTGTTTAATGTGATATCATAATTCTGGTTTTATTCTTTGCAGCTTAACCAACTAGATAGTAGATACTGTTGCTCGAAGGAATTCACGATTTTGTGGACGACATGCATTTTGTTTTTCTCATGATTTCTCAACCGAAAGAAGTGGAGCCCTGGACAAGTTTGCATAGATCTTCCTGAGGAAGTGAGATATTAGAAAAATAGGTTTTGTTTGATTGAACTACTCAAGACAGCTAGGAATTGATCACATCGATCTCTAAAGCAAGTCCGTGTCTCCAACATGCAAAGTTAACAGTTGTAATATTAAGTGAGCGGCATTTAATTAGTCATTTATCTGTGTGGGACATTTTTTTGTGCCAGCATAGATACACCAACGATTATTGTTAAAATTACTGTAAACTATGTAAATTTATTAACTTGATTGTCCCCATAAAACCTCAGCAGCTGCCAAATCTGTCAGCACCGATTAAACTTGGTCATGCAAGCTGGACCCTCGTCCCATATGGCATGTCAAGGTCTGCTCTCCTTAACCAAACCTAATTTGACAACACGAAGATGTTTAGAAAAACATTTCCATCCATGGCTAACAAAATGTACCCAAATGCTGTGGGCACGTATATCCACTTATTTAGTATTGAATACTATGGAATAGAGTGGTAAAAAGGTGCTTTGAAATCAAAATACAGAAAGAAAGTTTTTGAACTGAAATGATTGTGAATTTTTTCAATGACAATGCCAATCTAACTGCCATCGAGTATGTCACTAATGAAATACTATTAATTTTCTGCACTTGGGATTTGCTGGTACACACTGCAGACTTCATCTACCAAATGTTGTCTTATGTACTAGATTTTATTTGTTCTTTCAAATTAGGTGCAAGTGTTGCTGTCAAAGCTACATAAAACCATGGTTAATACAGTGTTAATAAAAATAAATAGAAATGAGTAGGGACTTATTTTGAGTCTCTTCCCTTAACAAACGAAAACAAGGCAGCCACACAACTGTTTCAGAACCAGACTTGACTCACATGTGATGTTAAGACCTTTAAGGACGTCCAACCTATGTTGCATGTTAAGCAGGCAACAAGAGTGCATTTTTCTCAAAGAAAATACTGTTGAGTTTAAAAATAGTTCACTTGTCTCAAGTACATCAAGGACCTCACAGCCCCAAGCTACTGTCTTCTAGATGGTGTTTCTCAGGCAAACAGAGGATTGAAACAGTTGTTTGAGTTGTTGTTTGTACAGATGAGGAGCAATTTCTTGGAGATGCTCTCGATTGCACATCAGATGTAGTTTCTGATACAGCATACCTGAGGGCCTGTGATTTAACAAGATATATTGTAGATTCATTAAATCAGATCTGTAGAATGACAAATGATAACCAAATTATTTTTTCTGAGCAGGAAAGAAAAGGTTTGTAGACACAAGACCTCCAGCGATTCAATACATGGGGTAATAGTGAAAAGATCATGAAAAGAAAGAATTGTAGGTTATTTATAATAGCAGAAGGTAACGTATGTTGTCATTTCTTAATATACATAACCTACAATACGTTACTGTACTCTACTGTACTAAAGGTAAGGGTAAAGGGACTTTTATTTAATGTGGGTAGCCAAGCTAAGTCAGTGACTTGTTTCCAGTTGGGCCCACGGCACCTCCAATTTCCGTCTGATGTGAATGACAATGTCATGGAATGACATGATGGCCAGCCTGGGGATTCAACCCGGGTCCCTCGATTGTAAGGCAAGCGCTATACTGACTGAGCTATCGGGGCTGACTCAGTTCTGGAGCAGTGCCAGGGTGCTTCCTAGTGTCAGCTGCTCAACAAACAACACACATACAACAGTTAGCCTCAGGTTAGTCGTTAGTGTCCCATGGGACTGGTCCGACTGGACCAAATTAGGTTCAATGAGTGGGATATGAACCAATGGCACCAGAGACAATGTGTGATAAGTATAGGTTATTCACCATGGGAGAGGGAATATGTGATTTATCACCCGAGGGCTTCAGCTTTTAGTGTGATAAACAAATATTCCCGATCCCACGACGAATAACCGGCTTATACCATGAGACAAACACTCCAACAGTCAAACAAGAGAAGATAGATGCACAACAAAGAATATAGGATTTATTGCAGTGCAATACTGGCTTGTGATTGGCTAATAGAGGTGTTGAATGGTATAACATACTGAAATTTATATATGTAACTATATGAGCTGTTGTGATCGTAAGGTTCAGTAAAATTCATTGCTGAAATTTTTATTTGTAGACTGTCAATGCTCTGAGTGGGATGCACTGCATTAAGGATACAACAGCACACGAAATATGAAAGATTTGACAAAGATTGGCTTGAATACACTGTACAGTGCCGCCTGTAAGTATGTGAAACGCATGACATTGTGCCATTGCATCAATGCTAAACATCCTCAGCCTAACTGCTTGTGGAGGCATGAATTTTCATCGGATGATAGGGAAACAAATTAGGTCATAAAGACCGATGTGTGAGGCAAGTGGGATAAAAATAGCAGCCCATTTTCTTCGCTGTAGTCGTAGTTAGGTATGGGTCAAAGTCTTTGATAAGTAAGTGAACCACCCTTCCCTATCTTTTAACATTTGGCCTGCGTTTCACTTATCAAAGACTTTGACCCATACCTAACTCCAACTACAGCAAAGAAAATTGGCTCCTATTTTTATCCCGCATGCCTCACATATCAGCCTTTATGACCCAAAATGTTTTCCTCTCATCGGATGAGAATTCGTCCTTCCAGAAGCATTTTGATTAAGGATGTTTAACATTGATGCAATGGCACAATATCATGCGTTTCACTTACTTACAGGCGGCACTGTATATATTTCTTACTGCGAAATTTGCAATTTTACTCCCTATATAATAATGCATGGACACACCTATATTTAGGATTGATTTTGGCATTTGAAATTGCCACAATAGATATACATTTCATTGCAGAGAATTGAGGAAGTAAAAATGTTTGGATACTGGCATATCTCTTTTGGTTCATTGGAATATTTATACCCAATGATGTGGCAAAATTGCTTCTGGAATTTAGTGACAGCCCCCAGTGAATTGCCAGGCATCAGGGAGGTTCTGGGTTAAAATGAAATTCCTGAAGGAGCTCTCATCTTTCCAATGCATTTATAAAGAAAATCTCAATCTCAACAGTTTTTACTGTATCAGTATCGGAAGAAAGTTGCTGGACTCATACAATTGCAAAGGAAAACGCTTTTCACGATACCATTCTCACAAGCTTTTTTCAATTAACGATTGTAAGGCAGATAGTACCAGCTATCAAATCCTCAGTCTCAATGAGCTCATTTTTATATTGATTTATCATAGATATATCTTTATCTGTTACATCTGTGTGTTTCTATACTTAAAAATATAACTGTCTCACCAAGACTATAGATATGTTGGAGTTTATTCAAAACAAATAATTTCTTGCTCAGTTCTGGGCAGTCTTGAAATCATTAGTTTCAGGTTTGGGTTTTTCTTAAAAGGTGATGCTTAATTAAGGTGGCTCGCTACTCATGGAGCAGCAATGGCGGCGTCACCATAGCAACAACAGTCTGCTGAGCTCTGTGGACTGCTTTTTTGGTTTTTTATAATTCCATGCGACTGCTGCTTCGTTTGTCATTTGCGTCACTTCTATTAGGGTTAGAAACTTCTGGTTTAAAGCATTAGATGCGCTATGAACATCACTATGACATGCCAGATATTCAGCTTTATGGTCCGAATAGAAACTTTTTACTCGCGATTTTCGGCAAGCAGGTCTGATTTCTAAAAATTGACTTTGAGATATAAATAAATTTTTATCTCAATTTCTATCGCGGTAGCAAACCTTGTCTTATACATTTTATTGTTCCTAACAATATTTGGAAATTAATGACAAAAAAATGAGAAATCCTATCCCGTCGATTTTTTTTAGCGCCATGGTTTATAAAAAAAATTAAAATTGTCAAAATCAAAACTTTTATTCCGAGCCCCTTGGAAAGTCCTTTAAACTAAATATATCTCTTTGAAATTGTAATCAGCAGTTCCATTGAAGTTTTTTCTTCAATTCCATGCTTCATTTCATAATATGGGATGCATGACCACTGAATGGCAGGACAAACTTCACAGAAAGAAAAATAAGAAAAACATTGAGTTTTTCAGGTTTGCGTGGACTGACTTTCTTGTACATAACCTCAAATATTTCGAAAAAAAGGCTGGTTGCGACCACTTTTTTTTACATATCCTTGCTATAAACTATATTTTGGATCATTATAAACTATTTTTGAGAAATCCTATCTTAGAAAGTTCACGAGTATCGAGCCACCTTAAGGAATGAATATTCAGGGACTTCGCTCACTTGAAATAAAAAAAAAATACGGCTGCCATTACCATGACATAAATAATTTATGCCAAGGAAAACTCCACACACCCTACAATTTTTGAAGGACTGCCCCCCCCCCCCAACTGAAAATTCCCACATTTGACATTCTTAAATTAATTGAAATACCAAATAAATTTAGTTTTATGAGAAATTGCATCGAAAAATTTGGACAGGATGTTTTAGCAGATATTCAAAACACGTTTCACTGAGCAACGAAACCGATTTGAAAAAGTTTTGAATAAGCTTTTGTATGGGAGCCTTGAGCCTGAACAATGATTTGAATGTCATCAGGTTTTGCTTCTGAATTAAAACAATGATGGGACATGCATGCAGAAAGATTTCAACATGAAATATTGAGAAATAGAAGAAAATTCCTTTGATTTAAATTAACAAGGTGAAATTGAAATATTTAGAAATTGATAACTGCCCATGCATTAATTACTGTATGGTCAATTAGTCATATCGCAAGTCTCAGTAATCTATTTATTTTAGTTTTGAGTAATTTTATCCAATTAAGTTTTGTTAAAGAACAACATTGCTTGAGGTCTCTGCAGTGTCTCAATCTCCTTTTGGTGTGACACGTACACTCTAAAAAAATTCAGACAAAATGGTTTTTTGAAAAACCAAATTTCAATGCAAAACCAACATGGATTAAAAAAAAAAATCTATGTTTGTTTTTGGCATTGAAATTTAAATTTGGTTTTTCATAAAACCATTTTGAATCTAAAAAACCAATTTTGTCCTGACATTTTTTAGAGTGTAGTATGGTACATATCTACACTCTACGTATAAGAAAGAACTGATAGAAATAGGCAGATGCACAATAAGAGTTGTTATTTAAATGCAATTTTTCTGGTTAATGTTACGGCTTGCATTTATATTCATAAACTAAGCAAATAATACAATTATCATTTGATAGCACCTAAATGTGTTGCGCTACCTCCAGAAACTAAATTGTGCTTGTTTATAAAATATTCATGACAGATACCAGATGAATTAACTCATGAACTTAAACTGTGCGATTTAAACTCCTCTACAACGTTGCTAATGTCTGTAGAATGGTAGAAAAATATAGATTGGTGAAGTTTTGGCAATAATAAACATACATTTCAGAGAGTTGGAAGCCATCAAATTTCATGTACATTGATATATTACTGTCGGTTCATCGGAATATTAACTACCCTCTAATGTTGCAAAATTGCTGCTGGAATTTAGTGACAGTCCTCGGTGAATTGTCAAGCATCAGGGAGGTTCTGGGTTAAAGAGAAATCCCTCAGGGAGCTTTGATCTTTCCAATGCATTTATTTTTAAAGAAAATCTGAGGTATTATCAACAGAAAGTAGCTGGACTCATTCTGATACAGAGGAAAAGCTTTACACAGTTCATTCCCACAGGCTGTTTTCAGTCTAAGAACAGAATAAAATACATGGCTTTAAACATCATTGCAATGCTCGGCCTTTCTTACAAATAGAAACACAATGGAATATAGCATAAATTAGTTATTGTAATTGAGGAGTACAATGGATTATAGTAAATGTGTAATTATTTTAGTTGTGGAGTATTAATTTTGTGTCTGCTTGCTGAAGTTAAATTCCTTGTTAGAATTCATTTGAAATTTGTATAAATTTTGACCTTTGTGCCGGATACATCTTTCAAGGTGTGATTTCCTCGCTCAATCTCCGCCATCTCCAGAAGTTGCTGAAAAACCAAAGAAATTATTTTAAAGGGAAAGGGAATTGAAAAATTTGGAGAGGATATTTTTCGAATATTCGAAACATGCTTCACAGATAAATAAAACCCCTTTGATAAACTTTTGAATGAGCTTCTGTATGGGAGCCTTGAGTCTGAATGATGAGTTGAATGGCCTTTGTTCTGCAAATGATTTAAGATAATGAGGGGTATGCATGCAGAAAGATTTCAGCATGTCACGTCAGAGAAAATGTCTCCGGTTTAAATCAACAAGGTGAAACTTGAAATTCAGAAATTGACAAGCATGAATTGGTGTGGTCGTGTCACAAGGCTTGGCTAATATAGTATGGTCTGCATTAAGCTGTCACAGTTCTCATGCTTAAAAATTGAGAATGGATGAAGTAGTCTAGGGAGAAGTTGCATTCGGAAAGAAAAGTGATTCTATCTTTTTTTGTAATGGGACTTTTTTTCGTTCATGAGCACCCCAGACCCTAGTATGAAATGGTGTAGATATGATATCGTAGGTGAAAGTGTTGTATTGTGGAACAAGGAGGAAGCTAGAATGAATATATAGTATGGTCTGCATGACGTGTATGGCACAGATCAGTGCAAAGTAAGTTATATATGCTAGGTATGAACACATTAAATTGCAGTACAAATTCTTATACAGTATATTGAAGAGTGTTTCTTATATTCTTCATGTAGTTATTCACTCAATAGGCCTATAGATGTTTTTTTCTTGAATAGCATAGACACTGAAACCCACATGCAATTGATATCTCCCATGTACAACCATATTACTAAATAAATTGCTCTTTGAGCAGAAACTCACTTACTGCTATACATAGTTTCTGAGCTTCCTCTAATAATTATTGGCTCATGAAAAGTTAAGGATCAATCAGAAGAACTTAATATGCTACGTAGCAAGTGACCTTGCACCTCATACTTATTTAAATTGCAGTAATGGAGTCACATGTCCTTTAACAGAGCTGCCGCCACTCCTTTGGACCTTGAAGTGGTAATAATCGGCCCAATGTCAATATTCACTGATTTAACGTTGCCATGCAACCCTTGGTCCCTCGCCCTAAATGGCGTTCAATGGTCTAATGTTGCCCATAAACATTATCAGTCAATGAGGGTTAGGGTGGTTCATTTTTAGATGGGAAAAAATTATTTTGTGAATTTCACATCGCATACCCTCTTATTTGATGAGGTTAGGTATAAAACTGATGCATGAGAAATTTTATGAAAATCCAACAAGAGGAAGGGGTCCCCAAAAGGCCTTAAAGTTGCAATGTTTTTTAAATTTTCGACCATTTTCGCCAATCCGCGGTTCTCCATAACTTTGTCAGTATTAGTCATAAAGCATTCTAATTGCTATGGTTGGAAGGCTCTCAAAAATACCTATATTTTGAATACCAACATCAATGGTCTAGGACGATATCTTGACTCCCATTGACTCTTCGGCCTGCACTTTTCTGAATGAAAATGTCGCTGACTGTCTAATCCTATTAAAAAAAGGCTTATAATGTTTTTTTCACTGATAATTGCTGTGATTCACTTTCTTTAAGTTCCAGAATAAGCAAATAAATTTTTTTTTAATTTTTGGTCATGGAAAATCCAGATCTATAAGCTTGGAAGTTTTAATGCAAAATTTCGTCGGAATTATTGAAACAATTCATGGAGGGGCTGTTATATTTCATATTTTAACTTCACAAGAATTAATTATAGGACTACATCATTGGTACCATGAGAATGCTAAGAGTATTTCCTTTCATTTGGTACCACTCATGTTGCCCTGCAATAAATTCTGACGAAGATATTATATGAAATGAAACAGGCCCCATCTCACATTTTACGAGTTTTCAACTGACGTTAACATTAAAACTTCATCACTCACATGCCAGGCACTCCCATGGTAAAAATCAAAAATTTTTTGTATTTGGTCATTCTGGAACTATGAGAATGTGAATCACTGTAATTATCATTGAAAAAAATTCCAAAGCCATTTTTTAAACAGGATTAGACAATCTGCGTCATTTTAATTCTAAAGAGTGCAGGCTGAAGGGCTAATGGGAATCAAGATATCGTCCTAGACCATTGATGTTGGTATGCAAATTGAAGGTCTTTTTGAGAGCTTTCCAACCATGGCAATTAGAATGTTGTATGACTAATACTGACGAAGTCGCGAATTGGCGAAAATGGTCGAAAATTAAAAAAACATTGAAACTTAAAGGCCTCTGGGGGACCCCTTCCTCTTGTTGGATTTTCATAAAATTTAAGCTGCATTGTTTTTGCACCATTTCTCACAAAATAGGAGGGTATGCGAATTGATATTGACAAAAAACGTTTTTTGGACCACCCTAATGAGGGTCCTCTTGATATGATATCTAACCCCAATAAGGCCCTAGGGGTGTGTGTCTACTTACAGGGTGGTCAAAAAAAAACTTTACAGTTGATATTTCATTTTCCAGGCTGCCATGATTGAGTCAGTGCCTGGGTACTTATTGTGTATAAAAGCCAAGTATGTTAGATCTTTGGAAAATTGGTTAATAATCAAAACGGTTCATTACTTTTTTGATAGCAGACAAAATGGAAGCTGGGAGTGCTCCTGCGTTTTCACTACTCTGGGTTGTTCATGGCCCATCAGCAATTTTGAAGCTACTGAGCTTCACAGGACAAAATAAATACAACATAAAATGAAATTGAGAAGACAGAGGCACAATTCAGCACAAACCAGAAGGTGCTAGAGCAAGTTCAGACTTCACTATGGACACTATAAGATTTTAAAACAAAGCCGTCTGAAGGTGGATGGTCAGGGTGTTGAAATCACAAGAAAAGTACATATTAACATCTTGAAAGAGCATCTAAAGCCCTGGATAAATAAGACGTACAGTGCCACAGATAATTTGATCTTCAAACAAGACGGGGCATCAGCCACACTCCCTTGGAAAGCCCAGAACTGGATCAAGGTTCGCTCTGTCAAGTTTCTCAGCGGGACAATATGGCCCCTGTTATCACAAGATCTCAGTCAATGTGATTATTATGGACGGGCAAACTTAGAGGCAGATCCCTGCAAGACCGCACAGACCTTAGTTGCCCAATAAAGGCATCCATTACATTTGTATGGGAAAAACGGACAAAAAGTTACATTTTTGACACCTCTGCATCATTTCGGCCCACTACAGAAAAGTCACCAGTCCAAAAGGACCTCCGAATGAATAAATTGTCTCTAGAAGAGTTATTCTTTGCTATACAAGTTGTTTTTGCATTAAAAATAAGCATTTGTTACAATGAGCGTCATCCAAAAAATTATTCATAAGTGTAAAGTTTTTTTTTGACCACCCTGTATCCCAAGATGCCAGAACATCTATTCTGATTTGATCAAGTGATATGCTTTCTGGTAAACTATCATGTCAGAAGGTCAACTAATTTGGCAAGACTCAAGTCTAGCTTCTTTTTTTTAAAGAAACATTTATATACAGGACCAATGAATATTTATAATTTTGACCTGCTCAACTAGGCCTATTACATAATCAGTTCAAACCAGGCAATGTAGATTTTCCAAAAATTAGTAAAAGGAGTCAAAATGTCACATTTCGATGATTTTAACTGCACGGGGCTTTTGAACCCAGATTCTTGTAAGGGCCAACCTTCTCCAATATTTCAAGCTACAATCACAGGAAAATTATTCTGAAAACCTTATAGTTTCCTAACAGCAGCAGCTTATTTGAATGACATTTTCTCAATATCAAAGTGTGGTGTTTAGTGCCAACTTAGCATGAATTCATTCTGAATAAGGCTGTCAGATCCAGAAAATTACCTCGTAAATGTCTATTCCAGATAGTCAGATAAATGTGTCTGATTTGTTTTCATTAAGGATATGAAATCAGGGAAACCAGAAGAAAGCCATAAGCCTGATGCTTATTTGATTTTTTAAGCATCCTGGGAATGCAGTAGAAGTTATTTTCCCAGTACAAGTGGAACATCAGAAAAACCAGACAACAGTAAACTCTTGTACAACTCCGAAGGACATGCCATACATAGTCATGCAACTGTAGTGCACTCTTGGTCCTTGTAAATCTTACTGCAAGTATGTTAGCTTCAGAAAGTTTTCTTGCAGTCCTAAGTTCTTTCTTACAGAAAACAGATGTACCATAAAGATGTTTTATGACTGATGTGCTTTTGTGCAGTCCATGAACTTGTATTACCTGAGATTGTATTACTTGATAGCAGTCTTACACCAGTGAAAGCGCACTTGATCTTTCTTCAACGTTGTTTTATGTAACGATGTTTACCTTACAATGCCGATATGATTCATGGAAGAAAAAGTTGGTTCTAAGTCAACTTCAAAGCAAATATTGTATTACACTTTGTGTCACCGCCACAGCATGCCAACTGATGAATTATCAATGAATATGATGCGTGAACCAAATAAGCCAATAGAGGATTATTTGTGAAACTTGAATGCTCACTTGAAACAGATCTATGTACAGGTTATTCACCTGGGAAGAGGGAATAGATGGATAAATACATATTCCTGATTCATTTTGAATTTATTACCAGCTTCTACCAAGAGAGTAACCCTCAAACATTGAAACATTGCAGAAGAAGTGGGCAACAAGCAATATGGGATTTATTGTGGTGAAATATTGGCTTGTGATTGACAGACAGAGGTGGCAAATTTAGTAAAAATGGTAAAATTGGTCTTCTTCAGTTTGTTGATTATAGAGGACATCTCGGTAACCTTTCAGACAAATTGCTCAAATTTCCCTGATCAATCATAAATTTCTATTGGTATGCTTTACTTTCCTTTATCTTATTCGAGTTTCACAGTTGATCCTCTATTGGGTCATTCAGTTCCCATATCACATTATTGCTTCTATCAGAAAAAAAGACAGTTATAGCTCGTGGTAACCTATTGGCAATAGCCTTAGATTTGATTTCCCTGACTCGTCATAAATATTCACTGATACAGCAACACTCTCCTTCTGTGACAAAGAACTTTGTGTTATGAGACAATAATATTGCATTTAGTCTATTGGAGTTTTCTGGTGTGTTGCCAAACCAAAGAGACAATTATTATGTCTACCTCATGAGTGGCTTAATCTCATAGAGAAATTTCCTACATGTAATGGCCTCAAAGAACCTTTATGCAGCATCCAAATGGATGCGAGTTGTTTAAATGATCAAATATGCTATTTGGCAATTAAACACCTGACAGAGTTGCAACAAAGCTCTAAACTTTGGTAGAGCTATGGATGGCGATAGTATATTCTAGCTCATTACACTGGGAGCACTTTTTCTTACTGTACTAAAGGCAATGTTAACATAAAGATGAAAGAGATCAATCGCTTCCTTGAAAATATTTCTTTTTTTAAATAATGCATTAAGTTCAAATAAAATGGACTTGTTGAGAGTGTATGGATGTATCACACGCCCATTTTTTGGGAGTGCAAGCACAATCTGCCGGAATTCTAAGAATCAAGATTTCAGAACACACCTTTGGAACCATTGATTTATAATTATGGTAATTAGATTAGCTACCTGAATTTTTCACCATCCTTGCCTGAAGTTAAAGTACCCCCCTTTCTTTTGTGGGAGCGGGAGCAACCTTTTGGGTTCATACATATTCATACATTTGTATTGGGTGAAGTTGTAACCATGGCAAATTCTCAATTTTTGTTTCTGAATAAACGTGTAGTGACAGAGAACTGACAGTAACAAAAGATCAGTTAAATCGACTTCCAAAGTGCATATCAATAATTATCTCAAAACTGCTACGCCCATTATTTGATGAGAGCTTTAATTGCCAGATTATGTTCTTGGTAATCATTCAACCCATGGTTTAAGGATTACATTTAATTCTCTCTTTCTTCCATTAGGGTTATGATTCTCTCTCTCTCTTTCAGTGATCTCATTAAATTTTAATTCTTACAAATCCTTTACAATTCACCACTCAATCATAAAGGCTTTGCTTAAACATTTCCACAACACATTTGACAAATTGTAGTTGCAATTGCATAGTAATTGACTTCACTATGCACTGGAGTCATCTCCGGACAGAAAGGGCACCAACACGAGTTTACTGTATGAAAAAAAATTCAAAGACGTCCAAATTGAAAAAATTTAGACAGTCTTGGGGAATGACACTAGGAACCTTGTGTCAATAATCTTTCTGTCTTTCATACGAATATGGCTGTTTGACATCAGACCATAATCAAAACTTTGCTTTTCTCTAGCCTCTCTATGGCCTTCGGCAATACTTCTGAGAAGTATTGATCACATCTTGACACGAAAAGAGTCTCTTTGACAACTTTCAATGCAATCATAGGAAAGACACTGAATGCCCCATGAAACCACACAAAACGGAGCCTTGGAAAATGATTAGACTTCTTTGCTTAGGTGGGTGCTCAGTAGTATAGTGAAAATGAACACAGGCTTCAATCAAAAAGATTGTGAAATTATTATATGAAATTAAAGTCCCTTTATTGCGAAATTTAGAGCTGCCTTCAACTTTAAGCATTCTCTTGAATAAAGCTGAAGTGACCACAACTTCTCAAAAGCAATGAATGCAAATGGGATATGTTGTGAACATGTCATCTGTTCCTGTCACTTTAATTCCTTATGGAAAGCATTCCCTGAAAATCTTGAAAGAGAAAGCTTGAAAACGTGAAATGCAATAAAACTGAAAACAAGTGAAAAGGCGGAAAGACATGTTGCAATGTGGCAGATAAGAAATATCAACAGCATTTGTGCAATTCTGTTGCTATTGGGTTCAAATTAAACACTGTATTGAATTGAATAGGAATAGTTCAATCTAGAGCAATTCTATGTTTAACCAGAAACAGTATAATCTCACTCAATTCAACGTTTAACTTAAAGATTAAATGTTAACAAAAAAAGAAGCAACCTTAAGTTGTGGACTTGTTGAGAGTGTATGTATGTATCACACGCCCATTTTTTGGGAGTGCAAGCACAATCTGCCGGAATTCTAAGAATCAAGATTTCAGAACACACCTTTGGAACCATTGATTTATAATTATGGTAATTAGATTAGCTACCTGAATTTTTCACCATCCTTGCCTGAAGTTAAAGTACCCCCCTTTCTTTTGTGGGAGCGGGAGCAACCTTTTGGGTTCATACATATTCATACATTTGTATTGGGTGAAGTTGTAACAATGGCAAATTCTCAATTTTTGTTTCTGAATAAACGTGTAGTGACAGAGAACTGACAGTAACAAAAGATCAGTTAAATCGACTTCCAAAGTGCATATCAAGAATTATCTCAAAACTGCTACGCCCATTATTTGATGAGAGCTTTAATTGCCAGATTATGTTCTTGGTAATCATTCAACCCATGGTTTAAGGATTACATTTAATTCTCTCTTTCTTCCATTAGGGTTATGATTCTCTCTCTCTCTTTCAGTGATCTCATTAAATTTTAATTCTTACAAATCCTTTACAATTCACCACTCAATCATAAAGGCTTTGCTTAAACATTTCCACAACACATTTGACAAATTGTAGTTGCAATTGCATAGTAATTGACTTCACTATGCACTGGAGTCATCTCCGGACAGAAAGGGCACCAACACGAGTTTACTGTATGAAAAAAAATTCAAAGACGTCCAAATTGAAAAAATTTAGACAGTCTTGGGGAATGACCTAGGAACCTTGTGTCAATAATCTTTCTGTCTTTCGTACGAATATGGCTGTTTGACATCAGACCATAATCAAAACTTTGCTTTTCTCTAGCTTCTCTATGGCCTTCGGCAATACTTCTGAGAAGTATTGATCACATCTTGACACGAAAAGAGTCTCTTTGACAACTTTCAATGCAATCATAGGAAAGACACTGAATGCCCCATGAAACCACACAAAACGGAGCCTTGGAAAATGATTAGACTTCTTTGCTTAGGTGGGTGCTCAGTAGTATAGTGAAAATGAACACAGGCTTCAATCAAAAAGATTGTGAAATTATGATATGAAATTAAAGTCCCTTTATTGCGAAATTTAGAGCTGCCTTCAACTTTAAGCATTCTCTTGAATAAAACTGAAGTGACCACAACTTCTCAAAAGCAATGAATGCAAATGGGATATGTTGTGAACATGTCATCTGTTCCTGTCACTTTAATTCCTTATGGAAAGCATTCCCTGAAAATCTTGAAAGAGAAAGCTTGAAAACGTGAAATGCAATAAAACTGAAAACAAGTGAAAAGGCGGAAAGACATGTTGCAATGTGGCAGATAAGAAATATCAACAGCATTTGTGCAATTCTGTTGCTATTGGGTTCAAATTAAACACTGTATTGAATTGAATAGGAATAGTTCAATCTAGAGCAATTCTATGTTTAACCAGAAACAGTATAATCTCACTCAATTCAACGTTTAACTTAAAGATTAAATGTTAACAAAAAAAGAAGCAACCTTAAGTTTGGACTCATTTTGTCACCAGCAAGATGTTATTTGGATTTGGTCGAACTTGTTGCCAATTGATTTGTTCCGGATAAAAACTTCCAAATCCTATGTTTACATGATGAACATTGTTCAAGCTGTAAACCTATCTCTTTCAACAAAATTGTGTTTCCTTTACAGAATTCATTTAAGGATGAAGTAGCTTCAAAAATTGCATTTTGAAAGTTACATTTACAAATTGACTGCTCAATAAATTAGTGATAGACAAACACGCATGGCAAAAACAACCTAGTCACATACAATAATGCTTCCTGTCTTTTCTCTTAAGGAAACACAATGTTTGGCTAAGACTAAGCAGCTCAGTTTAATCCTTCATTTGCCAGAAAACACAGTCTTGAAGACAGTAGCTTGAGGCCATGAAGTCATGGATGTAATTCAGACACACAAACAACTCTCTATAGTTATAAATCAGACTTCAAGGCATTTTCTCAGACAAAAATGTCGTCTTGTTTACCGCACAGCATGTAATGTCAATATTAAACAAGTCGAAGTGGCTGTGAGAGCTATTAGAAATTTCATGAAAAGTACAAGTTGAAGTTGCTGTGAAGGATAATTGGAGATACCATAGAAAAAAAATGTTTTGATAAGACTTGCTTCTGCTGCGATCTGTATGATTGAAACGGATTAATAAGAATTGAAACACAGTTTCAACCTCACCATAGAAATTTAAAAAAAATTGGCATTGGTCTTTTTCTGGTAGTAAGCAGCAAATGCCGTTTTGAAATTGATAGCCAGGACTCCAAAACAAGAAGCTGGTAGTAAATGGTGGCTCTGTGCTACTCTTCCTAAGGACAAAAGAGAATTGCAGAAGAAGAGAAGGAGTTAAGCTCAGATAAATTAGTGGGGAAAAATAGCTAACAAAACAAAGAAAACTTGTTCCAACAACAATATTCAGCTTAGGTCCATGACATTCTCATCTAGGTCCCAGTGATCGACATAACCTCGATGTCTCTTTAGCTGTTTGGTTATGAGCATTTAGCTTCTGGCCCAAACCGGTCCATCATCTGTCTCTTGGGAACAGTTAGTGACACTATGTGTCAATAACTAATCACCTTAGGTGAACATGCCTGCAATGATTTAATGGTTGTGACAGTGAGAGATACACAATGCAACACCAACCGTGCCTTAACAGTGATTATTTTGACATCAAGAGACAAATTTGGTCATCGACCAAGGTCAAATGTTCACTTATTCATAGAGATGATAAAAGGAATTTTGTGACTCACACAGTGTATTAAGTGGGCAATACTTTCATGTCTGAATGCGTTAATCACTCATAGCAGTATGCATTAAATGAGTTTTAGCTGGATAGAGAACAACAGTATAAAAAAATGGGGAAAATTAATTTATTTCCTGTATCTGACTTATGTCAACATCTAATTAAAACTTGCAACTGAGATGCTCTAAAACGGAATGATATTATAATTACTAATCTATTTTGACTTGTGCCTAAGTATTTTGTGCATTCTTGGAACAAACCATAAAAGGTAACTCCGGTAATCGCATCTAAATTATCTAGACAGGTTGACCAATTGTCTTTCAGCAAATGCTGTGTGAAATATTGGATTTCAGACATTCAATTTTAGAAATAAGATTTGGCCACAGCTTTTCAGCTTCCCCACAATTTCCCATTTTGGCTGCAATCCAAATTTCAGTGTGATCAACCGCATCTTCCACTTGCCATAGCTTTTTCACATAGCATTTTCCACTAGGAATTAAAGTGACAGAACCAGATGACATGGAAACAATGTAACCTGTTTGCATTCATTGCTTTTCGAGGGTTTGTGACCACTTCAAGTACTTCAAGCTAATGCTTCCAGTTAATGCAACATTCATCTTGTGAAATTAATACTTGCCGGAATTGCGAGGTGCTTTTTTGTGCCAGAATAGATTCACCAATGATTATTGTCAAAATTACTGTAAACTATGTCAATCTATTAACTTGATTGTCCCCATAGAACTACAACAACTGCTCAAATTGTCAGCACTGATTAGACTTGGTCATGCAAGCTGAACCCTCGTGCCATATGGCATGCAAGGTTTGTTCTCCAAATTCCTTGGGCGTATATCCACTTATTTAGCATTGAATACCATATAATAGAGTGGTAAAAATTGATTGTGAATTTTTTCAATGACAAAGCCAAAACTAACTGCCATCAAGGATGACATTAATGAAATGCTATTAATTTTCTGCACTTGGGATTGGCCAGTACATGCTGTAGACTTTATCTACCTAACATTGTCCCAACTCCTAGATTTTATTTGTTCTTTCATATTAGGTTCAAGTGTTGCTGTCAAAGTTACATAAAACCATGGTTTATAAAGTGTAAATGAAAATAAATAGAAATGAAAAATGGACTTATTTTGAGTCTCTTCCCTTGAAAAACAAAAATAACACAGCCAAACAACTCATTCAATCCTATGTTTGCTTGAGAAACACCGTCTAGCAGACAGTATAGCTTCGGGCTGTGTGGTCCTTGATGTACTTGAGACATGTGAACTTGTCTGTAAAGTTATGCTTCAAACTCAACAGTATTTTCTTTGAGAAAAATATGGTCTTGTTCACTGCTTAACATGCAACTTAGATATATTGCAGAAGAGAGGCCTTTTTAAACACTAAATAGCTAAGACCATAAAGATCCTGAGTGCAGGATTATGCATCCAATGCTTGGCTTCCAATTGTTAGCTCCAGGTCGCCTGGCCTATGTTGGATGGCTGTTTCAATCATCCTTTGCCTCATTGCCATGGTATCCTCTTGTTTTACTTATTAGCCTACCCTGTACATAAATACAAGACATAAAGCCCCAATCATCCATCCATCCCTGTTCTTTGCTTTGCAAATAGTACCTTCAGAATTTACTGAACAAGCAACTAACAAATAAGTCAAACTGCATGCTTTCATCATGAAGGATGTTGCTGCATTTGACATAAGGATTTATCTGACGTCCTTAAAAGCATTGATCTTTCACACAGTCAATAGTTGGCATAATGTGAATGAAATGCACACATATGTTGGATTATGAAGGTAATTGAGAGATAAAAGGTAAATTTTTGGCATGCAGTAGTCGTTTTATATTGGGAAAACAGCCAATGCCATTTTGTTCTATTATCCCATGTCTTGCTATATTATTTTCTGATGATAAATGTTGTTACTTGACTCCATTGTAACCCATATGAGTGAAAGTTACCTTTTTGGAGTCTGAGATTTTAGCTACAGGAGCTTTTGTCGGCATCACACAGACTTCTTCAAGAGGCCCAAGTTCAGCAGAAGAAGTCTGTGTGATGCAGACGAAAGCTCCTGTAGCTAAAATCTCAGACTCCAAAAGGCAACTTCCACTCATTTATTTCATTCTGTTCAACAGTCATTCACTGGTGTTCCATTGGTTGACAAAACCTGTGATGTCTGTTCTGCCTGAACGTTGTGCATTTAAAAACCAGTACGTGTACATCACATGCCTCTCAGGGGTTGTTAATTATTCTATGTTATCAAAGGCTCATCGCTCCATTAGCCATGCCTGCAATGATTTAATGGTCGTGCCTATAAGATCACCAATGGACTGTTTGCCATGCCACAATGATGATTGTGTTTGATCTCTGGTCAGTGGCACATTAAAGAAGGGAGGCATTTGGCCATTGGCTGTCAACTTGTCATTGAGCAATTTGTGACCTCATTGATACTGAGTTGGTCACTCGTTTTGATAGCATTACAAGCATAGGCTATGACCTAATAAATTGCTTTATGACTCATATAGAATAACATTGCATGGAGAGGGCTATGACCTCACAAGGAAAATTTCAGTCCAATTCGGTATGCTCTTGTTTTTCGTCTAATGCAACTGAAACATTAAAAAAAAAGTCTCACTGTGTTTATCGGGTGCAACAGCAAAATGTAGCGAATCACCAACCATCTAGCTGCGTATTCCGACATTGCGCAAAATGATACTACAATACAAAAATACATAAGATGTGATACAATATATATCACAAGTACTTCCTAACAGCCCATAATATGATATGTCAGGATGAGGCACCATAATTGCATTAACATCATTTTTTCGCTAACAATGTCACGACATCAGGTCCCTATTACCTGACATTCGGGAAGAGCGCTCAAATTAGATCACCCTCCACCGAGACCTATGACCCGGTCGCTTGGAGATGGAGTCATGAGCGAAGAAATTAGTTACTGCATCCAGTGGTGTTCGCTGTCTGTACTGTGTACCTGTTTATCTGTAAATGAAAATATATACCAGGAAATTGTACTTAAGCGTAAATAACGAGCTTGCAGTCGACAACAAAATAACTATAATGTGAGCTTGTCGTATTTGTACTTGTGTTATTGAAACATATACAGTGGTCCCTGCCCCATCTGCAGTCATGAAGCGGTCTCCCATGGGGGTGCAGTCTCTCATCGGGTGTAAAATGCACTAGAAATACTACTTGGTGCAGGAGGAAGACGGTCACATAAGGCAAGGCGGTCTAACTACAGGGGGTCTTCTAACGCAGGGACCACTGTATTTAAATTGATTTAAATACTGGCAGAGATGACATGTTGAATAATGTTGTCAACCGTCTTGTACAAGGTAATGCTATATTTATGTCTACATTGTATTATTATAAATACTTTTAAAAATTTTTAATGTATAATATCCTTGTGATGCGTATTACATATCATGATTTCATGACAATTTCAATGACCGGGACTGAGGTTCAATTCATGATCTGCGAAACCCATGCTTGATGGACGTGTTTCATCACCCCATTACCATTTTCTCTGCAGCTCCCGATAAGCCAAATTAGTGCAAAAATACAGTACATCAAGCCCAATCAATATGTATATATATATGTACACTAGGTAGCAATTGCTAAACACTGACATAGCCAATTATTTTTTTATGAAACACAACCTAATTGAGGCAAGTGAAATAACATGAGAATGTCTGATTTGCCTTAAGAAACAACCAATATTCCTTATTTAATCTGCATCTTAGATATTTAAATGGAGATTGAACTTCAAGAGCAAAATGGCATCTTGATATCGTTCAGATGAGACATTTTAAAGTTGCTGGCCCTTGTATTGTATCAGTATCTGCCTGGCAAGTAAAGGATTCCTAGCATGTGCAATTGTGCATGGTTCAAAGTGTAACATTTTCATTCTGAGGACTCATCCCTCTCTCTCCCATCTCACCAATCAACCCTTGTGACTTCATCATCGGCCATAACTGGGATGACCTTTCTGTCATACTTTCAAAGTAGTCATTAAATGTGGAGGGTTTCCATAAGTTGTTCTGTGTGACATCAGTTGCTTCACATAATAATTATGTACATGCCTAATTCCTGCTTTTGCAGACATGGAGTATTCATCAAGTGTACACTTAATAAGATAGACATCAGGACTAAGTGGATCCCCTCATCTAAGAAATGTATCAAGGGGGTATTTTCTCAGATCAAGCGACATCCACTACTTTGCTTTTATCTCTTCCTTTCTGCACTTGCTCATTTTACATTGACAGATACACTGCTGAATTGAGTTGTTTGTACAGATGAGGAGAAATTTCTTGGAGATGCTCTCGATTGCACATCAGATGTAGTTTCTGATACAGCGTACCTGAGGGCCTGTGATTTAACAAGATATATTGTAGATTCATTAAATCAGATCTGTAGAATGACAAATGAGTACAAAATTATTTGTCTTAGCAACAAAGAAAAGGTTTGTAGATACAAGACCTCCAGCAATTCAATACATGGGGTTATAGTGAAAACTGAAAAGATCATGAAAAGAAAGAATTGTAGGTTATTTATAATACGAGACGGTAAAGTATGTAGTCGTTTCTTATTATACAAACCTACAATACGTTACTGTACTCTACTGTACTCAGTTGTGGAGCAGTGCCAGGGTGCTTCCAAGTATCAGCTGCTCAACAAACAACACACATACAACAACTAGCCTCAGGTTAGTGTCCCATGGGACTGGACCAAATTGGTTCCATGAGTGGGATACGGACCAATGGAACCAGAGACAATGTGTGATAAGTATAGGTTATTCACCATGGGAGAGGGAATATGTGATTTATCACCCGAGGGCTTTAGCCCGTAGTGTGATAAACATATATTCCCGATCCCATGGCGAATAACCGGCTTATACAATGAGACAAACACTCAAACAGTCAAACATGAGAAGATAAATGCGCAACAAAGAATATAGGATTTATTGCAGTGAAATACTGGCTTGTGATTGGCTAATAGAGTTGTTGAATGGTATAACATACTGAAATTTATACATGAACTATATGAGCTGTTGCGAACATAAGGTTCAGTAAAATTTATTACTAAATTTTTTATTTGTAGACTGTCAATGCTCTGTGTGGGATGCATTGCATTGAGGATACAACAGCACACGAAATATAAAAGATTTGACATAGATCGTATTGAATACATGGTATATATTTCTTAATGTGAAATTTGTAGTTTTACTCCAAAATATAATGCATGGACACATCTATATTTAGGATTGATTTTGACATTTGAAATTGCTACAATAGATATACATTTCATTGCAGAGAATTGAGGACGTAAAATTGTATGTATGCTGGCATATCTCTTTAGGTTCATTGGAATATTTATTACCTACTGATGTGGCAAAATTGCTTCTGGAATTTAGTGACAGCCCCCAGTGAATTGCAAGGCATCAGGGAGGTTCTGGGTTAAAGGGAAATCCATCAAGGAGCTCTCATCTTTCCAATGCATTTATAGAGAAAATCTCAAGAGTTATTATTGTATTATCCACAGAAAGTTGTTGGGCTCATACTATTGCAAAGGAAACACTTTCACAATACCATTCTCACAAGCTGTTTTCAATTAACGACTGTAAGGCAGATAGTACCAGCTATCAAATTCTCAGTTTCCATGAAATTGCTACAATAGATATACATTTCATTGCAGAGAATGGATTATCATAGATATATCTTTATCTGTTACATCTGTGTGTTTCTATACTTGAAAATATAGTTGTCTCACCAAGACTATATAGGTATGTTGGAGTTTATACGAAAGAAATGATTTCTTGCTCTGTTTTGGGCAGTCTTGAAATCATTAGTTTCAGATTTGGGTTTTTCTTAACAAGGTGATGCTTAATTAAGGAATGAATATTCAGGGACTTTCGCTCTTTTGAAAAAAAAAAAAAACTGCTGCCCTTACCATGACATAAATAATTTTCCGCCAAGGAAAACTCCAAGCACCCTACGATTATTAAAGGACCCCCCCCCCCCAAATGAAAATTCCCACATTTGATCGAAATTCTTAAATTAATTGAAATACCAAATAAATTTGGTTTTATGAGAAATTACATTGAAAATTTTGGACAGGATGTTTTTGCAGATATTCAAAACACGCTTCACTGAGCGACAAAACCGCTTTGAAAAAGTTTTGAATAAGCTTCTGTATGGGAGCCTTGAGCCTGAACAATGATTTGAATGTCATTGGGTTTTGCTTTTGAATTAAAACAATGATGGGACATGCATGCAGAAAGATTTCAACATGAAATATTGAGAAGTAGAAGAAAATTTCCTTTGATTTAAATAAACAAGGGTAAATTGAAATATTTAGAAATTGATAACTGGCCATGCATTAATTACTGTATGGTCAATTAGTCATATCGCAAGTCTCAGTTATCTATTTATTTTACTTTTGAGTTATTTTATCCTTTGTAAGTTTAGTAAAAAAAAACAACATTGCTTGAGGTCTCTGCTGTGTTTCAATGCCCTTTTGGTGCGACACGTAGTGTGGTATATATATACACTCTATGTAAAAGGGAGAACTGATAGAAGTAGGCAGATGTACAATTATTAGAGTTGTCATTTTTATACGTAGTACATTTTTAATAATTTTACTTGTGGAGTATTAGTTTTGTGTCTGCTTGCTGAAATTTAATTCCTTGTCAGAATTTATTTGACATTTGTATAAATCTTGACCTTTGTGCCGGATACATCTTTCAAGGTGTGACTTCCTCACTCAATCTCCGCCATCTCCAGAAGTTGATGAAAAACCAAAGAAATTATTTTAAAGGGAAAGGGAATTGAAAAATTTGGAGAGGACATTTTTACTAATATTTGAAACATGCTTCACAGATTAATAAAACCCCTTTGATAAACTTTTGAATGAGCTTCAGTATGGGAGCCTTGAGTCTGAATGATGAGTTGAATGGCCTTGGTTCTGCATGTGATTTAAGATAATGAGGGGTATGCATGCAGAAAGATTTCAGCATGTCAAGTCAGAGAAAATGTCTCCGGTTTAAATCAACAGGGTGAAACTTGAAACTCAGAAATTGACAAGCATGAATTGGTGTGGTCGTATCACAAAGTTTGGCTAATATTTATTAAGCCGTCACAATTCTCATGCTTAAAAATTGAGAATGGATGAAGTAGTCTAGGGAGAAGTTGCATTCGGAAAGAAAAGTGATTCTACAAGTATCTTGTTTTGTAATGGGACTTTTTTCGTTCATGAGCACCCCAGACCCCAGTATGAAATGGTGTAGACATGATATCGTAGGTGAAAGTGTTGTATTGTGGAACATGAAGAAAGCTAGGATGGATATAGTATGGTCTGCATGATGTGTATGACACAGATCAGTGTAAAGTAAGTTATATATGCAAGGTATGAACACATTAAATTGCAGTTCTGATTTGGTCAAGTGATATGCTTTCCGGTAAGCTATCATATCAGAAGGTCAACTAATTTGGCAAGACTGAAGTCTAGCTTTTATTTTTTAAAGAAGTACATTTGCATACAGGACTGATGAATATTTATAATTTTGACCTGCTCAACTATTACATAATCTGTTCAAACCAGGCAACGTAGATTTTCCAAAAATTAGTAAAAAGAGTCAAAATGTTACATTTCGATGATGTTAACTGCACAGGGCTTTTGAAACCAGATTCTTGTAAGGGCCAACCTTCTCAAATATTTCAAGCGACAATCACAGGAAAATTATTTCTGAAAACTTTATAGTTTCCTAACAGCAGGAGATTGTTTGAATGACATTTTCTCAATATCAAAGTGTGGTGTTTAGTGCCAACTTAGCATGAGATCATTCTGAATAAGGCTGTCCGATCCAGAAAATTACCTTGTAAATGTCTATTCCAGAAAGTCAGATAAATGTGTCTGATTTGGTTTCATTAAGGATATGAAATCAGGGAAACCAGAAGAAATGCATAAGCCTGATGCTTATTTGATTTTTTAAGCATCCTGGCAATGCAGCAGAAGTTATTTTCCCAGTACAAGTAGAACATCAGAAAAACCAGACAACAGTAAACTGTTGTACAACTCCGAAGGACATGCAATACATAGTCATGCAACTGTAGTGCACTCTTGGTCCTTGTAAATCGTACTGCAAGTATGTTAGCTTCAGAAAGTTTTCTTGCAGTCCTAAGTTCCTTCTTACAGAAAACAGATGTACCATAAAGATGTTTTATGACTGATGTGCTTTTGTGCAGTCCATGAACTTGTATTACTTGAGATTGTATTACTTGATAGCAGTCTTACACCAGTGAAAGCGCACTTGATCTTTCTTCAACGTTGTTTTATGTAATGATGTTTACTTTACAATACCGATATGATTCATGGAAGAAAAAATGGGTTCTAAGTCAACTTCAAAGCAAATATTGTATTACACTTTGTGTCACCGCCACAACATGCCAACTGATGAATTATCAATGAATATGATGTGTGAACTTAATAAGCCAATAGAGGATTTTTGGTGAAACTTGAATGCGTACTTGAAACAAATCTATGTATAGGTTATTCACCTGGGAAGAGGGAATAGATGGATAAATACATATTCCTGAAACATTTTGAATTTATTACGAGCTTCTACCAAGAGAGAAACACTCATACATTGAAACACTGCAGAAGAAGTGGGCAACAAGCAATATGGGATTTATTGTAGTGAAATATTGGCCTGTGATTGGCAGACAGAGGTGGCGAATTTAGTATAAATGGTAAAATTGGTCTTCTTCAGTTTGTTGATGATAGAGGACATCTCGGTAACCTTTCAGCAAGTAGCTCAAATTTCCCTGACCAACCATAAATTTCTATTGGTATGCTTTACTTTCCTTTATCTTATTTTAGTTTCGCAGTTGATCCTCTATTGGCTCATTCAGCTCCCATATTACATTATTGCTTCTCTCAGAAAAAAAGACAGTTATAGTTCGTGATTCCCCTGACTCGTCATAAATATTCCCTTACACAGCAACACTATCCTTCTGTGACAAAGTTGTGTTATGAGACAATAATATTGTATTTAGTCTATTGGAGTTTTCTGGTGTAAATTTCAAACCAAAGAGACACTTAACTATTATGTCTACCTCACAAGTGGTTTAATCTCATAGAAATGGAGAAAAGGGAAGTTTTCCACTTGGTTTCAAAAAATGGAGCATCCAAAATTCCAAATGGAAGAAAGTTGAAATGCTCAAATAAAGCTGCGTTGCAATTGAACATCAAACATGGTTGCAAAAAACATCCAAACTTGACAGAGATCAAAAAAAAAATATATATAAAAGAAGCATTAAGTAAAAAAAAAGCTGACTTTGTTAGGAGTGCATGCACTATCTGCCGGATTTTATAATAAAGATTTCAGAACCCGCCCGTTCAACCATTGAATTATAATTACGGTATTTTGATTATCTGCCTACATATTTACCATCCTTGCATGAAGTTTTTTGAGTGGAGTTGAGCAACTTTGGGGTTCAAATTGGGTGAGGTTGCCAACTATGGTAAATCCTCAATTTGGGTTGTTAAATATATCAGATTCTGTAGTGACAATGAACTGACAACAACAGATGATCATTAAGGTGGCTCAATACTCGTGAACTTTCCAAGATAGGATTTCTTAAAAATAGTTTAAAATGATCCAAAATATAGTTTACAGCAAGGATATATAAATGAAAGTGGTCACTACCAGCCTTTCTTTCAAAATATTTGAGGTTATGTAAAAGAAAGTCAGTCAACGCAAACATGAAAAACTCAATTTTTTTCTTAATTTTTTTATTGGGAAGTTTTCCCTGCCATTCAGTGGCCATTCATCCTATGTTATTAAATGAAGCATGGAATTAAAGAGGACAGTTTTATGGAAAAGCTTATTAAATTTCCAGAAAGATATATTTGGTTTAAAGAACTTTTCTAGGGGTTCGGAACAAAAGTTTTGATTTAGAAATTTTTTATCTTTTTATTAATCATAGCACTAAAAAAAAAAGACTAGATAGAATTTTCTATTTCTTTGTCATCTGTTTCCAAATTTAGTGAGGAACAATATAATGATGTTGATAAGGCTTCCAACGAGCCTGGAAATTGATATAAAAATTTATTTGTATAACAGAGTCATTTTTGTGAAAGTTGACATGCTTGTCGAAAATTGCCCCCAGAAATTTTCTATTCGCGCCAGAAAGCTGAAATAATTTGGGCATATAGTACACTTCACGGTAAATCAAATGATGTAAACGAGAAGATTCTAGACCTAATAGAACTAGCGCAAATGGAAAACGAAGCGGCCGTCGCATGAAATTATCAAAATTGAAAAAAGATGATGAAGCAGTCTCAGCAGAGCCTGCTGCATTGGTGACGTAACGATAGATAGGGCCTGCCTGGCTGCGCGTGAATGTGCGTAAATGACCATTTGGCATGAGTAGCGAGCCACCTTAATATCGATTTCCAAAAGTGCATATCAAAGAATTATCTTAAAACTATCAGGCCCATTATTTGATGAACGCTTTAATTGCCAAATTATGCTCGTGGTAATCATTCAGCCCGTGGTTTAAGGATTACATTTAAGTCTCTCTTTCTGCCATTAGTGTAATCTTTCTCTCTCTCTCTTTCTGTGTTCCCATTAATTTACAATTTTTCTAAATCCTTTACAATTCACCACTCAATCATAAAGGCTTAGCTGAAACGTTTCCACAATAAATTTGACAAAATGTAGTTGCAATTGCATACACTCTAAAAAATTTCAGACAAAATTGGTTTTTTAGATTCAAAATGGTTTTTTGAAAAACCAAATTTCAATGCAAAACCAACATGGATTTTTTTTAAAAAATCCATGTTGGTTTTTTGCATTGAAATTTTTTAGAGTGTAGTAATTGACTTCACTATGGACT
Organism: Platynereis dumerilii; assembly: GCA_026936325.1. NCBI lineage: Eukaryota > Metazoa > Annelida > Polychaeta > Phyllodocida > Nereididae > Platynereis > Platynereis dumerilii. Next base: position 31,812,323 of record JAPTHN010000006.1, read on the forward strand.
GGAGTCATCTTCAGACAGAAAGGGTACCAACACTGATTTACTGTATGAAAAAAAAATTCAAAGATGTCCAAAATCCAAAACATGCAGAAGGTCTTTGAGAGGGGCACCAAGGACCTTTTGTCAATAATCTTTCTGTCTTTTGTCAGAATATGGATGTTTGACATCAGACCTTAATCAAAACTTTGCTTTTCTCCAGCCTCTCTATGGCCTTTGGCAATGCTTCTAAGAAGTATTGATCACATCTTGACACCAAAAGAGTCTCTTTGACAACTGTCAATGCAATCATAGGAGAGACACTGAATGCTCCATAACACAAAATGGAGTTGTGGAAAATGATTGGACTTCTCAGCTTTAGTGGGAGCTCAGCAGCATGCTGAAAGTGATCACAAGTTTAAATCAAAAAGATTATGAAATGATGACATTAAATTAATCAATTTATTGAGACATTTAAAGCTCCATTAACTTTTTGCATTGTCTTGAATGATACTGAAGTGACTACAACTTCTCAAAAGCAATGAATGCAAATAAGGTATGTCGTGAACATGACATCTATTCCTGTCACCTTTTAAATTCCTTACGGAAAGCATTCCCTGAAAATCTTGAAAGGGAACTCTAGTAAATGTGAAATGCGTTAAAACTGAAAACGAGTGAAGAGGCAGAAAGACAAGTTGCAATCTGGCAGATAAGAAAAATTAACAGCATTTGAGCAATCCTTTTGATATTGGGTTCATGTTAGAGCAATTCAATGTTGAACTATAAACAATAAATCTCAAGTAATTCAACGTTTAACTACAAAATGAAGTGCTAATAAAAAAAACAACCTTAAAATTGGTACTCCTTTTGTCTCTGGTCAGCAAGATGTCATTCAGATTTAGGATAAAAAGTTCCAAATCCTATGTTCACATGATGAATATTGTTCAAGCTGTAAATTTCCTTCTATATAATTATACCTGTATATATATATATATAGGAATTTTATTAGACAGCGTAATATCATCAAGATACATAAAGATACATAAAAGTTACATTCACAAATTGACTGCTCCACAAAGAAACGAGACAGAAATATGGTAAAAACAACTCAGTCGCAAACAAGCAAATATGTTTCCTGTCTTTTCTTAAGGAAACACAATGTCTCAAGAAGGCTAAGCAGCTCAGTTTAATTCTTCATTTGCCAGAATACACAGTCTAGAAGACAGTAGCTTGAGGCTATGAAGTCCTGGCTGTACTTCAGACACAAAAATAACAATACATAGTTATAACTCAGACTCAAAGGCATTTTGTCAGAGAAAATTATTGTCTTGTTTACTGAACAGCATGTAAGGTCAGTATTAGACAAGTCGAAGATGCTGTAAGAGTAATCAGAAATACCATGAAAAGTAATTGTTGAAGTTGCAGTGAAAGATAATTGGAGATACCATAGAAATTTTTATATTGTTCTGATAAGAGTTACTTCTGCTGTGACCTGTATGATTGAATGGGATGAATTAGAATTGAAATACAGTGCCATGTTCATTTATACATTTGTGATGCAATAGTTGAAGATGTCCGTCATGAAGACATGTCAACGTAGTCTGCTGATGTTTTCTATAGATTATAAAATCTATTTTTGGTCTTGCAACTTTGAAATGTGTTGCCAAAAGCAGTTTAAAGTCCTTGGTCATCTTATGTTGTGAATTGCGGCAATTGGAGAAACCGAAACCATAGAAATTAAAAAATTTGGGGTTGGCGTTTTTCTGGTAGTTAGCAGCAAATATCATTTTAAAATTTGAAAGACAGAACTCCAAAACAGCTGAAAACTATTGAAGCTTGCTGTAAAGGGTGACTCTTCGTCCAAGTTGCTGTGGAAGTTAAATGGAACTACAAATACAAATACAAGTTGCAGTGAAATCAGAAATACTATCAAATTAATATTTCTCTGGGGAGAGTTACTTTCACTGAGGTCTGTATGATTTAACGGGATGAATTTGAATGGGAATCATACATTGCCGCACTCATTTATGCCTTTGCTATACTCCTACATAAAATAGACTACAGGTGAAACGAGCAAACATAACAAACACGAAAACTTGTTTCAACAACCATATTCATCTTAGGTCCATGACATTCTCATCTGGGTCCCAGCGGGTGACATAACCATTGATGTCTCTTTAGCTGGTTGGTTATGAGCATTTAGCTTCTGGCACAAAGCAGTCCATCATCTGTCTCTTGGGAACAGTTATTGATTCTATGTTATCAATAAATCATAGCCCCAGGTGGCCAAGCCTGCAATGATTTAATGGTCGTGCCAGTTAGATGCCCAATGGAACACCAACCATGCCTTAATGGTGATTGTTTTGACATCAAGAGACAAATTTAGTCATTGGCCAAGGTCAAATGTTCACTAATTCGTATAGATGATAAGTGGAATGTTTTTACTTATGCAGTGTATTGAGTAGGCAGTATTTTCATTTCTGGATGTGTCAATCATTTTAGTCTGTTCCATGAGTTATGTATCTGGCAAGATAATGTCAGTGAACCAAAATAAGGCAAGAAAATTCTGTTACTATTTCTGATTAAGTTTATATCTAATTAAGTGCTTTTTACTTTTATTCAGATGCTCATCCAAATGCCCATCAGAACTAATATGTGAAATATTCATCTTCAAGCATACATTTCTAGCAAAAAAATATGGCCATAGCTTTTCAGCTTTTCCACAGTAACTGTTTCCCTTTTTGGTTTCAATCCACTTTTTGGCATGATCAACAATATCCTCCACTTGCCATAGCTTTGTCACAGAACATTTTCCACAAGGTATAGAAGTGACAGGACCAGCTGACATGGTTACAAGGCAACCGCCTCACATTCATTCCTTTTCAAGGGCTTGTGACCACTTCGAACCAATGCTTTGAGTTAATGCAAACATTCATTTGGTGAAATTCATACTTGCATCATCCGAGTAGCTTTCAGAGCTCTTCTTGGTTTTTCTTGAAATCTGTTTCAATTTGATATCGTGATTTTGGTTTTCTTCTTTGCAATTTGAGCTATTAAGAACTGTTGCTCAATGATATTGATGGCTTTGTCAAGTGGAACCATTTTTTTCACATCACTTCTCAACAACACAACTATTTGGAATCCTGTACACAGCGAGGAGTTGATCACATTGATCTCTAAAGAAAATCTGCATCTCCCACATGTAAAGTGAACCGTGGCCTTTGAAGTGAGCTGTAATTAATTAGTCATTTGACTGTGTGAGAATTTTGTGCCAGGGTTGATGCACCAATGATTATTGTCGAGATCACTTTATACTATGTCATACTGTTCCTTGATTGTACCTGCAGGACCTTCAATATCCACAGCTGACCAAGTTGTCACTTATAAATCCGCACTGATTAAACATGGTCATGCAAGCTGGTCCCTCATCCCAAATGGCATGTCAAGGTCTGTCCCTCTGAACCAAACCTAATTTGATAGCACGAAGATGGCCCATAAACCTTCTAACTCATGCCGGGTAAAAAAATGTACCCGAAATCTGTGGTTGTGTATATCCACTTATTCCAAAATTGTCATGCGCACGAGAAATGATTTTGCTTGAGTCCTTAGTGGTGTATATTTCTTACCCTCCCAACAAGCAGTGTGTGATTTATATCATCCCAAGATTCCCGACAGGAGGGACAAATCCGATGTAATAATGAAGTAAATTTAAGATATCCAAATTGAAAAAATGAAGGAAGTCCCGGAGAAGGGCTCCCGGGAGCTTGTGTCAATAAATTATTATTTCCATCTTTTGTAAGTAAGTGGATGTCGGAAGCCAGACCTTAATCAAAACCTTGCTTTCTGGTAGCTTCTCTGTGGCCTTTGGCACTGCTTAAGAAATATTAATCAGGTCTGGTGACGAAAAGATCTCTCTTTGACAACTGACAACACAATCATAGGATGAAACTGCCAACTGGAAGCTACCAAGCACACAGTACAGTGCAGAGCTGTGGAAAATGATTGGACTTCATAGCAACAGTGACAGCAGGCAAGTAATTGGTGTGTTTGACAACAAACATTATATTGAACTTTCCATTGTTATTGATCCTGCTCTTCACAGCTTAATAATTGTCCTCATTCCTACACAAATATATCCAACACAAATATAACCTCATTCCAACACAAATATAGCCGCAAGGCATGGATAAGTGCCTATTCTTCTTCTTCTTCTTCTTCTTTGTGTGCTTTCCTGGGTCAGCCAGGTTGCTCACCCAAATTCATTGGGGAGCAGCACTTTTTTGGATTTCCATGATTCTCTGTATCTGTTTAGCCACCTTTTTGAGGGCTGTTGTGTTTTCCTTGAATATGTCTCTGGTTGTGACTACCAGTTTGTTACTATTTCCGTGTATCACTTCACATTTTTCCAGGATGTGTTCTTGGGTTTCTGTCTCCTTTCTGCAGTTTCTGCACAGTTGGTCCTGGTACATGTTTCTGTAGTTCTCTTTTGCATCAAGCATTCTTGTTCTTGCTTTGAATATTACACTCACTTCCGCTCTTGTGAACTCCAACATATATTTTGCTGGGGTGCCCTCTTTTCTCCTGGCGATGTTGTCCAGGTAGTACTTTGTTTTCTTCTTGCTGTTACCATCTCTTCTGATTTCTTCATCTTGTTGTTCTATGATAGTCCTGTTGATCCTCCGTTTTTTCCCATGTTGTCCAAACCCATCCAGTCTCCTTGGGCCCATGGTGTCTTCTATCAGCTTCTGCGAGTATCTCCACCACCCCTTTTCGTCATTTTCCTCCCTGATGGCTTTCAGAAGAGAATTGTCACTGATTTTCACTTTTTCCGCGAACATTATTCTGTTGCGTTCTATCAGCTTGTTAATTTCTTGTAGTCCTGTTTCCATGTAGAGAGGTTCCCACGGGGTGGTCCGGGGTGTGTGTATTATCATTTTTAAGAGGTTGTCTATTATCTTCTTCATGCCTTCTCGTTCTTTCTTGGTGCTGTTTACAGCTTCCCAGGAGTATGTGGCGATTGGCATTATGCAGGACTTCAGTAGTTGCCAAATGGTCTTCATTTCTATGCCTTTTAGGTCCGAGCTTCCTGCTATTGACATGACTGTGTTATATGCGGCTTGCACTTTTTTCTTGACTTCCTTTGTTTGTTCTTCCATTCTTCCACTCTTCGTAATCATTGTCCCCAGGTATTTGTATTTTTCACATTCTTCCATCTTCATTGGGCCTAGGTTGAAGTCCGCTCTCTGCGTCTTTTTCCCAATTCGGAGGATCTTACTTTTTTCTTCGCCAAATTTTATTCTGTACTTAGTGCTGACATCATGTACTATGTTCAGCATCCTTTGGAGTTCATCTTTCTTCGTGGAGATGAGTGCCACATCGTCCATCCATAGCAGGCATCCAATTTTTTCATTCCCCACACGAATTCCCAAGTCTTCTCTTTTTATCATTTTGGCAATTTCATCCATGAGGGTGGCATACATTATTACAGAGAGGACTCCTCCCTGGCGTATGTTATCCTTCATGGTTATTTCCCTTGTATTGCCGTGTTTTGTCTCCACTACTGCGGTCAGGTCTTCATTTAGCCTTTTTACTATCTCCCACAGCCTGTTCTTCAGTCCTTCTTTGAATAATATGTGCAGTATTCCGTCAGCCCAAGCTTTGTCATATGCTTTCGTGACATCCAGGAACGCTATGTAGACGTTTTTTCCTTTCCTTATCGTCTCCATCAGTGTTGTTATGTGGTCGATTGTTTGGGCTCCTTTTTTCCCTCCTCCCTGCATGTCAGTTTGTATTATATCCGCCTTTGCCCTTTCATTTATTATCCTCTCGAAGAATTTCCCGACGTTACTTCCTATGGTTATTCCTCTCTCACTGGAGCATTTTCCTCGGGCTCCCTTTCCCTTATAGAGTGTGACAATTCTTCCCTTTTTCCAGTCTTGGGGGATTTTTCCCTCCTGGAGTAATGCATTCAGGGTTCTCCTCACTCTCTCCATGTTGGACCTGTTGGCATACATCAGGGCCTCATTTGGGATCATGTCTGGTCCACAGCTTTTTTTCTTCTTCAGTCTTTTCCTGGTGATTTCCATTTCTTTTTGGGTAATCGGCTCTGGCACGGCCTGTTTTTTCATTTCTTCCTTTATCCTGCTGCTCTCTTCCAGTATTTTTCTGGTCCATGCCTTTCCTTCTTCCTCTTCCTCTCTTGCTCTGTATAGGTTTTCATAGTAACTGGCAATGTGTTCCTTGGCTTGTTCTGGGTCCCTTATTTCTTCTCCCTCTTCGTTGATTGTTTCATACTCCGTTCTTTTCTTCCCCATGAGTTTCTTCCTGATTTCCCAAATTATATTTGGGTCTTTGCTTTCTGCAAGCTTATTCATGATGCTTCTTACTCTTTGTTCCTCCATATTTCTCAGTGCTTCTCTCAGTTCGTGTTGGGCTTTATAGTATTCTTCAAGTTTCTCCTTCTTTTCTTCTCTTCGTGCTGTTTTTAGCTCCTTTTTCTTCATTTTCTTTGCACTTCTAAACTTTTTTATTTCCGGAGTTTCTTTCTTCTTTCCACCCAGGGTGATAGTTTTCTGTCCTACTGTTGTCATCATTGATTTCTTCATCTTGTCTATCATTTCTGTGTATGAATTCTCAACGGTTCCCATGTGTCTCTCCAATTCAGTGTTGTACTTGTCCCAGTCAGTATCACCATTAATCTTCCATTTTGTTATTCTATTCCTCGGCCGTTTTTGTACTGCTCTCAATTTGAAAGTGATGGTGTTGTGATCTGTCTCTCTTCTTCTGTTACTTAGTCTTTTTGCACCATTTTCGTCTATTTCCACGTCCCATATATTCTCCAAACCGGACTTGTTGGCCGTTATGTAGTCGATGATGGACCTTTCTTCGGCATTGTGTCTGTTCACTCTTGTCCATTTCCCTGTTGTGGACTGGTCATTGGCAGTTTGCAGCCCCGATTCTTTCAGGAATTGTTCCATAATCTTGCCATTCCTCGATATGTTCTGTGTTATAGTCCCCTCTTTGATGCGTAGTTTTGCATTGAAGTCTCCCACCAGTATTACTGCTCCTCTTTGGTTCAGTACGGCTACTTGGGTTTTCAAGTCTTCATAGATTTCTTCTACCTGTTCCTTTCTTACGTTTTCTTGGGGTCCGTAGAAGCTTGATATGAATATTTTCTCCCTTCTTGAATCTTGGGGTTGTTATTTCTATCCAGACGATTTCAGATTCACTCTCTTCCTCGAGGCCTTCCGCCTGGGATATTTTCATTCCAATTGAGTCCTTAACTGCAATGGCGACTCCTCCTCCTTTTCGGTTTTTTCTGGGCCTTGAGTACCACGTGAAGCCTTCTATGGCTGGCGGTTGGCTTTTAGTTTCAGTCAGGAGTACGATGTCCGTCTGCTCTGCTTCTATCAGGGTTTTCAGACTCTCTGTCTTTCCTCTGATTCCATTTATGTTGCAGTATAGGATATTGATGTTTTTTTCTTTTGTTTTTCTTTTTTCTCCCCTTCTTGTTGTTTTTCTTTTTTCATTTCTTGGGATGTGGTATGTCGTTGTTAGGTTGTTATCTTCCGGGAAGGTAACTCTTTTTCCCAGCCCCCTTACTGTAATCTATTCATCCCAGGGATCTCTTCGTGATTTTATGAAGACTCTCCTGGCAGGGCTGGGGGATTTGTTCCTTCTGTCATGGTTCCAATCGTTTTTTCCATCTCTGCTTCTGCTTCTCTCTCCCCTGTTCCTGCTGTCACTCCTCCTGTCAGTTGTGCTGTGCATCCATCTGCATTTCTCGCCTTTACTGCATTTGTTGATGGCGAAGTAGCGGCATGGAACATTCCTAGTTTCCTCTCTTCTCCTTAAGCTGTCCTCGGCTCTGTCATCCATTTTTTGGATTCTGTCTTTTATGTCCTCCTCTGCCTTTTTTACGTCCTCGGGCCAACCCCTGACAAATACTGCCCTCGGTTCTGCCATTGTTGTCCAAATTCTTACGTTGTGACTTCGTCCTATCTCTTTGGCATTTTTTTGGTCCCTTCCCATGAGCTCTCTCAGGTGTTCTGGTGCTCCATAGACCTTCGTCTCTTTTTGTTCTTCCTCATCTTTCTGGTGCCTCCTCCTTATTTTGTCTCCAATGGTCTTGGCTAGCAGTTCGGCGTGGGCTGGATTTAGGTGGAGATCATCTTCCAGTGTTCTTCCCACTTCCTCGTTTTCCGTCTCTTCTGGTGTTCTGATTATCTCCACTCCTGATTTTTCTGCCATGCTCCTCAGTGTGGCATTATACAGTCTCCTTTCCAGGTTGGCTCCTCGTTTGTTGATCGGTGGGATTTCGCACACTATAGTCCTTTTTCCAACCTTGAGTGTTTTGGCCAGTTCCATGAGTTTTCTAGCCTCTCTGTTTCCATCTTTGTCTTGTTGTTTGATATTGTTCGTCCCCATGAGGATGATGTTCACGTCATAGGTTATTTCTGTCTCCACCTTTACTATGTCTTCTATTGTATAGGTGTTTTGGGAAAAACTCCACTTGATGTCATCATCAACGAGGAATGGAGCTATCCTTTTGCTGTTAGAATCCCCGGTTATGAGTGCTTCTATCTGTTTTTGTTTCGGCTGTGACCTGTTCTCCGACAATTTTTCTCGGGTGATCCTCTCTACAAGGTCCTTGTTTAAGATCTCACTTTCCTCAAGTTTCTTTTTTAGGGACTCGATCTTCCTGTCTCTTGCCTCTAGTTCCTCCCTCTGTATTGCTCTTTCTTCCTCCATTCGTCCCTTTATAACTCTTTTCTGGTCCTCCATTTGATTGTAGTGATCTCTTTCCTGATCATCAATCTTCTCTACGAAGTCCTTCTTCGCTACGTCCAGCCTTCTCTGATGGTCCCTTTTTTGATCTTCTAATATATAATGCTGATTAAGTGATCACAGGATTTGAATCAAAATTAAATGACAATCTGAGCCCATAAGCTCCCATAAAGGCACCTTCCTTTATTGCTTAGATAATGCAAGGAAATTTAAAAGCCACATCAACTTGAAGCATTCTGTTGAACGAAGTTAAGGTGACCACAAGTTCACAGAAGCAAAGAATGCAAATAGGGATGTTGTGAACATGTCATCTGGTCCTGTCACTTTAATTCCTGTGGAAAGCATTTCATGAAAATGTTGAAGAACAATGCTTGAAGATGTGAAATGCAATTAAACTGGAAAAGCGATGAAGCAGAAAGGCTTGTTACAATCTGCCAAATATATAAAAGTTTACAGCAGTTGAGCAGTTTTGTTGCTATTTGGTGTCCGAATTCGAAAGAGAGCAATAGGATGTGTAACTATCAGACTGAAACAAAAAAAATCAAATTTGATCCAGTAAGATGTGGTTCAGATAAGGTTCCATGCTCGAGATAAAATGTTCCAAGTCACATGTCAAGTTGTCAACATGAACATTCCTTTAGCTGTAAATTGATCTCTTTCTCAAAATCTCATTATCTCAGCAGAATTCATTTAAGGATTAGGCAGCTGTAAAAATAACATTAAGCTACATTCACCTTTTGACTGCTCGACAAACAAGCAAGAGAAAAAAAGGGCAAAAACTTCGCTGTCACAAACAAACCAACATATTACCTGTCTCGTCTTGAAGAAAACACAATGTCGAGTCAAGGTTAAGTAGCTCAGTTTAATCCATCATTTGCTAGGAAACGTAGTCTGGAAGACAGGAGCTTGAGGCTAAGAAGTCCTTGATGTTGTTCGAGACAAACAACTCAGCTAAGTTATGGCTCAGGCACAAAAATATTTTTGTGAGAAAAATATTTTTTGTTTACTGAACATTAGCATGTTATGTCAACATTAGACAAGTCGAAGTTGTTGTGTAAGATAATCAGAAATATCTTGAAAAATAGATTTTTAAAATTTTTTTTTTATTACGACAACGAAAATAGATGCTAATTTTAATAATGATGGTATGAATTAGAATGAGAATGGTTATACAGCGCCATGCTCATTTATATCTTGTGATGCACAGGACTTAAAAAATTCCTGGGCAAATTTTGTAAAGCACGACAAAATTTCCCACAAAAAGGTAGTGAATCAGGCATCCAATCCCAAATCAAATATTTGGACCTCCCTTTAAAAAATTTCCAGGCAATGTTTTCCCGAATTCCCTACTTTCTGCAGCCGTAGTGATACTTAGATAAATTAGTGGAAGAAAGAGCAAACAAGGCAAACAAGGGAAAGTCTTTACAATATTCAGCTTGGGTCCATGACATTAGATTTGTTACTCATTCTGGGTACCATTGGGTGACATAACCATTGATGTCTCTTTAGCTGGTTATGAGCATTTAGCTTCTGGCACAAACCAGTCCATCATCTGTCTCTTGGGAACACTTATTGATTCTATGTAATTAATAACTCATAGCCCTGGGTGGCCAACCAGGCAATGATTTAATGGTCGTGTGAGTTAGATACCCAATGGAACACCAACCATGGCTTGATAGTGATTGTTTTGACATAAAGAGACAAATTTGGTCATCAGCCAAGGTCACATTTTCACTAATAATTCATACTTCATAGAGATGATAAACGGAATATCTTGACTTCCAGAGTGTATTAAGTAGGCAATACTTACATGTCTGGATGCATGAACTACACATAACAGTATGAAAAGGATGAGTTGTAAAATTTGTAAGATAATGTCAGTGAACCAAAAAATATTTCAGTTTAATTTCTTACTTATGTCTACATTTGATCGATGTTTGCCACTTTGATGCTCTAAAACTGAAGGACATTACTATTTCTACTCTCTTCTGTGCCTAAATATTTTTACATTTCAGAGCAAACTACGATAGGCAACTTTGGAAATAGCATCTTTCAAAATTATTTAGACAGGTTAACCAAATATCCTTCAGCAATTAATGTGTGAAATATTGGATTTCAAACGTTCAATTTCAGAAAATAAGATCTGGCCACATAACAGCTTTTCAGCTTCCCCGCAGTTTCCCATTTTGGTTTCAATCCAAATTTTAGTGTGATAAGCGGTATCTTCCACTTGCCATAGCTTTTTCACACAATTAACATTTTCCTCCAGGAATTAAAGTGACAGAACCAGATGACACGAAAACAATGCAACCTGTTTGCATTCATTGCTTTTCGAGGGTTTGTGACCACTTCAAGCACTTCCAGCTAATGCTTCCAGTTAATGCAACATTCATCTGGCGGAATTCATGCTTGCATTAATGCATTATCCATTATATCCGAGCAACAATTGAAAGGTACATAACTTTCAGAGTTCTGCTTGCTTCAGCTTTAATTAAATCGGTTTTAATGTGATATCGTAATTCTTGTTTAATTCTTTGTGGCTTAACCCACTAGATAGTAATTACTGTTTCTTAGAGACATTCACCATTTTGTCAAGTTGATGTTATGCAAACTTGTTTTTCTCATCATTTCTCAACAACAGAAATAAGTGGAGCCCTGGACAAGTTTGCATAGATCTTCCCTAGGAAGTGATATTATAGAAAAATGGGTCGATTGAACTATTCAAGACAGCTAGGAATTGATCACATCGATCTCTAAAGCATGTCTAGATCTCAAACATGCAAATTAACAGTCGTAATATTAAGTGAGCTGCATTTATCTGTGTGGGACATTTTTTGTGCCAGCATAGATGCACCAATGATTTTGTCAAAATTACTATAGACTATGTCAATCTATTGACTTGATTGTACCCATAGAACCTCAACAGCTGCCCAATTGTCAGCACTGATTAAACATGGTCATGCAAGCTGGACCCTCATCCAATATGGCATGTCGAGGTCTGTCCTTCTTATCCAAAACTGATTTGATAACACATAAACATTCCCACCCATTGGTAGTAAAATGCACCCAAAAGCTGTGGGCGTGTATATCCACTTATCCCAAGATTGCCATGTGCATGGGAAATGATTTGGTGAATGTTAAGGGCTCACAAGGTTTCTGTATATTTAAGGGCAGACATAGTAGCAGCAGAACAGCTTTTCTCGGAGAAGTTCCTTCCCTGACAGTGCAGATGTACCACATGCAGCAGCGGACGAAAGTTTAGACCGCATCAATATTTTTTCAATATAAAGGAAATAGGTGCTCAACTGAACCTGAAAATGTGTGATAAACAAAAATTTCAGGTGGTCTAAACTCACAGTCTGGTGCTGCTAGGTGACATATTGAAAAAATATTGATGCCGTCTAAACTTTTGTCCGCTACTGTAGATGCTTTTACGACTGTGATACACCAACAATTATCTTCTTTATGCACTTACACAATAAGTTACGCATGAGATTTTATTTGATATATATGTCTGTCAAGTACGTGGTTATGAGAAATATATATTTAAACATAGGCTGCGTAGCAGCAAACCTTCAGCGAAAAAACAACATTTAAAAAGGACACCATTACACCATAAAAGTGATGTGAACCGCATTGCATGTAGTATTTGCAATAGTGGCCCGATCTTGGTCTGAAATTATCTACACGCCCCGCCATATGCCCGCTTGCATGCCAAGGTATGTTGAACGATGGAAAGGCCTTACTAGACCGATGTACATATAATATGGACCAGTTTCATGCATAAACAAGGAATAAGTTGTGGGGTATGGGTCAGAATATTTGAAAAAGCATTAAGAATAATAATCAAGCAGACCAACAAAAGGCACTAAAATATTAGATAGGTGATATATATAAAATTTCATCTACATGCAATGATGGCCAAGTTTTGGCCTGGAAACAAAAAATAATAATTTTAATATTTTTTTGTCAATATTTCAAGATGTATAGAATATCCATGAATCACACCCACAAAAGGCACAAATTAATCATATAGGTGACATGTGTAACATATTTCATCCATGTACATGCAACAGTTGTGGCCAAGTTTTGGCCCGAAATGCAAAAAAAAAAAATTAATACATTTTTCTCAATATTCCAAAAAGTATGGAATATCATTCAATCAGACCATGAAAAGGCACAACTATACTGTATAGGCATGTGTAAAAAATTTCATCCATGTACATGTATTAGAGGTTGAGTTCTAGCCCGGAAATGAAAAAAAATAATTTATTTTACATTTTTCTCAATATTTGAAAAAGTACAAAATATCCATCCATGAGACCATCAAAAGACACAATTAGACTATACAGGCTACATGTGTACCAAATTTCATCCATGTGCATGCATAGGGGTTGAGTCCTAGCCCGGAAACAAAAAAAATATTTTTTTATATTTTGCTCAATATTTAAAAAATGACAAATGTTCCATCAATCAAACCATCAAAAGGCACAACTAGACCATATTGGCTACATCTGTACCAAATTTCATCCATATACATTCAATAGGGGCTGAGTACTGGCCCGGAAACTATCTATCCGCCCGCCACCCGGACGCCCGACCGCCGGACCGCCCCACGGCAGACGGACAACTTTTGACCAAAGTGATAACAATACCTTCTTCGAACTTCGTTCGCTGAAGGTTAAAAAACGTAGAAGAGAATTTATGTACTAAGTGTACCAATAATAGAAGTTGTTGAAGGTTGACACTATGACAATTTTATCATTAAAAAAAAAACACTGACCAGTCTGTCCAGCAAATAATCGTGTCAAAGTATTTAGTCTTAGAACCAAATTGAAACATTTGGATCGTGAAACTAAGTGCTGTAATGGCAAATTGAGCCGTTACTCAAAACTTCAAACAAACAGCATTGCTTACTTGAACTGTTGTAGCATTTCAATGTTTACATGAAAACGTACATGTATGTCAAACCAAAATTTCAGCGAACAAGTTGGTATTTTATTTTTAAACTTACAACAAATGGCTGAAGGGTCCCAATGGACGTTACTGGAATAGTGGTATAGTGGTATGGCCATTGTGGTCCCTTCATAAAATTAGGTGATAAAAATTACTCTCTGAGGAAATTGAATGAAACTCTTAGGTCATGCCACCTATTGAAATACCTTGAAAAGGTAGAACCTTGGGACACATCACTTCTCAACATGAATGACCGTAACCTGACAGACTAATTGCAAAAAAATGTCAAAATGAGTTAACGTTTTTCTATCATATCCCGCAATTCATTAGGCCTATACTTTTTTTTTTTAAAGAATTATTTGAATAAAAAACTGAAGAAGTGTATAATTAATTTAACAAATTGTTTCTTTTGTCTTGCATGTAAGCTTGCTTAGACTTGGAACCCAATACTTGAATGCTTGGAAGATAATTGATCAAATAGAAATGACAAAGATATGAAGAAAGTATTCAGGTGAGTGAGTTTAACAAGAAGTACAGTACAATTTAAAGTATTTTCCTTAATCCTTTGATCTCAGGAAGATGCTCTGCTCTCTATTCTGCATCCTTCGCTTTTCACTGTAACCTCTCCATTCCCTCACTTTCCAGCTAACTCTACAGTTAAATTACTTTATGAATTAGCCGTATTAAATAAGAAAATGTAATCCCAAACCATGCCTTATCATTAAAAGGCCACAGCTCTGCTCAAATAAAAGGTAATTCTGAATGATCAATTTAAATTCAACCCTAAAAATTTCAAAAGTTATCGAGTTGTACTGTATTTCATTCAACATTTCTTGAATGTGATGGACTATGATTTTGGCTAGTCTCAAAGCCTTTCCCTTTTCTATAATTCTGTACAACAGATATTTTTTGCTCCTGCCAAAGCTCATCATAAAATATTCAAAACGCGATTTGTGAATGGCATGAAAGCAATCCTTAGGACTGGCAAATGACTCAAGCCATATGTCAGAAGGTGAAAAATTTATGAGGAAAAAGAGCAAACTGGGAAAATTGATTTCGGAAATGACTATAAACAGACTTGTGAGCGGGTGTGTATATTTTGTGTCAGAAAGCGTGATGCCAATACTTTTCACCAGAGCCTAAACCAGGAGATTTCCAGTATTTAGACTACCGATAGTTTGGTTTCATGAACAAGTCTCTCTAAATCCAAGCTCTTATTCGAAATGGAGTTGTCTTCAAGAAGGTGAAAAATAATAGTAGGAAAGTGATATTACCGATTTGGTGTCAGAAAAGAAACATAACATCTCATTTGGGCAATTAATAATAAAGAGACTGAAATTTCAAGTATCAGAGTTTTTACAAGATGTGTTTCATTGAAGATTTCTGTAACGTGATAGACAGGGATTTTGCCAGTCCAATAGAGTATTTCCCACTTTTACAGAACATATACTCTTTGCTTCCTTTGAAGTTCTCCATAA
The DNA here is from genome assembly GCA_026936325.1 of Platynereis dumerilii. Classification (NCBI taxonomy): domain Eukaryota; kingdom Metazoa; phylum Annelida; class Polychaeta; order Phyllodocida; family Nereididae; genus Platynereis; species Platynereis dumerilii. The sequence continues at coordinate 31,827,517 of JAPTHN010000006.1, forward strand.
AATATTCACAATCTTATCTGTGAATGGAATGAGAGCTATCTTTAGGACTGACAGGTAACTGACGCCGAATGTCAGAAGATGAAAAATTGATGAGAAAAAGGAGCAAACTGGGAAATTGATTTAGGAAAAGACAAAGAAGAATTGACGTTGAAGAGATTTGTGAGGGGATTTTTATATTTTGTACCACATGCAAGGCATCACACCAGAACTTGTTACTGGAGCTTAATCCTGGCGATTTCCAGGGTTTGGATTTATGATAGTTTGGTTAAGTGAAAACAGTTTCCGTTCCCTAAAATTCAACCTCTTATATGAAAATTAATTGTCAGACAGTCACAGATTGAATTTAAAAGATGGAACAACGTGAATAAGAGAAAAGTAAGTTATCCCAATTGATGTTAGAAAAAATATTTTATTTAATTTGGGTGGCTGACTAGGTATTCTCGAAAGTTTTTTGTTTGGTCAACCACAGCTAGAGCATGGATTGAACAATAACAGCACATAGTTTAATTGCAATATCAGGGTTTGTCTCTTCTTTGTCTACTTGCTAGATTTTCATTATGACCATATTTTGTGTATGATTTTTCAAAATTTGAATTTTGGCTACCTTGCATAATTACAGTACAACCAAAATAAAGTACGATTACCCCAGCAGGAAGGAAGAATCAGCCACTACTTTACCCTTTCACACCTTTTGACTACCTCTGAATCACTTCCTATATGTTTACCTACTTGAAACTACCTTTCAAAATTACATTAGAATTACTTTTAAACAACACCAATTTAAACTCAATCACCCCCATTGTGTTTGATTTACTTGATATTTTGCACCTCTGCTAATTGTAGTTACATTGGTAGCCGTTTAAATAGAGTTCTGAATGTGGGCTAAGGTTGTAGTAAGGAGTCAAAGGGATTTGTGAGGAGATTTGGGATGGAGAGGAGAAAAGAGGGCAAAATAGGTAAACAGAGGACTTCTGACAGAAAATGTTCTTACTTTATTTTGGGTTCTACTGTATCAGAAGTAGAAAGTAAATGCCCCATCACTTTGAAGTTCACAGTAACCTGATGGAGCAACTAAGAAACACAAAATTCCTTTAGTTTACAGAGACAAATATATCTAAATTGAAGGTGTGAGTGTTGAAAAAGTGCTGAGGAAAGTCTGAAAGGAAGCCAAAACCTGAAAAAATTTCAAAGATATATGTTTTGAGATACATCAAAGGGTGAAAAGCCACTTTTTTATATCTGTGGTAAATTGAAAACAGACATGAAAAGGAAATTTTCCGATATGGAAGCAAGAACAAATGTTGTTGGCGTGAGTTTTCCACAGTTTTTACATATGTTTTTCACTGCTGTTGATTATACATGCTTGCTGACCGACTTTTCCAATCTTCTACCCATAAACTCGTACGACTCAGCTTCCAAAGATCTATAGGTTTAAGCAGATTTGTCAAATGAATAACTTTTTTCAAAAATTGCAATACTGCTTGGGCCTGGCATTCATTTCCAATCTTCTACCTATGAACTCGTACACTTTCGCTGGGTCTTACTAAGGTTGCTGTCTTTTCGAGCTTGTAACTTATGGTGGTTGCAACACAGTCATGAATCTGATAACAAAATTTCACTCATTTGGTAACATTTTTATTGGGATTGGGCCCCCCTGAGCAGATGGTCCAATGGCAGTTGTCACTCTGCTACATACTAGGCCAGTCCGCCCCTGGCTCTTAGAAGGGATAGATCTACAAATTTAAGCAGATATGTTGCATAAAAATAGAGGTGATACCATTATTATGCTACTACAGTCTTTGAGCATTTAGTATTTTCATTGCTTTCGTCAATATTTACAGTTTACAGAAATCCTTAGTATTATACAGTAATTTCGGAAAAAGGCTGTTTATCAAAAAGTATGATAGATACATTCTTAGTTTAGTTGATTTTGTTGCTTTTATCGATCTATATATGCAGATGTACCAGTTTGAGCAAAGTTATAATGCACCATGCAGTGTTACGCATATTCATCAAATATATATCAATTTTCATGACAATTAATTGTCATTCATAATGTACATTTGACAGAAAATGTCATGTTTTTGTTCCATTAATTTTCAGTTTGACATTTATTTAACTTGAAGCTAAATGTCAATTTGCATTGGTAATGTGACATCTGGTCAATACGATTTCATTTATAAAGTGGATATATATATGTGAACATGTTATGTCTGTCTGTTTTGCATAGCAAGCATTGGACAATTTCAAGGACAGGTAGTCATAGCCCTGGGACCCTGCGAGTAGCACAGGGTCATTCAGGGCTAGGTAGTCATGGGTTGTATAAATTGTATGCCAATTGACTTGAGAGTATAAGCTCTATTATTGAAAGACCAGACATGTAACCTAGATATAATCTTTCATTTCAAAATGTGAAGTTTTTTGGACTGTCTTGTGACGTGTGGAAAGAATTTGAAGTGACTGACTTTTAAACTCATTTCTCAGGAACCATTGTGGAATGACCGCATGTGCAAAAAAAGAAGTGAAATATTTTACACTTGGAAATGGCATTGCCACGTGCATAACTGATCTTACATTTTTATCTAAATCATTTTCTTCTTGCATGCGTATTTGCCAAAGCTCATGCATGCATATTTAAGCAGCAGCAGTAATTTTTGTAATTCCTCCGTAATTTTAATAATTGTTTGCCCTGTTATAATAGTAGAATTACAAATAAAATAGATATATCAACTCAAACCAATGTCAACTTGATAATGACATTCTCCTGATAATGTTTTACAAGTGTTCTAAATATATATGTCCGGATATCCAATGGATATTATCCATTAGCATAGTGTACATGCCTCATGAAAGAAATTGTTGCTGAATATTTAAAAGTTCACTGACGCTCTTGACGTTCAATCATACAGGGTGATAACAAAAGCGGTGGTAAAGCACCGGCAAATGCTGTCAAATCACAATTCTGAATAAAGTACAAAGGATAGAAATGAATCTACCAGCCAGTGAAACATCGTTATATAATGCAAAAATGAATGGTTGTTTAAAAAAATGCTTCTGTTTGTCCAGCAAAAAAGACTTGAATGGTTGAAGAGATGTGATGTTTCCATGTCATCTGTCCTTGTCACTTTCTGATGGAAAATGGTCCATGAAAAAGCTGCACCAATTCAGTTGAAAGACACTCTAGCAATGCATGATGAAGTGATTTGTACTGTGAATAAGAACGAGTGAAGAAGCAGGGAAACATGCAGTGGAAAGATGTATTGGAGTCACAAATTACATGCTGAACACTCATCTCTCCATGCAAACCATCCTATTAAGGATGGTTTGCTGCCAAAATGAAACTTTTTTTGACTGACTCTCTGACAAGCAAGCAGAAACAAATATGCCAATAAGGCATCAGGAATAAACATCCGACAAAAATATCTTGCTTGTCTATATTTGGAAAATGTGAATAGTCAGGCAAACAACTCATCAAAATGCATCATTTTCTTTGGGAACATTCTGAAAGACAGTAGCTTGTGGCAATCGAAACACTTGAAACTTCTGAATTTTTATGTCGGGTGATGTCCGAAGGCATTTTGCTGAGAAAAGTATAGTTTTGAAGATACAAGGTCTACATAAGAGTTGATACTTGTACAACAACTCAAAGAAGGATAGAAGAGTTGCTCCTAATTACAGTGAGGTTTAATTTTATTTGACGTGTTATTATTAGAAAGTAATAAATAGAGTTATACTGATCTGCTTCCACAGATAAAAAAAGGTTCATGAAAGATTCTTGGTTAAACCAACAGGTTCGTTTTGAGGTTTCATATATAACAAATATTTAGTCCATAAACATTTGGTTCAATTTGAATCACAGACATTTCTGACCTTTTGACTATTTCAAAAACAACTTTCTTCATTTGATAAGGCCAAAATTTATAATTTATCTGTTATAATTTATTTGGATTATGAATTTTGAAAATAATTGTATGATTTACATCATTCGCACACAGTAAAAAAGCTCTCATAACTTTTGCGGCAGTTATTATAAAAAACAACTATATCTACCTGCCCTGAAAATGAGGGTTTCTACGGTAAAATGGCATTTTTTAGATTCATTATGGCAGCTTCCATTAAAGTGATGCAACTTGTTTTACATGACAGAGATGGTAGATGGTAATATTTGATTTAAATTATGGCAAATTTGATCTGATTGATTTGATCATGCTTTTTGCATGGTCTTGAACAGACATACATTACAATGTCATGTACTTGAAATTCAATCACTGAAGTCGTATTTGCAAAGCTAGTACATATTTCCCCTGGCTGAATCATGTTCTGTCTCCAATTGGTCTGCCATGGTTTTCATTATTGGTACATTTATGAGCTAGATTTTGCAAGACTTTGTGTAATTTTATTTCAAGAAAGTTAAAAAAAGACATCTGTAAAAGCAGTTAGACTTCAGAGTTCAAACGAACCCAACGAAGCGTCTAAACAACACACAGTAGTTAAATACTAACAAGGTTGTAGTTTTGAGACAATAAAAACATCAAAGGGTGCAAAGGAAGGAAAATACTTCGAAATAATTTATACGCAACATTTTTGCATACTCTCTCTCTCTTTAAATTCTCAGCACAAACAAGATGAAACAGTGGAAAAAACTGTTGCAGACTGCAGAGACTTATCGGTTCTTCTAATTAGGTAAACCTCAGCCAGACACTTTAAAGTCGTCTTAGGGCTTCTTTTGATTTCATCAGATATCTTTATCATTTTACTGTATCTTACAAAATTATAACTATTTGTTAGCAGAAGCAAATACTAATCTGAGCATATTACATCTTGTAACAGTACCATGACCTGGGTGCGTTCGGGTCAATTTATACAGTTGCGCTGCTTAGATCTTTGTGTTAGTGTTTCTTAATGAATTCAAGGTTTAAGTGTCACTCAACACTTGTTAATCATTAAGGATATTGTCTAAGATTCATTTGGTTATCTCTTTTGTCCATTAAATTAAGAATTCCTTCTCTCTCTGAGGGCGATCTCCTTAATTTGGATTATGTTTTGAAATGTTGAAATCCTTTAATACCCTCCATTCAATAATGAAAGCTTTGCCTAAATGTTTCAATAACCTCTTGACTTGGAACGAATAGGAGAAAATTAGATTAATTTTGAAGTCCTTGAATAATAATTTCTGTTACACATAATTATTTTTTACAAGCGGGTGTCATCCTCTTCGTCATGTTTATGATACTGTAGATTTACAAATTAGAACAAAAAATGAAACTCACAAAACATTAGCCTAATACTACACTTAAGTATTTCAATGTGTTCCAATGATAACTTAAATGGCATAAGTCAGATGATCATCAACACAGTAAGATAGAGCTTGTTTGACACTGCATAATCCAAAGCAAAAGGAAGTTTTCTGTTGAAAATCTTGAAGAAAACCCTTTGGGACATTGCGTCTAACATAATGTTGTACCACGCGTTTCAATGGAAAGCCATGGTCACAATGCTGAAATGCATGCGAATAAGAACGGGTAAAAGAAAGAAAACCATGCTGTTGAGAGGCATATTGGAGTTAGCCAACAAGGAGCCAAATATTGTTTGATTGAGGTAAAAATGTACATGCTGTACAGTGTACAGTTTACACTCTTATCCTTCTGCACAAACCTTATGAAGAATTTTGCTGCCAAAATAACACAATTCCAGGCTGACTCTCTGACAAACAAGGCAGGAACAAACATGACAAAAACAGATGAGGACGAGACACAAAATATTTTGCTTTTCTATTCTTGGAAAATGTGAATAGCGAGGCAAACGACTTTAATTGAATGCATACTTTTCTTTAAAAGAATTTTAAAAGACATTATCTTGGGGCCATGAGATCCTTGAAACACTCGAGACTCATGCACTTTACTCTTAAGTTATGTCTCAAACTGGATGGCATTGTGTTTGAGAAAAATATGGTCTTGTTTGCTTATAATGTAAGACCTTGGACCATGTTATGTCTGAAATATTCTTGAAAGTTCTGTATAGAACCAACACTTTCTTTCTTTAGATTTTTATATAGAACAAACGTATTTTTCATTACCAGATGGTTAACTTTCCTTATCCTTTCTTGCTGCTTTGGGTTTGACTATTAAAAAATATATTAAACTTATGACGATACAATTTGCAAGTTAAGTATTTTCATAATCTGGGGCCTCCCATAAAATTAATATCAGATTATTCACTTTACACTGGCATTATGATTTATTTGATATGTTGTAATTATAGACACAGTTTTTACAATATTTGACCTTGATATGACATTATGAAATATACATATAAAAAGTTTGGTTTTACCTGGTGTTGTCATAGGTAGATTGCTTGGAATTGAGAACTGCATATCACATTTTACTTCCAGAAATATCAGAAGAATCCCAATAAATTTAGGGCATAAAGGTTTCCTCTTGTGCAGATTCTATACTTATAAGTCTGTGGGACTTAGCTGTCTGTGTTAGTCAAGCTGCTTTTCTTTTCTTCCATCGGCTTTATTCATCTCTTGTTTTCAGCGAGGGACTTTAACAGAAGGCATTGCTACTCTAAAGAGTTTGCTCAGCCCAACACGTTTCTCTAATAAAACTGAACAACGAGACCACTGTCGTTTTTGAATGGCTGGCTATTTATCACAAAACTTTGTTGAGGGCGGTGAGCGGCTAAGCTTTGCTCTGCATTCAAAATGACCAATGAAAATTGTTTTGTCATTAGTCACAATGGCATCTATAAACTGTAATTCTAATCTTTTTCATTTTTCATCACTGATATTTTTCCTCTGATAACAGGTAAATAATTACAATGATCCAATTTTGAAAATCAAAGAATACCTCAATTTTTCACCTTTCTCACAATTTTCCATTGGCACCTTATTCTACTTTTTAGTGTGATCATCAACATCTTCCACTTGGTGTAACATTTTTACAGAACATTCTCCACAAGGAATTAAAGTGACAGGACCAGATGGCATGGAAACAATGCAACCTCTTTGCATTCATTGCTTCTCGAGGGTTTGTGACCGCTTCAAGCACTTAAAGCTAATGCTTCCAGTTAATGCAACATTCATCTGGTGTAATTCATCTTGGCATTATCTGAGCCGAAGATTGTCGCGCATTTAAACAGCTTCCACATTAGGTTCCTCTTTTTCAAGAACATTTGTTGGCTTTCTGGTTCTCTTCGAGAAATGTTGTCCTTCTGTTAAGCATTATTTGATACGGTTCTAAATTATTGCTTTGGAATGCTACCTTTATTATGCGACATTCAAAACAAACATAGCCAATGCTCTTCCTGCAGATAACTATACAGTTTTCAGCAAGTCATGCAATGAAACCAAGTATGCAAAATAAATGCTTTATAAGTATGTCATAACAGGCATTATGGTTTCTCTCCCCTTCAATGTCTATTTAAGGATAACAAGAAGTAAAACAATATTGATGGTCATGTTGGCTCATTGAGATGTCTAATGTTTGATGAAAATTTGATCAAACTCTATTCGAGAGAGCACATGTTGGTAGTTATGTTTACTAAAGCTTTCTTCAGTGTTGGAGTCCACGAGGCCCGCCTCGTTCTCGAGGCCGTCCTCGGGGCCATTTTTGATGGCCTCGGCCCTGGTCTCGGATGACCAATCCTTGGCCTTGGACTCGGTATCGGACCTTCTGGCCTCGGATATTTGCCCGAGGCACGTAAGAGGCCGGCGAAATCAATGCAGTACAATTTTGCTGAACAGCCAAACAAAATTTTCCTGTCAGTTAAATATAATTATGTGTCAGTTTATTTAAGGAATCCTATATTAGATTCTGATAGAATCTTTTTCTGCTTGTCCTTTAAGACTGTCTATATCTAGGCCTATTTTAGGCCTAGTGCCAAGTTATAAGCGATGCCATTTTTGTGATAGATATGAAATTATAAATTGACCAACAGTATTTGAATATTTTTGAATTTTTATTTTCCTTCACTGATTGAGTTGAACATCATTTCATGTTAATTTTGATCATAACAATTTGTAGTTTCAAAGTTTTTGTTTTTCTGTAATGCAAGATGTGTTAGTATCTGATCATTAACTACACACACCAGAGTGTCTGACTTAAAACACAACTCAACAAAATGGAATGGGACAAAATTTGTGACAGAATCTCATTCATGCCTCAAAAAATATTCCAAATAACTTTGATAAACAAAAATATGCCACTGCCTAATAAATTGGAACCCAGCAATTCGGAGTATCTATCTACATGTATCTAGATTCTAGAAAGTGTAATTTTTCAAGCAGTTATAGTAAAGCCCTTTTGATATTTATCTAGGTTGATTTTAAAAGAATGTTTTTATAATATGTTGAAATTATGTGCAATCAAGTTACTATCATTTTACTCTGTACAATTGTTTTTCCTCGTATTTGGGGTTGAATATATTAAATATATAAATAAATTCATATTTCCTAGCAATCCAGAAAATTATAAGGCAGGAAAAGGCATCAAAATAGAGTTGTGTCTTTTACTGGACATTTGGGAAGAGTGCTAAAATTAGATCCCCCTCCATTGAGACCAATGACCCAGTCTACTGGATATGGACTCATGAACACTATCAAGCAGGATTATTACTTACTGCATCTTCCAGTGATAAACTATGTGTACAGTGTAGTATCTACTTGGTGATGAACTATTTGTGCTATGTACCATTCTCCTGCAGAAGATAATTAAATCTGGAGGGTTGCTACAAGTTGTTCTGTGAGGGTTCAGTTGCTTCATATTATGGCTAATCCCTGCTTGGCAGACGTGGAGTATTCATCAAGCATACACTTAAATAAGATCTACGCAGGACTAAGTGGATCCACTCATCTGAGAAACATACCAAGACGGTATTTGCTCAGATCAAGTGCCGTCCACTACTTTGCTTTTATCTCTTCCTTTCTGCACTTGCTCATTTGTGTTGATTCATACACTGTTGAATAGGGACGGAGTTTGAACAGCTGAGAAAGGATTTTACTTATTCACCTGGTATGCAGACCAGAATACTTATTCAGACTTATCTTTTGTTCCCTGATAATTTACCTCTGATTCTTGCATTACTCAAAGAGCAGTTGCTGATACTTTTCTTCAACAAAAAAAAAAGGAGTAAACTGCCTTGTCAGAAGTGGGAAAGTTCAGAGATTCAGAAATAACCTCTGACATCACAGAAACTCTTAAAAATGTTTTTGAAGTCTCAGATAATGCTTTGAGACAGAAGCATATTATTGACATTTTATAAGGTACTAAATTTTGATATGATCCTTGTTATTTCTTGGCAATTGAGTGTTTCATCAACTTAATGCTTGAAGGCTAAACAAATATGGATGCCTCCATTGGATTAAGACAACATGGCAATCATCTGTTTTCTCACTCAGGCAATAAACTAAAAATGCTTTTTCCGTACGTACATGTTTATGAGCTGTGTAGCGATAACAATTTTTACTGCTCAGTAATGTTCAGAACACAACCAACTTTGGACGTTTTACTGAGAAAGTATAACAGTGTCACAGTCCAAGATAAATAAAGAATTCTTTTGCTTGCCACATCTTAATAATTTCCTTGCCTCAATTAATTGGTAAGGCATTGGGCATTATGATGCTGTAAATCCACTAGAGCCCTTCAGCTCATCAGTTGATTAGAAATACACAAACAAAGAGATATTTTATTTTCTGATATCAGAACCAATTGAAAGATGTATGAAGTTATATTGGTGGTGTGGATAGTGTAGCACTAATGGATAGTTTATTGCATTCTACAAGATCTGATACCTTGTGAGCTATATGACCCTGACAAAGAGTTTCCACATTTCATTTACACGCACATAAGACCATTTATGCGACATCTTCCATTTGTCAGTCAAAGACACCAATACAAATTTCTAAACTTTATAAATTGTTTAAAATATTTTTCATTTTGGCTGAACTCATTGCAAAACAATTTACCTTTAAACTTTGCAAAAGTGCTGTCTTTGCACGCTATAGTTCTTGGTCAATAAGCAAAATTAAAAAACTATAATTTTGATTAGATTAAGCTTGTATTACCATACACAGATAGTTGCAGAATAATGATAAATACAATCTGCAAGATTTGAATTATTTGCAGTTATAAATTTTATCAACTTTTTTGGGGAAGGCCAAACGTGTTTGAAAACATCCCACAACTAAATTGTTACAGTGGTCAATTTCTATTCTCGCAGAGGTTACAGCAGTAACAACACTGAATGAAAGTTCAAAGACTGTTAAGACTTGATGCCTTTCCAAATTGGCCATACAGGCCACTCAAATGCTCAACACCACTTACCATGTGCAGTGGCATGCAGCCAGGGTTTCTGTTAATAAAATGGCATGTCAAGGTCTGTCCTCAACCGTACCTAATTTGATAACATGGATATGGATATGGCCCATAAACATTTTCACTTAATCATGGTACCCTTTATAAAATTTACCCAAAGGCTCATGGCATGTTTATCAATTATCTCGAGATTGCCATGCATTTGCTCTGATTATGATGCAGGCCCCTTGTTTCACATCAGGTTTGCAAGATTCTGAAGGGAAAAAAAAGAGAAATAGCCTATCTTGCTTATAAAATTATTCTAAATACCACATAGCTTATTGCTTTGGTGTAACCATGCAGTCTATTAGACTCCGCAAGGTGGATAATCTCACTTCTATCAGACGTCAAACAAATGAGAAGGCATATCTCCGACACAGCATGGAGACTCCGTGCACATGCCAGATTGTTGCTGGTTGCATAATTAGATATTAAATCTCCTTTGACTCTTGCGGATATAGATTAACCTCTACAGTTGGGTGATTCCTTGATAAATGGTCAACTCTGTTCCTAACATTTCTCCAGACTGTTCGTACTTTGCTGTTTCTTTAACTGGATTTGGTTGTTTTATTTTCACAAGAACATGACAATATGGGTTAGTTTTGCATTGCCTAAGTAAGGTGTAAATGGTGAAAAATAAAAATGTGAAAATGTCACTAAAAACACCAATTGGTTACTCTCAGATGCAGTGATTATAGGCCATCTGCCGGTTATACCCATTTAGTCACATACATGTAGGGTTATATATTGCATGTAAACCTATATGCAAACCTTTGCAAGTAAACAAAAGTTTCATTTCAAACCTTTAGTAAATACATAAGAGACTCAATGGCCCTTACTGTTGACCAGTTTGACTGTGCCTCAAACGTGTTGACAAAAATGGCTCTCTGAGGAAATTAGATGAAACGGTTGAGTCACGCCACCTGTGGAGGTACTTGGGAAAGGCAAGACCTTGGGACACATCACTTCTCATCACGTCTTCCAGGGAAGATGGACTAACAGAAAGACCTCATGAAACTATAGTTGAATGTTTTTCTCCTGCAATTCTTGAAAAAACCTTGTACATTTTGTGTATGAGCTCAATGTAAATGTTTACGTTTTAGCATTCAGTTTTTCAGTGCTGATTGTTTCAAATCAGTATTCTTTTTCTCAAATCAGTATTACTACCATGATTGTTTTGCATGTTTATGTTTTACACTTGTTGACTGCACTGAAAATACCAAAAACGGTTTCTCTTTTAAAAATGAGATTTAATAAAGAATATTATTATCATTTAATTAATTCATTCTTCAAACTTAAAAGCTCTTTTTCTAAACAATTTTTCTTTCTTTTTAAAAACCTGATTTATTGTTGAAAGGTCTTTGCTATGTTTATGTTAAAAGCAATGTGTAAGCATCTATTTGGAAAATATATTAGGTGATTCTGTAGTTCACCTAGTTGTGGTTGAAAAATTGTGCAGGTAGTTGCTGTCGCTGTTGCATCTTTTTTTTTAACATAAAGAGCATGCAATTATCAATTGATCAGGGGCATATTTCCAATAAGCTACATGGTGTTTTAGCTGAATTTGATTGGTTCTGAATATTCCATAAAGCAATCGGGTTAAGGATATCATTTTATAAGGCTGTGCAAGGAGGCTAAAGTGACCATCAGATAAAACTGCTTAATGCAGTCACCAACTTGTGATAAACTAGCTTTTCATAAGAATACAGTCTGCTACTTACCAAATGACGGAATGTTATTCTTAGAAATGACAAGATACTGAAGCTGCTTGACAGCAGATGGAAAATTGATGAGAAAAAAGGCACAGGGGAAGAAAATATAGCATTAGGAAATGTCAGGGAATTGACGCAGAAGAGATTTGCCAAGGGACCGTCTGTTTGGTATCACTTCCATTTGAGCGCAGAGAAGGTCAATTTATTCAGTGTCATTTATGCTTGATTTATCAGAGCTGGAAGCTAGAACTTGACACTACGGTCTGCTGCACAACTCTAACTGGACCTGGACACTCTTATTTGCGCTATATTGCTTTATGATACATGAAGTTTGGCGGACTTTCCTCATGTCAAGATGTTATTTAAATAATCATGCATATTGCCAAGCAATCAAATAAAGATAAAAGCCTTTAACCTGAACAAATACAAATAAAATGTTATCAATGTGCTGTCGACTGAAAACTTCGGGGAATGCAAGATATAGTATTGACTTAAGACAACGGTAAATTCTACATTTGAAATATTTTTCGGATACTGCATTACTAATGTTGTATCCAAAAAAATATTTCCAATGCAGAATTGATCACGGACCACTAAAACTGAATTTTACATAGACAGTATTAGACACAGTGTCATAGCTGAATATGATTTCAAAAACAGAAAAATTTTTAAAAGATATATACACATGTATTCTATAAAATATAAATGATCAAACTCCAACTTTATCGCTTAAAGAATATGAAATTACAACCCTCTTCATTAAGCAGTGTTATGGCACTTAACCGATGGTGATGACCCTGCAGCGAAAGCACCTTTGGCTCTTACTCTTTTGAGTCATTTATTTGGGGTGAAAGTGAGATTTACGTAAGACCTTCAAAACTTTGGAACAGCCTGAGGACAACAGGCCACAGGACTTTGGGCTCTTAATAAGTCACCTGAGATGACTTGTGACTTTGTAAGCTGAACGGTAAGTTAATTGAGTTTAGGCAGTACTTTTTTTACTGAGAAGAAAGATGGCTTTAACTACAGACAGAACTTCAGAACTCCCATTTATACTCAGGGGAGATCAGTAGATAATGATGCTCAGTTTGTTGGTTTCGCATTGGCTAGAAGCCAGGGAATCTGACCCAGTCTAAAATGACATCACAGTTTGTAGCTAATTACATATATAGCAATGCTAGAGAGCAGTCATCTCTTACATCACAGTTCAACAGCATAGAAAATAACTTGAGATTCCACGTAAATATGACGAGGACTGTTATCTTGAAATATCACCAACAACATATATCCATTTCAAGACAGCCCAGAGAGAGAAGTAATTCATTTCGCAAAAACTAGGCAAGAACTAATACATTTAGAAATATTCCAAGCCTCCGCCCTCTTTATCGGATTGTATCGATGATGACAAAATCATTGTTATAACTTTTAATAAAGTAGTCCCAAAATGTTCAAACAGCTGTATGGCAGATGACAATATGGTTGTCGAAATAAGTTTGACAAGAATATCACTTGTTACCAGAATTTTCATTGCTCACAACAGTCAGGTTTACCTTATTTCAACACCAGCAAAATTGACGTGCAGATCTAGGGGAGCCTAGAGCCCCCGGACAACTAAGAAGAGAGAAAATATGCAGCTGCTTTCATGGGCCTGCGAAAACTCAAAGGTGACTGTGCCTCCTCCCAGATGACTTTGTGTCTGAATCAGCCTCTGGTGGCTGTTACTTACCAAAGTCCGTGATTGCAAATTTATCAGTTTTACATCACAAATTTGCAAAATATTTAACTTAAAGGTTAATACAGTAGGTTGCAGTGTACTAGTTAGAGTACCAGACTTTTGTTTTGGGCAGATAACATGAATTTTTTATCCTCTACTAAACTTTAAAAATTTCATGGCAACAACTAAACTCAGATTCATCAAAAAAGAGAAGAGGAAATGGATATCCAAACATGTCATTATCAATTCTCAGGCTTCATCGGAACCGGAGCTGCTGCCAGTTTAAATAAGGTTAAAAACTTAAAAATCGCCACATAAAATAGTCACTGAAAATTTCCAAAATGAAACGGTCTGCAAGAGACCCTTAATATTACACTATGTCAATGAAAACATAATACTGGACCATCAATAAGTAAAATAAATTAAAGCCATTTTCACTGCATTGCGTGACTCCCAAGTATTTGACATCAAATCTAAATATGTTTCCATATTAAAAATCATATTCCGTTTTGGCACTGTTGCTAAGTAAAATTCAGTTTTAGTGGTGCTGAATCGATTCTGCATGACAAATATTTTTGCATAAGGTATTATGGTTATCTTAAGTCAGTGCTACATACATATGATGCATTCCTTAATGAGTTTACGGTGGACAGAGCATTGATAGCATTTTATTTGTGTTTGTTCAAGTTGAAGGATTTTATCATAATTGCTTCGCAAATGCATGATTTTTTAAAAATTACATCTTGGCATGAGGAAACCCCGCCTACTATTATGTATCTTAGACATAAAGCCAACTAGTGAAATTTAGAGAGATTCCAGTTAAGTAATAGAGTCTTGCAGTAGACTGTAGTGTCAAGTTCTAACCTCCAGCTCTGATAAATCAGGCGTGAATGACACTGAATAAATTGACCTTCTCTGCACTCAAATGGAAGTGATACCAAACAGACGGTCCCTCGGCAAATATCTTCTACGTCAATGCCCTGACATTTCCTTATGCTATGTTTTCTTCCTTTGCGCCTTTTTTCTCATCAATTTTCCATCTGCTGTCAAGCGGTTTCAGTGTCTTGTCATTTCTAAGAATTACATTCAGAGATTTGGTAAATAGCAGACTGTATTCTTATATGAAAGGCTATGAAAGTCCAGTTTATCACAAGTTGATGACTGTATAAAATCCTTGTGTGTATTACTATGGGCGTAATTTAGTGGGGGACGGGGAGGACATGTCCCCCCCACATTTTTGACCCAGGGGGACATAATATGAAATGTCCTCCCCCCCCACTATTTAGTTAAAAAAATTGTAGTCACTGCATGTTATGGTAATGACAATTGGGCTCAATTTGGTAGGGCGCTGTTCTAAGAGACATGTCCCCACCTTTCTGCTTCGGCAGGTTGCCATGACATACCAAAGTTTGAAATTCAAAAACTTAAGAAAGACTGACTGACTTTATTATTAGCAGATCTGTTGGCCGATTCCGACCGCATGGCCGCCACGTCCCCCCCACATTTTCCAGGAAAATTACGCCCCTGTGTATTACAGCAGTTTTAGTAAGCATGTGATTCTGACAGTCACTTCTGCAATTTGACACCATGCATACATTATATAGCCTTATTCAATTATATCCTTAACCGGACTACTTCATGGAATAATCCGAGCCAATCAAATTCAGCCAAAACACTCTGTGGAGTGTTGGAAAAGTGACCCTCAGAATCTCTTGCTTATTAAAACTGCTGAACAGAACACACTGCAAAATGTTTGAACCACAACTGACTTGTAAACTACAGTAACCCTGAATATAATTATTTTCCAAGCAGATGCTTGCACTTGCACTTCCCAACACTTCTGTGCACTTCCATGCCTTTGCACTCTCCAGCCCTCACTTCCACTCACTTGTCACTAAATTGGTAAAAAACAGTCAGCTTCTAAATATAAATTCAATTTTTCATTTAAAATTGCTTTAAACATGAACATAGCAATGACATTTCAAATATAAACAGGTTTTGAAAATATTTTTTCAATATTTTGGCTAATGTGTTTACTATCGAACTGCGCTGGAAAGCGAGAGCACGCAGGCCATTGGAGGGCGCATAAGAGCAGAAGGGTGAGCATTCTCCTGACGGAAAGATAACTACATAGGAAAATATTTTGGATTGTATATGTACTATATTACCCACCTGAATTATCATTCTGTATGCAGCTGAACACTTTCTACATGATCATTTCTCAAATCATTTGTAAGTTGTCTTTTCACCATTTGAACCTCACCTGAAAAATAAAAGAAACATTGCTTAGAAATAGAGTTTTTAAAAGTCTCAAGAGCGAAGTGATGACACAAGAATTTCTCCGGAATTGCGGAGACAACATTAGACTAGCTTCATTTGGTCCTTCTGTTAGTATTTCTTCCCTCAGTCTTTCGTGATGAAAAGAGATGTGTCCCTGGGTCCTGCCTTTTCCAAGTACCTAAAAGTTACAGGTGGATTGACTCAACCCTTTCATCTAATTTCCTCAGAGAGTCATTTTTGTCAACACGTTTGGGTCACAGTCAAACTGGTCAGCAGGAAGGGCCATTGAGAGTCTTTTGAAACTATTGAAAATTTACTAAAGGTTCGAGAAAGAAACTCCGGTTACTAGCAAATAGCAAAAGTTTGCATGTACACCATATTATTATATATTTTATGTGATAAGTTTGATCCATCATATTTACTGTTCTGAGTTATTGACAGTTTTTTGGGCGTAGTCAAAATTTCTAATCTCTAAATCACTCAGTATGTCAATTCACTCTATTTGTTTATTTATAACCAGCTATATCTATGATAACTTAAAATGATGATAGCATGAATTTATTGCTATTCCAATGACAGTGATCCTGATGTTCATTGATGCAATCAGCAAGAATCTGTACCGTAAATACGGATAAAAATTGGCAGTCCGGGGTAAAGTTGGCCGGCTATTACACCGGCTATTACACCACTTAATGGAAGAAATGCCTTCTTTTTGTAATGACACAGGTTTTATCGGCAAATATGTCAATGAGGAAAGTAGGAATTTCTGCCATTAAGTGGGTTAAAATAGCGGCTAACTTCCGCGTGGATTGCCAACTTTCCCCAGGATTGCCAACTTATTTTGGTGTGCATGAAGTCTCTTATATACTGTAGAATATAATATATCATCTCATCTGACAGAGTCTAAAATAGACCGGTAACAACAAAGAAACAAGCTTTCTGGTTACTCAGAATACATTTATAAGCGAGACAGCTATTTTTTTTTTGTATCCCTTTGGTTCAATTGGATCTTGCAGATCATTCGCTGTAATGTGAATCATGAGCTGGCAATGTTTAAGTAAATCAGAGTACATGCATGCAAAGCAATTTTGGGATAACTTGATAATCATGCCATGAGCCTTTGGGTACATTTTAAAAAGGGGACCACGATTGAGCGAAAATGTTTATGTGCCATCTCCATGTTACCAAATTAGGTACGGGTGAGGAGGACAGACCATGACATGCCATTTTATTAACAAGGACCCTGGCTGCATGCCAGTTCACATAGCAAGTAATATTGAGCAGTTTTGTGGCCTGTATGGCCAACTTGGTAAGCCCACAGGTCTTAAGAGACGTTCAGCGAACAGTGTTGTAACCTCATCGAACATAGAAATTGGCAACTGGAACAATTAAGTTGGTGGGTGTTATTCAAACATGACACACCACAAGAAAATTGCTCATGAAAGCTTTATACTTGCGTGCCAGACACTTTTGACACAGCAAATATGAATATTGAATATTGCATGCACCATAATTGCAACCATCTGAGTGTTTTTTGGCAAATGGGCCTGTTGAATTACTATCATCTTTGATGCGAAAATTATGTAAAGACCAATTTTTCCTTGTGCAACTACATGTATATATTAAACTAACACAATGCAATGTTTATCAAATTTATTTGTCATGTTTCCCGTATTTAGAAAGTTGATAACATTTAATAAAGTTCTGAAAATAATTCAAATTGTGCATGATCTTTGTATATTAGAAGTTCAATCTAATCAAAACTATACTTTCCAGGTCATATGTACATGTTTCGCTAGAAATTATATGTTTTTGGTTTAGTACTTGATATACATGTAGATTCTCAACGGTGGTGCAGGCCTTGGAAGTAAGATGATAAGGAAAAACCACATAAATGCTTGGATAGTTATATCTTGAATTAGTTAGCTGATTGTTTATTAAAATCAACACTGTATGCTGATCAGTGGCGTAACTAGAGGTTCTCAAGTGGGGGCACGTGATTCTCAAAACTAACTGTATACCCTCTAAACTAACTGTATACTTTAGCCAGAGTTGGAAAGTTCATATGGGGGGTCACCAGGGTGGGCACAGGTCAAATACAGGGGGGGGGTGCCTCCCCATAGGGACACCACTGATGCTGATGAGTATGATAATCACAGATAAAGCGATAACTGATACAAAAATGAATCAAATAAGTTGTTGTTTTTCAAAATGCTATGATCGCCAAGATTCAGTGTATGTATCACTAAGAAATGTCTTCAGCGGTACAAACTGCTTCACAATTCAACAATGTATCAATCCATATGAATGAGCAAATGCAGAAAGGAAGAGATAAAAGCAAGGTGGTGGATGTTGCTTGATCTGAGCAAATACCGTCTTGGTATGTTTCTCAGATGAGTGGATCCACTTAGTCCTGCTGTAGATCTTATTAAGTGTATGCTTGATGAATACTCCATGTCTGCCAAGCAGGGATTAGCCATGATATGAAGCAACTGAACCCTCACAGAACAACTAGTAGCAACCCTCCAGATTTAATGATCTTTTTGAAAGTATGAGACTCCAAGGCAAAACAAACGATTCTCGTTGCATTCAGGCAAAATTTGAAGATTGGCATTGCATATCAATCTTTTGAAGATGGTTGCTTAGCTTCTGGAAAGAGGTTGGTACTGTGTTCTAGTGAGAAAATCGTTGTAGTGTTTCAGTAAAAGATTGTTTTTTTTGTAAAGCTGTGTTCCAGCAACAGCAGCATTAAGAGGTAAAACATTCACACACTAGCACTTGCAGTTAAGTTCACGTCTGCTTGCAAACAGTGCATTGTTTCCTGACTAGACACACATTCAATCGCAGATAAACAGACAATTAGTCTGAATTATCATCACCATGTAGATAGTACATGTGAACAGGTATACAGTATGAATAATTTTCGTACTCTAGATAGTGCAAATAATTATCACCATTACTGAATATCAATGGATTCCCGACAATTTCATTTGAAATGGTACTGAATCTAGATCTTTAAATTTGGGAAAATGTCACCTCCCCTTGCCCCCAATACCGTACGCCAACTCTGATCACAAGGAACACCATAATATCAGTTATCACAGGTATACATGTATATCACAAACAGTTGTCACCAGGTTGCAGGCGGATGGTACTGAGACGGCAAAAATAGTTCATCACCAAGTAGATAGTACATTATCCCTTGTCTAGGGACATTTCTCCCTGATACAGTGGGTCCTGTAAGTAGTGGAACGCATGAAATTGTGCCATTGCATCAATGCTAAACATCCTTCACCAAACTGCCTTGTGGAAGCATGAATTCAGATCCACTGACAGGAAAACATATAGGGTTTTAAAGGCCAATGTGTGAGGCATGTAGGATAATAATTGCATCCAACTTGCAGTCTCTACGGTTTACCTTGCTCTATTTTTCCTGTTGCTCTTTTAACCTATTTATTTCACCAACATTTCAATATTATATATATGTCCAGGCAGACTCAGAATAAATGTATTCCAACTTCATCTAGGGCTGAAAAGGTTTCAGAATTTTGTAACATTGTACTTGACACAGACACATGTATTATGCATCTATATAATTTGGGTTGTACTGTATCACCTACCTGAATTTTCACTCTGTATGCAGCTAAACATTTTCTACGTGATCATTTCTTAAATCATTTGTAAGTTGTCCTTTCACCATTTGAACCTCACCTGAAAAATAAAAGAAACATTGCTTAGAAATAGAGCTTTTAAAAGTCTCAAGAACGAAGTGATGACGGAAGAATTTCTCCGGAATTGCGGAGAAAGCAGTAGACTAGGTTCATTCGGTCCTTCTGTTAGTATTTCTTCCCTCAGTCTTTCGTGATGAAAAGAGATGTGTCCCTGGGTCCAGCCTTTTCCAAGTACCTTTACAGGTGGATCGACTCAACCCTTTCATCTAATTTCCTCAGAGAGTCATTTTTGTCAACACGTTTGGGTCACAGTCAAACTGGTCAGCAGGAAGGGCCATTGAGAGTCTTTTGAAACTATTGAAAATTTACTAAAGGTTCGAGAAAGAAACTCCGGTTACTAGCAAAAGTTTGCATCTACACCATATATTTTATGTGATAAGTTTGATCCATCATTTTTACTGTTCTGAGTTATTTCTTTGTAGTCATTGACAGTTTTGGGGCATAGTCAAAATTTCTAATCTCTAAATCACTCAGTATTTCAATTCACTCTATTTGTTTATTTATAACCAGCTATATCTATGATAACTTAAAATGATGATAGCATGAATTTATTGCTATTCCGAAGACAGTGATCGTGATGTTCATTGATGCAATCAGCAAGAATCTGTACCGTAAATAGGGGTAAAATTGGCAGTCCGGGGTAAAGTTGGCCGGCTATTACACCACTTAATGGAAGTAATGCCTTCTTTTCGTAATGACACAGGTTTTATCGGCAAATATGTCAATGAGGAAAGTAGGAATTTCTGCCATTAAGTGGGTTAAAATAGCGGCTAACTTCCCTGTGGATTGCCAACTTTCCTCAGGATTGCCAACTTATTTTAGTGTGCATGAAGTCTCTATATACTGTAGAATATAATATATCATCTCATCTGACAGAGTCTAAAAAAGACAGGTAACGCCAAAGAAACGAGCTTTCTGTTTTTTTAGAATACATTTATGAGCGAGACAGCTATTTCTCCTTGTTTCCCTTGGGTTCAATTGGATCTTGCAGATCAACCGCTGTAATTTGAAACATGAGCCGGCAATGTTTAAGTAAATCAGAGTACACACATGCATAGTAATTTTGGGATAACTTGATAAACTTGCCATGAGCCTTTGGGTACATTTTAAAAAGGGGATCATGATTGAGTGAAAATGTTTATGTGCCATCTCCATGTTACCAAATTAGGCATGGGTGAGGAGGACAGACCATGACATGCCATTTTATTAACAAGGACCCTGGCTGCATGCCACTTCACATAGTAAATGATATTGAGCAGTTTTGTTGCCTATATGGCCAACTTGGTAAGCCCACTGGTCTTTAGAGACGTACAGCGAACAGTGTTGTAACCTCATCGAGCATAGAAATTGGCAACTACAACAATTAAGTCGTTGGGTGTTATTCAAACAAGACATACCAAAAGAAAATTGCCTGTGAAAGCTTTATACTTGCGTGCCAGACACTTTTGACACAGCAAATGTAAATATATAATATTGCATGCACCTCAATTGCAACCATCTTTATTTTTTTTGGCAAATGGGCCTGTTGAATTACTATCCTCTTTAATGCAAAAATTGTGTAAAGACCAATTATCCAAATTCAACTACATGATTCTATTAAACTAACACAATGCAATATTTATCAAATTTAATTGTCATGCTTCCTGCATTTAGAAAATTGATAACATTTTATAAAGTTCTGCAAATGATTACAGTTATACAGATTTTATTCATAATTAATATGCAATGATCTTTGTATATTAGAAGTTTAATCTAATCAAAACTAAATTTTTTTAATTTTGCTGATGACAAAGAACTATAACAAAGACAGTGCTTTTGCAAAGTTTAAAGGTAAATTGTTTTGAAATGAGTTAAGCCACAATGAAAAATATTTTAACAATTTATAAAGTCCAGAAATTTGTATTGGTGTCTTTGATTGACAAATGGAAGATCTCGCTAAATGGTCTTGCAGTACAACCCAAAATAAAGTAAGAACATTTTCAATCAGAATTCCTCTGTTTACTTATTTTGCCCTCCTTTCTCCACTCCACCCCAAATATCCTTTCAACTACCTTTGACTCCTAACCACAACATTACTCCTTGTTAAGAAGTCCATTAAGACAAGTAGCAATGAAATTGAAATTAACAAAGGAGAACAACATTAAAGAAATCAATCACAAAGGGGGTGATAAAGTTTGAATTCGAGTTGGTTTAATGCAAATTTAATGTTATTTTAAAAGGTAGTTGAAAGTAGGTGAAGGTAGGAAGAGATTTGGAGGGAGCCAAAATGTGTGAAAGGGTAAAGTAGTAGCTGATTCCGTCTTCCTGCAGGGGTAGTCTTACTCTATTTTGGGTTGTACTGTTATGTGCATAAAAATGAAATGTGGAAACTCTTTGTCAGGGACATACAATGTATAGTTCAGCAGTGTATCAAATTTGTGGAATGCAATAAAGTATCCATTAGTGCTACACTGTCCATACCAACAATGTAACTACATACATCTTTAAATTGGGTCTGATATAAGAAAATAAGGTAGGCTATCTCTTTGTTTGTGTATATCTAATCAACTGATGAGCTGAAAGGCTCAAGCAGAATTACAGCATCACAATGCCCAATACCTTATCAATTAATTGAAGCAAGGAAATTATTAGGATGCAGGAAGCTATAGAATCCTTTATTTGTCTGGGATAGTTACACTCTCATACTTCCACGATCAAATGTACATGTTCAATTGTTCATGGTTGGGTAAGGTCGCTAGAAATTATGTTTTGTAGAACAGTACTTGATATACTCAAGAGTAGTGCAGGCCTTGGAAGTAAGTTGATAAGAAATCCACATAAATGCATGGATAGTTGTATTTGTGTACCTTGAATTAGTTAGCTGATTGTTTATTGAAATCAACACTGTAAGCTGATGAGTATGATACTTATTACAGAAAAGGCGATAACTGACACAAAAATGACACAAAAATGCTATGATCGCCAAGATTCAGTATCACTAAGAAATTTCTTCAGCTGTACAAACTGCTTCAGAATTCAACAGCGTATTAATCAATATAAATGAGCAAGTGCAGAAAGGAAGAGATAAAAACAAAGTGGTGGACGGCACTTGATCTGAGCAAATACCATCCTGATATGTTTCTCAGATGAGTGGATCCACTTAGTCCTGTGTAGATCTTATTTAAGTGTATTCTTGATGAATACTCCATGTCTGCCAAGCAGGAATATGAAGCAACTGAACCCTCACAGAACAACTTGTAGCAACCCTCCAGATTTAATGATCTTTTTGAAAGTATGAGACTCAAAGGCAAAACAAACAATTCTCGTTGTGTTCGGGCAACATTTGAAGATTGGCATTGTGTTTCAATCTTTTGAAGATGGTTGCTGAGCTTCTGGAAAGAGGCTGGTACTGTGTTGTGATGAGAAAATTGTTGTAGTGTTTCAGTAAAAGATTGTTTTTTGTAAAGCTGTGTTCCAGCAACAGCAGCATTAAGAGGTAAAACATTCACACATTAGCACTTGCAGTTAAGTTCACGTCTGCTTGCAAACAGTGCATTGTTTCCTGATTAGACACACTTTCAATCGCAGATAAACAGACACATAGTTTGAATTATCATCACCATTTAGATAGTACATGTGAACAGGTATACAGTATAAATAATTTTCATACTCTAGATAGTGCAAATAATTATCACCATTACTGAATATCAATGGATTCCCGACAATTTAATTTGAAATGGTACTAAATCTAGATCTTGAAATTTGGGAAAATGTCACCTCCCCTCGCCCCCAATACCGTACGCCACCTCTGATCACAAGGAAGACCATAAAATCAGTTATCACAGGTATACATGTATGTATATCACAAACAGTTGTCACCAGGTTGCAGGCGGATGGTACTGAGATGGCAAAAATAGTTCATCACCAGGTAGATAGTACATTATCCCATGTCTAGGAACATTTTTCCCTGATACGCACGAAATTGTGCCATTGCACCAATGCTGAACATCCTTCACCAAACTGCCTTGTGGAAGCATGAATTCAGATCCACTAACAGGAAAACATGGTTTTAATGGCCAATGTGTGAGGCATGTGAGATAATAATTGCATCCAACTTGCGGTCTCTACGGTTTACCTTGCTATTTTTTTCCTGTTGCTCTTTTAACCTTTTTATTTCATCAACATTTCAACATTTCAATATTATATATATGTCCAGGCAGACTCAGAATAAATGTATTCCAACTTC
Organism: Platynereis dumerilii; assembly: GCA_026936325.1. Classification (NCBI taxonomy): domain Eukaryota; kingdom Metazoa; phylum Annelida; class Polychaeta; order Phyllodocida; family Nereididae; genus Platynereis; species Platynereis dumerilii. The sequence goes on from JAPTHN010000006.1 coordinate 31,851,534, forward strand.
AGCTAGGGCTGAAAAGGTTTCAGAATTTTGTAACATTGTACTTGACACAGCCACATGAATTACGCATCTATATTGTTGACAATTGTCATCAAAATCTTATTTTACTTGGTATCAAAATAATAACACTTCCTTTTTTTTCTTTTTCAGCAAATACTGAACGAAAGGAGGAACCAACTGTGACAGGTATATTTCCATGAGTGGTTGTTGTGTTATTCTTCACCTAACCGTGGTTTTCATGTTTCACTTTCTTTTAAATATTTATGCTTTCGTTTCTGTTATTATCGTTTTCAAAGCTACATGTTTTTCAAGTTTGCAATTTGCTTCATTCCAAAACTGTGATGTCAGAGATTAATTTGAATAATTTCGTTTATTACAAGCACAGATTTCAGCAAACTGACAATGTGCAGTGACACATGAATGATGTATGTTTCACTATGCACTGTAACTGAACCAAACAAACTATTTAGCCTCAAAGGAGAGTTGCAATTATTGACAAAATATGTTGTTTGAAATTGTGATGACTGGTGTCCTGTGAAAAACAGTAATACATTTTGTATGGAAAACAATTAATTTGGTGCAACACTCAGCTTACACATGCGTTGTTTGTTGTGGTTGTACACAAATAGTAACATGGCCTGACAGTTTTAAGTTCCTTTGTCATTAACTGTGATGTCAAACTCTGAACTGATATGTCACAGATTTAAGATTAGACCAATCACATTGACAGATACCCGATGATGTCACGGTTTAACTGCAAAAGAAGTTTTCAAAAAAACACATAGCTATGAAAACGATAATAATGATCCAAACTTTCTTTTATGCATGCGAAGCTTTTAATGTTGTCAACCAGGTCATTTTATCAATCCCGTCTGACTGACTTACATGTACTGCATTGTACGCACCAAACACATCTGCAGGTTGTGACCAAAATTCAAGATCCGAGTAATTTATCCAGAACATTTGTAGTTTAGTTTATTAAAGAAAAAGTGATGACTGAACTTCCAGTCTTCTTGTCTCTAACTTTATTCTTTACAGCAGCATTATAGCTTTTTAGGCATCAATCAGCCCTATAGAATGCAATTGACCTGTCCCTGGAGAAAGTTACAAACACATGCTAAAAGTCTACTGTTGTAAAAATTTGGATTTGTTTGTAAACACCATCAATGAAATAATTTAGATTCTGAGGAAGCTCTTATGCAGATACCATAGAAGATTTATGACTGGACTGCACTGTCTGGTATGTCAAGGCTAAAAGCTGAAGGACCCGAATCATCCTTACACTTGTCAGGAGTTATATCCGTTGGTTGGTGAGCTAGCATCAGGGGGAACGGGGAGACAGTCAATCAGCAATTTTTATTTCCTTAATATCACAAAAAGTTTTTTATCCACATACGTGTACAAGGAATTTCCCACCAGGGATATTAAAGATTTCCTTATCCTTATCCTTATCTCAATGTTTAAAGTTGCTCTGAATGATAGGTCAGAATTTGTGTGACCCAAAGTTTCCCTGATTTTTGCATAGTCTTGTGTTGTGTAGTGATGCTGTACTGTATGTAAAATTTTTTGGATATTGGAGCATTTTTTCTTGTCCTAATCATCCCCTGAATACACCAAATGACCAATACTGGTGTCATCAATTCACTCGCGAACTCACGTTTTGGTCATTTCCACGGCAACCAGGCCAGCTAGAAAAAAAAACTCTTCACTTACATGCTTCTCAGGGCTGTTTATAAGTTTGTATCACATTTTCGCGATGTTTCGCAATGTTTTTTTGCCGATTTTCGGCGATATTTGACACTTTTTGTTGACAATTTCTTGACGTCCAGCCATTTTCTTCGTGACGTAAACAGAGAATCTGCTTGAGCGTAGCTATGACGTCACGATCGATGTACAGTGGCACCCCTAGTGGTTCAAGTCTGTTCACGACATAGATGAATCAGACTGTAGATTTATTTCGGGTACGCATGGAAAAAAATCAACAACCTGCTTGCAATCAACTTTGTGACGTCATTACCATTGTTAGAATTTGTTAACTTATAACAATATGTTTGTAACAATGGGCATTGTGACGTCATCTATCATGGCTTAGCTGGAGGTGGGAGGCACTATCAAGAAAAAGTAGGGGAAAGTAGGGAGAAGTGGGCCGTAGGGAGAAGTGGGCCACCATGCTTCACGCTTAATATAGCATTGGGATATCCCTGGGTTTGAGTGCCGTGGCTTCAGTGTGATACCCAAGAGTGATATTGAAGCCAAGAAGGAGATAGCTTATTCCATTTTTTTTAAACTTAAAATGTAATTTTTTGGTGCCTTTGAGTAAAATTTCTGTTTTATATAAAAAATTATAAGTATGATGATATCGGGGATAGATTGGAAATGAAAGGGTTTCTATAATCGCTGTAAAATCAGAGTTTTATCAGGTTATTGTTGAGGCATTGTATGTATTTAGGAAAAAGTGGCAGCCACTTTTTCTGAAAATGTCCTGGAGGGAGAAGTGGGCCACCTTGCAGAGGGAGAAGTGGGCCGGGGGCCCTGTTCTCCCTTCATGTACCACAAACATGGTAAAATGTTATTTTTTTATTCATTGTAATTTCAGGACTTAAAAAATCATAAAACCATTATAGGTTTGGTGTTTCTGGGCTTATTGTTACTGAATACATGAATTAAAAGCTTAAAATATCATATTATCCTTTTTAAGAAAATTGTTTGTGTGACCACATTGTCTTTTCACTTTCCTATGTCCCACATGGTGTCCATGGCAACAAGAATTTTAAAAATATATATCAGAAGAATACTATTGGATTCATTGAATTAATTGCCGGCCCAGGTGAAGAGTAAAACCATATTCTACTATTTCTCAGTAAATAACTAAACAGATGGCCCACTTCTCCCACCCCTGTGGCCCACTTCTCCCTACCAGAGGGAGAACTGGGCCACTTGGTCATAAAAATTAACTACCCCATTTCGCAAAAAAATATCATGGACTGAAAGTAATACACACCAGATGTAAGTTTTAACATACCAAAACTCCATTCTAAAAGGAAATACAGACACTGGACTTCAATACTGTAGTCATAAAGAGGTGAAATGCAAAAAGTGGCTCACTTCTCCCTACTTTCCCCTAAAACAAATAACTAAATGTTAGGTTATCAAAGAAATACTTTAAAAATCGTTGTAAATGCTAGTTTATGCTATAATGCACAAGAAATTGTCCACATTTAACAAAATAATTTATCATTCTGGGTAACTTTAAATGTAAGTGTTATGTGCCCCCAATACAACTATGGCATCAAACTATTTGCAGAGCTTCAGCAGTTTCTGTTGTGATCCAAAATTGTAAAAAAAAATTGATTCACAGTTGCAACATACGGGGACACACAGGTCATAAATAATCTGTCTCATGTGTGGTATTGCATTCACCTGCCGCCTCTCTGATGCTTATTACTATTGGAAAAGGTATGATAGCTTGCCTGAACCATTCCACATCGAACTGGTACGTTGTCACTGTAGCAGACGACACAGGTAACAGTAAAATCCAGTCAAAAGATAGTGAGAGCGGACCATGTAGGTGGTCCTCCCCCTCTCGTCCTCTTATCATATGTGCAATTTGAGAGACAAAACTGAGCAACACTGTTACATGTGTACTTTGTTCACTATGATAAACAATAACATGTTCAGATCTTAATAATGACTTAATTCATAATATATTAATTCATGTATGCCTAGCTGTGAAATTACAACAATGGGATGAAGCTTAGTTGCAAATGAACAGAGAAACTGCTCATATCAATTGAAACAGTTTATACACATCATATGTAAATAGCATTTCAATCAATGAAGCATTATAAATGAACAACAACTGACTTGTAAAATCTTTGTCAATCTATCTATCTATTTATCTATATCATCTCTTTATCTGTGTCTTTCTGCCTCTTTCTCTCTACGTGTACTTCTCTATCTATATCTGAACAGCAGTTCACGATGCGTTTATAGAAATTAGATTTGACTGTTTGTGATATGTCAAAGCATGTCTTTGTAGTGCTAATAATAGGGTAAAGTATATTCATTAATTGAAAAAGTAGAAATATGCCTTGGATAAAATAACACAAAGAAGCCTGCACATTTTATTCTGTATAAATGCGATCTGAACTTGTCAAATGTGGTCCAAGTCAGTCACTGTTCACAAAAATGACTCGAGAAGCAACCACTCAGATCAGATTTTTTAATGGTTGGTAATGATTGAGAGCTAAACATCACACTTAATGGCAAAACTATTCATACACAAACAAAAATAATAAAACATGAACATTGAACAACATGTAGACAGACTCAAAATCTTGTGAAACATTTCACTATTTTCCACAGTTTCAGTTTTCCTCAAGTTTGTTTTGTCAGCTTTATGATTATAGCAGCAGAATCAATCAGCTGTTTTTTTGGTCCGTCTTAACTGAATTTTAGTGATATTTCATTTATCTTGACATGCATGAATGCCCTCACTTCGATTTTTATATCTCTTCTATACAATCCCACATTCATCAATTTAAGCTGAAACTTTTCACCACAATTAACTTTTGTTCAGTTACTTTTGTGAGTGAAATTTGTATTTAAGATGCCACAATTATCTTCACATGTTTTTATTATTCAACTTCCGTCCAGTTCAATGTGGAACTCGGATTTTAGATTAATTTTTTGCTTAATTTTGTAATTTAAAACAACTGTCAGCACTATTAGGCATGTTTGATATCAAGAAAATATATCAAAGAAAATTATAAAACCGATATTTGGGTGACTTCTTGGGGTTTAGTATGAATTTAAAGGAATTATCCCACTGACTCAATCCATGGTCGTCTGCAATCATGGTTCAGCTGTCATACCTTGTTATAGATAATGAGTGGAGTGGACTGACTTAGTCAAAGCATACATGGATCACATTGTTTTTGCCTGTGGGGGACACAGTTAATCAGCACACGGGGCACAGTGAATCAGTATTATAAAGATAACAATCTAGTGCCATTAACCCACTTATTACTCCACAGCAAAACAGCATTATCGTAAATTTGTTAACAATGAGAATAAATCGACAAATAGATGTGTAAGGTTTTAGTGTTCTGCATATTTGACAGTAGGGTATTTACGTACAGTTGTTTATTGCTGCTTAAAACAATTACAGCTATAAACTATTCATTATCCTTACCTGGGCTGTACTGAATCACTGAATGCAGTGATTCACTGTGCCCTGTGGCAGCCCCGATTCACTGTGGCAAGTGTGATTAATTTAACGAAAATCTTAATATCTTGATAATTGCTTCTGAAATACCAATGCATTACTTTCATTACATGTTCCCGACTTCATACAATTTTTTAAAAACATACCTTAGGAAAGTTGATTTTCAAAAATGTTGATTTGATCATCTCGATTTTTGGTCTTCCTACGCTTATGGGCGTAAGAATAGAAACACCTCAACCTGCTACATCAGGGAGTGAGTGTGCTTAGCTCTGTAGATGGTTCTTCTTGCCTCTATCTATTTGGCCCTGGGTTAGATTCCTGGTCTGACTGGTAACCCAAACTCATTTTAAAAATTGGTAAAAAGCTTCCTCACTGCATCGACATATTTAACACATATAGACCACTTTTATTCCTTAGGGGATTTTGCAACTATTATTGTTGTGTAAATACAATATGATATTTTGTGATATACATAAGCAGCAAAAAATTATCTTTGCAATAAGTAAAAGGTACTCAAGGGATTGAAGCATTTGGTTTCAATAAAGGGGAGACATATTCACAATTGACTTCATTATGAAGAGATGTAACAAGAGCCATAACATATTAAAACTGCATTAAATGATAGAATTACACTATTCAAATGGCCATTAAGAAACAATTGGATAAAACGAAACTAATGACAAAAGGCATTGATTTGGAATGTTATCCATTTTAAGCTCCCCTTTCATGTGAAATAAAGGAAATTTAATGGAAACTATATTTACATTAACAAATGTCTTTAATCCCTTTTTAGAGAGATGGACAAAACATAATCTAAAGCAGTTTAGAATTAAAATGACAAAATTTGACATCATATATTATAACTATTTTGAGATAATGGTCGACATGAAATTTGCTCTTCTATATGTTTCTGAAACTTTCAACAGAATCTGTCAGCCATGAAAGCTGGTAAATATGAAAAGAACTGTTGAGACAAGGTTGGATGCAGTATTGTAGTCAGGTCACAACACCCGAAGCCGAGACCGAGACTGAGGAATGAGCCTCCGAGCCTGAGATATAGGCCAATGATCAAAATGTGACCTCAAGGGCCTTGGCGATGTGGGAGTCTGAGGCCTCCACACTAGCCCAAAGGCACCTGAGACCAAGACAAAGCCAAGGATTTGGCATTCAAGACCCGGAACCATGGTGGGGTCATCAGAATAAGGCCAAAGTTCTCGAGCCAGCCTCAAGAACTCCAACACTGGTTGGATGACTTTAGTCAACTCAAAATCTGAGTAGAAAATATCACCATAATGCTTTTGTGAAGCATTTACCTTGAATAAGCAATGCTGCGTCACACACAAGTTATTTGTATCTAGATGTGTCTTTCTGGAATGAAATTGACATTTAAGTGCCTATTGCATAAATATTGGATGTAAAGCTGCAATCATCCTTCCATCCTCCTTCATATTTCTGCACTTGAGTCATTTTGACCAGCACAAGACAATAAACGTTATGTTTCACATGTCACACACCCACCTGATATTAAATAATAGATGGAAATGAAGTTCTTTGTCAGTCATGAATGCAATATGAGAACTTCTTTGTGTTTTTTAGTTTTGTTCTTGTTAACTTGTTAAAAGACAGTGGCATGTTGTAATTGTTATCAAGAAACAGGTAATCGACAATGAGGTTATGTTGTAATGTGTCCTGTTTTAGTATTCTGCATCTGGCAAGTGAAATGATTATTGCTCGAACAATAATACAATTTCACTAAGAATACACTCTAAAAAATTTCAGACAAAATTGTTTTTTTAGATTCAAAATGGTTTTTTGAAAAACCAAATTTCAATGCAAAAAACCAACATGGATTTTTTTTTACAAATCCATGTTGGTTTTGCAGAGTGTACATGCTCTGAAAGTAAAGTTGTGTTGGGATACACCACACACTTGCATGTCGAGACCCAGTTGATTATCTCCAGACACTGCGTATTGATATATTGTGCTCTTTTCTCAGCCACCTCTTGTTCGTACAGTGTATCATGAATATATTTACAAGAAGCTTAAGATAGGTGGCTGCTTCATGTGGATACTTCAGAGAGACATACTTGACAGAATGAACAATAGACAAGTGACTCAGTGACACAAACTTGGATGAGTTAATGAATTGCCATAAGCCAAGCTTCTTCTCTCGCTGAATTTATGAATATTGCAAACTTATTGCTTGTGTTTTTACCGTTATTTCAGACTCTTGAGTTATGTAAACTTGGTAAAGGAATCGAATCTTTGTAAATATTCTAAATAATGTAAAAGAAAATGTGATATTACAGACGCACCCATGGGGCAAAGACATACATTGTAGTACTTATAGGGATCTGTAATATATTATCTTTGCACCATGCGAAACAGGTTATTGAATAATATTGAAAGGCGTATTAACTTTGGAAGTTGCTAAAGCAAGTTGTCGATCAAACTTTTCACTTTGAAAAGTCTGACGGCATAGTTCATAATACAAAAAAGCATCTTGTGTGCAAATAAAGAACTTTGGTAGGAAATTATGTTTCAAGACATGGACTTAAGATTGCTTTTGTGTGTTTGCAGAGCTGCCGAGGGATGCAAGGGACTGGATGATATCGCAACTGACAGGTGCAGACAATGAAGACTGCGGAAGATCACTGCTCTACCCATGTCAGACAATAGAGTATGTGCTGCCTCGCATCCGGAATGGTGACCTCATATATCTTGTGGGTGAACTGTCTCGCAGTGCGCAGATGGGTCAGTCTCACAATACAAAATCTCAAGCATCCAGAAGTGGTACGAAGTATGACACCCAAAGAAGTCAAGGTGACGATGAGTTGACTTATGAATTTTGCAAGGAGTTGTCTTCCATTGTGAAGTATTCCTTCACCATTGCCTCTCTTGATGGAACAATGGCAACTATAGGATGTACGCGGAAGAGAAAAAAGGATGAGGAGTTTTCATGGCGCTTGTCAACAAAAACTAAAATCCACGTGGGCCTGCATAGAGTAAAATTCTTGAATATGAAAATGGACCTTCACGATGTCAGCCACACTGTTGAGAACTGCACATTCAAGGATGCAAAGCTCAATATATGGACTTCCTTATCCAAGGTCACGTCATCCATCACCGGCTCTTCTTGGCTTGGGATAACTGACTGTGATTCTACAGAAAAATGCATAGCCACCAGTCAGCTGAACATGATGGGTCGTTTTGTGAAAATACATGTCAGTGACTGCACTTTGATACACAGTCGCCTTTCTATCCAAGCTGCAGAGGACACAACCATAGCCATAGCTGATTGTCTAATTGATGGCTATGTTACTGATCCACCAGTTTTTCCAGGGAATACCATCGCAATGTTCACCACAAAGCTGACAAATCTCACAGTGACACGATGTGTGTTTCGCAACCAATATCACTGGAATCCAATTGAGAGTGTTATGAATCTGTTTGAGGCCAGCCTGCTTGTTCGGTTAATGACACGTGGTGGGTTTGCTCAGGCTGGCTCAAACAACGTCACAGTGACAATAAGTGATAGTGTGTTTGAGAACAATGAACGTGGACTGACATTCCAAGGGGGCATTGAGCGCATCATTGTGGAAAACTGTCAGTTTAGGAAAAATATCGCTATGCATGCTGGGGCTGCCATCTTATTACTCACTCAAAGGTCGGCCCATGTGCTCAACTCCACCTTTGATAGTAACCACGCTGGAAACTTCCGCATCACAGAAGCACGTCGTCGAGGTGACCATTTCTCGGTGGATGGCAATGAAGTGAAAATCTCATCAAACTGCTGCAAAGGGGCCATATCTCTAATAGGCAAGGGTGGTGCCATAAGGGTGCACAAAGGAATCATGACTCTAGAAAATTGTGCATTTACTAACAATACAGCCAGACTGCTTGGTGGTGCAGTTTTTGTGGACCGCACTGCTGAACTGACAATCGTTAACTCTGAGTTTTCCAACAGCCCTGTGCATAGCCATTCAACTCAAGGAGATGTGATGTATTCAAATGGAAAAGTTTCTATAAAAGGAGCATCTGTGCTTGTGAAAACTGCAAACAACCACATATCATTGCTGCAACACAATGGAGAGCTCTGGTCTATGGCTGTGCACGATATAACTCTTTTGTGCCCTATAGGTCATCGATTGAGGGTCGTCAATACTTCTTCTTACGGAATAACCCCCTACATAGGCTTAAGAAGGTCTTACATGCTTGATCAATTGAGCTACTTTTGTGAGTCTTGTGATCGCCATAAATACAGCACAGACAGGGGCTATATGAGATACAAGCTGAACCATGGGGTGAATGAATACTTTACTCTTATGATCAATGGCAAAAGCCCAAGCTCAGAATTTGATGGCCTTTATGAATACCATGATATCGAATGCAAAGAGTGTCCTTACGGAGCAGAGTGTGACAACACCATAAGGGCCTTGCCTAACTTCTGGGGATTTAAGCACAGTGGAGGTATAAGATTTCAGCACTGTCCAAAGGGCTACTGCTGTCCAAACAAGATCTGTCCCTCGTTTGACATTTGTGCATATAATCGGAGAGGCAGACTTTGTTCCAGTTGTGTGGAAGGGCATTCTGAGGCCCTATTCTCCTCATTGTGTGTATCTAACAAGACCTGTGGACCACTGTGGATTTGGATTTTCTTCTTTGGTATGGGTCTTATTTACATGTTATTCCTGCTGTTCCAAAAGGACATCCGAGACTTTATCTTCCAGCGCCCGACTAACATTGAAGACTTGTGTTGCTGTATTAAAAAGAAACCTCCTTCAAGCCCTACTAGGAATCATGAGAAGATTTTGCTAAATGGCAGGAGAGAAACAGAGGACCACGATGAGGCTAATGACATGGACAATGGCACAGTAAGTGATGGATTGGTGACTTATACCTCTGGTGAAACAAAACCTAATGAGGAAAATGGAAATGCTGAAACCCCAACAGAAGAGCCCCAACAACCTACAGACATGGGTTCTATCATATTAATCATTCTCATGTACTATTTCCAAGACTCCTTGCTGTTCAGTGTAAAAGTTGTGGGTCACCAAGAAGGGAAGGGAAAGTCCCAATTGAAAGCACTGCTTTTAGGATTCTTTAAGTTCAGGTTGGAAGTAGCACACTTTATTGACAATGTCTGCCTTATGGAAGGCCTGTCTTCTTCAATGAAGCTACTACTAAAGACCTTACTTGTACCATATGTGCTCTTGTTGTTCGGACTGCTCTGCATAGCTTATCGATGCATGAGCCTGTCAAAGAAAACTATCAAAGGTGAAGGAGACACTAAGAAGGTGGATACATTTCTTGTGCGATTGTCGACCGGATTCACCCTTGCTCTTCTTTTCATGTACCAGCGCCAAGCAACAACTGCCTTTACTTTGCTCAACTGCGTGCCTGTCGGAGATGAGAGTATCTTATTCATAGATGGCACTGTGACATGTTACCAGTATTGGCAGTATGGAGTAATGGCCTACTCTGCATGTTGTATTGTGCCCTTTTGTTTTGTGCTCACACTTGGGCCAGGATTACTCAAAGAAGGACTTATTGGAGTGCCACAGTTTTTTGCAGCCTGCATCATACCTCTGCCTTTTGTACTTTACTGGGTCATCCTGCGGCTAGTGAGGCGCAAAAAACCTCCTGTAGAGAACGCTGATTTCACGCCTCAAGCTGAGGCTGTCTACAAAGTTCTGCAGGGACCTTTCAAGGACATTCAGAGCAAATATCTTGGTTCGGAGTGCTGGGCTGGGGTCTTAATTGGCCGTCGCTTGCTGTTGGTTTTACTCTTCACTTTCGTCAATAACACTCTGATCCGAGTCTTGAGCATGTTGTTCTCTGCTTTTCTGATGTTATTACACCATGTGCATGTTCAACCTTACAAGGACTTATCTGGTAACGTTGCTGGCTCTGCATCTGTGTCCTGCATGATGATCGTTGGCGGTATTAATCTTGTGCGAGCCGGCTTTGAAGCAGCTGAATATGTCCCTCAAGGACCAAACAAGGCTCTCATTCACTTCATGTCAGAAACAGAAAATGTGTTAATGCTGTGGTTCCCACTTGTTATCATGTGTCTTACTCTTTTAGCTCTGACTATTAAAATCACTCTTGTCATATGCAGTTGTCTGCCTAGGAAAAATCAGAATCGTGCCTGCTAAATAAGTGCAATATTTGATGAAATCCATATGAGATTGATACCAAACTTCTGCTGCATGTAAAATTCAGTAATGTTACTCTAAAAATCAATAAAAATATGTCGGTTCTATCCATATGAAATGCCATGTTTATACTGCTTTTCAATTTTGCATTCATATATTTTACATATTCATGGAAATAATATGTTGTTTAACATATTTCTAAATTTCATAGATTCAAAATTAGGCTTTTGCCATATGAACCTGTAATGCTTGTCGTATGATTTTGATGTCTGTTGATTTTCTGCTGTAATGCTATTTTATTATAAGATGCTGTTATTAAATAACATTAAGTTAGTCCTTTTTTGAGCCACTTTGTTTTTTGCTGCTGTTAGCTTTTTAACATCAAATTCTAAAGAAATGTTACACAATTTGTCTTTATCTTGATTCAAACAAAAGTAAGTATGACAATCTTTTGCATTTGTCGTTTTTATCTCTATTTATCGGATGATGCCTTTGATTATTGTTTGGTTCATGTCATTTCACTGCAGACTTTATTTTCACCTGTTATTCATTCTTGAGTCTTGTGTAATCTGAATAGTATACCTATGCCTTTGGTCTTTATCCGATAAGTATTCCAATGCTTTTGGCCAACTTTGAAAAGTATACCTACTCCTTTGGCTATCAATGTTAGGTTTATCTGTTTTTCCAATGTATCTGTTTTAGCCATAGGCATTCAAAACATTACATGTGTTTAATGCTGTGTTTTTAGATTTTGTCAAAATCTTTCCTGTGTGAACTGCAGATGTACCAATGGCTGATTTGTCAAGAGATGCACGTCATCTCTATGTATATGATCTATGTATTACCTTGCAACCATATCATTGTTATACAGATTATTTGTTTGGATGTAAATATATGTGACAAATTCATTTTCTTGTTTCGATAAACTGTGAAATATTAAACTATTATTGAATGTCATCTATGTCTATGTAAATTATAATTTAAGAATCATATCATATTCTTTGACATAATCTATTGTGAAGTAATGCAAAATTTATGTAATTTATGCATTGTTACGTCTCATTGAATGTCAAAGCATCCCATGCCTGGACCAATCCAAAGCAGTTGACCACTAATTTCAAAGCCAAAGTGACGAGATGCAGCAACGAGGATTAGAAGAAAATAGTAATATTTTGGCTACATGTACCATATCATATTATAATATTTTAGAAATTGTTCCAAGAACTGCAAGTTTTATTTTTTTGTAAAAATGATCAAATGACTAGGTAACACAGGAAAAAACATATTGCAACAAATCATTGAACATGGTGTGTTTGTCAGGGTGTTTCACTCAAGGTTAAACCTATAATAAACATTTTACTTTGTCACTGCGTTCATTGCTTATTGGTCACTTCAAGTGAACTGGAGTTGATTTAGGCATATGGGAGTACACATGATTTCTGCACTTTGCATATTGTGAAAATAAAACCAACATACCAAATCATGGACAATATTCCTTATTACTAAACATTGAGAATAGTTTTGATAAACAGTCAGCCATTACTAAATATTATGTTGAATATCATTTAGAATAATAAAAGCAGTGCATGGGAAGATCCTCAACAGTGACAAATGCAGGGGAAGATCCATTGCCTGTGAAAACTAAAACACCCCTGACTGCCATATCTGGATCAGCCACAGAATGTTGATTGTCATCACCACACTTTTGTTTTTATGCCATATTTTACTGTGCAATAAATGCGTGTAAACTTCATATGTAATGTAATTTTGACTCATTCTTTAAATTTATTGAAAAAATGATTGGCATTATTATGAGAAACCTTATTTGGCGATTGTATGTTGAAATAATTCTATTCTATTATAAGATAATTGGCAATTTAACATCAATTCATTTTCACAATACAGCAGAATGCACACTTCATAATTATGCAGTTATATTTGATTATTGTTGATATCCACTTGTTACAAATCTGCATAACTAATCAGTAGACTGTGCCTGGGGCATTCATTAGCTTCCTCAATATTAAAATTCACATTGTAAGATTCAAACTTTACTATTTGTATGGGATGCTGATTATTTGTCTATTGGTTACATCCGGTACCGAATACTCAATAAATTGTATTTGACTGTGTCTCTGTTTTGGTTATTTCTTCTCAAGAAAAAACTCATCTTAGAAGTTTCGACACTGATCAAGTCGCGCAGTGCTATCAAACATACATTTAGTTACACAAGAAATTCTTTAAGAAAATAATTGTGGAAACTTTTGAATCAAATACGAAGTATCTTCAAACATATATTTAATCTGGACCTCTAATGCACCTACTGTGATTCAACATACCTACAGAATGTTACCTCTTGATTAGGCATGCCTAATTACAGATGTTATAAACACAGACATCAAACCAAGCAATGAGAAGCCCTTTAAATATTCTTTTTTCATTTGTAAATTGTGCTCAGAGATACCTCCTCCCTGGCACGAGTACACACCCAATATTGGAGGTCAATTAGGAGGGGACTTGATTGTCAAAACATTATGTGTAGAGCTACACAACTGGCTGCATCAAATCCATCTGTTTTATTGAATTTAATTTTCAAGTGCCCTGTTTATTTGTAAGAAAATGACATTTTTATGCCCTGTTTTTAGATCTGTTGTATTGAAACCAGAGACCATCACTGATCATGATTGAAATCTGACAGTTGTTTTTCGTCTATATTTGGAAAAAAATTATCCATGTTCTGTCAAAAACATGCCCCAATTTAAAACAACTTCACATCTTCATTCTAATCAATTTTCGCATATTTCCAAAGTGAACGTTTTGTGAATAGCCAAGTACAATGCTGTAGCAGTTGAAAAACCAATTAGTTTCCAGCAACATGAAAACTCAATGACAACTCAATGAAATGCAACTTTTTAAACAATTTATACATTTTCATATTTTAACTGATTATTGGCTGGCGAATAATATACTCTAAAAAAGCTAATAACAAATGAAAGTAAATATAAAGCTTTGATAACTCAAGTTTTTCTAAACTCCCTGCCCCATCTTCAACCAGAACCAATGAGCCATGAACACTGGCTCATTGGTGAATTCAAGTAAACATTGTTTTGTTCAAACTTACTTGCCTAAGCGTACTGTAATTTCAAGCCAACATGATCATATCAAAAACAGCAACACAAAAGCAAAAAACAACATAACAACCTTTGTGAAAGAAGAGTGCATCTTAGGAAAATCTGATCGAATTTTTCAGAGACCCCACATCAAAGATCTTGAATATTCATGCCTTTTGATAGAATGTGGAAGTCAGACATGAGACTCTGATCGTAACTTTGTTCATCTCCAAAGAAAGGCAGACTCCATTGGTCATAGTATTGACTCTATGTATGTTGACATCAAAGGAGTAAATTTACACTCTTAACAAAATGGTTTATATGGAACCTTCAATTCTATAAGCAAAATATATATAAGGCACCCTAAAGTTTCATTATTCAACTTTTAAAAAGGATCCGGAAAAGCAACACTAAGATAATCCAGTTGCACTGAACTCCCACAACAGAACCCCTTTCTCTCAAGTTGGGAACATACAGTAGGGTCCTATCATGAGGCCTTCCAACTAGTTTTGAACCTTTTCAAGTCAGTTGGACCCTTAAAAAATGTAGAACCTTTTTATGTGGGTTTTGACGTATATCATCAAGAACCTTTTGCATTAAGAGTGTTTGTAATTAAAATCAGAGTGTATTTAAAAGATAGATATTCTGAAAAGAATAAATGATCAAACTCCAACTATATAGCTCAGGAATATGAAATTTAAACCCTCTTCGTCAAACAGTGTTGTGGAACTTAATTGATGGTGATGAATCCTCAGCAAAAGCACCTTTGGTTGTAGCTCTTTTAAAGTCATTTATTGAGGTGAAAAGTGAGATTTACGTAAGACCATCAAAACTTTGGAACAGCCTCAGGACAAAAGGTCACAGGACTTTGGGCTCTTAATAAGTCACCTGGGATGACTTGTGACTTTACGAGCTGAACTGAAGTTAATTGAGTTGAGACAGTACTTTTTTTATTTAGATGAAGGATGGCTTTCACTAAAGGCAGAACTTCAGAATTCCATCAACAGTAAGGGAGCGATCATTAGATTCTGAGGGGGGCTTGACGTTTTACTTAACGGAAGATAATTTATTTTGTGCCAACAGCAACAGTTATTATTTATTTTGAGGGCATGACATCCTAAAATATCTTTTGTTGCCAGAATTTTCATTGTTCACAATGCTCAGTTCTACCTTATTTCCAACACTAGCAAATTGATGTGCCATGATATCCGCAGTGCTTTAGTGAGTACCTTCGTGTTGGTTTTAGCTGTAACACTAAATACTGACAAACAACTTGGAACAAACAGGCACCTACATGCCATTAGCAGTGTGTGCTCAGTCAAGTCGAGGAACAGAAAGGAAGTGGTAGGGAAACTTAGTTACAGAGCAATTTTCTTCTTCCAGTGAGTCAATGTTTGCAAGGAAATACTGCAGAATCTTGTTGAAATTGGCACAGTGTATTCCCACAACAGAGCCTACAGCCCTACACTGCACGCGGTGCCACACTATTTTGAAAGCAGCTACTTTTTTTTGTCGTGTCTGCAAAAGCATTTCGGATATTTTCATTTCCTTTTCACACAAGAGCTGAATATTCTTCTGAGTGAATTTTGTCAATTCCCTCCTCGCAACAACTTTTAGTAGGAAATTTATATGAGACATATACTTTACAGGATATAGTCATCTTTAAAAGATTTTAAACTTTTGAAAGTTTTGGTGGTGTATAATAAATGCATGTCCTCTGGTTCCATTGAAGGGGTTGTGCTCATGAATGACGATGTAGGTTTAAAACTAATTTTGAACTTGTCATGTCAACAGCTGCCGACTGTTATTAGAACTAAAAAGCCAATCTTAGTCGGAATGGATACTATAAATTCATACCTTATAATTATATTATAGTAATTTACTTTACAAAATACAAATAGTTTAAAAACTGACAAAATCTAAGCGGACAATTTTTTTCTTTTCTTAGTAAAGAATGATCATGTAGTTGCATATTTGATTTTATATTTTGATTGATTTATTGCTGCACTCATATGATTTGATTGTCAAAACAGTATGTAGAACTACATAACTGACTACATCAAATCCATCTGTTTCATTGAATTTCATATTTAGATACACGCATGTTATTTATTTGAAAGAAAATGACATTTTGATGCATTATTTTTAGATTTGTTGTATTAAACCTTGGTCACAAATTGATCGGGATTGAAATCTGACTGTTGTTTTTGTCCATATTTGGAGAAAATTATTCATTTTCTGTCAAAAACATGCCTCAATTTACAACCGCTTTGCATTTACATCCTAATGAATTTTTACACATATCCGAAGTGCATGTTTCTTGAATAGCCAAAAACAATGCAATGCCAAATACAATGCTATGCTTCTATGGGTGCGAGACTGAGACATGGCTTGCTGACTCAAAGGAAAACGAGCAGTTTTATATGTGACTTGGAGAAAGGGATGTTGAAAACTCCGGAACTAACCTAACACAGCATGATCAAGACTTCTCCCTCTACTCATGAGGTCAAAGGCACCAGAAAAGCAAATAGTTTTGCAGGAAGTGATATGTACAGATATAATTGCCAGAAACTGTATTCAGATGAACAATAAACAGCCAGATGACCTATTGGAGGACTAATGTCGAGTAATGGCACTGACAGACCTCACTGCCTGACTTAAAGGGACTATGTATATGTCAAATTTTGATAAAAACGAAATGACTATACTAAAAGACTTATTTCCACGTTTTAAAATGAAATTATATCTCTTATTTTAGATAAAAATCCATTTTCTGTACTCATGTAATTACACATTTTAGTATGCAATAAAAGCTATAGATAACAGTTGAAAAAACCGAGTGTCCAGCAGCACGAAAACCCAATGACAGCTCAAAGAATTCCAACTTTTTTAAACCAATTTTATTCATTTTCATATTCTAACTGATTATTGTCTCGCAGATAAAATACTCCTAAGAAACCAAGGGATAAAAGTGATTACAAAGCTTTGATACACACAGGTTTATCCAAACTTCCTGCCCACAGGCATTTCAATCATTTACCAACACAGCTCTATGGCCTGCATGATACTGGCCTCCTTAAACAGTACAAGGAAGGTGGGAAAGTCTGGGCAATTCCCTTGAATCAGCCACCCTGTGTTACAGCCGATAGATCTACATGCCCGATTAGCAAATCGGGCTGCCTTTTGCATGCCAGACACTAAAATAGGTCTTTGTCATAATATCTACTCCCCTCACCATGCTTTGCCAATATCCCTACAAAATATCCAAAAAGTGCAACCAAGCCACATTTTCTACTGAACTTTTCCATAAGTTCTAATGTGCTATGTTAGAAACTTTGTCATAATATATTTGACAGCCATCTCTTCTACATCAAATAGTGACCAAATAGTGCCTCATGGTTAGAAACTATTTTGACACTATTTGTAGAAGATATGGCTGTCTAGCACTGCCATCTCTTCTAACTACACAAGGGGGCAGCACTCCCGAAGTGCGCAGGCACAGGAGAGACACCTGGTGACAGGCGGTGAAATGACATCTATTTAGCCACATTTACTTAAATTAGCCTGTCTCATGAAATTCCTGATCTTTTCTCAAAGGAAGTCAAGTCATTGTCAATCTGAACTGCCAGGGATGGGTTGAGTTCTAGTTCAGTGAAGCAGATATTGATAATTTCTGTCCAGATTCATTAAAAAATTATTTCCCAAATGATGTGAAAATTTTTTTTTGAAGGGGTTCTTAATCCAATAATATTGACCAGCAAGCAAACAAATGCACTGAAAACGCTTGCAAACAAAACAGTCATTGCAAACGAAGTGACGTCAGGCCATGAAGCCACTTGATGACGTCACTTGATGACGTCACGGGCTGGCCAGTTCATGAATGCCAAGAAGTCGCAAACCGAAATATTCTTGGTGCAGATAATCATTTCTTAAAAATAGCATTTTAATGCAATCGTCATGGAACTGCTACACAATGTAGCCAAGTGATGTTTGCATCTACGCTGCAAATTAAGGGCGTGAAGATACATTGAACAAATTTTATTCGCCAGCCCTCTAAATTTAGACATGTGAAAAATTTGTTTTTCCGCGGTCAGAGTGCCGTATTATACAAACGGTTTACCCGAAATTAATGCCGTGTTCAGCGAAGACGCAAGAAGTAACCAAGAAGGTGCTCCATCAATTTCAAGGCTTAAACTGCAAAATTGAAGGAGCGAGGTCATTTTTACTGTCATGGAAATACTTTTTTTCTGTCTTTTTTTTCCCATGTCAAATGATGCGAATATTTTTGGGAAACCCCTGGGAATCAACGTAAAAATTGGGTTAATTGTCCCTCATAACAATAAAAAGACCTTAACCAGTTATTTGTTGATACAACACAAGCCAATTTTGTAAATCCGGTTAACTAACAGAGAAATTCACTAACACAGGTAGATACAATCTAGTACAGAAGTCACAGTCCCCTCTCCTTGGAGTACATCTATATTGATAATATATGTCCAGATTCATCAAAAAATTATTTCCTAAGTATTCCCTGGCTTTCATGATTTTCCTATTGATAGTCTGTGAGTTTCACGGCACTGAACATGGTAGGCATGTTTTGCAACAGAGAAATAAGCTTTTTCGGATCTGAAATTCGAGATGTTTTGTGTTTAAACAAATGAAGTTTTCGGCTGCTATAAAATTCTTAAACAAATTCTGAAAGACAGGTGACAAAATTCAAGTATTGACTCAAGTATTCCCGTGCTTCCATGATTTTCATATTGATGGTCTGTGAGTTCCATGGCTCTGAACATGGCAGGTTTTGCAACTGAGAAATAAGCTGTTTCGGATCTGAAATTTGCGATCTTTTGTTTTTATACAAACGACATTAGACGTTTTTTGCCACAAAATGAATTGTAGAAAATTTCTGAAAACCAGATGACAAATTTCAGATATTGACTGAAATATTTCCCAACTTTTATAATTTTCCTATTCATAGTATTGGAGTCTCAGGTCTCTGAACATTGTATGTTTTGCAAAAAAGTTAGCAGCATGACGCACATGAAAATCGCGATCTTTTATGTTTAAAGAAATGGCCCTAATGACTGCTACAAAAATCGTAGATAAATTCTGAAAATCAGGTGATAAAATTCAGGTATTTACTGAAATATTTGCCAACTTTTGTATTTTTCTTATTCATGGTATTTGAGTTTCAGGTCTCTGAACATTGTATGTTTTGCAAAAAAGTTAGCAGCATGACTCAAATGAAAATTGCTATCTTTTATGTTTAAAGAAATGGCCATATTGACTGCTAAAAAAATTGTAGATAAATTCTGAAAATCAGGTGATAAAATTCAGGTATTTACTGAAATATTTTCCAACTTTCATAATTTTCCCACTCATGGTATTTGAGTGTCAGGTTTTTGAACATTGTATGTTTTGCAAAAAAGTTAGGAGCATGACGCACATGAAAATCGCGATCTTTTATGTTTAAAAAAATGGCCTAATTGACTCCTTAAAAAAATCGTAGATGAATTCTGAAAATCAGGTGAGAAAATTCAGGTATTGACTGACATATCCCCAAAGTTTCATAATTTTCCTGCTAGTCATAAGCGAGTGTCAGGGCTGCAAACATCACATGTTTTTCCTGAAAAAGAACAGCAACTCTACTGCATAGCATGGTAATGTCACAATAGGACCCAGAGAATAATTGGCAGCAGCCAAAGTACCATACGGTCAGCCAAAGCTTCAGATGGTAAGGCAAAGCATCTGATGGAATATCATCTGATGAAAAAGGGTCTGATAAAATATCCAAATAGCATCTTGGGGGATATTTGATCTTTTCAAATATCCTCATAGTGCTATTGGGAATATCCAAAGTCTTTTGAAAAGCACTTTTTGCTATTTGACACAATGGCAGTAGAGACATTGTCACAAGCACCCTGCACCCCATTGGCATAACATTACTGCAGGGTGGTCGATTCAGGGGACTTTCCCACCTTGTTGTATCTGTACCACTGGTAATGGTCCAGTGCAGTTCTAACTGTTGTGAACAATTGTGATGCCTGTGTTCCTGCCCCATCTTCTGCCAGAACCACTGAGCCTTGAAGACCGGTTCATCAGTGAATTCAAGTTCGGTTCAAACTTATTTGCAAAAGCATTTTGAAGTTTCAAGCCAACATGATCACATCAATAACTGCAACACAAAAAGGAAAATAAAAAATATAGACCTTTATGTGAAAGAAGAGTGCATCTTAGGTAAATTCTGACAGAATTTTTTCCGAGACCCCACATCAAAGATGTTGAATGTTCATACTTTTTGATAGAATGTCGATGTCAGACATCAGACTCTAATCATAACTTTGTTCTTCTCCAAAGAATGGCAGACTCCATTGATCATAGTATTCATTTTCTGCATGTTGACATCAAAGGAGTCCAAGTTCAAATATGGTAATGCTGGTTTTGTTAAGACGGTGGTCCCCGCGTTATAACACCGCCCCTTCTGCGGTCATGAATTGGTCTCTCATGGGGGTATGGTCTCACATCGGGGTGCGAAATGCAATAAAAACTAGTATAACTGATATTGCCGTACGGCAATATCGGATAATCCCCCGCGCCCCCCCTTATCTCCCCTGCCCTGCTTACTCCGTCCTTCCAGTTCATATCCGTCATGATGAATTCTTCATACCATGTATGAATGTAGTAATCTTGCTGGTGCATATGCCTATGAAATGTCGTGGCAGGCACAAGGTCAGCTGCTGGGAAAGGTGGCAGTGAGACAGTATATGACTTACATGCATCTGTGAATAATTTTTTTAGCTTTATTTTACCAGCAAAGTATTGGAGATATGAGGATGCCCTTATACCACAAAAAAGGGCAAAAAATTAGCAACATGTACATTCAGTTTTAAGTGATCTGAAACAATAGTTCATGAGTTATAATTGAATATATAAAATCATTTATTTGAAATTGGCTATTCAGAAGAGGTGTTTTTCCTTGGAGGACAGTAAAGGCCATAATTTTATGCATCTTTTGGTATTAATTTCATGAAATTCGAATAACCAGAAGCGGAGCAATGTACATTTCAATTTTGAAATTCAAAAAATTCTCCAGGAAAAACTATTTGATGTAGGTAATTGATCTTTGGGGATAATATGGAGGGCTGATATGGGTATCCCACATAAAATATTCATGGACGTGCATGAAGAATTTCATCGACTTTTTGAGCCGAAAAGGTTTTTTAGGCGCAAAAAGTGACATGAAATTTTCAATGTCCGACGCGATTCTACGTCGAGCGTCTGACACTATTATGCTATACATCATTGGAACGCTAAGAAACAGACCTTTCTTGTGATATGTGATACTTTGCTGTAGCTTAAATAGGGACCGAGATATGAGCACTTGAAAATTGGGTTTTTGGACGTCCGTAGCTCCGAGACCGTTTGTCCGAGCGGTCCGTAACTTTGTGAAGTTGGTACACTAGAGTAGGTCTGTAAGTATACCCATTTTCAGCTTTCTACAAGCATTCCTTCCCTGTTTTTCAGAAAAATTTCAGTCAATTTTCGGGATGTCCAATTTTCAAAAAATCATATCTTGAAATGTATTTATGAAATCTCCACGAGACGCCTTTCTGCACTGGAGACTTTGTCAAGGTATCTTAGAAAAAATCAACAGGTCCCAGTTATGCGTAGTTTCTCAGAAACCTGCGCCGGAAATTTTTTTTATATTTTGCTCATAACTCATAAGTGTCATGAAATTTGATCATGAAATTTCGTAAGCAGTAGCGCGCAATGGAGTTGCATATTACCCTTCACTTGTAAACCAATATCTCTAATAGTTTTGAAGTAATCGCAGTTTTCCTGAGCTGAATAATAATAATAAGAATAAGAATAATAATAAAACGAACAATATCAATATAATCCCCCGCTCGCGGCGGGGGATTATAATAATACTTAGAGCGGGAAGAAGGTGTTCACATAAGGCAAGGCGGTCTTACAACGAGGGATCTTACTACGCAGGTAGTCACAGAAGGACGTAAAAAAAAGACGCTTCTGAACAGTCAGACAAAACATTAAAAAAACTATTTTTAGCCAATAACTTTTAAAATTTGGATATTGTTCCACAGGATTGTGGAATAGTTTCTGGGATACGAGTATTTTTAGGAAAAAAAGTGTCCTTTCCATAATAAATATAACTTGTAAGCTCCAGAAGTAAATGTTCTATATGTGATGTCTTTCATTTTAAAGTCTTGCTGGTACAGGCCTGTTTGTCTTATCTACGAAAAGTTTTCAAATAACATTAATCAAATACCATAGACCAGCCGAGGACTCCTATTCTTTCCTTTATATCGTTTTAGGATGATCAGCGTCTCCAGCTAATTTGCAAAGAAATGCTTTACAAATGAATTTCTAGACAAAAAGAACAAAAAAAACCGTCTTATAGTCTATAAAAGATATTTTGCTTCTCTTTCCATTAAGGTGAAAATAACACAGCTCTTTGATCTATCTTTTGCTCAAGAAACACAGGTCTAGAAGAAAGTAGCTTGGGGCTTAGACGTCAATGACTAATTTGAGACACATAAACTCTCAGCAGTATTATTTTTCAAAAACCCAAAGATATTTTCTTGAAAAGAAGAAGCCGAGGACTGTAACAGTGCAATGTCCAGAAGAGCAGGCAACAAATTTCACTGGGGGTGTTCTTTGACAATATAGCCAGTTCGAATTGAAATTTGCCAGTCTGCAGACCAGTTTCTCTTTCTTAATTTAGCCACAGACTGGCTTACAGTCTGCATTTGCAGAAGTCATTCTATGACCATGGCAGGACGAGTTTGAACTCACGTCTTATGGGTAGGATAGAAGATACGATGCAGATTTGCCAAAAGTTTGACAATATAGGCCTAACCCTGAAAATGGATTTCCATATTTACATGTATTTTAAAAGGTTTTGAGACAATCCCCCATTCATTGATCAGAGTCTTTTTAACAATATCTTTTAACATTCTTTTAACGATGTCAAGTAGGCCTACTTGGTTACAAAACTCTTTAGCCATTTATGTCCTAGGTAAAATTGGATTATTGTAACACTTGGAATTTTCCAGGACATCAGAAAACATTGGCAAATACGATAGGAAAAAAAAAGGTATAAATTGTAGAGACCACAAGCAAAATCTAGAAGTGCAATATCTCTTCCTTGTCCCAGGGGTCGATATCACCATTTATGCCTGTCAAGCCTGTGGGTTTTGCTAGATTTTAGTATTTAGCTTCTGGCACAAACCAATACATAACCTGTCCCTTGGGAGAAGTTATTGAATCCGTGTTATCAATACTTCATTAAGCAGGGGGACCATGCCTGCAATGATTTAATGGCCATGCATCAATGGAAAACCATTATGCAACAGCTGTCATACCAGAATGATGATTGTTTGGACGTTCAAAGGACAATTAGGTCATTCGTCAAGGTTAAATGGTTTCTCATTCATCTGGATTATCCTGGGAATATCATGTATTAGCACATCGCAAAAGTTTGCTTTAAACCTGAATAGCATAAATATTAAAGCAAAAGTCAAAAGCATTAATTTCAGCTACAGTGCCATCTGTAAGTAAGTGAAATGCCGGATACAATGGCAACCAATTTTTCTTTGCTGAATTCGGAGTTAAGTAAGTCTTTGATAAGTAAGTGAATCACCCTTCCATATGAAATAACATTGGGTCTGTGCTTCACTTACTTATCAAAGATTTTGACCCATACCTAGCTCCGACTACAGCGAAGAAAATTGTCTGCCATTGTTATCAGACATGCCTCACGTATCGGCATTTATGACCCAATAAGTTTTCTTGTCATCGGACGAAAATTCATGCTTCCACAAGCAATTTGGTTGAGAACGTTTAGCATTGATTCAAGGCTCAATATCATGTGTTTCATGTACTTACAGGCAGCAATGTAAACTCGAGTGACAGTCATTTTTGGGTCAAGTTAAGTATCCAACTACACATTTTAGTGACCTCCCTGGACTGAATGAGCCACAGGATTGGCTTTTTCACAGTTGTTCACACCTTTTCAACCAATCCTGCCATTTATTCAGTTGGGGGCCTCAGGTCTGTTGTTGGCATTTCAACTGGGCTTATAATTGGTTATCTGAATGAAATTTTTCATGCTAATCATATGTCCATCAAAAAATTTTGTTCTTTTACAACGAAAATGCTGGACAGTGTCCACAAATTGAAAAGGAAGTAGTATAGGGCTTTGCTACTACAGAATCACATCTTGAGGGTAGTTAATCGGATTTCACTGACCTGCTTCCCAGAGGATTACTCTCTTGTATTGACACCAGTTAGAACGTCCCTGAATGAGTATACATGCACTTCACAATAGCTTGCGGTGTTTTGGTTTGCACCTTGAGGTCAAGTATGTGATTGCTGTCATTGTATCATTTGTATTCCATTTTGAATAAGTTTGTATCAAGAGATACAGGTACCTCATTACTTAGGATGGGTTCAACGTTCTCAGTTGAGTAAATTTTAAAAGTTCAACAATCTGCATTTCACATTTTATTCTGAAATATCTTACATGTCCTGGTTTTTAAAAATTAAAGAATTGTCAGCAAACCATGAATGAAAATCACTGACAAATGAATGCTTAATTTGTCCATATTATTTTTTCCTTATTTTGTCATCAATCTTAATGAAGAAGTTCTTATGACAATAACCATGGAAATTATTTTGTTTTGTCATTTTCAATGATCAAACAATCTTTTTCGAAAGAAAATTATTCTGAATTGAAAAAAAAAATTACGTGGAAAATGTTCTGGAAGAATTACGGCAGTGCCGACAATGTCCTGCAATGACGCTAAACAGAACTGAGTCAAAAGCCAATATCGTATTTTTTTGAATATTGAAGCTGGATGAAATCGGAACAAGATTTTCATAGCAATCAGGATAGAACACTGAAAAGGTCTTCATTGGCATAAAAGAACATTGTTGAAAAGGGAATATATGAACATTGCCTTCTGCCTGGAAGGATTATCTCTCATTTGCATTGCAATTTGGCTCAAATTCTTTGGTGCAAGTCATGCTCTCATTCAGAGAGTATTGCAAGTCATGATGGGAAGTGGGCAGACTGCAAAGAATTGTAGCAACAAGAAAACCTAACCATGTCTTTTACAGGGGTACAGATAGGTATGGTTGCCAATCTGTTCAGAGAAGTTTTTTTTTAAAATTTTGTGGTAGTGTCAAGCACCAAAGAGAGGACCAAAAATTTTATGATGAGCCTTCTTCAATAATACCACCATAAATTGATGTGTCTTATGCAATCTGTTTTGATAGAATCTTACAGTTAGGCTTTCCACACTCGCTTAGAACTGACTATGATGCTTGAATTGTTAAACAGAGATCTGAGCTTTGCGTTCAGTGTTTATGCGGTTGGGATGTAGGAATCAACCCGGACCAAGCAGTTGAAAGCCCAGAGTGCCTCTAGCTGGCCTTATCTCCTACCACCACATGTTGTCAAACAAACATTAAGTTTTATAATAAGACCAAATGGGTATTGTGGTATTTTGAGATGTACCCCACGAGTTGAAGATATCCTGAGTCCTCTGTACCCACGAGGGCATCAGCACGAGTGGCTGCACAGGACTCAGGATATCTTCACGAGTGGAAGTACATCTCAAAATAACACCATACAACCATTTGGTCTTATTTATACCCCATATTGTAACTAAAAAGAAAGCTGAACTTCACTCTGATGATCAAAACTCAACAGTGGCCTCAGCCAATCAGAGCACAGATAGCAGTACAACTGATGATGTCACAATGTTGTGACATCACCATGGTCATGACGTCACAATGGTAAACAATGCAATGACATCATCGACAATGATCAAGCCATGGAGTTTACAAAAAACCATTGAGTATACAACGCAACACCACATGGCATATATCCACCGCTTTTTCACGTTATGGGTATTAGTCACATCCTCGCAGCTAAATTCATCCTCAACTGACTCTGGAGTGTACTTAATTCTTTTCTATACAAGACTAATAGGCCAGCAAGCTCTGGACAGTGTCCAAACATCTAAGAAGACCACAACATCCTGCGAGAGTTTTTTCAAGTGGGGATTTGCATCTTTAGAGGAGGTAATCTGATTTCACCGAGCTGTTTCCCAATGGATTACTCTGTTGTATTGACACCAGTTAGAGCATCCCTGAACCAGTATGTCAGTATACTGTATATTAGCCTTCATATGAATTTATAAAACAATTTCAAATAGAGGAATAGTCAAGAAATCATGAAAGTTACATTGCAGTTCTGTTGTGTTATTTGGACTACAGTGCCGCCTGTAAGTAAGTGAAACGCATGACATTGTGCCATTGCATCAATGCTAAACATCCTCAGCCAAACTGCTTGGGGAGGCATGAATTCTCATCGGATGAAAGGGAAACAAAGTGGGTCATGAAGGCCGATGTGTGAGGCAAGTGGGATAAAATTAGCAGCCCATTTTCTTCGCTGTAGTCGGAGTTAGGTATGGGACTATGGGTCAAAGTCTTTGATAAGTAAGTGAACCACCCTTCCCTATGT
This sequence comes from Platynereis dumerilii, assembly GCA_026936325.1. Lineage (NCBI taxonomy): Eukaryota > Metazoa > Annelida > Polychaeta > Phyllodocida > Nereididae > Platynereis > Platynereis dumerilii. The sequence goes on from JAPTHN010000006.1 coordinate 31,878,579, forward strand.
TTTAACATTGGGCCTGCGTTTCACTTACTTATCAAAGACTTTGACCCATACCTAACTCCGACTACAGCAAAGAAAATTGGCTGCTATTTTTATCCCACATGCCTCAAATATCGGCCTTTATGACCCAAAATGTTTTCCTCTCATCGGATGAGAATTCTTCCTTCCAGAAGCATTTTGGTTAAGGATGTTTAACATTGATGCAAGACAGGAGAACTGGGAGGTGGCTGTGTTGATACACATGTCTGATTGCCTCTCACATTATGTGGTCTTATCCACATTTCAGTTTCTTGAATCATGATCAATTTTGGATATATGATTTATGAATATTGTTTCTTATTATGTATGTGAAAATTATGTGGATTTAAACGAAACCTGGACTTAAAATTACGATTTTATGTTATTTCCATGCATTTTCATGTATTTTCGTTCATTTCTGAAGTTTTCATGCTTCAGTAACTCTCTTTCCATGGAGTTTCTATTGTCTGCAGTACAAGTGCCTTTGTTCTAGGTGTGATTGCTGCTTTTCTTTGCATTGTGTGACTTGGGAGAATACTTTTTCACTGGATTGTCAATTCAATGTTATTTCTACTTCAAAAGTGAACTTTCTGTACACAGTTGCAATTAGAGGGATTTTTTATCTGTGTTTATTCGTGAATTCACCATGGGAGATACAGGGACTACACAAACTCCACAAACTTCTGATGGGAAAAAGAGACAACGGTCAGATATTGAACCAACAGGAGCACACATGCTTATTGGAGTTATTGAAATAGTCATTTTCAATTTACTTTTTTCCTTCTCAATTTAACCAAAGAGGAATATTTTCTGGGATTTATTCACAATGGGAGATTCATCTAAGGATACCCCACAGATGGAAGGAAGAAAAAGACAGTTGTCAGATAAGTCTGAATCGACAGGTGAGTCACCTGAAGCTAAAAAGCTATTCTCATCTTTTAGGGGTCACTTTGTAAAACCAGATGACGATGCTCCTAGTGTTGAATGGTTTAAGGCCATTTTTACAGCAGTTCAAGAAATATATGGTCAATATGATGCGCTCAAGAAAAGTTTTGACTATCATACTGAAGAAGTAGAGGACTGCAAGAAGCGGGTTGAGTTGGCCAGAGCTGAAACTGACAGCTTAAAAATCCAGGTTAACAATCTAGAAAATGAGAATAGGAAACTGCAGAAACAGTTCAGTAATTTTGCTGAAAACCAGCTTAAAAATGAAGTGAAGTCAAGAGAGTACAATCTCGTTTTTGAAGGAATTCATGAAACATTTGGTGAGGATGGTGGCCTCCTACACAAAAAAGTGTCCCAGGTTATGAATCATATGATGGTCTTTAATAATTGTGGCGCACAAGTTCCAATAAGAAAATTACGAAGAGTTGGCTCATACATCAAGGGTAAAATACGTCCAGTTGTGGTTCATTTCCACTCTTATTGCGATGTTGAACTTCTGCTTCACAACAGGTTGCAATTGCCTAAAGATATCTTTGTCAGAGAGGATTTCCCTCCTGAAATTGAGATGAGAAGGCGATTACTTCGTCCAATTTACAGCAAAGCTCGTAAAATGCCCCAGTACAGAGGACGGTGTAGTTTCAAACTGGATAAATTGATTATTGACGGAAAATGTTTCACTGTTGAACCAGTTTTAAAATAATTTGAATGAACTCCCATTGGACCTGCAACCCCGAGCAGCTGCTGAAAGGGAAAATGACGATGTGATTGTCTTTTTCACTCAGGGTTCTCCCTTTTCAAATTTCCACTATGCTCCTTTTACCAAAGACAATATGTACCTTACTTTTGCAACGAGCAGTTCATCCAAGCCAGTAAGGCACAACTGTTCAAGGATGATCTAACTCACTCCAAGATAATGCAGAGTACAAACCCCTATGACATTAAGAAACTGGGAAGTGAGGTCAAAAACTTTGATAAATCACACTGGGAAAAAAATGCTCGTAAGGTTGCTCGAGATTGCTGCTTTGCCAAGTTTGGACAAAATAGACACGCCTTAACGGCACTTCAAGATACTGGAGAAAAAGTTATTGGTGAAGCTTCTAGGGATCCGTTCTGGGGAATTGGAAAATCACTTACTGACAGCACAGTCCTGGACCCAAGATGGATTGGGAAGAACTTACTGGGAGAAGTTCTAATGGAAATCAGAGAACATTTTAAAATTTGACATTTTTATAATTCCTGTTCTCCACTTTATCATCATTGTCAATTTATTGTGTCCATTACAGTATTTCGCATGTATTGCTAAATATACATGGGTATTCATGTATATTCAACATTACTTTTTCAATGTTTATATTCTGAATCATATTGAGCCAAGTAATGAATTCTAACAACAAAGACCTAACCGATCTAGTAGATCTAGATGATGCTTTTCTTACTAACTGTTGCTACCTTGATGTCAGTGATGATAAGTCTGTTTTCCCAGTGTCGCATAACTCCATAAAGGTAGCGCACCTCAACATCCACAGTATTCCCAGCAAAGCTGATGACCTCTTAGATTTACTTAGTATGATGAAAGATAAGAATGCACTTCCTGATATATTATTATTATGTGAAACCTTTCTAAATGATAAAAATTACAAAAAAATTTCTTTTCCAAATTATAACCTTATTTCAAAACACCGTAAGATTAAGTCACAAGGTGGTGTAGCAATTTTGGAAGGTGCTCATGTCAGTTATCAAGAAAGGGAAGATCTGAATGTTTTTGATGAAGGGAAGTTTGAATCGGTTTTTATTGAGGTGCCTAGAACAAGCAAGCCTAACTATGTCATTGGAGAAATTTACAGGGTTCCTGGGACTAACGAAAATGATTTCTTGGATAATTATTCTGGTATCATAACCAAAATTAAAGATGAACACAAAAAGATTATAGTGGGCACTGATCAAAATTTAGACTTCTTAAAAATAAATTCTCATGGTAACACTAAGAAACTGTTTGAGTTTAACTTATTAAATCAAATAATACCGACTATTACCAAGCCAACACGTATCACACATAGCACTGCAACTTTGATTGACAACATATATGTTGATATTGAATCTTTTACAACTGTTCAGTCATTCATCATAAAAACAGACATTTCTGATCATTTCATGTGTCTAGTAGAAATTCAACAGTGTTCATTCAATACTAATAAAAAAGCTGGTTTTACATTTCGAAAAGTTGACGACAGTTCTCTTCGTAACATTAGGGGTGCCTTATATAATATAAACTGGAGTTACATGGAGAATATGTCTGCGAATGATTGCAGTTCTGCCCTAAACAGTGAAATCACAAAAGCCTTAGATTTTTATGCTCCAATCAAAACTGTAAAATGTAGAAAAAACAAAAATATTAGGGAATCTTGGTTTAGTTCAGGTTTGAAAACGTCATCAATTAAGTGCTTCAAATTATACAAAGAAGTTTGCCATCTTCAACGTGATAATGCAGAATTCAAAAAGTATAAGGAGTACAGAAAACTGTATAATAAATTACGAAGGCAAGCCAAGTACAACTATTACAATGAATTAATTGCTAACAATCGAAACAACTCAAAAAAGTTATGGAGTGTACTGAATAGGATCACTGGCAAACTGAATAACAAACAGGATATCAGCGAGGAAATAATAGTTAATGGTATTAAGGAAACAAGTAAACAAAAAATAAGTAATGCTTTCGGGAAATATTACAGTGAGGTTGGGAAAGAGATAGCGGAAAAGATAAGAAATAATGATCAAAGGCATAGAGATGATGTCGACATTGCACCATCCAGAATAAATGAAAGTTGCTTCTTATATCCCACCACTCAGCAGGAAATAGTTAAAATAATATTTAGGTTGAAGTCCAAAAACAGTAAGGGTCATGATGGGTTGACAAACAACATGCTCAAAGAAATTTATCCAAGTATATTACCAGCACTAGAAATCATGTTCAACAAATCTTTGTCAAATGGGGAATTCCCTGATGACATGAAGTTAGCCATAGTAAAACCATTATATAAGGCAAAAACCAAATCTGAGATTTGTAATTATAGGCCCATATCACTGCTGCCTGTTGTTTCCAAAATTCTTGAAAAGTTGGTTCACGTTCGATTGATGAAATTCCTTGATCAACATAAGGTATTATATGAAGGACAGTATGGCTTTAGGAAAAATAGAAATACCTCTGATGCAATCTTAGATTTAACGGAAATATTTTGGATGGTTTCAATAAAGGCATGTACACACTAGGACTGTTTTTGGACATGACAAAAGCATTTGACTGCATTGATCATCAAATACTTTTCCATAAGTTAGAATTATATGGAGTAAGAGGTGTGGCACTAAAATGGATTAAGAGCTATTTAACAAATAGAACACTCAGGCCCGTTTTCACCAACATGGTATTAAGAGTTAAGCCTGGCGTTAACTCCTTTAAACCTGGTATAACTAAGTCCATTTCACCAAGAGTGTGCTAAGCATGTAAACCTGTCAAGGTTCAGTGAATCATACACATTGTCACCAAACTCAAGGATCAGCCATCTCAAACTGATTTGGTGTCAAAAAGTGATTAGGCCTATGAAAACAGAACATATGTTTCTTATGAGATAGCATGACAAATCAGTATTATAGGCCTTTGTCTATTATATTCGCATGTTTCTCTAATTTAACAGTCACCAAAGATTTTTTCAAGAAAGATATGTCACATCATGAGATATAAAGTTTGCAAACCAAGAACACACACTTACCTAGAAAATATATTTGTTGAAGTAACTGTCGCAAATATACTAGCCATACAGCATTAAGCACACAATTTAAAAGTATTTCATGTATGAAACTATGTTTTTATAGCATTTGCCTATGATAATCATGACACCAAATAGAGGCAATTCTTCTGTGCTGAGTTGTACAAAACCTCTGCACTTGTTGTTGGTCTTAGCACAGGGGTACTTTCGAAGGGCAGGAAATTCGGACGTGGGTGCAATCTATGCATCCTATTACCCCCCCCCCCGGAAATCGGGCGATTTCGGAAAATTCCAATTTAGCCTCCTCTGTGACTGGTCCAATGGGCATACGTACATATATGGGTTTTAATGAAGCGATTGCATGACTAACACGCTTCACAATCCTTGAAACTGAGGCGACACTAATACCACTCAAGTCACCAACGACTTATTGGTAACTGCTGGTAGCAAAAAATCGCAGGCACGTCAGCCATTCTGGGTACATCAGATTTTGAGGACCCTTATCATTAGATATTCAAAGGGATTCAACCGTTATTGTAGTTTCATTGTGCAAAAATGCATGACCAGCTGATTTGTATTTTTAATTTATTGTTTGAGGGGAGGGGGCTAAAGAAAAATGCATTTCTGTCACCAACACTGGACAGACAACTAATTAATTTTCTTTTTTATAAATTTCCAAGCCCACCCCTCTTTCTCTCTTACCATGTCATGTGGCCATGTTTGGGAACTTCAGAGATTAATTGTGTTTGTAGCAGTTGAGTTGTTTAAATACTATGTGCAGACTTTCACTCAGTAAATGTTCCTTGATCCTGCTCTGCTTGAGTGATTGGCTTAGCCAGACTAGGTCTTAGCTAAGACCTGGCATAACTCTTAATACCATGTTGGTGAAAACGGGCCTCAAAGTTGCCATAAATGATGTGTTATCTGATGACTTCTCTGTTTCATTCGGAACACCACAGGGTTCTGTGTTAGGCCCCTTGCTTTATATCATATTTGCAAATGATATGCCAAAATGTCTGAAATTTACAAGTAGTATTATGTTTGCAGACGACACCACCATATTCATATCAGGTAAAAATCTGAAATTTCTATTTAGAAAAATGAATGATGATCTGAAAAGGCTTCATAAATGGTTTTCCAAAAATTCTCTTTCCCTGAATATTGACAAGTCGTATCTGGTATTGTTCAAAACAAAGAAGAAACTTGTAAACTATAAAGGTAATATTGAAATGGGAGGGTTAATGTGAAGCAAGTAAACAGTGTTAAATTTCTTGGTGTGCATCTAGATCAACATTTAGATTGGGATACCCATTGTCAATACCTACAGTCAAAATTAACCATGGGTGCTTATAGTTTATTCATGACAAAGAACATGTTACCAGCATTTTCTAAAAAGATTATTTACATGACCAATGTGGAAAGTCATCTTCTGTACGGAATAACTGCCTGGGGTCCGATGATAACTGGAAGTAATTTAAGGAAGCTAGTAGTGAAACAAAACCATGCAGTAAGAGCAATATCAAATATTAAGCGTCGGGTTCGAATTCTGCCATACTATAAAAGAGACAGACTTTTGAAACTTGAAGACTTAATTGAAAATGCATTACAAAATTTATCTTATAGATATATTAATGACATATTACCATCAAGAATAGTGAATATTTTTGAATTCAACAATCACCGTTATAACACTAGAAATAACAATAATCCTAGAACACCCCATCATAGCCTAGAAATCTACAACAAAAGTTTTTTGGCTAGAGCACCTCATTTATGGCAACATATACCCCAACATATTAAAGATAGGAGAACCATAAAGTCATTTGCTAAATGTATTACGAGCATGAAACTGGAAAATTATTAGTTTTTAACCACATGTGTACTAAGTATTTGTAATAGATGATTGTCCTAACTATTCAAACTCTGCTGTTCAACTTTGAACCAGACGAGGGATAGTGCAGGGAGCTTTTTTTTACTTTTTTACGTTAATGTATAGTGTATATAATGATATAATGGTATAATATTCATATACCTACATACAGTAAAGGCCTGGGTTGTCCTGGCTATTCCAACTCTGCTGTTCAACATTGAACCAGACGAGGGATAGTCCGGGATACTTTTGCATTAGTGTGTAAGGTATACAGTAATTTCATTTCATACTGTTATACTATTATCTCTGTTTGTATAATGTATTAGAAAGTGTATACACATATATAGCTATTTTTGTATATTCATATAATTAGAACAATTACCTGATATATTGTATTTATTTACATATCATTGTTTATCTTGGGTACATCTAAAAGGGGGAGGGGGTGCACCTACCCTTTGGGTTACAGCAGTTTTCTGCTCAGGTGCCCTCCTGTACAACATTTTACTTTAGTTATATATATATTTATGTATGTTCATTTTTCATTATATTGTAAGTGCCTACGTTGTGCAAATAAAGTATCCTATCCTATCCTATGCAATGGCACAATATCATGCGTTTCACTTACTTACAGGCGGCACTGTAATTGACTAAATAGGCCATTTCTGCTGCTCAGCTTTATTGTCAAATGAAGTAACAAATGCTCTCGTGGCAGAGCATAGTCAGAATTACACCAACCTTAAATGTTTCAGCACGGAAAACTACAAATAGTAACAAAACGATCAATTGCTAAAGGACTTTTGAGTCATTTTGTAAACTTTAGACTTTATCCACTGGAGAATCAAGTGCTGAAGTTTTGTCAAAACAACAGCACATATCGCCAGTCTTTGTAGCCTCTCAATACCTTTGGGGGTGACATACAATCACATATAACTCAGACATCTATATGCGCTGCGGACATTCGATCACACATCAATATTTTTTCATTAGTGTATATCTCTATAGGGAATACATTCAGCACTATGCTGAAGCTTCTTCTTAATTATAGGAGTACATTTACCTTCATATTGTCTGCCTGCATTCATTGACAAAAAGAATGATTAATTTACCGTAAAATATTACACTATATGTTCTCACCTTGATACAGTTATGAAGAGGCCTAGACCTGAAACTATTTGACACGGATATATATTTGACACTACTCAAATGAACATTCATGAATAAATGTTAGTTGATAAATTATAGTCTTAGACTGAAAGCGTACATATATATTAGCATGCTTAAAAAGGTCAGAATTGTAATTATTTTTGAAAATGCGAAGTAATGCATTTTGAAAACTTCAAGTAAAATAACTCCAAGAGCAAAACTAATTTAAGGTGGTTCATGTATATTAATGACGGAATTTCACAAATTTTACAGATTGAGTAAATTTACTCTGTATAGACCAAACATCATTTTAGTATTTCATTAGAAGCAGTAGTAAGTGATGTAGATGTTTTGCTGTGTTGCCATATGACTAAAGGGTAGTATCAGGTTTTCATAGCTGGTCAAATGTTGTGGATTCTCTGATATGGCAAAATTGCTGCTGGATTTTGTGACCGTCCCCAGTGAATAGTGGAGATACTGAAATTTTCTGTATTACGGCAAATGCCATAAGGAGCTCTCATATTTCTCGGGCATTTAAAGGGTAATAGGGAGAGTTGGGAAGAGAATATCAAAGTTATCATTGCATTACATGGAATTTTATTGCTCTTCAAAGTTTATCCTTAATGCTCTGAAGCCATAAGCATGTTAATGAAGAGAACTTGTAATCTCTTCACAAATGAGACCACTTCTCAGAATAACGTCCTACAAGTAATGACACACTTTTATAGCAAGTTCATGTTATTATGGAATGTGCATGTTATTATAGAAACTGAATGTTATAAATCGGGAGGTATGATTGATGACTGTAAGGCTGAAAGTCATTGAGGGATCCTTCTATTCATACTAAATTAACAAAACAGAAAAGATGATTTCTTGACTATTCCCCTATTTGAAATTGTTTTATAAATGCATATGAAGGCTAATATACCATATACTGATATACTGGTTCAGGGATGCTCCAACTGGTAATCCACTGGGAAACAGCTCAGTGAAATCCGATTACCTCCTCTAAAGATGCAAATCCTCACTTGAAAAAACTCTCGCATGTAGTTGTGGTCTTCTTAAATGTTTGGACACTGTCCAGAGCTTGCTGGCCTATCAGTCTTGTATAGAAAAGAGCAAGGTAGACTCCAGAGTCAATTGAGGCTGAATTTAGCTTCCACTGTGAGGATGTGTCTGAAATTACATGTGGCAGTAGGAGGTAAGCCCAGTTAAAGGCACTCTGGGCTTCCAACTGCTGAGTCCAGGTTCATTCCTCCCACCAAACCACATAAACACCGAAAGCAATGCTACGATCTTTGTTTAACAGTTCTAAGCGAGTGTGGGGATCCTCACAAATATGCAACACTGTAAGATTTTGTACAAAAAAAGATGGTATAAAAGACCTAATTTTAAGTGTTGTCATTGCAGAAGGCTCATCGTAAAATTGCATGGCCCCCTCTTTGGTGCTTGACACTTTTTCAAAATTAAATAAAAACTTCTCTAAACAGATTGACAACCATGCCTCTCTGTACATCCGTACAAGACGCTGGTTTCTTGTTGCTAAAATTCTTTGCAGTTTGCCAGCTTCCCATCATGACTTACAAAACACTCTGAATAGGAGCATTACTTGCTCCAAGGAATTTGAGCCAAATTACATTGCAAACCTGACATAATCCTCCCAGGCAGAAGGAAACATGTTTTTTTCCTCCATTGCCTTTTCAATTTATGTTCTTTTAGGCCAATGAAGACCATTGAGGGTTCTTTCCTAATTGCCATGAAAATCTTGTTCTGATTTCATCCAGCTTTAGAACTATTGAAAAAAAACTAATACTGGTTTTTGACTCGGTTCAGTTTAGCATCCTCACAAGACATCGTTGGCCCTGCTGTGATTCTACTGTGAACACTTTCCACATTGTTTTTTTTTGTTATGTTTTTTTTTCAATTCAAAATATTTTCTTTAAAAAAAAAGCTTGATGAATGAACATGACAAAAAATTCTTTCCATGGTTATTTTCATAAGACCCTCTTCATTAAGAATAACAATAAAATAAGGATGGCACATCAAACCAAATACACTCTTTTTTTTGTCATAGTCAGAATGAATTTCTACATGTACAATAAACAAATAAATGAAGATGACAGTACGAATATATATTCTACCATTATATCCATAAAAGAATTAAGATGGGTATATCAAGCAAACATATGTCAGTGATTTTCATTCATGGTTGGTAATTCTGACAGTTCTTTAGTTTTTAAAAACATAGACATACATGATATTTCAGACATACATGATATTTCAGAATAAAATATATAACGCAGATCGTTGAATTTCTTAAATTTACAAAACTGAGAATATGGAACCCATACTTAGTAATAGGCCCCATTTAAGCATGTAACTCCCAAACGGAGCCTCCATTTGGGACTTCAGGGAGTTATGGGAGTTACGGGAGTTAGCAGGAGGTAGCGGGAGTTAACAGGAGTAAAAGGGAGTTAATGGGAGTTAGCAGGAGTTAGTGGGAAGTACGGGAGTTAGTGGGAGTTATGGGAGTTACGGGAGTTAGTGGGAGTTAGCGGGAGTTAGTGGGAGTTAGCAGGAGTTAGCGGGAGGTAGTGGGAGTTACGGGAGTTATTGGGAGTTACGGGAGTTAGCAGGAGTTAGCGGGAGTTAGCAGGAGTTACGGGAGTTAGTGGGAGTTACAGGAGTTATAGGAGTTAGTGGGAGTTAGCGGGAGTTAGTGGGAGTTACGGGAGTTAGCAGGAGTTAGCGGGAGTTAGCAGGAGTTACGGGAGTTAGTGGGAGTTACGGGAGTTAGCGAGAGTTAGTGGGAGTTACGGGAGTTAGCAGGAGTTAGCGGGAGTTAGCGGGAGTTATGGGAGTTAGTGGGAGTTACGGGAGTTAGTGGGAGTTAGGGGAGTTATTGGGAGTTAGCAGGAGTTAGCGGTAGTTAGCAGGAGTTAGTGGGAATTATGGGAGTTAGCAGGAGTTAGCGGTAGTTAGTGGGACATAGCGGGAGTTGCAGGACGTCAAGGAGTTCCAGGAGTTACATGCTTAAATGGAGACCATACTAAAGTCGACTGGTGGAAGCACGAACCTATCCTACCTCAAATGATGTGAAAATCAAGGAGGAACAGACACTTATGTCCTGTTGACATCCCTGGAAATGAACTGATGTTTGGCCTTATTGCTCACAATGTAAAAGTCACATAGTAGTTATACCTTTATACATACTAACTCACAGATAGATCAGTCAATTTGTGATATATGTTAATCACACTTCTTGACATCATATTCCACACCCGAGAATGACAAAGTGATATTCACAGCAGTTTTGGTAACATCAGTTTTGGGCTGCCAACTACAGTTCTGCCCAAAAGTTTAAATACTGCAATGCAAAATGGCCGATTTTTCTATTTCCAGAACTATTTTACTACAATAGGCAAATCTTATATGAAATACAATGCACTCCACGTGGCCGCACACTTCTGAATCATTGACACTTCAATATCAATGAAATTCCTTGATATTATTAATTAATTGCATTTTATGGCATTTTCAAAAGTTTACATACCCTCCTGTAATATTACATATTTCCCCCCTTAGGATCACTAACTGATTGCAGGATTTTACTTCAGTATTTCAAAAGTCTTCAGACTACATCAACAGCAATTTCAGTCCATTCTGAGTCACAGATTTTCTGTAACTCCCCCTTCATTGTTGGTCTCCAATAGGGCATGGTCTGTCTCAGATTAACTCATAATTTGTCGATAATATTCTAGTCTGTTGGGTGTTAAACCACTCCAGGAACTTTTCCCAATTGTCCTGAAAATATTTTTGAACAGGATTGGTAGATGGTTTTGGATTGTTGTCCTGCTGAAGCATCTATTTTTATCTCATTCTTCACCCTGACACTGTTTCGTGCAAGTTTTCTTCTAAAATTTTCTGAGAATCAGTGACATTATACATTTCTTCAGTCCTGACAGTGTCTTTGGTGCCATTCGAACTGAAACAGCTGCAAAGCTTTGACAGTGGATCACCCTGGTTCAATTTAGAAATGGTCTTCTTTTCTTTGTAAATCTGATTAATCTCTCAAAAAAGAAACTTATCTCAGCCCATCCCCCTAAAATCCCAACTTAACTATGCACAGGCACAGGCAAATGGAAAATGTGGCTGGATAGCCTATTTAGATCCGCCTACAACTATTGGTAGGCAAAAAAAAGTTTTATAATGAGGCATGGTGGCCTCCAGTCCCCGTACATGTAGGGAATTATTTGAGCAATGACCTGACCAAAGTTTGAGACTAATTCTTGTTTTTAGCATTTGCTGTTGAGTCATTCCATGCCAAATCACCCAGAATCAGACAATTGCCCCAGGTCACCATCTCAAAAAATTATGAAAAAATTCTCAGATCAGGCACTACCCAAGTCAGGCATTTGGGCAAAATCTGAAGTCTGTGCTGTCAATAGTCTTGGAGATATGATGATTTGAAATATCGGGCAATTTTTCTATTTTTTGGGAAAAGTGTTTTCGGCTGGTTTTGAAGTAGTGGCAAGAGCCACATTTTACAACTATAGGTCAGACATTTGCTTTACCAGGAGAGTTGGACCTCTATATTGAGTTTCTGGTATCAGATTTGATGTTTCTCCAATATAATCTTTGTGCTTGAGCTCCAAAAATGTCAGGAAACTGAAATTCTCAAAATGTGTTACCACATTATAGGATTGGAAACAGGAAACAGGAAACAGGCTCATCAATGAGTGCTGAAACTTGTTTTGCAGGTCCTCGTGATATTCTGCAACACATCCAATCTACTAAAATTTAAAAAATTCAAATAAACCAAGGCACAGCAAATAAACAGAAAAACCTGGTTTTAAAATTTTTGCCAAAAATACCTTTATTTGATGCACTTGAATCACATGTTGACAGTTGTTGGGAACATTCAAATTTCTAGCATAGTTTTATATGCCTCTCAAGATGATATTGGGAAAAATCAGCTTTACTATCCAATTGGTTCTATTTTTAAAATTGAAACATGAGTACAGTGTCTATAATGCAAAACGCCTGTTTGAGTTTTCAACAATTTTTGGAGCTTTATTGTCATTTATGCATTGGAGATGCCTCAAAGTTGATACCAGAAACTATTAATATAGACCCAATTGTCCCTGGAACTAAATAATTAGACATAGAGTTGACAATTGTTGTTTGCTACACTTCCTCAAAATTAGGCAAAAATACCTCCAGAAATTTGAGTTTTCGGCCATTTTTAGATTTCTTATAAAATCTGACACCAGACACTTAAAAAAACTAGCCCAATTTCTTGCTTTTCTGATTTAGAAATTTCCAAAACTGTTATAGTTAGGGTTGGGGTTAGGGTTTAGGGGTTAGGGTTTATTGAGTTAAGATCCTCAATAAAGAAACTTATCTCAGCCCATCACCGTAAAACCTCAACTTAACCATGCACTGGCACAGGCAAATGGAAAATAGGGTTGGGGTTAGGGTTAGGGTTGGGGTTAGGGTTTATTGAGTTAAGTTCCTTAAAGGGTTGGGGTTAGGGTTGGGTTGAGTTGGGGTTTAGGGTTGGGGTTAGGGTTCAGGGTTAACGGCTCACGCCCTAGAGTGCACTGGCACTGCTCATGTCACAGTCCAGTATCTGCCACTTGACCTTGACTGTTCTAAAAGTAAAGACAAAATTTGAAGGAGTTTCTATGTGAATTGTATCAAGGAGCAAAAGTACAAAAGTCCACTTATGGTAGCTTTATCTGAAAGTTTTTTATCTCGACCTCCACAAAAAAGAGGTTCCGACAGCGCAGCAGTATAAGTGCCCACTATCTCTCACACTGTATGTAGATCACTGCTTCTTGTACGATCAGGCACTGGCTAGGTTAGGTTTGGGTTGGGGTTTGTGAGAGGGTTAGGCCCACAAACGATGATGCACTGGCACAGACCGACGAAGAAATGGTTTCAGAGAAATCCAGGTGACTAAGCTGGATTCGAACCCAGGACCTCACACATACGACACCCATCGCCTAGCAATAAGATGCGGCTGCTCTACCAACTGAGCTATCTCGACCTCCACAAAAAGGAGGTTCCGACAGCGCAGCAGTATAAGTGCCCACTATCTCTCACACTGTATGTAGATCACTGCTTCTTGTACGATCAGGCACTGGCTAGGTTAGGTTTGGGTTGGGGTTTGAGGGAGGGTTAGGCCCACAAACGATGATGCACTGGCACAGACCGACGAAGAAATGGTTTCAGAGAAATCCAGGTGACTAAGCTGGATTCGAACCCAGGACCTCACACATACGACACCCATCGCCTAGCAATAAGATGCGGCTGCTCTACCAACTGAGCTATCTCGACCTCCACAAAAAGGAGGTTCCGACAGCGCAGCAGTATAAGTGCCCACTATCTCTCACACTGTATGTAGATCACTGCTTCTTGTACGATCAGGCACTGGCTAGGTTAGGTTTGGGTTGGGGTTTGAGGGAGGGTTAGGCCCACAAACGATGATGCACTGGCACAGACCGACGAAGAAATGGTTTCAGAGAAATCCAGGTGACTAAGCTGGATTCGAACCCAGGACCTCACACATACGACACCCATCGCCTAGCAATAAGATGCGGCTGCTCTACCAACTGAGCTATCTCGACCTCCACAAAAAGGAGGTTCCGACAGCGCAGCAGTATAAGTGCCCACTATCTCTCACACTGTATGTAGATCACTGCTTCTTGTACGATCAGGCACTGGCTAGGTTAGGTTTGGGTTGGGGTTTGAGGGAGGGTTAGGCCCACAAACGATGATGCACTGGCACAGACCGACGAAGAAATGGTTTCAGAGAAATCCAGGTGACTAAGCTGGATTCGAACCCAGGACCTCACACATACGACACCCATCGCCTAGCAATAAGATGCGGCTGCTCTACCAACTGAGCTATCTCGACCTCCACAAAAAGGAGGTTCCGACAGCGCAGCAGTATAAGTGCCCACTATCTCTCACACTGTATGTAGATCACTGCTTCTTGTACGATCAGGCACTGGCTAGGTTAGGTTTGGGTTGGGGTTTGAGGGAGGGTTAGGCCCACAAACGATGATGCACTGGCACAGACCGACGAAGAAATGGTTTCAGAGAAATCCAGGTGACTAAGCTGGATTCGAACCCAGGACCTCACACATACGACACCCATCGCCTAGCAATAAGATGCGGCTGCTCTACCAACTGAGCTATCTCGACCTCCACAAAAAGGAGGTTCCGACAGCGCAGCAGTATAAGTGCCCACTATCTCTCACACTGTATGTAGATCACTGCTTCTTGTACGATCAGGCACTGGCTAGGTTAGGTTTGGGTTGGGGTTTGAGGGAGGGTTAGGCCCACAAACGATGATGCACTGGCACAGACCGACGAAGAAATGGTTTCAGAGAAATCCAGGTGACTAAGCTGGATTCGAACCCAGGACC
Organism: Platynereis dumerilii; assembly: GCA_026936325.1. Taxonomy (NCBI): domain Eukaryota; kingdom Metazoa; phylum Annelida; class Polychaeta; order Phyllodocida; family Nereididae; genus Platynereis; species Platynereis dumerilii. The sequence goes on from JAPTHN010000006.1 coordinate 31,893,752, forward strand.
TCACACATACGACACCCATCGCCTAGCAATAAGATGCGGCTGCTCTACCAACTGAGCTATCTCGACCTCCACAAAAAGGAGGTTCCGACAGCGCAGCAGTATAAGTGCCCACTATCTCTCACACTGTATGTAGATCACTGCTTCTTGTACGATCAGGCACTGGCTAGGTTAGGTTTGGGTTGGGGTTTGAGGGAGGGTTAGGCCCACAAACGATGATGCACTGGCACAGACCGACGAAGAAATGGTTTCAGAGAAATCCAGGTGACTAAGCTGGATTCGAACCCAGGACCTCACACATACGACACCCATCGCCTAGCAATAAGATGCGGCTGCTCTACCAACTGAGCTATCTCGACCTCCACAAAAAGGAGGTTCCGACAGCGCAGCAGTATAAGTGCCCACTATCTCTCACACTGTATGTAGATCACTGCTTCTTGTACGATCAGGCACTGGCTAGGTTAGGTTTGGGTTGGGGTTTGAGGGAGGGTTAGGCCCACAAACGATGATGCACTGGCACAGACCGACGAAGAAATGGTTTCAGAGAAATCCAGGTGACTAAGCTGGATTCGAACCCAGGACCTCACACATACGACACCCATCGCCTAGCAATAAGATGCGGCTGCTCTACCAACTGAGGGTTAGGGTTAGGGCTCGTTTAGGGTTGGGGTTGGGGTTAGGGTTGGGGTTAGGGTTAGGGTTGGGGTTAGGGTTAGGGTTCATTGAGTTAAGATTCTCAAAAAGAAACTTAGTCTCAGCCCATCCCCCTAAAATCCCAACTTAACCATGCACTGGCACAGGCAAATGGAAAATGTGGCTGGATAGCCTATTTAGATCCGCCTACAACTATCTGTAGGCAAAAGGAAGTTTTATAATGAGGCATGAGGGCTTGCAGGCCCCATAAATGTAGGGACTTATTTGAGCAATGACCTGACCAAAGTTTGAGACAAATTCTTGTTTTTAGCATTTGCTGTTATTAATGAAACTGGGTGTTTTTTGTATCTAGAGTTATTCTGGCAGAATTTTTCTAACCAATCTTTAGCAATATTTGTAAGTTTAGTTGAGAGAGGATTGTACTGAAGAATAAAAGTACAAAAATCCTTTTCAGGGTTGCCTGCATCTGAATTCAGGCCTGACTGAAAAGTATCAAGTTTTGTGATCCATTGTCTTTCAAGTTTATCTAAAATTTCTTGCTTTTCTGATTTAGGAATTTCTAAAACTGTTATAGTTAAATCTTCAGATGTGTGATTCAGCAAATGGAAAATGTGGCTGAATAGCCTATTTCGCTTTATCTGAAAGTTTTGATTTAGGGTTAGGGTTAGGGCTCGTTTAGGGTTAGGTTTGGGTTAGTTTTAGGTTTAGGGTTTAGGATTATGTTTAAGGTCTGATGTTAAGGCTAGTTTTTAGGGTAATTTATTCTTCGAGCTGGACAAGCATTGACCTGACTAAAGTTTGAGAAAAGGCTCTTGTTTTTGGCAGAGGCCTGAATGATAATAATGGGATGTCTTTTTGTTGTGGATGGGTTATCCATTTTGAATTGGTCCCACCACTCATTGACAATTTTGGCTAGTTTGGAAGCCAGTGGGTGATACTGAAGAATGAATGGAGAAATGTCCCATACTGGGTTTCCCTCTTGCATGTTTAGGCCATTGTTCACTGTATTGAATCTATCTGTCCATCCCAATTCAAGCTTATCCAATTGTTTGCTTGGCTTGGGAGTTTCTAACACCGAAATCCAGAGATCTGCCAGGGAGTGATCTAGGCTTGAAAAGTGTTGTGCTATTTTGGTGGAGTGTTTTCTACGGATAGCACTGAAGTGAGCTATCATTCTGGCCCTAAAAGGGTTGGGGTTGGGGTTAGGGATAGGGTTAGGGTTGGGGTTTAAGATAAATCTTGCTTTTCAAATTTTTATATACAGCTAGTTGATCACTGGAATTTCAGCAAATACCTGTTTATCATTGACAAAAATCAGCATTTAAGGGGGGGAGGCAACCATTGGATAATCACTGGTTTTCTGTAAGTGTAAAAGTAATGTTCGTAACACTGGCAGCTAGCTACCGCAGGGCGGTGACAAAACTTCACCACCCGTTATCGGGCCAGTTTGGTGTAATGTAACTGTTGTGTAGTGCAGGGTCATGTGCCCGAACGCTGGAAATCTTTCAATGCCACTTTCGGGGCTTCTGACCTAATTTGCCGCGAGAGGGTAATTTTTTTCAAAAAGTGCGAAAATGGAGGTTTTTGGCACTTTGCGGGCTGAGTAAAGATGCGATTTTCTTCATTTTTGCAGGAAATGCTGCTCTACTAGTGTTGATAAGTAATATATAAAGACATTTCACCAAGATACCTCCTGGTTGATTCTGACTGGAAGGCCTGTTTTCCTATCTTTTAGCATGCAAATCCCATTATGGGCCACATAGGCCTATGCAGAGGCCTAGAATCACAAAACCATGCTATTCGACGGGCAAGGCATCCCGAAAGGCATTAAACTGCCACCGGCACCCAAACAATACAGTGTTCCAGCTTTTCCCGCCAAAAATCTGCGGCTTTTCTGCTGTGATCTGTTACCGGAGGAATCTTAGTCCATGTCACTGCCATAGTAATGCTAATCTACTCCATTTTAACTGTTTCCATAGTAGTTGCTGGCCTGCAGCCTGTACTTCAAAGTTCACCTGCATTAAGTCAACCGATCAGACCACAGCTGTCTATTTTCTTTTAGCTCGCAGGTTACTAATGTAGCATATAGTAGTGATTAGAATTAGGAATATTTTGCGTATCAGTTAAATGCATGTTCTTGCACTTTTGCCACTGTTTATATATTTATTAAAATGTTGCTTTAAGGCTTTTTTCTGTGCTGTGGATCCATCTAGGTGCTTCAGAAGGCTTTGATTGGGTGACTCAAAAAAAAGTTTAACTTGAAAATGTCTTGAACCCAGGAGGTCTCAGTTGCAGGCTCAACGCCCTAACCACTACAACACGGAGGATTGATGCTGACATGTCGCTCGGATTCCACATAATTTCAGACTTTGCCGGAATAAGTGTAAACCGGCTAAGCAAGGGGGGGGGGAGAGGGAGTAGCCCTTTACATCCCTTATTTATGACGTTACCTGGTTTTACGTTCTGAAAATATGTGTTTTTAGGTTAGTAGTGCAACCTTTTTCTTCTGTTTTAGTTCCAGTTTACTATCCTTCCAGAAAGTATGTAGAAATTGAAAAAATCTTGCAAAATTGGTATGTGACCTCACACTGCTGGGGCATCGTGATTGGCTGTGGTTTGAAGTGTGATGCAGTGTTGGTATATGATGTAGTATAGAGAATAGCCATATATGGTATGTGACACAGTATGAAAGTCTTACCAAGCATAACAAATGAAACACAATGAGATGTAGCCAGCAGGGGCATAGCTAGAAATGGTCACAGAGTCCATCCTCCCTGTCTTTCCTAGAAGAGTGTATCCATCCAGCAAATAATCTGCAATAACAACTGTGTATCCCCTACTTGAGACATCCTAGCTGTGCCACTGACAGCTAACAGAAAGCAGCATTCAGATTAGGCATTTTATGAGCAACAGTTGTTTATTGACTTACACAGCTTGTAATCGTCTTACTTTACTTGTACACACATAACATGAACTGCTATGCCAGTGTACCACCTCACAGATTTGATATGACATCCTTTGCAGAGTGAACCATGATTGGCAGAACAACCTGTGACCTCATCTGGAACCCCTGGATTCCATTGCTAGTCTATGGGAATTGCCATATGAAGTCACACTTCCACATTGCAAGAAAAATAAAAACTAACTTTCCACATACTTTCTGGAAGGATAGTAACAAAAGATAATAAAAAAACATAAGTTGCGCAGCAGCATACCCTCGGCTATTCAGCAGGCTATTGCGCAGGTTGGGGGGGATGGGGGGGGGGGGGGTTGGGCAGGGAGTAAGACAGGCCACCCCCCCCCCCCCAAAAAAAATATTTGGAGAACAGTTAATACGTGGGCACAGACAATAATTAAGGTGAAAAATAGGCCATTAGCAATTTCGGAATTCAGATTGACTTGACAGCTTATGATATTTCAGCCACCAATCTCCATGAGAAACTATTTCAAATATATTTATCATTTGAGTTTGTTTCTCTATCAATATTTTCTTTTGGCCTATATGATTGAGATAATAAGTCAGTCATACCATGTAGTGGTCTAACAATAATAAGATGTTTAAAAAGGCCATTTCCATTTGGTCATGATTTTCACAACTGATATACATTGTATGTTTATTTTCATAAAAATATACTTTAAAAACTCTTGATAATCATTACAGTATTGAGTGTATAGCCATTTTAGGGAAGAAAAATAAAGTAATATAACATGAACATTTGCTGAATAAAGTAGATTTTAACTAATAAAAGGAGATTTTGGAAAATTATATATTGAAAGCATTTTTCTTCATTAAAATATCTCCATAATTTCATGACTGCTGCTTTTGATGTGTTCTGCATATTAGCCAGCCACTTAACCACCAACTGTGACTGACATAAGATTATGTAACAATTATTACGCAATGCAGAGAGATGGAGTAGCCAAGCCTGATATCCACTGTAGTTTTACCTCAGTAATCTTGGCTTCAGTCATTGAAAGGATTAGCAGGGAAGACAATTACCCAGTGACGTAACATTACATAATCAAGACTTCACCAGTGCTCCATTCAACAAAAGCCAATCTGTCTGATTCATTCACATTTAATGTCAACATTTTAAAATATTAACAAACAAATGCATGTTTTTGTATATACTTAATTAATGCCTTGAAAGTCCACATATATAATATCATTATATATATATAATTTAATATTTCCTATTGATAATATTTGATGAGGAGTGGTACACAAATTTAAATTCAGTCGTTATTGTGGCAAATTTGATTGACCAGGGCCAAATATTGACTGATATAAGATTATCTGAAAATCCTCAATATTTATCTAATTTTGTTAATATTGTCTTCTGCTGTGAATAAAAATTTTCATAGTGTTCAAAATTAGCATGATGATGATGAAACATTGACAAAAAAAAATTTCAGAATGAAATGGAGAATAAATACACATTTTAAAAATTTTTTGCATTTTAAATCACAAATTTCAATGGAAATTGTTGCAATAACTCATGCAATGGCTGTGAATATTAATCCATAGTGTGTCTAACTACAACTAAGCTTTAAAGTTAAATAATTTACCCATTATCATTTTGGCTTTTCACGAAGAAATGTTGGAAAATTGGGATTTTTTCTAATTTTTGGGTTTTTATAAAAATTCATAGGACCAACATTCCAACTGAGTTGAGATGTTAAAGAGGCATAAGTTAGACACCTAATTGGAAAATTTCATAAATTTAACTCCAAAATTGACTGAATCATACAGGTTTAAAATAATAGTATTTTTTCATATTTTTGGTAAATTGTCGTCCGTTCAAATCTCTCAGAGCATTTAGACCCACAAAAAACACATCTTGGATATTTAATGCTTACAATATGCAAATTTCAGTGTCAAAATTACAGTAGTTTTTAGCCTGGCTCGCCAGGCTAATTCAGGAGTAATGGTCTGAAAATATTGTCTGTCAACTCTACTGTTCAATAACTAAAGGTTCAATATATCTGTTTTTGTGTTTTATTGGTTTGTTAGAGTAGCTAGATGTATGGAAATTACTTTTTTTTTTCAATTTCAAAAAAATTTTTTCCCAAATTTTTTTTTTCCAAGATTTGCAAAAAAAAAAAAAAAAAATTTCAATTTTTTTTTTTTTTTTTCAAAAAGAGGAAATCGGGCAACTTCTGTTTTTCAAATTTAAACATTTTTTGTTCCAAGATTTACTTTTTTTTTCCTAAATTAAAAAAAAAGACAAAAATTGTTTTCCTAGATTAAAAAAAACAAAACAATTTTTTTGCTCAAAACTTTTTTCAATTTCGCCTATTTTTTCAAAGAAGGAAATTGGGCGACTTCAAGATTTGAAAAAATCATACACATTCTTTTCGTGGTTATTTGGATATTATTTTGTACATGGAACAACTACAATAACAACGCTTCACTTGCCGCAATTCAGAACCACCTTTCTCTGCCATTTCCAAACCATAAAGTAGAATAACTATTTCACCAGCATTGCTACATATTTTGCCGTCATCACTGCCACTTGATCCAGGCTATGAATCCGCGGATTCTTGTTTAGTTCTGTCCCAGAAACAAACAAAAAACAACTTTTTCACGTCTTTCAATGATTCTGAGAAAAGTATTAATGTCATGGGGATTAGACCCTTAAAAGGCTCAACAGAGATAGAAGATACAATAATTTCCCAAAAATAAAAAGTATACATCCCATAGTTTTGGCATTACTCCCAATACACAAGTGGGACGCCCGTTATCCGTATCATTGAAGATGTATACATTGCCGAGGGTAATTATTTTTTGGAGTTATGGGAGTTACGGGAGTAAGCGGGAGTAAGTGGGAGTTACGGGAGTTAGTGGGAGTTACAGGAGTTAGTGGGAGTTAGGAGGAGTTAGCGGGAGTTATGGGAGTTATGGGAATTAACAGGAGTTATCGGGAGTTAGTGAGAGTTATGGGACTTAGTGGGAGTCGAGGGAGTTAGTGGGAGTTAGTTGGAGTTAGCAGGAGTTAGCAGGAGTTAGCGGGAGTTACGGGAGTTAGCAGGAGTTAGCGGGAGTTACGGGAGTTAGTGGGAGTTACGGGAGTTAGCAGGAGTTAGCGGGAGTTAGCGGGAGATACGGGAGTTATGGGAGTTAGCAGGAGTTGGCGGGAGTTGGTGGGAGTTAGTGGGAGTTGCGGGAGTTAGTGGGAGTTACGGGAGTTAGTGGGAGTTAGCGGGAGTTAGCAGGAGTTAGTGGGAGTTACGGGAGTTAGCAGGAGTTAGCGGGAGTTAGTGGGAGTTAGTTGGAGTTAGTGGGAGTTGGCTGGAGTTATGGGAGTTAGTAGGACTTGCAGGAGTTAGTGGGAGTTACGGGAGTTAGCGGGAGTTAGCAGGAGTTAGCGGGAGTTAGTCGGAGCTACGGGAGTTAGCAGGAGTTAGCGGGAGTTACGGGAGTTAGCAGGAGTTAGCGGGAGTTAGTGGGACATAGCGGGAGTTGCAGGACGTCAAGGAGTTCCGGGAGTTACATGCTTAAATGGGGCCTAGTAATGAGGTATTTCTGAACTTGATACAAACATATTCAAAATGGGGTACAAATGATACAATGACATAAATCACGTACTTGATCTCAAGGTCCGAACCAATGCACTACAAGCTATGGTGAAGTATACTTGTACAGGGACCTTCTAACTGGTGTCAATACAAGAGAAGTAATCATCTGAGAAGCAGCTCAGTGAAATCCGATTACCTGCTCTCAAGATGTGATTCTGCACTAGAAAAACCCTACATACTTTTGAAGTTGATGGACACTGTGCACAGCGCCTGCATTATCATTGAAAAGGAAAATATAATTAGATAGACTTAATACAAGTCCACATAGGTTGAATTTACGTTTGCTTTTAGCTATGAGCACGTAGCTGGTGCAGAATGGTCAAATGCACTGGTACTTATAGGACAGACATGCAGAAAGAAGTCAATAAGAAAGTGGGTGTTTTTACTTCCACAATCTATGTACATACCTGTCAGTGCTATTTTTAAGCCCTGCCACCCAACCAAAAGTAATTATGGAACAAATGTGGGTAGATGACCAAATTAACATTATTTGAGTTTTAATCACTCGCCCTTGCCAAAATTCTGAGTGCAGAACACAGGTTTATGGCTGTGAAGCTTAGACCTTAACAACTTTTGTAAGTGCCGCCTTCGACACTGTTGATCACTCTATCCTCCTCGATCTTCTAAACAGGAATTATGGATTATCTCATGATGCCTTGCAGTGGTTTCGTTCGTATCTTCTAGATCGTAAGCTCCATGTCAAAATCAATCAGGATCACTCTGATATTCACAAATTCAATTTTTCTGTGCCGCAAGGCAGCTGCCTTGGTCCAGTCCTTTTTAACATCTACTGTAGCACCATCACTGATTGTGTGGATAACAACCAACAAATTTGTGGCTATGCAGATGATCATTGTCTGTTTGACCATTTCACACCGGGAAACTCAACAGAAGAGCTTGACTGTATCAAACGCACTGAGACTTCTCTTGTTAACATAAGCAGTTGGATGTCATCAAATCGCCTTAAAATGAATGCTGACAAGACTGAGGTCACCATTTTCGCCAGTAGACAGAAGCATAGCAATGTTATTACTACATCCATCAATGTTGCAGGTGACAATGTGCAAGTATCTGACAGTCTTAAGTACCTTGGAGTCTGGTTGGATACTCATCTATCAATGGATAAACGTATCTCCCTGAAGTGCAGAACTGCAAGTCTCAACATCAAACGCATTGCAAACATCCGTCGTTTCATTGACACTGACACAGCCAAACTCTTGGCTGTATCTATGGTACTGTCACATCTCGACTACTCGAATAGTGTCCTCTGTGGCCTAACGAAGAAATCCCTTAATCAGCTTCAGCGAATCCAGAATTGGGTGGCTAAGGTAGTTCTCCTGAAGGACAAATATTCAAGCTCACGTGATGCTCTTAAAACACTCCATTGGCTACCTGTCAAGGAGAGAATTGATTTTAAGATACTCTGCTTAGTTTTCAAATGTCTTCATCATCAAGCTCCAGACTATTTGTCATCCCTGCTGAAAATAAAACAACATCATAGAACCACACGGCAAAGCAGCCGACCCGGCATCATCCTGGAAGTTCCAAATGTACAACGATCTACATTTGCTTCAAGATCATTCAGCGTACATGGCCCTCGTCTGTGGAATGCTCTGCCTACCAACGCGAAGTCAGCTGAGACTCTATCCTGCTTCAAACGAATTGTTAAGACTGTGCTGTTTAGACAAGCCTTTCAGCTTGGGACTGATTAGCAGTTACTATTCTCATTTACCTGTTTTTACTGTCATTGTCATTTCTCTTTTTAACATTTATTTGTCTCGTTTAGTGTATTTATTCTCACACCCAGGAGGCAGCAGCCGCGGCCAACCTGGTCTGTCATATTTTAATCGTTCCTATATTTTAAAATTATTCTTACTTTATATTTGTTTTTTACCATTTTATTATCATTGTAAAGCGCACCAGAATGTATTAATTTATAGTTGGTAGCGCTATATAAATGTAATAATAATAATAATAATAATAATAATTGCATCTGAAATTGTGCTTTTTTTTTGGCATTAAAGTACAATTGATAGAAGGATGAGTGTTGATCTTCACCTAGTTTGTCATTCTCACTTTTCAGTGTAGGCTTGTTGAACCTACCCTGACCACATGATGCACTGTTTTGTGAAGTTGTAACATAAAGATCGACTCTCCTCCGGTGTGACACACATAATTGACAGTTTCAGATCTCTCAAAGCAATTGAATGAATGCTTGAGTGTTTCATTGTTTTCTGTTTGTGGTTTCAGTTAGTTTCTTTGTGGAAAACCATAAACAATCACTTAAATAACGCCGGAAAAAAAGCTGTTAAATGATTTGGAAACTTCAGAATTGTATGGGACTTATTGGCAGGGTGAGTGTAAACGAGCCCTGCAATGGGAGGATGTAGTTTGTGCTCAAGTGACAATTGAATGCCTTTGATGTCAGTTGGGATAAAAGTTATATCCTGAAATAGAAAGTTTTGCTCCTTTTAAAAAGCTCATCTAAGACACCCCCAACGTTTGCAAACATTTCATCAACTGTTCTATCGGTACTGTTGCATCTGTAGGTAGGTGGTAGACATGTATGATGAAGCTAATAAATATTTATTAAAAACATCAAGTGTGCAAGAACATATCTATATTGTCCTTCTTAAAAAATATATATATAATAGTTGATGATGGACCTCGATGTATTTTTATGCAAGTATTCTTACTATATTACAACACATGATTACACATCCATGTACAGACGGAAAAGTACCGCTGCAGGGAGCATACAGAAAAAGAATGTGTTGGGCTGGGCAGAAAACAGACAGTAGATTTATAAAAAACATATTTTTTGGTTTATTTAAAAAAAACAGATAAGCCTACATTATTTGGTGAAATGTGTATATTTCCACCTGCATATACACAGGCGAATCTATACATATAGAAAGATCATCACAGCATGCAGGAGCTAATTTTCTTGCTCAAAACTGCATCTTCGGACAACTTGGTCACAGGTCCAGAAGGACAATGATCTGATTTGAGAGCACTTCTAACTAGTGTCAGTTAATAGGAAGCTGGTGTCATGACATTTCTGGCAAAATTTAACGTAGGAAATTTGCTATTGTGACACATCAACGTGAGACATACCTTTGTCAGGAAGTGTTCATACTTTTTACCGTTGGTATTGATGTTGAGACTGTATAACAGAAAGGGGGGGGGAGGATTGGGAGTTTGCCCGAGGGGTAATTGTGTTCACGCATGTTTCAAGGGGGGGGATACTTATGTTTTATAACATGTCTAAGACTCTGAGGGGAGCATTAATAACTTTGAACATAGAAAAAGGGTCATAAAAATACACACATATGCAATCAAAAGTATGGGAATCTGTAAGAGCAGAGGTGTTCTTATTGACAACAATACGTGTGTGCACTGCTTTGAAATTGGCGGGGTCGTGTGGGGTACTAAAAATCCTCATGAAACCGAAAGGGACAAAACTCCCTCTCCCATAGCCATTTTTAAGGTCGTTGGAAACAATAGGGGCATATCTACATTGTATTCTCACTGCAGATACGCCCCTTTGCTTTCTAAAGAACAAATTTACGAAATTTAGTTCTGAAAAGTTGCAACTATTCAGAATTGGTCTCTACAATTTACCTTGCTTTTTTTTTAATCAAAATTTACAGATATTTTCATTTGTACTTCTACCTGTCTGAGTGGGCCCAGCTCAGTTTCTAGTGCTCCTGGTTCCAATTGTTAAGCCCTGGTTTAGATTTCAGCTCTGAGACAGTGTCACCTTGACCAATGCTGGACATCGGTTTCAATCTTTGTCACTGTTATGACCTCCTCCTTTCCAAATTAGCTCATATAGTGAAAAATGCAAGACATGAAACAGCTTACCCCTAAAACATACACTGTTATATATAACCTAGGTTGTGAAGTACCAATACATTTAACATGAAGAAAAAAAGATTTATCAATTTTCAGTTAAGTATGTAGGGGAGACCGGGGTTCGTTGAATCACGGGGTTAGTTGAAACTTGGCCTAAAATCAGCTTTATTTTAAATTTTTGGCCAAACTGGTACTTTTGGTAGATTCCCTGTTTATTGGCACATGTTACCATACCTTTATTCATTCAAAATTATAAAATGCTAATTCTGTAGGCAAGAAAGTTTGTTTTTTGGGTGCTCTAGTAACTTGATTGCTCAGTCTTCGAGGGGGGTTATTGTATAGCTATGATTTTAATTCAGGTGAACTAACCTTATTTCTAAATAAGCAAATCCATGCCTAATCCACACCCAGAAGCTTTTTGTTGTGTGACTTTGATAAGACTGAAAAATAAGACAATATTGTGTTCTAGGTGTGATGGGGTTAGTTGAATCATGCATGGTGGAGTTGGCCGTAACATGGATTTCAATTGTTCAAATTGCCTTGCAAGTCATTGTTAGCTGGAGTTACTGCAGTTTAGAACTACTACAGTGCATGTTTGCATTCCTGAAAGGGAAATACGGAAAAAACTGCTTTTTTGCCAAAAATAAACAAAAAATTTAGTAAATTACTGTATACAATTTCTTTTCAAATGAGTGTAGTACTGAAGCTGGTGATCATCATAGGTATATCAGTTATGCAAAGGAAACCCCTTTTATAGGAAGTTGTCTCCAAATTTTTAAGGCGCTTCAACTAACCCTGGGGTCGGGGTTAGTTGAATCAAAATTTTTTCTGGATGTTTGTATCTGTGACACAAATTTCAATAATCATTTACAATATCTCTTGGGCAGATCATTGAGTTAAACACGCTCACTATCACATGCTAAAATTTGGTGTGAATATCTTGTACCATTTAGTCTCCAGAGCAAAAATAAAAATGAGTGTACCAACTAACCCCAGGTCTCCCCTATGTATAATAATGAAATTCAAATATAAACGTATACTGTCCTTATGAGATTAAAGCATTTGATCTTAATAAAAGAGACAATACAGTGTATATATACACAATTGACTTCATTATAAAGTGATGTCACGAGAGCCATCAGATAACATTTATAACTACATTAAAAGATAGAATTACTCTTTCAAATACCCATTTTAAAAGAAACATTTGGATTAAACAAAACTAATGACAAAAGGCTAAGAATTCAAAGGTAATGCAGTCTAAGCTGCCCTTTCATGTGAAATAAAGGGAATGTAATAGAAATTACATTTTCATTTTGTAATTGTTCGTGATGCCTTTTTAGAGAAACGGACAAAAACATAATCTAAAGCAGATCAGATTTAAATGACAAAATTTAATATTATTTATGCATAATAATAGTTGTAATTTGAAATGAATATGAATAATTATTTGAGATGCAATGGTCCACATGAAGTTTCCCTTCCTATACAGAAGGAGAGGCAAATTTTACACTAAATTTTATGCTTAGATAATTTCAAATGGAAGAGTCAGAAAAAAATGCGAAATGGCATTGTTTTAACAGATGATATCAGTGTTCACATCCATTAGTATGATACATTCTGAACAGGATTTGGTCTCACAATGGGCATCGAAGTGACTGGTCACCGATTTTAGAAGAGCCAAAAAAATTTTAAAAGCTTCTTGAATTACAATTTTTGCAATTGATCTGAAGAAATCTGGTCTTTATTCTCAGTGCCAGAGTAGACCTATGATGCCATAGCTGTATATTCCACTGAGAATCGAGAAACAGGTTATCGATAATGAAGAATTTCTGGTGGAACGTATTCTGTATCAGCGTGCTGTATATCTTGCAGGAGAAATAATTATTGCTCGAAAAATAATACATTTTTGATGAGAATAACATCTGAAAGCAAAATCACATTAGGATACACCAAACGTTTGCAGATTGAGACCCAATTGATTATCTCCAGACATACAATGCTTTGGTATATAGTGCTTCTTTCTTTGCCACCTATCATTGGTTTCATGACATATCCACATTTACTCAAACATGAAAATTCAGATAGGTGGCTTCTGCATGTGTATACTTAACAACAGAGAGACATACCTGATGCAAAAGAACAACAGACAAATGACTCAGCAACAGGAGATGAATAAATTGTATGACGGCAAATTTCTTCTTTTGTTGCATTAAGAATATTACTAATTTGTACTTGTGTTTCTACTGTGTGTTTGCTGTCTGATAACTGGGTTTTCTTGGTAAATGAATAATATCTAGGTGATTATTATGAATAATAAAAAAAAAAGTGATATAGCAGCAGCAAGCATATAATTGTTTATTTACAAGGGCCGATGACATAGCATCGAGATGATATATCTGTTTTCGAAGTTGCTGAAGCAAGTTGCCAGTCAAACCATCCACTTTGCGAGGTCTGATGGCATAGTTCATAAGATAAAAAGCTTCTTGTGTGCAAATAAAGAACTTTTGTAGCAAGTTATGTTTCAAGACATGGACTAAGATTACTTTTGTGTGTTTGCAGAGCTGCCGAGGGATGCAAGGGACTGGATGATATCTCAACTGACAGGTGCAGACAATGCAGATTGCGGAAGACCGCTGCTCTACCCATGTCAGACAATAGAGTATGTGCTGCCTCGCATCCGGAATGGTGACCTCATATATCTTGTGGGTGAACTATCTCGCACTTCACAGATGGGTCAGTCTCACAATGCAAAATCTCAAACATCCAGAATTGGTGTGAATTATGACATTCAAAGAAGTCAAGGCAAAGATGAGTTGACTTATGAATTTTGCAAGGAATTATCTTCCGTAGTCATGTATTTCTTTACTAAATATTGCCTCCCTTAATGGAACGATGGCGACAAAAGGATGTATGCAAAAGAGAAAAAAGACAAAGAGTTTTAATGGTGATTGTCAACAAAAACTAAAATCCATGTGGCCCTGCATTTATATATAATGCACATAGTAAAATTCTTGAATATGAAAATGGACCTTCACGATGTCAGCCACACTGTTGAGAATAGCACTTTCAAGGATGCAAAACCGAGTATAATGGACTTCCCTATCCATTTTATCAACTGCACAGATACATGTTGAAAATGGTATACTTTATAACAAATAACTCAGTATTCCAATACTTCATAGAATGACACATATTATTCCAATAATTCATAGAATGACACAAAATATATCGTCTATGATTTATATAGTGCAAAAAGATGAGTATTCCTGACAATTGTATGTCTCAGAGTGACGTGTCACAATAGCAAATTTCTTACATCAATTTTGGCTAGCAATGTCATGACACTAGGTCCCCCATACTCCCTATTACCTGACATTTGGAGAGTGCTCAAATCAGATCATTGTCCTTCTAGACTTGTGACCGAGTTGTCCGGAGATGCTGTTGTAAACAGGAAAATTAGCTGCTGTATCCTGTGGCGATATTCTGTGCAGAGTGGGCCTGTACATCTAAACTTGGATGTAGACAATGATTTTATTATATGAATCGGCATCTTACAGAACCATGACAAAATGTTGCCTTTACCTGTCATTACTCGATGTGATTATGTTGCAAAATTCGGCAATACACAGTTCAAAAGTATGGAAGTTTTGGGGCAGGTGAATGTTAGGAAGTGCTTGGAACTTCATGTACTGCAGGCCCTGGCTACCTTTCCCAAAAAACAACAGTTCAGGTGCAGATATTATCATTTTATGTCATTATTAGAATATATATATCGATGACATCACTTAGTCATGGGCTAACCGATACAGAAATACATGTACTTGCAGTTCTCCAATCACCAACCCTTGGAGCATAAACTTGGTGTATAAGAGACTTTGACAAATAGAGCATGCACACAATTTTTCCACACCTGGCCTCAAGAAATGGGACATCTCGGGAGTGGAGAAGTATTGACCATACAGCACTGAGTGTCTGAGTTGAATATGGATATCATCCGGCATGCAGCAGACGTATTACACACCCCATCCCTTCAGCGGAAACTCAAAAGTGAAAAGCTATGTCTCTCTCCATACGTCATGTGGAAGGAATACGTTATGCCATCAAGCTCCATAGGCGTATCGGAGGAGGGGGGGGGGGCAGGGGGGAGCGGTCTCCCCCCCAAAAGTTTGAGAAACACTAAGATTCGGGCAAAAAGGCTGAAAAATTTGGGCAGATGATTAAATAAACACTATTGAAAATTAATGATTTCTAGCCAATTTAATTTGAAATGGTACTAAAACTAGATCTTTAAATTTGGGCAAACGTCGCTCGCCCCCCCAAAAATCAAGCGTGCCATACGCCTATGCCATCAACAGGAAGAAGAGCAAAGCGGAATGATGGTCCCTCAAAAAGCATCCTGAATTCACCAGATGTATGATGGTGCCAATGAGGACACATTTGACATGTTATTTACAGGACACGATTAATGTGCCAAATGCACAATGCACATACAAATACGTTGGAAGAAACTGAACTTTCTCTCTGCAAGAGGGTTAAGGACCATCAATGTGAGACATACCCTCTAGGAACATAACAGGAAATATTCTCAAAAGATATGCAAAGCAGTTGAGTAGAGTTGTGAGAGTTCTATCCTCAGTCACATGGCCCTATGCACATGGCTAAGGGAAATTCCCAAGCCATGTGACTAAAACAGTCTTGACTAACAACACCAACAATTGTGAACACCACCAACCTTCAAGTCCATACTTGCCTTCGTTCAATGCAGATAGAGTGTTCTGAAAAGCTCTCTTGTGAGTATGCAGTTTGTTGATTCCATGTTTAGTGAAATTATTTGAAGATTATACCTTACTATATTTTGGAAATGTGTTGTTAAATTACACTGTAATACACCCCGTATACATGTATCTTGTTGTGGAAAAGGTTTCCTCATTAAGCAACTCTTTTCCGAGGCAAGAACATTTCACAGAGGGCTACATTTTCCACACTTATCAACGCTCAGCACTGGCTCTGCAGACTACACGCAGTCACTAAAGGATCAATTTCTCCAGAACTTTTGAGTCATTTATCAAACTTCAGAGTTTATTCAATGGAGAATAGAGTGGTGAAGTTTTGTCAAAACAACAGTACATTTAGCCTGTCTCTGTGGTCTGGTAATTCCTTTGGGGGTGACACATAATCACATATAACTCAGACTTCCATATGCTGTGCTGACACTCGATTACAGAACAATATTTGTACATTAGTATATCTCTCTGCAGGGAATACATTCAATATGATGCCAAAGTGCCTTTTTAATTGTAGGAGTACATTAACGTTCATATTGTTTGTCTGTATTGATAGGCAAAAAAAACACGATGATATTATGTCCTTATCTGGATACAAAATAATAGGCTAACATTGGAAGACTTTTCAACGGGATTTATTTGACAATAATTCAGATAAACGTACTAAGGGGGCAACCATTTAATTTCCAGGGGGCTTGGAGTTTTCCTCGTAAGTTATTTATTTCATGGCAACGGCAGCATTAATTATCTATTCAAGCATGCAAAGCCTAGAATATTCATTTTCTATATCAAGCAACACCAATGAACACCATGTTAAGAAAAACGCCTTGCAGAAATCATTTATTTCAAGACTGCCCAAAAAGAATTTATTTCAACAAAACTGGAAGTAAAAAGTTATTTTGGCCTATTAAAAATAACACCAAGCTCCCCCCTCCACCTTGAGATTAAATGGTCACCCCTACGGATAGCACTGTGAATTGAAAAATGAAAGACGCAGACACAAAGCAGACATACAATTGTAATTGACAACACAAAGTATTGCTTTATGATATTAATTATTAAGGGAGTTTCTGAGTTATGATTACAAAAATGGTTTATATAGAATTTTATTGATGAGATTTATTGATGCGAGATTTTTTGTGATCCATTCTCGATCATTCACTTCATGTTTGAATTTTGTGCTAGTTCACGAACAAAGGCAAAGCTTCTAGACAGAAATTGATAATTTAAAAAAATCTGGTTAAAAAATCAAATCAGGGATCGTTACACTGTAAAATTTGTCCAAGTCAACTGAATGACCTGGGACAGCACACAACAGGTATTTAGGCCTCAGTAAATAGAGGTATAGTGGACTACCATGCTCTGTGAACAAATTTGTCTCAAAGCACTGTGTGTTACTTGCATTGATGTCTCCATCCAGGACAGTTCATGCTAAATGTTTATTAACAATTGGCACTTCAAGGTGTTAATGCACTGTATATTGTCTTACGCACTACTTATATGTAATATCTATTGCACATGAAGTGTTAAAATGATTTTTTAATTGATGTCCCGATGTGCCCTGGCTGATGTCCCAACGTGCCACACCGGGGCTCATTGGGACAGTCATTTTTACAACTCACATTTTGCTCTCTGGCTGCAAAAGGGTAGGTGCAGTCTAGTTTATTATGCCTTGCATATAAGCTCAATAGTATTGGTTATAATCATGCAAACTTCTGAGTTCTTCAGTGCTTTCAGCACAGAGCAAAATTAGTAGACGTTTAAAGCGTCCCAATGTGCCCCCATTCCCCCTACTCTACGAAAAGCATCAACGTTCGACCTGTAATTAGATCAAAACATCGTTCTGTTTAATATAAGAATGTACCGGAGGTCACAAGTGCTTATCTCCCTTTAAAATGTACTTTGACTTCCAGTGTTTACCCCCAGCACAAATGCAAGTAATTGCCACGAGGCAGAAGTTATTTGATGGGTAATTGTGTAATTGAGTAGAAGTCATCTCAGACTTCCTTTGAAAATGCCTTCACAAATGATGCTGCCATTCACAAATCAAAGACAGCCTTGATTTATATAGATGACAGAATAGGAAGAAAAAGTACTGTAATTACTGTAATCGGAAATGGATATTCAGAAAACTCTGCATTTGGACTGATATTGGTGGAAATTATATATAGCACACAAAGAATAATTGCTGTTATACAGCAATTATAATATTTCCAGAAAATAAGTTCTCCCTTTTGATAATGACCACCACTGCCAAATAAAAGTCAAACAGAGTCTATACGTCTCTGCTGCCAGACATTACTTTGCAGCTCTCACAGGCAAGCAGGCACCTTCATCATTATTATGAAATAAATAACAAACAAATTATTTTAGGTATTAGTGCCACATGAAACAGCTGGTTTGGCAAATACTTAATTTTATCTACTAAAAGTGATCCATGACAGTTTCAGAATTCACACAAAAGACTAATTTAGAAATTGATGCTTAAATATCAAGCAGCTGATATACGTATGCTAGTTCAGAGATGTTCTTATGGGTGTCAATAGAGTAAAGAAAGCAGCTCGGCTAAATCCGATTACCTCCTTTGTAGACGTGATTCAGTACTTAGAAAAACAGTGAGATGCTGTGCTGTTGTTAGAAGCTTTGACACTGCCCAGTGTTTACTAAGCCATTAGACCAGGTCTTCCACAGAATCCTAAGTTTATCACACTTTACTCCAAGCTCTGATCACGATTAACGCCACACGCTCAAGTGTGTTTGAAGTTAGGATGAGTGTGGATATGCCATTCTTGGCAGGTTTTTTTGGCAGCATAGGCTAACTCATTAAGAAACAACTCCTGATTTCTGAAAGCATTTACAGTAAATGACACTCATAATATACTAGTACACAAGCCCAGACACTGCTTAGATGTTCAATACATGAGAGAGTGATCCACTGGGAAGCAGCTCAGTGAAATCCGATTACCTGCTCTTGAGATGCAAATCCCCACTTGAAAAAACTCTTGTTGAATGTTGTGGTCTGAGATGTTTGGACACTGTCCGGAGCTCAGCTATGTCCAGAGCTAGCTGAGCTCTGAGTCTTACATTGAAAAAATTAAGAGACTCTTCAGTAAGGGGAGGCTTAATTATGTATCAGATTTGAGTAGTGTGTGAAACTATAAATCTACGTACCATATGATGCATGTGAGGGTTCCATTTTCTTCATTTCGTTATATAAATTCTCTAGTGATGAGCTAATTGACACAAAAGTCTTTGCGTTTGTTGTCAAAATTCTGCTTTTTTTGTTGCTGAAACACTTCCGTGCCTGCAGTCTGAGGTGATTTGCTCAGTGACCTATTGAAATTGTGAAGTAGAGGGTGACTTGTTGGAGAATTCCTCCTGTTATCTGAAGGCACCAGGCCATTTATGTTCAGTTAAATTTCTTGCAAGCCATTTAGTGTGGTGATCATCTGAAGACAGAGTTTTTAAAGAATTCTCGACATTTAATATCGAACCAGCTTTGACTTACAGCCGATTGCAGATTGGCGGTCCAAACAATTTCAAAATTAACATTCAAGTTGGTCATGTGATGTCACTGGCTTAAAAATGTTTTGTTTGTGTCAGTTATGGTTAATCAGTTGAATCAGTGCTTATCATAGCACAGCAGCATAGGTGGCAATAAACAAATTATTATACCTTCACCATGAAAGCTGAGCTGTCATTGGCTGAGAGCTGGTCACATGTGAGTCATTATTTTAGTATATCGACCAGGACTATTGCCCTCCAAAATTTTTTTTTGTGCATTTAAAAAAATCAATTTTTTCCGAATTTTTTTTTTCAAAAATTTTTTTTTCCGAAATCAAAATATAAAAAATTTTTTTTTGAAATTTTTTTTTTCAATATAGTTTTCCACAATTTTTCCCTGCAGTAGTGCAGGAAAAATAAATTCAAATGAGTGCATTAATAAAGACTATAATAAAGTAATTGCCCTGCATTAGTCCACAAAACAAAAAAACCTCATCAAAATTAGTGATAGTGCAACGTTTGTGTCTGCTTATCTATTCGGTATAATATAACAAATATAGACTGACTATCTCGGGCATTAGCCAAATCTATTTCCCTCTCGTGTGTGTAAGGAAAACTATTTCCCTCGGCCTTCGGCCTCGTGAAATAGTTTTCACTTTCACACCCTCGAGGGAAATAGATTTGACTAATGCCCTCGAAATCAGTCCATATTTGTATAATATTTGTATACTAATAAAATGACTTAAGGTACTTCATAAAATAAGAAAATTACGAGACCAAAAGAAAACTGTCAATGAAGTGGCAAAGCTAGATTGCAAATTAAAAATAAGAAAATTAATTTTTCCAGTGGACCACCAATCCGCAAATAGCTCTTTCGATTTTAGTAAAGGAACATTTATTCAAATTTTAAAAAAGTTTGAACAAATTGGCTGTCAGACCATACTTTACCACTGTGAAAGATGCCATGACTACATTCATATGCTTGTTGTTGCTCGAACGCTTCTCTGTCTATGCCATTTTCATCATGATTTGTAAGACACTCTGAATGGGCGCGTGACTTACTGAAAGGCACTTGCGCCAAATTGCAATGCAAACCAAAGATAATCCTTCCAGGCAGAAGGCAAAATGCTTTTTCCTCCATTCCCTTCTCAATTTATATTCTTGAAGGGTAATAATAATAATAATAATATGGATTTATATAGCGCTAATTTTAGTAAACTGCTCATCAGCGCTTTTCGGATTAAATCACTTATAGGAATTCTGAAACAAATGGGTTTTTAGTTTCTTCTTGAAGCTTTCCATGGTTTTTGCAGATCTAACTTCTTCAGGCAAACTGTTCCAGAGTTTTGGTGCTGCATAGGAAAATGCCCGATCCTCAAACTTATTTTTGTTGCATGGAGCAGGTTCTGCTAATAACAGCTTGTGGTTACTTCTCAGGTTATGCTTCTGTTGTGATTTCACTTGAAGAAGATTTTGGATGTATTTCGGCGCCTGATTGTTGATTGCCTTCCATGTAGTCGTCATCAGTTTGAATTGGATTCTTGCTGTGATTGGTAACCAGTGCAGTTGCTTCCTACTATGGCTGACACTGTCATGTTTTTTCAATCTCTCAATTAATCGAACTGCCGAGTTTTGAGCAACCTGAAGTTTATTTAACAATCGGGTGGCAGTGCCATACAACAGCCCATTACCGTAGTCCAAATGAGGGGTGACAAGTGCATTGACAGCAGTTTTAACTATTTCCTTGTCTAGGTTTTTTCGAAGTTTCGATAAGTTTCTCAAATTGAAATATGCGCTACAACACATTTTGTTGATCTGCTTCTCCATGGTCATATTTTTGTCAAAGAGCACGCCTAGGTTGCAGACATGGTTGGCAGTCTTGATTTCAACATTGTCTACATTGATAGATGTCATTTGAAGTTTCTTCAATTGGTTTGGTGCTCCAATCAGAAGAAGTTCAGTTTTATCTCCATTATTGCAAAGCTTATTGTCATGCAAGAAATTTCGGATTTCTGCAATGCAATTTTCCATTTTCTCTGTTGCATGTTGTTCACCCAAAAAGGTTGGTTTAAATGAAAGGATGAGTTGCTCATCATCAGCGTACTTCTGATCATGAACCTGATTTCTTCGTGCTACTTCACTGACAGGGGCAACATAGGAGTTAAATAAGATAGGTCCAAGTTTGGAACCTTGAGGAACCCCAAAATTGAGTGGAAGTTTGCTTGATGTTTTGTCATTTATTATCACAGACTGTGATCTTTCAGAAATGTAAGATTTGAACCATCTCAAGGCGGCACTGTGTACACCATACCTGTTGCATAGTCTCTCTAGCAATATGCCATGATCAATTGTGTCAAATGCAGCAGACAAGTCCAACAATACCAGCATTGTCACCTCACCGTTGCTCATATTAAGCATAATGTCATTATGGATTTTTGTCAAGAGGGTTTCAGTGCTATGAAATTGCTTGTAGGCTGATTGTTTTTCATCCTCAAGATTGTTCTGAGTGAGGTGTTCAACGTACTGTTTGATTACAGCGCTCTCAATGATTTTACTCAGAAAAGAAAGGTTTGAGACTGGCCGATAGTTCTTTTATTCAGTTCAAGTCCCTCTTTCTTCAAAAGTGGTTTGACAAGTGCATGCTTCAGTTCGAGGGGCATTTCTCCAAGTGTTAATGACATATTAATAATTTTCGTTATGATTGGCAGAAATTCATCGACACATTCAAGCAGTAGCCATGTTGGCATTGGATCAAGTTGGCAGTGTTTGACAGGCATTTCAGTGATAAGTTTCTTAACTTCTTGTTCTGATAGGGCCTTAAACTGATGTAAATTGTGACTGAGGTTGGTTTGCGATTCATCAGTTGTGTTCTTCATTCCTGAATCTAATTTAGATCTAATGATTTTGATCTTCTCATCAAAGAATTTGTTGAAGTCATTCGCTAGTTCTGTATCACTTGTGTGATGGGGAAGAGGCAGATCTTGTTTTCTGTTGAGGCGAGAGTTTAGAAGTTTGAACATCGCCTTAGAATTTCCCTTTGTGGCTTGTATTTTACTCTTAAGATCATCTGACTTCAGCTGATTAAGCTTATCATTTAGAGCATTTCGTTTTTCTTTGAAAATATTCCAGTCTTTTTCTAGACCGGTTATTTTCCATAATTTTTCTGCTTTTCTCTTTTCCTTTTTAAGTGGCTTTATTTCCTGATTTGTGAAAGGGTTAGGTTTGCGCACAGTTACAAGTTTAGTCTTAACAGGGGCATGTTTGTCAAAAATCTTTTCAGTTGATCTGTAGAGTGCCACAAGTCTGTTCAAGTAGATTGATCGATTATGGTGTGGTACCTTTTGTGACAGATGCTGCTCAATGTCTTTCTTAAATTTGGATATGTTTATGCTGCGGGTTTTCCGGAAGGCAATCTTCTTCTGTGGATTCTTGCCTTTGTTAATGTCAATATTAAAGAGGATACAGTTATGGTCTGACAGCAGATCACTTACAGCACAGTCTCTGAGAGCTGTTATTTTGTTGGTTATTACCAGATCAAGTGTGTTTCCATCTTTGTGTGTTGGAGAAGACACATGTTGAACAAGGTCAAACATTTCAAGAATGTTGTTAAATTGGATAACATTGGGATCATCTGGTTTATTTACATGAAAGTTGAAGTCCCCAATTACGATAGTTTCGTTGTGATAAGTCTGATAGTGCGATAAGAAGTTTGTGAATTCGCTAAAGAATTCTGATAAACTGTACTTGTTCTTTTTGGAGGGTTCTGGCCTGTATACCACAAGAATTGTGACAATTCTTCCATTTAATTGTAACTGAATTTCCATATGCTCAAAAGTCTTTGTTTTCATGCTGTCCTTTTTCATTGCTCTAATGCCTGTTTTTACAATGCATCCTACTCCACCTCCAGGTCTGCTCTCACGAGATGAACCCAAGTAAAAACATTCACCATTTCTTTCCAGTTCACCAATTTCAACTCTGTCGTCTGCTTTTAGCCAGGTCTCAGTGAAAAGAAAAACATCGAGGTCAAATTCATCTCTGAAATCCTTCACAACCTGTGTTTTTTGTCGTATACTTTGAGCATTCCATAAACAAGCATTCAATGGGCGGGACACCCTCGGACTGTCTGAGCCATGTTGAGATTGAGAGTCTGCTTTTGCAAGATTATGAAATCTATTTCTTTGGTTTATCATGTGTGTATGATCAGTAGCTGTTCTGACTTTTTGTTTTATCATTTGAGTTGAACCGCTTCCATTTTTCAACTCTTTTAATCCGGTTCGCACTACATCAGAGTACAGCTTGACTGTTTGGGACATGCTTATGAGGTCAGTATTCAATATATGTAGGCAACTGTGTGCGAGTGTCACATATAGGCAACACAAGCAGCTTGGTTTATTAGGCAAACTGATTTGATTTAAAGACGCTATGGTTTGTCAATACTGTTGGCTCAGTTCACAAGTGCTATATTCAGGCAACACAATCAAGTTAATTTGATAAGGCAAGCTTGTCAGTGCTGCGTACAGGTAACACTAGCAAGTTAGTTAGTTAAGCAAGTTTTGGCTGGTTCGCAAGTGCTACGCGCAGGCAACACAAGCAAGTTAGTTTGTTAAGCAAGTTTTGGATGATTTGCAAGTGCTAGGTACAGGCAACATACGCAAGTTAGTTAGGCAAGTTTGTCAGGCAAGTAGGTTCAAGTGGCAAGTGCTGCGTACAGGCAACACAAGCCAGTTAGTTTGTTAAGCAAGTTTTGGATGATTCGAAAGTGCTACGTACAGGTAATGTGGGCCATTTAGGGTGCTTGCATAGTTGCCATGGAAGTCTTGGTCTGATTTCATCCTGCTTGTTAACTGTAGAAAACAGTTAATTTCACCTTTTTCTGTATTTTGTAGTTTTGACAGTTTCTGTGTGATAATTTCAAACTGTGAGCACTGAAAGTGCCATAGCTTCCTGAATAGCTGTCAAATTCATTCAGTCTACAGATTTTGCAGAGAGCAGATCATTTTTATTTTATTCAATATGTAGTGGAGTTTTTAACCATTTTTTAAATCAGATTATATTGATAGAATAATTACATAGCCTTTCATTAGTACAACTATAAATCTCATGTGTACATTTATTAAATTTACATGCTTTTATTCAACATTTGTACAGTTTAAATTACTCTTATGATTACTTAGATGATTACTTGGATGATTACTTGGATGATTACTTGGATGATTACTTAGATGATTACTTTGTGATTGTGATTACTCACTTATGTGATTAATTATCATTTACTTGATTATTTATGAAGTTAAATATTATTGATTATTAGCACATTATTGAGACTGCTGAACTTAGAAACATTCTTTGATTTATTCAGGTGTGAATTATGCAGTCCTAGTCAAGTTTCAAATATACAGTCACAATATGAAGTCACCCTTGATGATGCGGCTAGTTAAATAGAGGCACATTCTTGTAAGTTTATTTATTTGGTGCCCTTTTTATTCTGCCAAACTTCTTTATTTCATATTTATTTATCATTATTCATATTTATTCATATCATTCAGTTTTACCATTTATTTAGTTGTTGTATTTTATTCATTCGTTTTAGATGTATCTGTCAACTTTGATTGAGTACAATAAAGTGTCCAAAACTTCAAACTGCGTCGTCAATAGTACATAAGAATACGGCCAAGTACAAGTCAATTCGCTTCAACCATGGGGAATGCAGAGGCCAAGAAATCCAGGAAAGCACGTAAGGGAGCACTCACAAGAGAAATCAACAATCTTCGCAGGTTGATGGCTGAAGATTCTCCAGAGGAATTAACAACAAGACTTCCGAATCTCAAAGATAAGTTCAATGAATTTGAAAAAGCCCATGAAGAGTATCACAAAGATTTAACAGAAGATAAAGACCTTGATGAAAGTGACGACTATTTTCTCAAGGCTGAAAATGATTACATTGATTCTACTATGTCTCTGAAGAACTGGTTAGCGTCTTTAAATGAAAAGAAACCTGCTGCTATTGCTAAAGAAGATGTTGAATCACTTAAAGACTTAAAGGCAGTTGACTTCATGACCATGACCAATGCGCCTAGTTTAAAGATCGAAAGTTTTAATGGAGATCCCTTGAAGTATCACAACTTCATGGCTATTTTTGATGAACATGTACACAAGACAAGACTTTCTCCAAGTGCCAAGTTAGCCCGTTTATTACAGTGTACTACTGACAAAGCAAAATTTGCCATTCAAGCTTGTGCAGTTCTTGGTGAAGAGGGTTATGAAGAGGCCCGTGCAATTTTGAAGAAAAGATTCGGCAACAGTTTCTTAATTGCAGAAGCTGTTATTAATTCGATTAAATGTGATGAATCTGTTGAAGCCCCTGCTGACCTCTTGAGGTTTTCTGATGAACTGTTGAGCTGCAAAGCTACTCTTTCTTCTATGGGCAAGTTGAAAGAAATAGACACTCAAGGCAGTATAAAGGATATTCTCAAACGTTTGCACCCTGATATTCGTGACAAATGGAGGGAAAAAGCTATGAAGCATAAGAGAGACAAAGAGAGTTACCCTGATTTTGATGATTTTGCGAAATTTGTTGTGATAGAGGCTGAGGACGCAACAGACCCAGTGTATGGGTCAGAAAGCTGTGCATCAAATACTGCATCCAAGTCTTCTGTCGTGAAGAGTAAGGCTTCATCTTCATTCTCCTCTAACGTGTGTGATGAGCGCAAGACTCCTTCTTGTTGTGCTTGCAGTGGACCACGTCATCGTCTCTTTCTGTGCGAATCCTTCAAGAGTTTAAAGCCACCTGAGAGATTGTAGCTCGTGAAGCAACATGAACTGTATGAAAATTGCTTCATGGATAATCACACAACTCTCCAATGTCGCAAGCCTTCTTTCTGCAGTGTGCCAGGTTGCGGAATGAAGCATTCCAAGTTCGTACATGTTCGCAACAATTCTACTGATTCTAACAACACTCAACAAGAGACTGCCAGAAAACTGACATCCAATCAAGCAGAGATTGTACATACCAGTTCTGGTGACCATGATGGAGTTATGCTTCCAGTTGTGAAAGTTTGTGTGAATAATAATGTTGAAACTGGTGCTCTGCTAGACAACGGCTCTACAAATAGTTTCTGTACTGAAAGACTGGTGAACAAACTTGGTATTCTAGGAAATGCTGTTACTTACAAATTGAGTACTTTGACTTCTTCTCAAGAGACCAAGCGGTCACTTGTTGTTGATCTGAATGTTATGTCAAGTGATGGTCAATCAGCTATGAATCTGTATAATGTTTATGTTGTCAAAGATATTCCCGTCCATGTACCTAAGTTTGACCGTAACATGTATTCTCATTTGTCTGATTTACCTGTTCATACTTGTAATGTTGTTGATGTTCTCATAGGCCAATGCCATGCTGAAGCTCTGATTCCACTTGAAACCAGGAAAGGTCAATGAGATGAACCGTTTGCCGCCCAGACTATATTGGGTTGGTCACTCAATGGTCGAGTATCATCTCGTGGACATGTGAGTAAGAAGGACGTCTCCAAATGTGTGTCTGCTTCTACTTGGGACTTGGATATCCAGAAGCCATTGGACATCAAACATGAATCTACAGGTGAAGAATTTTCTTTCATCCAAATTCCAAACAACCGTGGAGTTACAGCTGGAGGCATGAAGTCGATCGACAAGACCATGACAGAAAATGGATCATCACAGCAAGATTACACTGAAGTTACAGAATACGATCAACCTGCACTCGACAAGTGTGATTTTTCTGATGTTTCATCACAAGTTGTGCCCATTGATGATTATGTTGAAGACTTTAGTTACAAGTCTAAAATGTTACACATAGGTCGTGATGTAGATAATGACATGTTTTGTTATGATGCTGATGTTAATTCTGTTTCTGCTGTGAATGATTCTATAATGAATAATGTTGCTTCTCAGAATGATGATATTCGTCCAGTGAAACCTACTCTCCAGCATCTCTACAAACATCCACATAGGATCAAGCCTACATCCTTTGATGATGACACAATGAACGTTTGTGAATCAAGTTCTGCAGGACCAGTGACTGCCTTCGGACCTGGTCATCAACTTACAGCCAAGAAACCTGTGAAGAATGAAGCTAATCACATCTCTGGTTTTACATGTTCGGACAGGTGGCAACCTTTCAGAAAAGTGGACAACCCAGCTGGTCTGCTGTGTAATGGGATGAAAATTTGGACAACGGGGCCACTACTCCAGAATTATGATGAATTTGAATGGATGTGTTCTGATTCTGACAAGAAGATATTTGCCACACCCCCGGAACTAAATCCGAAGAATCAAGTCCTCACCTTACCTGCAACCCTGGGAAAATCATATTATCAGCCAGTTCAACATTTCTTTGACACTGGATGGATTTTGGATGGAAGACCCCCCCCCCCAAATGAAACCCTTGTGACTGATATCTCAACGGAAGGACAACAGAACTTTAGCTAGTTATATTTATTTGTACTTGTGATATTTAGTTTTTAGAAATTTAATCATTCAACTTTTACTATATTTATTCTTTCGCATTTGTAAAAAAAAAAAAAAAAAAAAAAAAAAAGTTTACTGTTGTTTACATTTGAGTAATTTTTGTATATTTGATTTATGTGAATAATTCAAGGTTGTGGAGTGTTAACTGTAGAAAACAGTTAATTTCACCTTTTTCTGTATTTTGTAGTTTTGACAGTTTCTGTGTGATAATTTCAAACTGTGAAGCACTGAAAGTGCCATAGCTTCCTGAATAGCTGTCAAATTCATTCAGTCTACAGATTTTGCAGAGAGCAGATCATTTTTATTTTATTCAATATGTAGTGGAGTTTTTAACCATTTTAAGGTATGTGAATTTTGTATTTAAATTATATTGTCATTGAATGATATTGTATAATTCTACATTGAGATTATATTGATAGAATAATTACTTAGCCTTTCATTAGTACAACTATAAATCTCATGTGTACATTTATTAAATTTACATGCTTTTATTCAACATTTGTACAGTTTAAATTACTCTTATGATTACTTAGATGATTACTTGGATGATTACTTGGATGATTACTTGGATGATTACTTGGATGATTACTTGGATGATTACTTAGATGATTACTTTGTGATTGTGATTACTCACTTATGTGATTAATTATCATTTACTTGATTATTTATGAAATTAAATCTTATTGATTATTAGCACATTATTGAGACTGCTGAACTTAGAAACATTCTTTGATTTATTCAGGTGTGAATTATGCAGTCCTAGTCAAGTTTCAAATATACAGTCTCAATATGAAGTCACCCTTGATGATGCGGCTAGTTAAATAGAGACACATTCTTGTAAGTTTATTTATTTGGTGCCCTTTTTATTCTGCCAAACTTCTTTATTTCATATTTATTTATCATTATTCATATTTATTCATATCATTCAGTTTTACCATTTATTTAGTTGTTGTATTTTATTCATTCGTTTTAGATGTATCTGTCAACTTTGATCGAGTACAATAAAGTGTCCAAAACTTCAAACTGCGTCGTCAATACTGCTTAACTCCAGTATTAGATTGATTGATGGTTGAGCCAGACTTCATGTAATGCCACTCTGAATAAGCCCCAATATATATTCATGCCACTCAAATTCTGACTTAATAGTTAATCTTATTCTTGAAGACTAACACATGTTTTTTTCAAATTCAGAATAGATTCCTTCATGTACATTACAAGTTTCAGAAAACGTTCAGTTGGAGACAGACTGAGGTAAGAAATGTTAACCTGAGACATACTGAGACATAACCACCTACCTTGAGACCAATCGAGCCAAAATTGGTACACCAGTCTATATTCCCCCTAATGGTTTAGGTCAGGCTTTTTCTTTACATGATGTGAAATTATGAATTTCACTTAACATGCGGATGCATGGATTTATTTTGAGTATACAATATCCTGAAATATTTGTATACAGTGTTATGAACGCACGGCATGGATGTTATTAATTTTCCAACCTCCAAGAAAGACTTTCTCACTCAAAGCTTGCAAATCAAATGCTTCTCTTAAAAATCTAATCACAGCATCTTCCACTGGATATCAATGGCTGCCCCCTAAAGGGGGTGTAATTGAAATTGCCCTCCTCATTTATTGATCAAGGCACCTTTAAATTGAATCGGCAATGTTCAGATCTTCAGATTGGTTTCAGTCTGAGAAAGAATTTGCATTGAAATTAGATGTGTTCCATTGCTGAATTCTGGAATTTCTGTTTGAACGATGTGAGTCAAGTCAAGTCAAACACTCAAACTTAAAAGTTAGGGTTTGATCATTTAATATCCCCAGGGCTTGGAGTTTACCTTGGCAGGAAATTAACTATTTCACAGTAGGCTAGCGTTGGCAGTTAGTATTTTATTTCAAGAGCATGAAGTTCCAAAAAATATTCTGTTCAAAATTAAGCCACACCTTGATCGGAAATACCCCCGACAGAAATGATTTATTTCAAGACTGCCCAAAGAGAATTTATCTATTTCATCAGAAAATGAGCAGAAACTATTAATTTAAATAGAACTCCATCCCCTTATTTATTACCAAAACAATTAAAATTATTTAAATAACTGGATGCTCCCTCTTATGAAATACAGTATGCTCCCTTGGGTAAGTTCTTTCCCCATCCCCTTATTTATTTCACAACAATTAAAAATCATTAGAATAATTGTATGATCCCTCTAATCAAACAGAGTATGCTCGCTAGGATGAGTTGCAAATACAGTTTGCAGTCTGGAAGAATTCAGCGTGAATTAGAATCATAGGGGGATGGGGAACACTGGTCTACAAATTTTTGGAGTCGCACTGCTTCCGGGATAAAAGTGGCTAAATCTCATTTATATTGATAAGATGAACTGAAAATCAGTTGAAACTTGTTCTGGTTAGCTAATCCATTGAAGATATACATTACCTTGAAATACATGAAAATCGCATCTATTTATTCAATAGATTTAGGCATTTTTGCTCTAAAATGATATTTATGTTATGAAAAATTTATGTTTCAATTATTTATCTGTCAAGCACTGTTAAGAAATAAAATCGTAAGACACCAGGTGATTGAAAGTCATTTGAAAAAAAAGCTGAAGCATCACTTAAACCCGCAAAGATCCCTTATTTTGTATCTGAGCGACCCTTTTTGGCCCGTCTATTATATTTAGCAACTGAGTCATCCCTGACAACATTCCAACCGTAGTTAGTCAGCATGGATGGATTCCACTTTCCCTGATGCATTTTCTTCATAATTCTTGAAATTGTTTAATCTGTTCATCACTTACTTCTCCAAAGTGCAGAGGAAAGAAATCTAGAACGCAAAAATTGTATCTTCAGCATTTGACATATTGAAGCCAAGAGCTCTGAATTCAGAAGGTGTTTATTATCAGTTTCCTTTTAATTATCTGCCTTGCAGTTTCCAAACAACTGCTGCTACTGACTGAAAAGCTTTGCATGCCTTCTTTTCTCTTCAACATGGTGTTGATTGCTCTGGGCCAACTGAATCCTGGTTATTATCATGATAATCAGCTGTGTCCAAAGTGTACGTGATTCTAAAGGGACAGGAATTCATCTCCATGTAGGTCAGGGCACAGAGCTGATAGAATTAGTACTTGGATAATAATCCACTGTCCATTTCTTTGCTGTTACTATTCCATATTGCAACTGAAATCATACAAAAGTAGCAGCAACTGTAACAACTGGACCTCCGGGGGGCAAAGTGAACCAACCCTGAAATTCAAAAATGGTGTTGACCTAATTTGTAATGCTCCTGGTTCTGAAGCTATTTAAGTGACATATTCTACAATCATAATAACATGATTGGTACATTTGAAATTAACCATTTTTAAAGATACCCAACTAACCATCGGATAGAGGCCACAGTTTTATGCCCGAAACCATAGAAACATGGAAATGCAAAAATTCAGGGTTGGTTCACTTTGCCTCCCGAGGATCCAACTGTGATATGTTGGTTCTCGCAAAACCATTGAGATTTCAACATTGTTCAAAGGGCATAGGTTTACTTTTCTTGTTGAGCCTCTTCTGAAGGTTAGTTGCACTTGTCTTACAACAATAGTGAGAGCCAAAAATTGGGTCCTGAACTCCAGCTTTGCAAGCAAAGTAATTAATTATGCCTTTCTAACCACTGTAGTTAAATGTTGCACTTTCATGAGGAAAACGTCATTTCACCACAAATGTAATAGAAGTTTTCTGGGCTGTTCATACATATTCCAGGCATATTTTTTTATCACTAAATAGAAAAAGTGATGCAGTTGAGTAGAGATATCTGACAAATGTGATCTTAGAAGCCATTACATGTAGCTTGTGATGCAAAAGTAATTTGATGCTCCCGTTCATGGAATTAGTCTACATACAAACATTTTGTGCACCTCCAAGAGTGAAATTCCACAAAAAAAAAACAAATTCTGTGTCAAAGCTCAAAAACATATTAAAGATGCATGTATTGGAATGTGCAGACAGGCTTTAGGATAGAAATGGTTGCTTGTGGATGCACTGTGCTTTCTGATATACTGACGTTTTTGCCTAATTTTGCATAAATTTCATAATTTTGCACTATACTGTATCTTGGAAACTAGAGCCAATCTTCACTTTTGACTAACCATTTCCTTATTAGTGACCTAATACAAGAAAAGTTGCACTACTTTTATTCCGGAAGCATTTTGCTTGCAGACCAGTGGAATTAGAAAGTGAGTACACTGGTACACCTCATAATGATACATAGTATCCAACTATTCATTCTATTTGGACAAACAGACTGTAGCCATTTGTATTAGGCAGTTATAAGTTTAAATATTAGCAGACGACCAGTGAGAGTTATTTGTTTCATTTATGCCACATGTGGCACCATCTATACCTGTACCTCTACACAGTCTTTAATAAAGTCACCACCTTTTATCTATTATTAGCAATACATCAAATTTTATCATGCTACATGGGGGATACATACCAGATACACAACTTAAAATCATTACTTTGAGTTTTTAGACATATTAAAAGCCTGTTTACAGTGATTTTAATAGAGCACTTTTGCGTCAAAATGTTTGACTTGTGATTTTGATACGTCCTGCCAAGACCCTCTGTTTAAAGTTCACATTCTTTCCATCAGTCTGGACTTGGCTTGGGCAGGCATACTGATTTTAGTTTTGTTTGAGCTGACCTCCCATTTCTGACTGTCCCTCCACCGACGGTGGAGGCTTTTGATCAAACGACAGGTACAGTCTGTGAAACAGCTGTAATTGTATGATTGTGAATGTGAAATGATGAGTACAGCTAGTATGCCCTTCACAATGTTTTTGGCCATATATAGTAACACTAATTGGTGGAAGTCAGGCTGAGTGTTGATTTTCACCTAGTTTGTGCTCAAGTGACTATTTTAAAATTCCTTTGATGTCAGTTGGGATGACAATTATATTCTGGTAGAGAGTGTTAGGTATTTTAGAAGTCTGAAAAAGATCTTCTGGAGACACACATAAGTGTGACATTTAAGATTACCAAAACGTACCTAAATTTTGCAAAAAGTTACCTCAAATATTACCTTGCAAACTTTTTGTGACAGATGAAATCTTTTTAAGGGAGAATTTAACTTAAGGCACATCAAAATTGGCTGACAATTCTGCTTCTCTTTATATCAAGTTAACGCTGGCTTTTGTTTTTATATTAAAATTGTAAAGTTTTGAAGTTCCGTTATAAAGATAAAACTGACATTTTGCCACTCAAAAAAAGTTGTCGAACAAAACCGGGGAGATGATCAACATTTATTCAACACTTGTGCTGGCAGCAAAGCGTTATCAGCAGGAGTTTCTGGATATTGGTTCTTCATTTGTGTGTAGTTGCAGTGTTTGGACTCCAAATAGAATTTCAGTTTGTGGTTGTCAGATAGCCTCTTGCGGAGTGAATTGACAACAGGCACTTCAGAGTAGTCCAGTGTTTGCTGATGGCATACATTGTAGTGTCTGACACAGTTGGAGCCCTATTTTCATTTTGGTTAGGGAAACTACTACCACTGTACTTGTACAATCTGAGTATGCATGTTTAGACTGTTCTCAAACTAACAGATGTCATTCTTATTGGGACTGTGAATATTCTTGTGGAACATTTTTAGACCAATGTCCTGTGTTCTAAAACATGTTCTACTTTATTTAGTAACTTTGATGTTGTTATAAAACATTTTCCTTTAGATCTTTGTCAATTATAACCCCTTTGTACTTATCATATCAGGAAAGGTCTCGTCAAGATATAATCAAAAGTCCTTTGTTCTTTGGGTGCAGGTTTTCAAAAAGGCTCTTTGCTGATTAGCCTATTTGAAAATTGACAATATTTCTACTTCAGACATACTGAGATATAATTTTGTCTTTGGCCTATCTCCTCTTCAATGTTTCAATATGATATTTGTTTTGTGACACGAGGGAATAAAAGAAATGTTTAAAATTTCTCACGCCCACCTCATATTGAATAAATAATGAAATGCTTTCTGTCAGCCTTGTCTGTCAGTCAGGAATGCTATATATGGGAACTCATATAATATGTTTCTTATTTTTTCATTTTGTTAGCCTGCGAAAAGGTTTCTGGTGCGGTGTACCTACCCAATATGTGTATTAATAAGCGACAATTGCAACATTGTATGTCTAGGAGTAGCAATAATAATTGCTAAATAAAAATGCAGTTTCACTGAGATTGTCCTCAGAAAGTTAAGTCGCATTGGGATGTATACATTGTGCAACACACTTTCATATCAAGGCCCAATTAATGATGAACCCAGGACTGTACTTTAATAAATGGTCTTACAACTCTATCTCCAATATTCTTAAATAACGGACTGCATGGTACCAAGCCTCTGGACTTAGCCTTGCTTCGTCAAGAAAGACTCTTTTTTCTCAAAAAGACAATTCTTGAGTTGACGGAGAATGATCCATGCGGCCTCTTTGTCTGCATGATTTAGAAATAATGCAATGAATTAATACAACATGCTGGACAGATGAAGCAAGAGACAAGTAAGTGATGCAACAGAAGTTGTGTGAAAGAATTATTTTCATACGGCAGATTTCTTTATTCTCTGCATTAAGAATATTGCCAACTTTTTGCTCGTGTTTTTTGCTGTTTGTTCACTGTCTGAGATATGTTTGCTTGCATGGTGAAGGTATAGAATCTGGGTGAATATTCTGAACAATGAAAAATAGATTGTGATATAGCAACAAACATCATATGTTTGTTCAATCTGCAGGTGCCAAAGGTGCAGCTCTGAGCTGCAGCTGCATATCTTCGTACCAAAATAGGTTATTTTAAAAATATCGCAAGGATGTACTGACTTTCAAAGTTGTTGAACAAATGTAAAGTTATCAATCAAACTTTCCTTACTGGCTGTAAAGTTTGATGGCATGGCTCACAAGATAAAAACATCTTGAGTGCAAATAAATAGCGGGGCAGGTATGTAAAAAAATAGTGCATTTATACATAGAAGCATGAAATTTGGTGCACACTTAAAAAACATCTCTACAAATATAATTGGATAGGGAGCCACATCAGATTTAGCATAGATGGCTACTGGCAGCCATTTTCCAAAATGGCCGTCAATTCTTCCATTTTGCTGCTTTCTGTGTAGTTCCTACAAATAGAATGCATGCAAATAGTGTTTGCTATTCCTTCTCTAGGTATTCAGAACATTACTACAACATTTTTAGTTGCCTCAATTATTTTCAGGCTTTCTAGAATCCATTTTGGTAGAATTATCTACTCAAATACTGTATTTCCGCGGTTTTGCGTGGTTTCGCCAATTTGAAATGAAAATAAAAATAAGTTGCATATTTGAATTCCTTGCAAAAAGATCTTTCAAATGAGTACCCACATTAATGGGTTTAGTAAATTTTGAGTGGAAATGGAAAAAAAGAAAATTTTAAGTTTTTTGAAGATTTCAGTTCTGAAGATCATTTTGACAAAGAATTCGCGGAAACTAGTGATGCTACCATTCATTTGATAGCTCTTTTTACAAGGAATTAAGATATGTGGTCTATTTAAATATTTATTGAGATTCCATAAAATTATCAAAAACCGCGATAATGCTGCATTTTCTTAAACAGTTATAACAAAATGGCCCCTGACCACCCTAAAATTCCTCAGTTCAACCCAGGAATCAATTGATAGTGTTTTTTAGATCTTTAGAAGAAATAATAACCACTGTTTTCATATGGTCACATAGTAGGCACTTCACAGAAAGCAGGAAAATGAGAGAATTGGCCGCCATTTTGGAAAATGGCTGCCATGGGTCAACCAGGTCAAATCTGAAGTGGCTCCCTATCTAAATTTATTCTTTAAGATGTTTTTAAACAATGTGCCAAGTTTCACGCTTCTATGTATAAATGCAATATTACTCCCCAATTCATGACAAATCTGCCTCGCTAAAAGAACTTTTATAGGACTTTAGATTTCAAGACTGGACTTTAGATTGCTATTGTATGTTTGAAGAGCTACCACGGGATGCAAGGGACTGGATGATTTCGCAACTGAAAGGCGCAGAAAATCTAAACTCCGGAAGATCGATAATTCATAGATAATTCACCAAGGGAGAGGGATTATGTAATTTATGAACTGAGGGCTTTAGGCCGAGGTGTGAAAAACACATATTCCGGGTCCCATGGCGAATAACCGGCTTGAGACAATAGGTGGACATCAAAGAATGTAGGAATGATTGCAATGATGTACTCGCATGTGATTGACTGGTAGAAGTGTCAAATGGTATAACTCTATATATCTTGCAGGGTGCAAAATCTCAAACAACCGGAAGTTTTGCAAATTATGACAATTTAAAAAGTTAAATTAAACAAATGGGTTTGTCCTGGCTGGTTTTCAAACAATGTCTCAATATCAATAAGTGATAGTGTATGTGAGAACTATGAAGGCCATCACGCGGGCTGATATTCCAAGGGGGCATTAAGCGCACCATTGTGAATAACAGTTAGTGTCGGTTCAGGCAAAATATCGTGATGCATGCTGGCAACAATCTTGCAAATGACAAATAATATTTTTTTCCCAGCCAGCCGCCTCAACCGCTTTCTCATCACTTGTCTGCAAATTTCAGCGGTTGATCACCCACAATTGACCACCAGCTTACAAGTTTGCCAGCTTGGAAAATCCTAGATGACAGTTTGCCAGGCAGCCGTGCACCTGCTTCATAACAGATAATTGGTATAACAGATCAAGGGGTGCCCCTGTAGCTATGCTTGATATCTCTTTTTTCTCACAGTTAATCAAATGAGGGTCGTCAATACTTCGTCTTGAAGTTATTGGGGAATAGGTCCCCTAAGGAGGTCAAGAATGTCTTACATGCTTGGTTTTTTGTTGCAGTTGACATTTCAAGTCTTGGCTTCAAAAAATTGTTGACAGCGCAATAGATAATGCAATGATAAATGCAAAGTGATATTTGTAATTAAAATACCACATCTAGAGTGAAATTTAGTGGTGCTGGTTCAACGTATTTATGAGAGAATGTTCACAAATATAATGGTGGTTGTAAATTTACTCTGCAAGCCCCAAATCATCTATGCACAAAAAGAAGATTTCAATAACTAACATGACCTGGTATTTCATCAGATGAAGTGGTATAATGCACATCACATCTTGCTCTGTTGCCACATGGCTAGAGACTAGCATCCGATTTCATAGTCAATCAACTGTTGTGGATTCACTGATATGGCGAAATTGCTGGTGGGTTTTGTGACAGCCCCCAGAGAATTACGGAACTGCAGAAATGTTCTGGGTTAAAGAAAATACCACAAGGAACTCTCTTTTTTCCCAGGTATTTATAGGGTGAGTCAGGAAGAGAATCTTGAAGTTATTATTATATGTATAGGGTTATATGATGTAATTGTTGCCTGCCCACGCTTGTAATTCATTCTCAATCATTCACTCACTGTTTAATGTTGAGCCAGCTTATTGACATTGGACAAGATTGTATTGCAGATAACACTGGAACCTATTGTAAACTAATCGCAATTGTGGGACACTTGCAGTGCTTCAGCTGTGACAAACTTTAATATTTACTAATGCGACAACTACGAAGTTAATATTATGATGGGAATTATCCTCTTATGCACTTGTGAGCAGCACCAAAAATAACGTACACAAGGCACTTTAAAGGGCATTCTGCACATCATCTAAGTGCTGTGGTGTTTAGTCCTAATTGTTGACCTCTTGTTGTTTTGACAAATTCTCTGTGAGCTATAAATAGATCAGTGTGGGGAAGCCCCTCAATGACATCACAGGATCCCATCTTTCCAGTTTTTCTTGGATGGTTTTCCTGGGTCTCTAAAATGGTATTTAAACAATGTGCATGTTCCTGTAAAGTCAACGAAATCTTTGCCAAATTAAAGCACTTGTGCAAAGTTTGAATGAAATTGGTGCAGTATTTTGTTTAGAAATTTGTCCACAAGATTCCAGAGAAGACCAATAACAATGCCCTAAAAAACAAGATTTCCTCACAGGTTGAGCAGGTGTTTCAGTGTCTCCCATCAACATTCTCACACTGAAATTTGATCATTAAGAGAGAAATCAATATGACATTGTTTTTATCATTCAAAACATGCTTCACAGAATGATCAGCCTCTTTGGAATTGTACTGAATAAGCATCGAATGGGAGCCTTGAGCTTGAACAATAATTTGAATGCCGTCGGTTTTAACATTTGATTTAAAATAATGAGGGACATGCATGCTGAGAGATTTCAACATGAAATATTGAAAAGCATTACAATGCCTTCGGTCAAGATAAAAACATCTTGAGTGCAAATAAAGAACTTTTATAGGACTTTAGATTTCAAGACTGGACTTTAGATTGCTATTGTATGTTTGAAGAGCTACCACGGGATGCAAGGGACTGGATGATTTCGCAACTGAAAGGCGCAGAAAATCTAAACTCCGGAAGATCGATAATTCATAGATAATTCACCAAGGGAGAGGGATTATGTAATTTATGAACTGAGGGCTTTAGGCCGAGGTGTGAAAAACACATATTCCGGGTCCCATGGCGAATAACCGGCTTGAGACAATAGGTGGACAACAAAGAATGTAGGAATGATTGCAATGATGTACTCGCATGTGATTGACTGGTAGAAGTGTCAAATGGTATAACTCTATATATCTTGCAGGGTGCAAAATCTCAAACAACCGGAAGTTTTGCAAATTATGACAATTTAAAAAGTTAAATTAAACAAATGGGTTTGTCCTGGCTGGTTTTCAAACAATGTCTCAATATCAATAAGTGATAGTGTATGTGAGAACTATGAAGGCCATCACGCGGGCTGATATTCCAAGGGGGCATTAAGCGCACCATTGTGAATAACAGTTAGTGTCGGTTCAGGCAAAATATCGTGATGCATGCTGGCAACAATCTTGCAAATGACAAATAATATTTTTTTCCCAGCCAGCCGCCTCAACCGCTTTCTCATCACTTGTCTGCAAATTTCAGCGGTTGATCACCCACAATTGACCACCAGCTTACAAGTTTGCCAGCTTGGAAAATCCTAGATGACAGTTTGCAAGGCAGCCGTGCACCTGCTTCATAACAGATAATTGGTATAACAGATCAAGGGGTGCCCCTGTAGCTATGCTTGATATCTCTTTTTTCTCACAGTTAATCAAATGAGGGTCGTCAATACTTCGTCTTGAAGTTATTGGGGAATAGGTCCCCTAAGGAGGTCAAGAATGT
The DNA here is from genome assembly GCA_026936325.1 of Platynereis dumerilii. Lineage (NCBI taxonomy): Eukaryota > Metazoa > Annelida > Polychaeta > Phyllodocida > Nereididae > Platynereis > Platynereis dumerilii. Next base: position 31,932,864 of record JAPTHN010000006.1, read on the forward strand.
CTTACATGCTTGGTTTTTTGTTGCAGTTGACATTTCAAGTCTTGGCTTCAAAAAATTGTTGACAGCGCAATAGATAATGCAATGATAAATGCAAAGTGATATTTGTAATTAAAATACCACATCTAGAGTGAAATTTAGTGGTGCTGGTTCAACGTATTTATGAGAGAATGTTCACAAATATAATGGTGGTTGTAAATTTACTCTGCAAGCCCCAAATCATCTATGCACAAAAAGAAGATTTCAATAACTAACATGACCTGGTATTTCATCAGATGAAGTGGTATAATGCACATCACATCTTGCTCTGTTGCCACATGGCTAGAGACTAGCATCCGATTTCATAGTCAATCAACTGTTGTGGATTCACTGATATGGCGAAATTGCTGGTGGGTTTTGTGACAGCCCCCAGAGAATTACGGAACTGCAGAAATGTTCTGGGTTAAAGAAAATACCACAAGGAACTCTCTTTTTTCCCAGGTATTTATAGGGTGAGTCAGGAAGAGAATCTTGAAGTTATTATTATATGTATAGGGTTATATGATGTAATTGTTGCCTGCCCACGCTTGTAATTCATTCTCAATCATTCACTCACTGTTTAATGTTGAGCCAGCTTATTGACATTGGACAAGATTGTATTGCAGATAACACTGGAACCTATTGTAAACTAATCGCAATTGTGGGACACTTGCAGTGCTTCAGCTGTGACAAACTTTAATATTTACTAATGCGACAACTACGAAGTTAATATTATGATGGGAATTATCCTCTTATGCACTTGTGAGCAGCACCAAAAATAACGTACACAAGGCACTTTAAAGGGCATTCTGCACATCATCTAAGTGCTGTGGTGTTTAGTCCTAATTGTTGACCTCTTGTTGTTTTGACAAATTCTCTGTGAGCTATAAATAGATCAGTGTGGGGAAGCCCCTCAATGACATCACAGGATCCCATCTTTCCAGTTTTTCTTGGATGGTTTTCCTGGGTCTCTAAAATGGTATTTAAACAATGTGCATGTTCCTGTAAAGTCAACGAAATCTTTGCCAAATTAAAGCACTTGTGCAAAGTTTGAATGAAATTGGTGCAGTATTTTGTTTAGAAATTTGTCCACAAGATTCCAGAGAAGACCAATAACAATGCCCTAAAAAACAAGATTTCCTCACAGGTTGAGCAGGTGTTTCAGTGTCTCCCATCAACATTCTCACACTGAAATTTGATCATTAAGAGAGAAATCAATATGACATTGTTTTTATCATTCAAAACATGCTTCACAGAATGATCAGCCTCTTTGGAATTGTACTGAATAAGCATCGAATGGGAGCCTTGAGCTTGAACAATAATTTGAATGCCGTCGGTTTTAACATTTGATTTAAAATAATGAGGGACATGCATGCTGAGAGATTTCAACATGAAATATTGAAAAGCATTACAATGCCTTCGGTCACAGTTGAGTAACAAGCAAAAACATAAAATTGTCAGTATTTTAGTTATGCAAATGGTGGATAAAAAAACTGGTATTCGTGAAATGTTTCACTTATTTCAAATATGTATGTAGGTCTAGATATAGGTTTTTATTGACAGCTAAAATGACAACAAGTTACATGAATTTCAGGGTAATATATGTTAATATGCATGTACTCTCAAGGAAGTAATAAACCTTTTAACCTTAAAATAAAATCTTGGGAAGGATTACATTTACTAAAATATACTTATTCACGCTGACACTTAAGAAAAATAATCTTACCCATTTCATTTCTTAGTCAATTGTTATTAATAAGGGTTGCTATAGGAGATTGTAATATAGAAAGCATTGGACAGGGTTGGACACAATTCAAAAGTCGTTCCATTTGTCTGTTCTTTCACTTATTTTGTGCTAAGAAGTGATGTTCTCAAGGTGGTATTCAGGGGTGCCAGAAGGAATCGCAGGCGGCAGGGGCGGTCAGATGAAAAAAGGGCAAATCATATTCACGCCAATTTCGAGTGACAAAATTTAAATAGAGAGTCACTAGAAATTTTGAATACATGTATATGCTTACTAATACTTACTAGTTTGTGCCTAAAATTAGTAAAATAAGGCCCAATAATGTTTTTTCTTTAAGATCTAAAGGACACCCTTACCCCCCCTGCCCCCCTTGGACAAGGGCAGGAGGGGCAATTGCCCCCCCTGCCCCACCACTGTTCCGGCACCCTTTGTGCTACTTTTAAAAGTACTTCCACAGGTGAGGTGACTCAACCGATTAATTGAATTTCCTTGGAGGCCTGTTTTTGTCAACACATCTGCGGCACAGTCAAACTCGTCGGTCGTCATAGCAATTGCAACTCACCACCTATATACTGCAAGATTGGAAAATGAACCTTGGACATACTCGTAGTAACTACAAATGTTTGCATTCATATTAATTTTGGTCTCTTTGCAGTCAAACCGTGTCAGTTAACAAACAGAGAATAGAAGAGCCATTGGTATAGGTTTATCAAATAAAAATCCATGTATCTTTGCGGGAATGTATTCTTTCTTATCAAATGATCATTTGTAAGCAAAACAATTTGATAAACACCAATCATATCGTTCAGGTAGAAATGTTATGATTATTATTACAGCATACCATAGTATATACATGACATACATATATTCATGGAATGGAAAGATAAGAGCTCACTAATTCACATTTAAAAAACCATTAAGTCTTTGTTTGTACCCCCAGAATTAGACCAGCATCATTCTGTGTAAATCTTAAATTCTCCGAATGTCACTTTTCTCATTTCCAAATGGACATTGACTTCGTCTTTCCCCAGCACAAATGCGGTAATTGCCTCTAAGGAGAAGTTATTCGACAGGCAATTGTGTAGAACCAAGCTCAGACCACCTTTAAAAATTCCTGCCAAATGGAGCTGCCATTCACGAGTCAAAGATAACCTTGGTGAGATGATGGAAAAGGAAAAATGGGAAATTCTATTGCCAGAATCTGAAATCTGCGTAAAGAAAATTCTGTACGGGCAACTGATATGGATAGAAATAATATGAAGTATACAAGCAATAATCACTGCACACACAATCTTCAAGGCAAATAAATTGCACACCAAGAATTACCAGCACAGTGAAAGTCATCTTGTTGACAATGACCTCTACTGCCAAATGTTCATCATATACAGTACAACCCAAAATAAAGTACGATTACCCCAGCAGGAAGGAAGAATCAGCCACTACTTTACCCTTTCACACCTTTTGGCTACCTCTGAATCCCTTCCTACTTTTACGTACTTGAAACCACCTTTTAAAATTACTTCAAAATCACATTTAAACCACACCAATTCAAACACTTTCACTCCCATTGTGTTTGATTTCCTTGATATTGTGCCCCTTTGCTAATTGCAATTACATTATCTGCAGCCTTAATACAGTTCTTAATATGTGTTAAGGTTGTGGTGAGGAGTCAAAAGTAGTAGTAAGGAGATTTAGGGTGCAGAGGGGAAAGGAGGGAAAAATAGGTAAACAGGTCCTTCTGACAGAACACTTTCTTACTTTATTTTGGGTTGTACTGTATATTCTATACTTTGCTGGTCTTCACTGGACTTACGTTTCAGATCTCAGACAAGCTGGCCTCAATCAAGAAAAAACAAGAAAACCCAGTATTCTAGGTTTTTATGACTTTTTACATATATATGTATATATATTATTTTGTACACAACGAAATATCAGCAAGATACATGTGTGATATATAAGACCACTCCCTTTTGCGGTCATGAAGCGGCCTCTCATGGGATAGCAGTGTCTAGTCGAGATGCACAATGCACTAAAAAATACTTCTTAATGCAGGAGGAAGATGGTCACATTGGGCAAGTCAGTCTTACAACAGGTGGTCGTATAATTCAAGTACCACCGTACTTCAAGAGCAAGATCTGAAATCCATGGTTGCCTGAATATTACCTGGAAAACACAGCTGAAGTATACAGGTTCAGGAGGATTCTCACTGGTGTCAATACATGAGAGTAATCCCCTGGGAAGCAGCTCAGTGAAATCCGATTAACTCCTCTCAAGATGCGATTTTGCACTTAGAACAACTTTGGGATGCTCTGCTCTCTTTAAGATGCTTGGACACTGTCCAGTGTTTGCTGAACCATTAGACCAAATCTTTCACCGACTCTTGAGTCAACCACATTTTATTCCAAGCTGTGAGGACATGATTAATGCTGAATGACCATGTGTTTGAAGTTAGGATGATTTCGGACCTGTCCCACTCAGGTTGGTTCATGTATTTTGGAGCTTCTCAAGGACTGCACTGCTGCACCTTGAAACGCTACTCCATTAAAGGTGGTTATTCACTCTTCAGCCAGATTTTCACTGTCAGGACTTTCTTATAACATGTCAAGGACATAAACGATTTTTGGGGTCACCATATTTTTTTATAGTGACAATTGCTATTTTAAGCTCAAAATTCAAAGATACTATCTTGAGACTTCAGTATGCAGGAGGAAGCCAAATAAGGTACCAATGAAAGTAGAGATTTAAAAGAAGCTCAATTTTTTTGTGTGAGGGTCTTTTTAGAATTCTAGTCCGTCTATAAATTTACTCGGTCCTCAAAGATGCAAAAAATTATCAGTTTATCGTTATGGCTATGTTGGAGGCATTATCGGATTGGGGATTAAATAAAGAGCTTGCTAAAATATGCCTCATCAGTTGTTCTGATGCATAGGACATTTAAGTTATTTTTAAAAAATCAGTGCTTATTCACTGGAGAATAGAATTCTGAAGTTTCGTCAAAACAACAGTACTTTCAGTCTGTCTATGCAGTCTGTCAATGCCTTTGGGGACACACACAATCACACATAACTCAGATGTCCCAATGCTTTGCTGACACTCGATTACGCAACAATATTTTTGCACTGGTATATAGCTCTCCAATGAATTCATTCAATACTGTGCAAAAGCTGTCTCTCAAAATCTACAATGGAGTTTCAGGAGGAAGTAATTTACTCATATTCACGCAATATATGTACAGTACAACCCAAAATAAAGTACGATTACCCCAGTAGGAAGGAAGAATCAGCCACTACTTTACCCTTTCACACCTTTTGACTACCTCTGAATCACTTCCTACTTTATCCTATTTGAAACTACCTTTTAAAATTACATTAAAATCACAATTAAACTACACAAATTTGAACTATATCACCCCCATTGTGTTTGATTTACTTGAAATTTTGCACCTCTGGTTATTGCAGTTACATTGCTAGCTGTCTAAATAGAGTTCTTAATGTGGGCTAAGGTTGTTGTAAGGAGTCAAAAGGAGTTGTAAGGAGATTGGGGGTGGAGAGGAGAAAAGAGAGCAAAATAAGTAAACAGAGGACTTCTGACAGAAAATTTTCTTACTTTATTTTGAGTTGTACTGTATATGTGCATTGTATTTGTTAAGTACTCACTACAGTTGAGGAAAATGCTTACAAACAAAATATAAAAAATTCCATATAGAAAAGAAGTGTCTGAAAAAAAATCTTGACACCACTGTTGTGGTAGTTGAGATAAAAGTGAAATTCTAGGTGAGACAATGAGATGGGCTTCAAATAACCGGTACGTCATTCACAGCATTCTATCATAAACTTTTTTTGAAATTCATGCTTTGGTTATGTAAAAATCCAATATCTATTCAAAGTACAAAATTAATTACTATTGTAATGTTTTGATTCATCCAAACAATATCAGCTTGTCTTTTGTATTATATGTCCATTGAGCGATTTTTTCCGGAATTAAAATTTTCTCATGAAATCTTCAGACAGATTATTTTGAGCTGTTTTTCTTCATCAGTTTCAATGCACAATAAAAGATTTCGTCACACGTTGAACTCTGAAAAGATACATTGTTTTGCTATCTTCGCATCAGCCTGCTCAAAATGAAATTTGATAATTAAGAGAGAAATCGATATGAATTCTTTCTTATCATTCAAAACATGCTTCAAACTTTTCGAATAGCACCGAAGAAGCATTTGCCAGGGAGCTTTGAGCTTGACAATGATTTGGATGTCATCGTTTTCTGCATTTGATTTGAGGACATGCATGCAGAGCGATTCTGTCTTTTCTTTATGTGAAGTGTTTAAAAGAAGTAATCTGTCTCGAGGTTTTGCCTTTTTAAAGCTCTTCGACAGGTTATGTGAATCAGCCATTTCATTCAAGTTCCTTGAAGGTCAGTTTTCGTCAACAATCTGTGGCAAAGTCAAACTGGTCAGCCATACTGGCCATTGCAACTTGCTAGCGATTTTCTGAGGTGTGAGTTTGCACTTAAAAAAAACTGTGCTCTTGGGGGATACTTGGATAATATTTACTTACATAGCCATTAGATAAAGTCTTTCTTGATTCAACCACTTTTTACTCCAAGCTGAGAGGAAATAATTAATGCAGCTCATCCAAGTGTGTTTGAAGTTAGGATGAGTGTTGATAAACCCTACATTTTTGCCAAAGTGGCAATTAAAGTGGCTTTGGTGTCAGTTAAATTAAAGATGGCTGACTGTCCAGTTGTGTAAAGTTAAATAATTATCTTACTTTGCAAACATCATTGATAATCAAACTTATCAACATCCTGCTTTTAATTCTGAAAGAACTAGTGTGATCTGTGTCACTGTGACTGTCTGAAAATGCCTAATCATTTCTCGATTAGTGAATGCACTCAATAAGCCAATTTCAGGATCAGGCGCACCTTTGGTGTATAGAGTCTAGCAACCAAGTAATCTCAGAAGACTATCAGATGGGCTAAATACCCAAAACTTGTGTCAGCTAGATAGAGCTGATAATAAAGTAGCCAATGTAATATTTCTTGCAGACATTTTATTGAGAATTAATAAAGAAGAAGAGACCTTCAAAGTTATTAGCTTATAAAATGGTATATCTGAGGAATATCAGGTCATTATATGGAATTTTATGTTTTCAGATTGATAATCATGATCATTTTAAGCAGATGAATGGTCTCGCTCTTTTCCCATCATCATCCCCAAACTTAAATTTTATGATTAAAAGAGAAATCAACTAGATCCTTGCCTGGTTATTCAAATCATCACATAAAGATCAACCTCTTTGAAATGCCACTGAATAAGCATTTGTATGCGCGCCATGAGCTTGAACAATGATCTGAATTTCATTGGCTCTTGCATTGGATTAAAGATAATGAGGGAAATGCATGAAGCATGATTTTCATTTGAAATATTGAAAATAATTTTAGAATTTCTTCTGCGATGAACGAAAATATTTTTAAGATATCAGAATGACCACATTGCAATGAATAACTCCCAATGTCCTGCCTTTTCCAAGTATGCTTCCACAGGTGATTTTTTTAGCCTTTTCATCTAATTTCCTGGGAGGCCTGTTTTTGTCAACAAGTTTGTGGCATAGACAAACTGGTCAGTCATAAAGACCATTGTGACTTCGCGCACAAATGAAGTTAGGCGTACCGTAGAAGTTAATATTTCACAAGTAAATGTGTGACCTCAGTTTTGACTGCCATTGAATTCCAACAAAAATGGTGATGCATTCTGCAGTCAAAGAAAGCCTCTATTATACAGTGATCAAGTGACAGTCATCACAGGCTTGATATTTTCGTGCAAACCAAATCACTGCAAGCAATGGTAAAGTATACTCATCCAGGGATGTTCTAACTGGTGTCAATACAAGAGAAGCAATCCTCTGGAAGCAGCTCAGTGAAATCCGATTAACTCCCCCTCAAGATGTGATTCTGCAGTAGAAACCCTCATTGTACTAAGGAAGAGGTTGGACTTATCCAGCGTTATTATGAAAGTAAGACAATTATTTTGTAAACTGAAAGGCCTACTGGTGAACATTAAAAAATGTGATCTTTGAATTACACAGCAGAGAATATTTGATGCTTTTGCTTCCACTTAATTGAGGATGCAAACTATTTGATTTGCCTATGAGATGAGGGAAACTTTAACTTTCAATGGAGCAAGAATCAATGAAATCATCAATCCAGGTTCAGTAAGAGTTTGGCTCCCATTTTGAGAATTATAACAGTCAGGATCTAACAATGTTAGAACTAAACATTAGTTACTTGACTTAGACGTCATACAATCCCGGAACTATACCTTCTAGGAAGCACTTTTGCAGGATAAATTTACGTATATGTAAAAATAAGATTGTTTGTGTTGGCTGATAATCTTGAAGCAGGGCGTTAACACGCAAATTTTTCAGTTACATCCAAATTTGCAAACATATCTAATTTAAATTAAAACCATATTCTCAAGGTTTCAGTTTCACTGCATCCTAAGGCTGTAAGCAAAGAATAAGTATTCAAGTGATGCGCATTCCATCTCAGACTTCTAAAGTTTATGCAGACTTTTGAATTTCGAATCTGTGAAAGATGCAAGTCACATCAAGTGAAGGTTTGTCCTTTGAGTGATTGGCGCCTTACAGAGACCAGTGGAATTCAATGCAAGAGTAAAGTTGGTATTCTTGCGTCCACAATCCATTTGCATACCTTTCAGGATTATTTGTCAGCTCCGTCAAGAAAGTGTCCAATTTGAACACCATTTGTTGGTTGAACCGCTAATCATGTCACATGTTGAATTCTGGTATAGCCTATAGAAGCACCATGAATGAAGACTATAAATGGCCCAAGAAGAACTTAAGGACGGCTTTTCATCTGAGTTCTGCTCTTGACAGGAAGATTGCTTTTTTTGTAAATTATGTTTGACAAGTGCATGCATTTGCTTTCACCACCACAATGCGTTCGCTTACTGCAGCCAAAGTAGAAAGCATTAATTGATCCAAGCTAAACTGAGGTCTCTGAAAATGTGATGTTTTCCGGGTACGTACATGTAGATCTATGTGTACACTATCGACCAATAGCAGTCATTCATATCACTGAAGAAGGACCTTTTTTTGCTCCTGCTGCAACTAGAAATTCGAATTGATAGAAGTCAGGATGAGCGCTGATCCTCACCTAGCTCGCGCTCAAGTGACAATTCAATTCACCCAATGTCATTGGATTTTAAGTTTGGATTACAATCATATCCTTGTATAGACAGTGTTATGCTTTCCAGAAATTTGAAAAAAATCAGTAAAGCTTAGTGGTAACTAATCATGTAATTTTTTTTAAAAACAATATGTGTATGTTTCTCAGTGTGGCCCCTCAATGTAGCAAAATTTTCAGTTTCAGTGGGGTCTTCCTCCACAAGAAAAAATAGTGTATGAATATGTATATATTTCTGGTATTATCAATTCCTCACATTAAGAGCTTTTTTTCACAAGGGATGATCAATAATGCATCAGTAATAAAAAAGGTTGAATTGATCAATTCAATTCAATTCATTACATTTTTTCAACATGGTCATTAAATTAAATTAAATTAAATTCAGCGACTTTTGAAATTTTGAACTAATTCGAATTAATTCAATTGAATTGTGCCCATCGCTGATCTCTACTATGAATGCAATGAATGTGTACATTAATTTTGAATGTCATTAAAAATGTCAACATGTCACCTGAATATGCCTGTTTAAGAGGCCGTGCCTGTAAAAATCATGCGGATGCCCTATGTACCGTAGAACGGGGTGACTTTGAACAGTCGGGGTGACTTTGAACACTTTTCTGAAAAAGATTGATCCTCTATGAATGCAAAGCTAAATGAGATACTGGAAGTATTTGACTTCTGATTATATTCTACTGAAGTCTAGTTTCTTTCTTCATAAACTCATTGAGATTGGATTTTTTTTTTCATGATTTTGATGAATAGACTTAGCATACTACTTTTTGCAAGATACCATAGCCTGTGAACTTCTGTGCCCACAACAGTACTGAATGAACCTGGCCTTATAAATGCTTGCCATATTACAATGTCACTCAAATACTTCCAAAATCCACCAGAAGCTTGTTGGAGGCTATTCAGGGAGACCGACAACAAATAGTATAAGTGGATGATGTTGAATTGTAACAAACTTCGGGGTGACTTTGAACATCACATAGTGATGGTGAGCGCGGAGACCATCACATTTTCCCGTTAGCTATATTCACAGATATATCATATTTCATAATACAATGCATATAATTCAATGTCTAAATGCATGTTTCACTATATTAGGCAATCATTTAGCTCCAAAGGCACGGAAGTAGATCAGAATAAAAAAGTCACAAAACATAAAAAAAAAAGTGACAAAATTTCAAGGAAAGGCAATCGAGCCCTGCAAAATTCAGAAATACAGATAAACATTTGTTTTCTGAGAATTTATGGTTTTCTTTCATTGAAACTCACTCTGTTCAAAGTCACCCCGGATCTCGGGGTGACTTTGAACGCCCATTTACCCACTGACACAGGCATATACATGATATCTATCTCAAAATGCCGATGTGCATGTTACTACATGCTAGTGGCCAACATTTTATCCCATGAAATACCAGCTAGATCTTATACATTTTTAAGGATGAGGGAATCGAGGTGAAAACTGTTCAAAGTCACCCCGTTCTACGGTAGCTGAAACGTGGTCCGTGGCGGATCAAAATGATATTGGCATGGATCATAGTATCAACAAAGTTAGAAAACCAAGAGTCGAAATTTCGAGTCAAAAACATTTATTTTGGGAATTATAGGCCTTTGAAGATTTACCTCCCTCGGACCACAAAGGAGTATTTTATATTAAAATGATAGTAAAAACACACCTTGTTTGCACCCCCACAACTCTGCTTCTGCGGCAAGTGGCAAAATAGTGATTACAGATTTTGTTTTCTTATAACTTGAAATTTGTAAAAATATGAAATTAACTCTGGGACCTCACATCCCCATATATATATAAGCTATATCGTATATGTATAAAGTGCCACTTTTTGGGTCACTTTTAGGGCCTTTTTCAGAAATGGCATTATGTACCTATGACATCACAAACATGCTATTTCTGCCTTTATCTTGTTTAAATATAAGTTAAACTTGTCTAATGAAGTGTCAAGTCAACTTCGAATATAATTCATATGCCAACTGACTTGCAAGGTGGCCACTATGGTGGTTGTTGTGACTCAAAAGAGGTAGTAAATCGGTGAAAATAGCCTTTTTTCCGAGAAAATAGCACGAAACTACCAAAAGACTCAAATGAGACAAGTGAAACAGGTGAAAATTACATAGTCATGATGGAATTATCACAAAAGTAATTCTCAAGTGTGTCATAAACAAGAAATGTTAATTTTGTTTATAACATGTTGCCATGACAACCATGACTACTGTCAGTGTGTCGCACAGCATACTGCAAATTCACAGAAAATTAAACTATTGACATAGATATTATGGTACATCATTATTAAAGTAGATGGTCAAACAATAGCTGAACAAAAGCCCTCCTTTGGCAAAGGGACTTTTGGTGGGGGCAAAAATAGTTCTTTTCATGAGAACCATAATATGATGGCATATTCAAGATGGCTGCTGTTGGCGTGATTGGGTTTACCTCGCTGACTCATGTTTTTGTTCCTTTTTACTATGTTTTAGGGGTAAAAACTTTCACATTTCTGACAATTGTGGGAAGGAGATATTTTTTACGCATATTTTTAATTGAGAGTGAATGGTCCTGGCATAGAAAAACCAAAATGGCGGAATGGCGGCCATATTGGATTGTGCGCCATTTTGTCGTCATTCTGCTTTTTTAGTCAGGAAGTTGTGTGATACATGAATCCATGGTGATTTAAGGGAGGTGGACTCAAATTTGACATTTAAATTACCATTCAGTTTCATCTACTGCTCAAAAAGAAGACTACAGCCGGAAGCTATATTGTTAAGCTTTAAACTGAAAGGGTTATGGGATACCTCAATTTGTGCACTTCAGCAAAGTGCGGAGATTTCGGGTATGGACTTCATTTTGTCATTAGAATTATCATTTAGTTGTTTCAAGCTGAAAAAGTAGAGGTATCATTTATTGATGCTTAATTTAGTGTTCCAGATGTCATGTACAAGGTGCCCCAAAACAAGGTTCACGTTTCTTTGATTGGCCATAAGATAATCAATTTTTGCTACATGACTTTGATTTATGGCTTTTTTGCAGGTAATCATAAACACATTGTGTTTGAAAGACAAAATGATAGACATAGGCCTATATGCATAATCTTGCTGCTGAAACGAGGTGTGAGTGTCCTGATTTTTGGTTGAAGAAGGTGCATGAATATCGCTGGTGAAAATGTCAAGATGAGTGGTCTGAGATATCGAAAACTGATTGAAATTTGTTGACTGGTACCTAAAGATGCTTGACACAGGAAATTGTGGTCATGCAAAATCAGAACCCCTTACAATTATGTCAAATGGTCAGACAAAGGCATAATATGCCAGGTGTAGGAGAAGATTATTTCATATAAGCAGGAAATATTTGAAAAGTTAAGTTAAAAACTGTCTTAACATAAAGTATACATGCCTAACATATGCACAGTGTATGCATTGTTGCTTTACAATGAATGATATGGAGGTGTGAGGACTTGATGTGCCATTTTGTGCCACCAATCTCTCCTTGTATATAATAAATTATATATAATCACTGAGGATGCTTTAATCCAAGTACTGTCATGATATGGACAGAAAATGTAGCTAACATACTATAAAAACCGAAAAATTTTGTTTCAGGACCATGTATATCATATAAATGGGATTTGGGCAATTACTACCGTGGTGGCTGAATGATAGCCATATATATTTCATGATACAATGTACATAAAGGAGCTGTTACATTATATGGTGAATCTTGATGAATTATACATCAAATCACAGCTACAGGCTAATCAACTATTTTCTGAACATAAATATACATTCCAGCCAGTTCAAACACGTGTACAGGATCTCAAAAGTGGTCAGTCAAAAATGGTAACTTATGATCTAAAGGAACCTCATCCCACCAAACCTGACTACCCGCAATATGACTAAATCACAATGGCAGATATTAAGACATTTAACCTATCAGCTGACTTTTTAAAAATATTTTTGGGCAAGAAACAGGGCTAGAAAGAAAAATGTGAACAATTTGGTTGAGTACGACAAAATTTCTGATGAATTATTGCAAATCAAGCGACTACTTCAAAGTCAGAAATTGGGCCTTTCTTCAAAAATTTCCAGTGAGATTAATAAATTTCCAGGCTACGACATGCCCAAATTCCTTACTTCTTCCAGCCATGGCGAGAAACGGACAAAAACTTCAAAGGACATCAAATTCAAGGATATAGGTTATAATATTAAGGGTCACTGTCAGGTCAATTTTGCAACTAGTGCAAAATAACCTTAGCACTGTTTTGTCAATATGTAGCTAATAATTACAAGGTAGGCTATATCAATATCACTGTGTGGAATTTCATGAAGGCTGTGTACTTTTCAGCTGCAGTGTTAACAAAATGAAGCTCTTGGGGAAGGGCAGGTTATAGTTTTCAGAAAAGTTCACCTGCAAACTAAATGGAGGTTGCCAGGTGTATAACCCTGTACTCTGGTAATATCTTGTTGAAATATATGGATGAACTTCACTTTCACCCCAGTCCTGTCAAACGTATCAACTATCCCTATTGGTAAAGTTAGTTTAAAATACAACCAGGCAGGTAAATTGATATACCAATGATGGGGAGTAAAACACTAACTCACTCACTCACTAATTGATATGTACCAAACTCTGATGGCAATGCAAAGAAATAGTCACTTGCTAATGCCTTGGTAGGAGTTTACACAGTTACAATACAAGATCAGCATCAGGAAAAGACCTTCACAATAAACGTTGCCACACCAAATCACTGGACAGGAATGCCAGTCGAACTTAGAATGATATCCCTCAGTCAATAAGAAACGCTGAGGATTTTTATAAATTCAAAAAAGAGCTGATAAAACATATCGGGGACAGTAACTACTGATACTATTTGTAATTTTTTTAATACATAATGTACTGGGATTTTAATGCCGTATGTGATTTAAATATGTGATTTTATATATTATATGCTCCTAGTCTTGTTGAATGTTATCATGTTAATGCGGGCTCCAAGGCTTAGTCCAAGCCAAAACAGTTTTCGTACTGACATTGGATACCCAATAAAACTTCTCAAACGTCTAAGAAGCCATAAGGATTGTACAGGGTACTTCTAATCCAATGGATACATGTCTACTAAAGTCTTTCATTGCGAGTCTCATCTGTTGGTCGACGAAGATATCTCATGGCATGTTCCACTAAGACTTCCTCTTTAATATTAAGTTCTCTATTACTTATGATTGTATTAATAGGTCATGGTTGCTAAATTCTGGGCAAACCAGCCAATACAGAGCTTAAGGAATCTTCTGTATCAACTACCCGGTCCACACAGTGTTTTCAGAAAAGAGCTGAGCTCTGGACCAAAGGTTAAACCAGGTCATCTTAAGTCGTTTATTAGATAACCATTTACACATAATTATGACCTAGACACTAAGTTACATCCTTGACCCGTTGCAAGAAAACAAAACCATGTACAGTGGTAACTGCATTGTAAGACCTCCTGTTGTAAGACCGACTTGCCTTGTGTAACTGCCTTCCTGCCGCATTAAGTAGTATTTTTAGTACAATTTGCAACGGATGAGAGACCGCACCCCCATGAGAGACCACTTAATGACTGCAAAAGGGGCGGTCTTGTAATGCAGGGACCACTGTACCTTTTGAGCACAAATCCTCTGAACAGGGATCGCATTTAACTTTTCTCCTAAATATTTATTCTGATTCTAGATTAACCTTGATGTGAAGACTGTTTTTTATTCTGTTTCCCACAAATGGCAGCACTTTCACAGATGCTCATTTCTATTACCAGCAGGTAGGGTGTAACAGTTAACCTTGTGTCAACTAACCTGACTTTCCCCAATATGGCTGGCAGCTTTAGTCTTCCTTTATGGGCCATAAATGCAACTGAATGGTAGTTTAGATGTCAAAAATAAATTCACCACCCTTAAATAACCATGAATTCATGTATCTCACAACATTCTGACTCAAAAGCTGAATGATGACAAAATGGCGCACAATCCAATATGGCCGCCATTCCACCATTTTGGTTTTTCTATGCCAGGACCATTCAAGCTAACCAAAAATATGTGTACAAAATATCTGCTACCCAAAATTATCAGAAATGTGAAAGTTTTTACCCCCTAAAACATAGTGAAAAGGAACAAAAATATGAATCAGCTAGGTACCCCCAATATGGCCAACGGCAGCCATCTTGAATATGCCATTATACAGTGAATCACATAAAAATAACTATTTTTGCACCCCAGAAAGTCCCATTGCCAAAGGAGGGCTTTTTTTCAGCTATTGTTTGACCTTCTACATTAATAATGATGTACCATAATATGTATGTCAACGGTTTAATTTTCTGCGAATGTGAAGTATGCTGTGCGACACATTGACAATAACCATGGTTGTCATGGCAACACGTTATAAACAAAATTCAAATTTCTTGTTAGTCCAGGCTCTGGCCTACAACCCCGTATACAATGCGAGCCGCAGAGAATTTGATGGTTGAATCTTGTAGCTTAGTGTCCTGGCTTCCAAAATCACACAGGTGGACGTTCCGATTTTACTGCGAATAGCCACCAGGGGGCATTTTTCAAAATGGCCGCCGTCCTCACTCTCGCCATTCTATTTTCCTTAATTTTCAAGATACAATTTCATGCAACACCATTTTTTAGGGGTTTTTTGACCTGCAGAATCCATTTCTGAACTCACTTTTGTGGTACAATGTGTGTATCTTGTGATATTGCAATGGCTAATTTACATTTATGAAGACCGATGGTCAAATTCACTAAAATCGCCATAAATCCAAAATAATAGCCTAAAAGTCACAAATTTGGTTATTTAAATAGCATATTAAGGATAGAACTGCCTCATATTAATACATTCTTTGCTTCCTGCAAAATTTCAGAGTGTTCTTTGCAAAAAGATTGGTCACTGTAATTTTTTTGTGTCTAAATAAAGTCAGAAAGCAGCTGCATCCTTCCAAATTATTTTTAAGATTTCTGAAATTGGTATTTAAATATAACACCCCTTTCATTCTTCTATATATAATCCACCCCAATTAACTTGATAATTTATACCGTGGCTTAATTAGATTTCTTATAATCGATTTTGGCAAGAACCAAGTCTATCTTTTTGATTTTGACAGGTAGAAAATGGCTGAAAAGTCCACCTTATAAATAACCAGTTTTATTTGTGCTGTCTACTAAACGAGGGTAGAAGTAGAACAACTCCCCCCCCCCCACATTAATATATTCTTTGTATTTTATTGGATGTTAGACTTTTCTTTACCAATAGTTATCATGGTGTTAGAAAATATTTTGATTTTGCGTGACAAAATAAAGTCAAATATGTTCAATATTGTTTAAATGTCATACTCTCATTCTTGAATTTAGACCAATCCGAGTTGGTGGATTGATCTATGTGAACTATTGTTAAGGTTTCTAGACATACATTTAGGGTAGTCTACCTATTGTTTTGAGAGACATAAAATTACTACAAACAAAATTACCCCTCTTAACAAATTTGGTTATTCCAAAAACTTTATCTGCTATTGTTCCGTCAAACTGACTCTAAATCAATCATGTATTCTTGACATTTTACATAAAATTGGATTAATTAAATGACAATGCACATGCCAGTTATGTTGAAAAATGTGATGCTATGTTCCAGAATATTATCTGGGAATTCATTGAAATATGGCAAATAAAACATTAACTGTCTACGTTTTGATTTTAATTGAATTACTCTTAAGTCTTAACTGATGAAATGTGCCATCCCTCTGATGTCAAATGCAGTCAGATGCTCAGTGGGAAAATTCAGCTTATGATGCTTACTTCTAATATGAAGTATCCAACTGGCCAAAAAGCAAAACTTACAGTGTACTTGGCCAACATAAGATACTCAATAATGGTCAATACCAATACTTCATGCTCGTAACTAACTATTATCATTCAGACAAAGACTTTAGAACCCTGGCTGGACAGCATAATGCTACTCACACAAATGTCTATTGTTTTTTTTGTGGTTATTTTACAGCTCAGCTATTTCACTGCTACTATGTTGTTCCAGTAAGGGATATGCTGAGCAATGAGAGTTGTGGGATTTTACAATCGCATGATTCTGAAGTGTCAAGGTAGACTGTACAGAAAAGAAGTGGACTAGAACATCCAGTGTCTTTGGTGCTTCTTTTTTTTTCAGAATTGTATTTCAACTTAATCAGAGTAGTTTCCTGATTAAATTTTCTATGATGTATGTTGCTTGTGCAGCTTTGAGGGCCAAATGGTATGAAACTGACAAACTAGCCTAATGCTTAAGTTTTTTTCTAGAGGTAAGGAATTATTATGACAATATCCTTTGCCGCGTACATTCACACTGTGTTGGTATATTTTCTCACATCATTTTACGTGCTTTTGAAGGAGCAGTTTTTTTCAGACAGAGGAAACTAACACAAAGGCTGCATTAGCAACATTTTTAACCTCACAGCCCTGTCAGCGTGCCTCGGCGGTCCGGCGTCGGCCCGTCGTCGGTCCGATGTCAGCAGCATCGGACCGGCTTTGGGCCAACGTTGGGCCGCCCAGGCACGCTGATAGGGAGGATATTCATTCAATTTCAATTTTTTTATTATGAACTTTGTGTAAAATCCCCAATGAATGTGTCATCGCAAAGAGTGTGTCATTTGTGCTGATAAACGTTGGAGTAGAAATCTGATAAACCAACTCCACTTTGAACTGTACTGTGTACACAGTACAAAAAATTCTAATTCATGATAGAAAGTAGAAGATGATTTGCAAACAGTGACCACCGTGTGACAAATTTTTTCTTTCTTGTTTTAACTTTTGTCAATTGTGTATTAATTTTAGGCAGTTTCATCCTTTATTTGGTGTTTTAAAATCCTAAGTTGGTTCTATTAGACATTGTTGTTTTTTTTTGCAGATACTTTGCCAGTCAAAACTGAAGATAGGCCTGGTCCTGGTCCAAATAAAATGTTCCCAGACCTGTTCAACCCCAAATTATGTTTCCTAAACCTCATTAACTCATAAATTACACCTTTCTGGCTACTGGAGTGGGATTAGATACTGATTCATACAAGAATTGGGCAGATTTACGGAAATTTGAGTGAATTTGAAGATTGGTCTTCATTGGTCTTCATTTATATATAAATTAGACATTGCAATATCACATGATACACACACTACAATACAAAAGTAAGTTCAGAAATGGATTCTGCCTTTTTCAGAAAACCCCAAAAAATGGGTGTTGCATGAAATTGTATCTTTAAAATTAATGAAAATAGAATGGCAAGAGAAAAATAATTTGGAAGGATACAGCTGCTTTCTCACTTTATTTGACAACACTCTTAACTTATGCAGGAAGCAAAGAATGTATTAATCTGAGGCAGTTCCATCCTTTATTTGCTGTTTAAATAACCAAGTTTGTGATTTTTAGGCAATTATTTCGCTTTTCGGCCATTCTCTTCCAGTCAAAACTGAATATAGGCCTGGTTCTGGGCCAAATAAAATTTCCCCAGACCTGGTTGAACCCCAAGTTAAGTTTCCTAAACCTTTATAATTCACACATTACACCAATCTGGCTGTTGGAATGGGATTAGATACAAGAACTAAGCAGATTTATGGCGATTTTAGTGAATTTGACCATCGGTCTTCATAAATGTAAATTAGCCATTGCAATATCACAAGATACACACATTGTACCACAAAAGTGAGTTCAGAAATGGATTCTGCAGGTCAAAAAACCCCTAAAAAATGGTGTTGCATGAAATTGTATCTTGAAAATTAAGGAAAATAGAATGGCGAGAGTGAGGACGGCGGCCATTTTGAAAAATGCCCCCTGGTGGCTATTCGCAGTAAAATCGGAACGTCCACCTGTGTGATTTTGGAAGCCAGGACACTAAGCTACAAGATTCAACCATCAAATTCTCTGCGGCTCGCATTGTATACGGGGTTGTAGGCCAGAGCCTGGACTAAAATGCATGAAGCATGATTTTCATTTGAAATATTGAAAATAATTTTAGAATTTCTTCTGCGATGAACGAAAATATTTTTAAGATATCAGAATGACCACATTGCAATGAATAACTCTCAATGTCCTGCCTTTTCCAAGTATGCTTCCACAGGTGATTTTTTTAGCCTTTTCATCTAATTTCCGGGGAGGCCTGTTTTTGTCAACAAGTTTGTGGCATAGACAAACTGGTCAGTCATAAAGACCATTGTGACTTCGCGCACAAATGAAGTTAAGCGTACCGTAGAAGTTAATATTTCACAAGTAAATGTGTGACCTCAGTTTTGACTGCCATTGAATTCCAACAAAAATGGTGATGCATTCAGCAGTCAAAGAAAGCCTCTATTATACAGTGATCAAGTGACAGTCATCACAGGCTTGATATTTTCGTGCAAACCAAATCACTGCAAGCAATGGTAAAGTATACTCATCCAGGGATGCTCTAACTGGTGTCAATACAAGAGAAGCAATCCTCTGGAAGCAGCTCAGTGAAATCCGATTAACTCCCCCTCAAGATGTGATTCTACAGTAGAAACCCTCTATCTACTAAAGAAGAGGTTGGACTTATCCAGCGTTATTATGAAAGTAAGACAATTATTTTGTAAACTGAAAGGTCTACTGGTGAACAATAAAAATGTGATCTTTGAATTACACAGCAGAGAACATTTGATGCTTTTCTTCCACTTAGTTGAGGATGCAAACTATTTGAATTGCCTATGAGATGAGGGAAACTTTAACTTTCCCTCCTTATCAATGGAGCAAGAATCAATGAATTCACCAATCCAGGTTCAGTATGAGTTTGGCTCCCATTTTGAGAATTATAAGTCTGGATCTATAACAATATTAGAACCAAAATAATAGTTACCTGACTTAGACGTCATACAATCCTGAAACTATACCTTTTAGGAAGCACTTTTGCAGGATAAATATACGTATATGTAAAAATAAGATTGTTGTATTGGCTGATAATCTTGAAGCAGGGCCTTAACATGCAAATGTTTCAGTTAGATCCAAGTTCGTTAACATACACTGTAAAACCGAAACCGTTGGTTTAATGGCATTACCGGCAGCAAATTAGCCGGTAACTTGCCGTAAAATCAACGGTAATGCCGTTATTCAATTTACGACAAGTTGCTGTAAAATTAACACTCTCATGCCGTAATTTGATACAGACGGCAAATTGCCGTAGCTGTAATTTTATGCTAACGGCAAATTGCCGTACACTTTGCTTTAACAGTAAGCTGCCGTAAATTACAAATTACGCCGTTACGTCATGTTACGGCAATATTGCCGTAATTTAAATACAAATTTTCAAAGCTACTGTAGGGATGACAGCAAGATGCCGTATATTTAATGGTATGTGTGATCAGTACCTTCATATAAAAAATTTAAGCACACTACAGATTTTAATTTCAAAGAATATCCCTTATGGATTATCAATATGTATATTCTTTGCAAGGTAATTCAAATTAATTGGCCGGCTATCCTCACTAATGCTATTGTTCGCCTGTGATTGCAGTTCACCAGATGTCACCTTCGCTCTTTCAGGGAATTACAGTTAATTTCTGCTTTATGCATTGATCATTTTTAGCCTCATACCTTATTGCAACATTATCATTTGAGAATCAAACACAAAAGAAAGCTTGTCATAAGAACACATTTATTAGCGGATATAAACAAAAAAACAATTATTAAAATAAATTTTAAATTTTGATTTTATTTCTCATTCATCCAAAAGTCTAAAAGAATATTTATCTAAGTTGAAATTGAAATTTTGTCCATTGGATCTTTCCTGGGTCAAAATGGATTTTTTTTCTTCTTTTGGTTTGCCTCCAAACTTCGAAGCAACGGATCTCTCTTTTTTGGTTCCTGAAATGTGCAAACATAATGACAAGTAAATGTACAATTTATACGCATGTCGTTTGTCATTCCCAGAAAAGTGACACATTCCTCTTAGGTCAATTTTATAAGAAGGGTTCATAATTGATTATATAATTAGCAGGAGAGAGTGTGCATGTTAAACCAAATAAAAATTTAGTATGCGACGGGTGCTCATAAAATTTGATTATTCTAAATATATAATAATGAATTCTTCACTGGGTAATAATTTTGATATGCATTATGCAGTTGTAAAGTGTTGCGTAATTTGGAAATTTTAAAGTTACGCTTGTTTCCATTAAAGAAAAATGCTCAAGGGAGATTCAGGACCACTGACATTTGAGACCAAGATAGCTGAAGACCGTAGCTATATTACTTATATGCATAGGATTGACAATGTTTGATTTATCTGAAGAAAAACAAACAAGAACCGATGACTCAATGTGCAGTACGGAGGCGTATTACTGCCAATGATATTTTTTATTTTTGGTTTATTCCAAAAACTTCTCGTTTAAACCAAAAACTTTTTTTAATTTATGAAAAACCTTTTGGTTTAATCCAAAATTGCTCAGTTTATTCCAATAGCTTTTTGGTTGAAATTCAAAAGCCTTTTTCATTTAGTCAAATAAGATTTGGTGTAATCCAAAAACCTTCATCTAATTTAAAGAGTTTTTCATTTGAACCAAAAAACATTTTGATTTTTATCTAAATATGTTTTTGTTTAATCCCAGAGTTTTTTCTTTTGAACCAAAAATCTTTTTTGTTTAATCTATAAAAACTTTTTGAGTAATATCCAAAGCCCTTTAGGTTTTATTCAAGATTAAATTTTTTATATAACTTTTAGTCTTAGCAAAAAAGCAGGAAGAGTCAGGAGAAATGAGTTGGGAACAGTCATGAGAAGGCAGCTGGGGAGAGTCAGGAGGATGCAGTCTGGGGTTTGGTAATCGGGAGGATGCAGTGGGGGAAAGTTGAGAGGGAAGTCACATGGAGAGTTGGGAGGGGCATCAGGAGAGGAGTCAGAAGGCGAGTTTGGAGGATGGATTTGGGGAGAATCTGGGAGAGTCATAAGGAGTTTGGATTGAAGGGCAAGTCAGGAAGAGCGAGTGCAAGAGTTGCTAGAAGGGAGTAGGGGAGATTCAGGAGGTGGGGTATCAGGAAGAAGGAGTTGGGGAAAGTTGGCAGGACATAGGGGGAATCAAAAGGGGAGTCAGTCGCGGGAGTTGATAAGTCGGGGGGAGGAGGGAGTTGGAGAGTGTTGGGAGTAATCGGGAGGAGGGAGGCAAAATTGGGAGGAAGGGAGTTGGGAAGAGTTTCATGGAAAGTCAGGAAGGCAGTCTGGAGGAGAGAGTTGTTGAGATCCAGAGAGTGATGGAAATGGAAAATTTTTTGTCAGGGGAGCTATCAGCTGTCGCGGCACAGGCGCGCCATTCCAAATTTTTAAAAGGGAGAAAAATTCCAAACCAGGGTTTATTTTTGGCTAAATTTAGGCCTACCTGGAGGACCGAAAAAGTGAACATGATAATTATCTGTTTCTTCTGATGATTGGGGGAGCTGTAGCAGGTCACAGCTCCCGGTTTTTTTTATCAAGGGAGCTCAGCTCCCTTGAACTCCCCCCCCCCCCAATTCCATCACAGGATTCAGATGAAGGAAACTGGGGAGAGTCAGGAGTATGGAGGTTAGTCTGGAAGAGTGAGTTGTGGAAGGTTGGAAGAAGGAAATTGGGGAGAGTCAGGAGAAATAGTTGAGCACTTTCCAGTCAAACCTAAAGCAGGAACCTTTTTCATATAAAATAATTTTTAAGTAAAATCAATAAACAAAAAAGGGGTTTTGGTTCAAATGTAAAACTTTAATCCAAGAAGCTTTCGGTTTAATCAAATTTTGGCTTAATGCAAAAACCTTTCCATCTCAGCAAAAAAACAAAAGGAGTTAAAGTTTGGAGGAGGTTGAAAGGGGAAACAAGAGGAGAGTCAGAAGGAGAGTTTGGAAGAGGGGTCAGACAGAGTTGTCAGGAGAGTCAGGAAGTGAGAGTTGTGAGGAGAGTTGGGAGAAGAGGGAGAGTCAGGAGGAGGGATGAGAGTTGGGAGGATGGAGTTAAGAGTCGGAGTTGGAGAAGGAATTTGAAAGAGTCAGGGGCTAGGGGAGAGTCGGGAGTTGGGTAGAGTCAGTAGTTGGGATAGTCGGGAGGGGACACCAAACTCAAAACTCCCAACTCTCCCTGATTTCCTTCTTGCGACTCAATAACTCCCTAATCCTGATGCACCTCCCGACTCAACCCCAACTCCTGACTTCAAAAATCCCCTCTCCCCTACTCGGTTCTCCAGACTCTCCTACCAACGATGTAGTCAAGGTTGAAACATCCGAGACCAAGGCCAGGCCAAGGATTCGGCATCCGAGAGCGAGCCAAGGCCGAGGCCATCAAAACATAACCCATAGACGAGTCTTGAGGATGAGTCTTCTCGAGGCCTCCAACACTGGCCCAAAGACACCTGAGACTGAGGCAAAGCCTGTGATTTGGCATCCAAGACCCAGCCAAGGCCAAGGCCATCAAAATATAGCCCCGAGGCTAACCTCGAGAACAAGGCCGACATCGAGACCTCCAACAATGTCCCTTTCAACTCTCTTCTTGACTCCCTTCTTCCACCTTTCCATGACTCCCTCCTTCTGACTCTCAGCAATTCTCTATTCCTGACTTCCCTCCCAACTCTACCTGAACTCGCCCAAACTCCTGTCTCCGACTCTTGTTTTCTCCCAAATTCCTTCCCTGACTCTCCTTCCAACTTCACTTCCAACTCTCATTCCATCTTCAATTCCGAATCTCTTTCCAACGCTCCTTCCAACTGCCCTTCCAATTCTCAACTCAACTTCCAACTTTCCCTGACACCCGAAACTCCGATGAAAATTGAAAATTTCTTTGTATCAAAACCGAAATAAAAAATCTTTGGCGGTAATACGCTTCCACTGTCTGAATCTGAATCTATAGCACGATCGATTTTTGCATGGCAAGTTCCATGTGTAAAAGATTGAATTGACATTACACATTCCCACATTCTGTTTTTCGATTTTTTAAATCTCCCATTTGCCTTATTCATTTTGCTTATGTTACTTAATTGTGGTTGCAAAAGATATTGAGTTATAATGAGATATGTTTAAAACAAGCATGCCAAAAGAAACAACTTCACACGTCTGATTTCCAGCCATTTTCTTTGCATTTGCAACCAAAAGCCATACTATTTATCAGCGCACAGCACCTGTTCAATATCAGTCACTGATTTTGCAACTGGATAACTGTATAATATCTGATATTGAGATTGCCTTGAAAAAAATTGTTTTATTTGGCATACAGTATCAGCCAAAGGCAAACAGTGACACAACTTACCATTTTACTTTTTATGATGTCATATCGTATAATACATTTGGGCAATATCTCTGAACCAAGTCATCACAATGGCATCCAAATTTAAAGCTGTCCGTCCTGGTTTCAGGCAGCAACCTTACAATTCTCTTTCTGGAAAAATAAATAAATATTCTTATTCAGTGTTCTTCAGAAAAAACTAAGTTTGAAATATCTTATACTCTGACATGATGTTTATATAAATGACTTACACATTGTTTGTATGAATATTGCTGGTCATTGGCAGAGGTGAGAAAGTGTGGGTTGAAATGCATTGGTGATATTTCTTGGAGTTGTTTACTTCAGCCAGGAACGACGATGTGTCTAACTCATCAGGTGGAATAAGATGACTTCAGTAGGAGAGTTTTGGATGGTACTGCATCTTGACTGGTTGCAGAAGGACAACATTTTGTAGTCACTTTAACTGGATTTTATAAGTTCCCTGCAACAAAAAGAATTGTTATAATATGGCAGCTGTTTGCTGAAAACTTAATGACATCAGTAGATAACATAGACTAAGTCGCTGTGAAGGAACCTAAATCTTGAAGGCAAACCGCAAATTTTTTAAACTCTCAAAAAATATTAAACCTCCTCAATTACATTGAAATAGATTTGGAGTACTGTCAATCAATAACTTTAATGTATAACGGATACGGGGGGTAAGTTGTGCCAAAGGGCAACTTGTGTATCCCACTTTTGGAAGAATTTAGTAAAGAAGGCAATGCCATCCATTTAAAGGGCTCAGAGGTAATGTTTGGCCTACTGACCTCAGGGACACTGGTTCGATTCTCAATCCAGGAAACCCTTGTCAGAGGGATCTTTCATCTTTTGCAATGGTGCACCTTGCCTCATTGCTGTAGTCCCTAATCTAATATTAAGCTAAATAATTGCATATATACAGGATATAAACCTGAAGGATCCTTCCCTTGAAATGGGTGAAACACAAGATTTTTTTGGAATAAAGATGGTGCTACAAATTGCCCCATCAAGTGACAAAACGAATTGTACCAGCGACTTACATGTAGTTGTGCCACTTTACCCACTTTTCTCTAAGGCCTACCGTCATCATCCATATACATGTATTCCAATGTGCTAAAAATAACTTTCCCCAGTCTTCCTTCCCTATCATTAATAGAAACACCCTCATCTAATGACAAATGAGGGCGGTGAGCCCTCATTAAGGCTGAAAAATGTGTAATGATTCCATCTTGACAGACTTTTTTGAATCAATGGATTGATTTTTCAGGGGCAGGAAGATCAACTAAAGCTGTGTATTATTCACAGGCCCGCATGCCCAATGAAAGGTCAGAGTTAGTTTTATAGGCAGATCCTACAGAAATGCCAAGCTCTGCTTTTGGATCCGCGGATTCTTGTTTAACATAATATTATATGACCAGTATTCCAAGTGCATTTGCAAATCTTACTATTTTTTGTTACCCAATGACACTCAATATGACTACATACAAAGTTTTATGTCTTGCCATTGCTGTCGAATTGCACTCTTACAAAAAACACTTAGGTTTTAGTATTGTTCCTTAATGGTTGGACATTTTAAATAGCTTTACAGTAACTGTGTTATTAATATAATGTATGCTAATAAGGCTTACAGGGTGAGCATAAAATTGAGCTGCTGTGTCGGGAGACCATTACATGTTGTGCCATTTTTTGCCGCAGGGAGATTCCCAAAAAACCAAAGCTTGATCATGTAATCTGATAATTAGATATCAATGATATAACAAATTGGCCAGAATCAAAGCGAGTTTCAGGGCGACCAGACCAGATAGAAGATCATGGCAAGTGTTTGAAAAAATTAGGTCAAGTACCCAAGTGCTGGGGTAAGTTGTGCCAGATGATGGTGAAAATTGTTCGATTTAGTTTTTTCCATAAAAACCTATCATTTCTTCCGATATAGCATGAGTTCAGCATATGTCTGATATGCTACATGAAACTTATTAAACAATTATAAGCCATTTTACACGAAAATTCAAAAATTCTGCAAAATCCAGATTATTAATTGTTAAGAGAGAGATATAACACTTTCAGCATTTCTTCTCAGTGTAAGTTGTTTCAAAAGATGTCTAGGCTTTGAGTAAAATGAAGAGAAAAATAGGTTTAAAAAAAATTAAATCCTATGACATGCCATTGGCACAACTCAACCCACTCCAAATTACAGTACTTACCCTAAATTGATTTTCTGAAGAAAACTGGTTGTAAAAAATAAACCAACAATGGAGAAAACTGGTTGTCAAAAGTAAACCAACAAAGCAAGATTTCAAAATCTGACTACACAAATATATCTAGATATACACCTTAACTCCATCCTATCAAAAGGACATCATCTTATACCAATACCAGCTGACTGAGAACAAGAATGTCAGTTCTCCGTACTTCCAAGTTTTCAATAACAAATTTGAACTTATGAGTGTTGCTTTTCGTAGCATTATATTTGACAGTTTTTTTTTTCATGGCTCATAATGACATTCACCAAATGTGAATACATGAGTGGGATTGCCTTATTCACCCAGATCTTCAATTCACCCCAACGATAATGCTTTATTGAATCATTGAAAATAATGAAACTCATTTGATTTACAATAGTGGGTGGTACAACTTATCCCATGGTACAACTAACCCCATTCTCCCCTACTGCTCATAAAAAGACCTCCAGTGAGTAGCACAATTTACCCCAGTACCTTCTATTAGACTCCTGCACATAAAAATATTGTAAAAGGCTAGCTATTCATATTAGTAATGCATAATTTCACAAGAAAATTAATTTGTTTATATATAGCACTAATATTGAATTAATTATTTTGCAGTCAGCCCCACCCACCTCTTTCACTTAATACAATATTCTCTGGGTAGGTTGATACTCCTGTGTTAATAGGCACATGTATATTTAAAGTGATATTACCTTGAAACTTAAAATTTCCTTGTGAATACAGATCTTCTCAAGTCTCTCATACAGTGTTCAACCGGCAATATAGTTCACAGAAAATATCATTAAGGCAGACTTAAGTACAATAGATTTAAGTTGTCTAGATTATTGTTATAAATCATAAACAGCCAAGAGTCATGTTTGCAGAAACAAACAAACAAACTGCTTTGACAGCATTGTTTGTGTTGTGGTTCAGAACAGTTGGCCTGCTGCAACAAAATTTCTACGGTAAGCTGCTGTAGTGCATAATTAGGCCTTACGGCACATTCCTGTTGGTTTTGCGGTAGTCAATGTCACATTTGCGGTTTACTGTTGAATTAACGGTAATTTACCGTTTTTAAAGATTTACGGTAAGATCAGCGTCAGTTTTACGGCACTTTTTCAACGGCACCTACGGCATGGGTTTACAGTGTATCTAATTCAGATTAATTCCTTCTTCTCAAAGCTTCAGTTTTATTACAGCTGCTTGCAGCCTGTATTACCGGAGAAGTTCCAGGAAAACTTATGACAACTCCCCTGGCCGTTTGCTGTTTCACCTATGTCATTAAAACTTTGCATACAGTCTGAATAAAATATTATCTTGCGTTGAAAAACGTTTGGTGCCTTTCTGAGATGGAAAAAATTATTAAAGAAAACAAACAGGCCGACTATCTTGAGGTCAAAGGTCAATCACGGCAACGAAATTAACTGGGTCAGACTGACCTACTTTTGCGAGTGTGTTGCTGAACTCTGACAATGTCTGAGGTGCCTCCTCCCTCTAAATAAGACCCATACAGAAGTATTTGACAGATGACAGGGAGGTGTGAAGGTAAATTGCGCTTGAAAATGTGAATAGCACTTTTAGTTGGCTTTGAGATAACTCAGATGAGGCCACGGCTTTGATAGTAAGAAACCAGTTAATTGCTCTTTCCCAGCAATCAGGGAAGCAAGGAAAGGAGGGAGGGAAGAAAGAGAGAGAAAGCAAGAAGGAAGGGAGGAAAGGGAGAGAAGGGTCGAAGGAAGGGAAAGGAGAGAGAGACGGAAGGAAGGAAGGGAGGAAGGAAGGAAGGAAGGAAGGAAGGAAGGAAGGAAGGAAGAGAGGAAGGAAGGAAGGAAGGAAGGAAGGAATAGATAGATAGATAGATAGATAGATAGATAGATAGATAGATAGATAGATAGATAGATACATAGGTAGGCAGATAGAATTAAATAGCAGATTAGTACATACTTGCCCCTATAGATCTACAAGCAGCTGTTAAAGTGCTTGCACGTTATTTTTACATCCTAAGGCTGTACGCAAAGAATATGTATTCAAGTGATGCACATTCCATCTCTAAGTTTCTGTAGGCTTTTGAAGGTGGAATCTGTGAAAGATGCAAGTCACGTCAAGTCAAAGATTGTCCGTTGAGTGATTTGGGCTTATGTATTACGACGGAGACCAGAGACATTCAATGCAATGGTTAAGTGGGTATCCTTACTTCCACAATCCATTTCAGTACCTTTCAGGGTCAATTCTTAAGTTCTGTCAAGAAAGTGTCCAATTTTTCTGATACCATTTGATAGTTGAACCTTTAATCATGTTGCATGTCAATTTCTAGATTGCCTATAGAAACCCCATGCACGAGTGAAGACTAGAATTGGCCCAAAAAGAACTTAACGACGACTTTTTCATCTGGGCTCTGCTCTTGACAGGAAGATTGCTTTCTCTTTCAATGCTTGCTGTGATTCTTAGAATTTGAAAAGTTTTCTTAGATATGTTTGACAAGTGCATGCATTTGCTTAATTTCATCACCACAGACTATTCGTTTTCTACAGCAAAAGTCGAAAGTATTAATTGATTCACGCTAAATTTACGTCTCTGAGAATGTGATGTTTTCAAGGTTCGTACATGTAGATCTATGCGTACACTCTCGACCAATAGCAGTCATTTATATCTCTAAGGAAGGGTATTTTATTTACTCCTGCTGCAACTAGAAATTCGAATTGATAGAAGACGAGATGAGCGCTGATCCTCACCTAGCTTGTGCTCAAGTGACAATTCAATTCACCCAATGTGTTGGATTTTAAGTTTGGATTACAATCATATCCTCGTATAGACAGTGTTATGCTTTCCAGAAATTTGAAAAAAATCAGTAAAGCATAGTGGTAACTAATCATGTAATTTTTTAAATAAAAATTACGTGTATGTTTCTCATTGTGGCCCCTCAATGTAGCAACATTTTCAGTTTCAGTGGGGTTTTCCTCCACAAGGAAAAATAGTGTACAAATATGTATATATTTCTGGTATTATCATTTCCTCACTTTAAGAGCTTTTTTTCACGAGGGATGATCAATAATGCATCAGTAGTAAAAAAGGTTGAATTGAAAATGAGTTGAATTAAAACCTCAATGCACAGCCTATCTCAATTCAATTCAATTCATTACATTTTTTCAACATGGTCATTCAATTCAATTCAATTCAATTCAGCGACTTTTGAAATTTTGAACTGATTCGAATTAATTCAATTGAATTGTGCCCATCACTGATCTCTACTATGAATGCAATGAATGTGTACATTAATTTTGAATGTCATTAAAAATGTTGCCATGTCACCTAAATATGCCTGTTTAACAAATTTTTCTAGTCTAGATTGTATATAGTTGCACTGTACTACAGTCTAACCTGCATATTCTGGAAGCGCATCATGTATCATAATATGAAGCACCAAACCACATAGCCTGTAGCAAGCTCTATATATAAGATTGCCACTTTAACATAGCTCACCTCTCTACTATGTCTTCCTTCTTCGATTGTTTTTGTCATGCAATATTGGAACATCGCTTTTCTGCTCAGCTCAATGCACTTCTTCTGACGTATGCTCCCTATACTACGTTTTCTCTTGTAGGCCTACATTGATGTGTTGCAATGCCCTGCAAATATTTAATTCAAATCATTACAGCTCTCACAATTGATCTGAAGAAATCAATTTTTTTCTCAGTGCCAGAGTGGACCTATGATATCATAGGCAGACTCTAATGCCCAGCACTGGAGGATAATCAAATTGGTGCAATCAATGAAGCCATATATATAGATAAAATTGGACAATAGCATTCGTTGTGGACAGTTTAGTCATATAGCCTTGCATTTACATCACTGCCAAAGTGACCAAAGACATCACAACAAAATAAAAGCTGCCACTTTCAAAGTAAAGACCCACACCTGCAAAGGAGAGTACCTGGTACTGTGGTGTAATGTTACGTGCTGGACTGCCAATCGCTGGGTCCAGGGTTCGAATCCAGCTCTTGCCGGGTCACCTGGGCCTATGTTGGACGGCTGTTTAAATCATCCTTCGCCTCATTGCCGTGTCCTCCTGTCCTAATTAGCCTACCAATTGCACAAATACAGGACGTAAAGCCCCAAACATCCATCCATCCATCCAACCACGTTGTCATGTCATCTCTGTCAAATTCTGAAAGCTATTTATTAGAGTAGAGCTTAATCAAACCACATAGTTAATTAGCTATGTTTGGTGGATATGTCATAAGACACCGTCTGGAGGCTGAATGTCTGGATGTTGGCTGATGTGTTTGCTCATCATTGTTTGCCAGTAAACCTTTGCAGAACTTCTGAACTAACTTTGCATCTCAGTTATTTGATGAAGTCTATGAAGCAGACTCTGTCAGTGGGTAAAAAAAGAACCCAAGACAAAGGCGTTTTCCCTGATATAAATCATATGTGTGTGGAAATTAATGGTGCAAGCACATTATCCACCTCTCTGTTTTGGTGTCAAATGAAGAAAAATCATCATGGCACGTGTAAATATAGTAGGCCAAAACTATGTAGGAAGTCCTGTTCTTGGCAAGCTACCATTACCGTTGTCTTGAATATTTTTCTGTTGTTTTCAAACTAAAGCTCATCATAGTTTTTTCACAAACCTCAGAGATTCATATTGACTGCAAGGCGTTGTCAGTGGGGGTTTCAGGGCGGCGGAACCTCCTTTCAGTGTTTTAATTCCAAATAGATTGGCAGTTTGTAGTTGTAAGCTTGTCAGAGAGGCTCTCGTGGACAAGAGGACAAGAGCTGATGCTACAAAGGCAGTATATGAGGAACTTCAGAGTAGTCCAGTGTTTGCTGATGGCATACATTGTAGTGGCTGACACAACTGGCTATTTTTATAATGGTACAGGGCACTACCATTCAATCAAAACTGCCTTTCACTACTTTCAAATGAAGAGGACATACACAATTTCTAGTGAGAGTAAGCCGAATATACTAGATTCGTTAAAAGATTACTCCGGTAAAAGGAAGGAAGCATTAATCCCTATATGTGTCCTTCATCTTGTTCTATTAAAGCTACTGAAACTAGTTTTCAACTTGCGAATTTACGCTGCATACTGGTGATTTCTTCTTTTGATATTCTATTCAGCGTGAGAGCCAAGGGACCTCTTTAATGTAAGCACCATGGATGATAAAGATTCTGGAGAAGCTCTCAGGCAGATTCAAGCCAATATTTATTACTGGACTCTGCCTTCTGGTATGGCATGGCTAAGACCTAAAGAAACCTTTGTCCTGAGTCTTGCCAGGAATTGTATGAGTATATTTTTGTGTCCTAACGGTACAGAAGCACAGTGTCATTTTGAATTTTGTCCTCGAATTTAAATGGATTTGCGTACTATGGGCTTGTACATTACAACAAAAATATTTTCCTGAACCTCTTGCCCTCAGAAAAATGAATGCCCTTCTGCCTCCCTCTATCGTCCAGTATATCACTAAAAAATTAGAGCTAACATATGGAAAATTCATCCTAAACCCTGCTTCGCTAATGATTGGCCATTGCAATGTTTGTGTTAAAAGCAATTTTGGATAGAATATTTTAGTTTTTCAATAGAAACTAACTGTTATCATTTAAATGTATTTTTGTAACAAGCGAGTGTCTTCCTCTTTTCTCAGTTATCCAGCTGAATGCAAAAATACAGGATGAACTAAGTATTACCTGCTAGTAGAACCTATCACTCAATGAATTACCAACATGTTTAATATTTAGATCACCTGCATTCTAGTCATTCCTGTCGGGAGAAAAAAAAGGTCTCTCAATTTTTTTATTCGGAACGTGACATTTGCCTTAATTTCAAGATCTATATTTCATGCCATTTCAAAGGAATAATTGTCTTGAAACCACTGATTTTCAATAATGCATATTATATAATATTTTATTTAATTAACAAAGTAACTTTGATGTTGCTAAGACACATTTTCCTTTAGATTTCTGTTAATCACCATCCCTTAGTGCTTATCATATTTTAAAATCTCCACAAGACAATCGCCGGTCCTTTGTTCTTTCAGGTGCAGGCTTTCAAGAAGGCTCTTTACTAATAA
The DNA here is from genome assembly GCA_026936325.1 of Platynereis dumerilii. NCBI lineage: Eukaryota > Metazoa > Annelida > Polychaeta > Phyllodocida > Nereididae > Platynereis > Platynereis dumerilii. Next base: position 31,965,383 of record JAPTHN010000006.1, read on the forward strand.
GCCTTTTTTAATATATTAACTTCAGACATACTTACATGTATAATTCTGCCTCCTCCATGTTTCTGCACTTTGGTCTTTTTGACAGCCAAGGAGAATAAAACTAACTTTCCGGTTATCTGTCACCCGCCTGATATAGAATATATAAAGGGTGAAATTGAAATGCTTCCTGTCAGCCATGGTGTACATTGTATGAAAAATGGGAACTCACATAATATTTCATTATGTATGTTTCTTTTTTTCTTTACCTGTTATTTGTAAAGTGTATGTATGTAATTTTATTATGGTACATTGACATGTGACAATAATTGTTATCAAACCCTAAAGGGTCCTTGGATTTATGGCACAGTTTTTCTTTGTGACCTGTTGTTTGCTGTATTACATATCACCATCTACATGAAAACATGAAGCTTGCCATAGCAGGTGGCATCTACATGTCCATCCTTCAGGCATAATACTTGACAGATGAAATAACATTTCACTGACACATAAGGCTATTTCTTCTTTCGTTGCATTAACGGTATTGCTTTCAGCTTGTGTTTCTGATGTTTGTTCACAGTCTGAGTTGTGTTTGTTTGGTAAAAGAATAGAAACTGGGTGAATATTCTGAATAACGAAATAGAAAATGTGATATAGTGACAGCAAACATGTCACTGATAGTAAGATTGTGTCACCCACTAGTGCAAATACTCAAACTTAGTAGGGAGCTGCCATTCATTGTCCATGTATATTTGCACCAAAACAGGTTATTAAATATCAAAAATACATATATTCACTTGCAAAGTTGGGAAAGCAAAGATGTCAATCAAACTTACCTCAGTTGCTGCAAAGTTTGATGTTATGGTTCATAAGATAAGAAAACATCTTCTGTGTAAACAAATAACTTTTGTAGAAAGTTATGTTTCAAGGCATGGACTTGAGATTGCTTTTGTATGTTTGCAGAGCTGCCGAGGGATGCAAGGGACTGGATGATATCTCAACTGACAGGTGCGGACAATGAAGACTGCGGAAGATCGTTACTCTACACATGTCAGACAATGTAAGGCATATTTTGAGAATTCTCTAAGGTCACGTCAGCGTGGGATAACTGACAGAAAAATGTATATCCGTCCATCAATTAAATATACATGTGTCGCTTAGTGAAAATACAAGTGAACAATAACTGTAATGGTCAAAGTTTGTTGCTAAGCAGCACTGCACAGTATATTATGTACAGTAAATGACTGCTTAAGGTTACCAGCTACAATTAGTGATGTTGGAGGACAATTAGGTGTAGTTAACACAGATACAGCGATGCTTAAAAAACATGTTTTTCCAAGCGGAAGAGTTTCCACACTTTCCACTAGAGTTCAGTCTTGTCAGTGTGAGTTAGTCTTATTGTAACGGATTATACTCCATATATACCTCTCATCTGTATGAATTTATCCGTTTTTGTCTAGCTTGATGTCACAGGCAAGATTAGGCATAATACAATTTTTCTAGAAGAGTTTAATCTGTGTTGACATTATGACGTAATTTTATGCAAAGGCTCTTCGAGGGAATTCTTAAGGTTACCTGCCATTAGCGTTAAAGGAGGACAAACAAGGGAACTTCTGGAAAAAGATAATATTGTGAAAACCACAATTTAACCTAAATACTTGATAAATAATTCATTTGATTGTCATTTTTGGCTTTAGTATATCGAGGCAGTTTAATAAGCAATTGACACATGCATGTACATGTACAGCACACAGGGGCTGTTGAACAAAGGTGCCTATATAACAACATGGAACAATTTGTCCAGATCGCCTATGCATGATGAAGGAGGGCAAGCGTTTGTGTAGTGTGAAGGAAGGTCTGAGAATGGATGAGTGTGATTGCAATATCGGCATGTCGATGTATCTGTGTTGTAGGCCTATATGAATGGTAGTTAATGAAGATGGTTGAAATATTAAAATAAAAAGTGATGAATGGGATGATACATAAATGTGCGTGATTTATTTGGTTGTTGATAAACAATTTAAAGGTAGTGGCATGAATTGTGCGAGTGATGATGCCAAGGGTTTGCAGCCGCACATTGTATGTTGGGCTATGTAGAGGCATGCACTTTGTGTGGAATTGAGTTAACATAACTTGGATGACATTTAACAGACATGAATGTGTACAGTTGAGTAATTGAAGATGTGAAAGTTGAATTGAGATAGACCAATTTGAAAAGGAAAAGCAATCGAGTTACTATAATGCAGTGTTTGCGCTAGGATTTGTCAAAGTTGGTTCCATGGACCCGACACTATAAAACATAGGCTGCGCGGCAGCATACCCTCGGCTACTCAGCGGCTATTCTCCTGACAGTGGGATACATTGAGGCAGGACCCCACTGGGTACTCTAATATCCTTCTGAACATGAAATTCCCGTTGAAAAACTTTCATTGAAGGCCAAGAGCTGTGAGCAAAATAATATAAATGTTTCCTGTCTGCCATTTTGTATTGGCGGGAATTCAAAATCCACATGCAATCAGCTTGCAGGATGGGTCCCCCAGAAAAAGAGGGGAAACAGTTAAAATTTGGGCAAGGAGTCAAAAAGTGTGGCACAAGATCAAATTAACTGAAAATCAATGGTAAGCAATTAGCAAGACATTATAGTACTGTAGAAGTGGTATAATTTCGTATAATCTGGATAATGAAATTCAGGTAAGTAGGTTCAATCCCAGTTAAATGGGCAAATTCCAAAAATAAATAATGTTCAAAGTATATTGGCTGTCATTTCTAGTAGAATCATTTTACAATTCTGAAATTTGGCAGTTATTTGGAATACTTATGAAGAAATATATTCATATACAATATACTTACAATATGTGATAGGAACTGGGGGTAAATACCATGCTGAATAGCCGAAAAACGGGAAAAATGGTATGTCCAATGACTGTGTGGTTTCATATAACATGAAGCTGTGCCACTATTTTTGCTGGTATTGACTTAAGAAATGAATGGAAATGTGCCTAACAATAATATCCTTCAAACAAAAAAAATCATAACTCATTTTGAAATCTATAAATACGCTTTAAGGTTATTTAAAAATGGCACATAATTCTTGTAAATTACATTACCAAGATTCAAGGCCAGTTTAATCATGTTAATATTTACCAATTCTCAAATTTAAGAACTTTGTTGTCAAGTTTGAAAAGTCTAGTTTTTGGTGCAATTTACGGTTTTGAAATATATTTAAAGCTCTCTTCACAGGAGGCCAAAGAAGGCTAAAAAATGATTTTGTCGTTTTTTGGTGTAAATTACGCTACCATAGCCAACAGAAAGACCAATAGAGATAGAAAAACAATTTTTTTTTTGTTTTTGTAGGCCTTTATTGCCTGACATCATTAGGTAAATTTAATGAATTTGTGATGATTATTTTTGCACTGAGAAGGGAAAAAGTGCCAAATTTGTGTAAATTTGTTCCAAACAGTGTAAATTAAGTTACTATTTCTCATTTTAACCTGTGAAATTGCATTGGAAATGAGCAAAATAAAAGTTAAGATTAGTGAAAGATATTCCAGAAACTGCATCTCTTGACAATGTATAAAAGATATTGAGAAAATATTTCCGTTTCCATGATGGTCACCTTTTCACTTTTTTTGGACTGGAATTTGCCCATTTAACTGGGATTGAGCCAGTATTCCACTTTTCCTATTGGTGGCCTGTGGCAAAATCTGTGCCTTTTTGTGAATGAGCAATTTGAGAAATAAAATTTAAAAAAAAATGAAGTCAAGAAGATGACTGGTTTCGGTGACATTATTAAGAACAATATTATCCGGCATGGATTACCCACAGTAATTCGTCCCCTCTTCCACTACCATTTTAGAAAGTTGGTTTTTTATCAAACTTATTTTTGTCTGAATGTAATATACAGTGGTGACAGACAGGAAAATAAAGCAATACAGAGCACAATAGACAGGTAATGACCATTAAAAAGACAGCTAGAAATGGACAACAAATGAGATAAAGACAGTCAGAAAACGATCAGGACATGTAGGGGACTGTTTAGACAGTTAGCTGGATAGATAGATAGATAAATAGATAGATAGATAGATAGATAGATAGATAGATTTTTGGTAGTTTGATCAATCCAATTATCAGTTTTTCTATTAAGATGTGTCATAATTCCTGCAGAAAAGATAAAATTACTATTTCATTTAAACTGCATAAAACTGAATTGCAATAAGGGTAGCTATTGTTTGAACAAAAATTAGATATCTATCAGTTCAATAAATTTCTGTCTGTAAATCTTATATCTAATCAAACAGTGTCATTGACTTCAGTTCTACATCATCTTGATCCTGGATCCATTTAAGAATGTAGCCATGTAAATTGTTGGATGTTGTAACTATTTCAGTTAAATTACATTATCCTTGCAGACATTCCCCTTAAAGGGGCTTCCTTAGTCCCCCTCCTCAGCTGCTTAACACTCATATCAGTTGGCTATTGTCTGTTGTACCCCAATCTTTTAATCACCTTATGCAATGCCATTATGTAACCTGACAAAAGAATGGAGGGTGGCATACTTCACACATCTCAGAAGTGTGCCACTGTGATGAGGGGGGGGGGGGTCCAATGAAACATCACTGAAAATCAATGGTTACCATGAGATTAAACTTGAAATGATATATCTACTAGTCAAAATGAAATCTGGATCATGTGATTCGGGCAAGTAGGCCTATGGTTGATTTTGTGCTTTTTGTAAAAGGAATAATTTGAGAAAAACGAATAGTTCCAGTTGATGATTGGATTTGGTGATATATCCATGTATGGGAATCTTGAATCATTGTAAAGCTTTAGAAATTGTACAGGATTAAAATTGCTCTAATAATCTTTCCATCTACGTATGCATCTATCAATCTATCTATCTATATATATATCTATCTATCTACATGTGTATATCTATCTATCTATCTATCTATCTATCTATCTATCTATCTATCTATCGATCTATCTATCTATCTATCCATCTATCTATCTCTATCTTTCTATCTATGATAATCTGTCTATCTATCTATCTATCTATCTATCTATCTATCTATCTATCTATCTATCTATCTATCTTTCTATCTATGATAATCTGTCTATCTATCTATCTATCTATCTATCTATCCATCTATCTATCTATCTATCTATCTATCTATCTATCTATCTATCTATCTATCTATCTATCCATCTATCTATCTATCTATCTATCCATCTATCCATCTATCTATCCATCTATCTATCTATCTATCTATCTATCTATCCATCTATCCATCTATCTATCCATCTATCTATCTATCTATATATCCATCTATCTAGTCTATCTAGTCTTAGCTATTCTTATCATAAATTACAAATATGGAATATGGGTCTAAAAGCATAAATTATAGATAAGATGTCTTCAACCAAAACCATTGTAAATAGTAACACTAAAACAAGGTTTATGCCAGTATATATATATCTTTTAAGACTAAGCAAGTTGCTGGTTAATACAAAGGTTAAATGCTGGTCAAACTTTGGAGAATAACAATAGCTGTAAAGAAAAACAAAACAAGAGAAACATGTCCCAACTCTGTGTACAGCCGGTATGGGCTACAAAAAGTCATATCTCAGATTCTAGTTCGCCTAAATCTTTTATTCAAATTGGAAATTTCTTTATTTGTTCAATATAAGACTACAAAGTTGGTGTCAATGCAGTTTGGATATATTTCTAAGAAAAAAGAAAATTTGTTAAAAAGTTGAGGGTGCTGTGCACTGCTTTTGTGCTCCTTTGTTCCTAGCTTTGGTCACTGGACAGGATTAGTGACACAATGTTACATAACATGAGTGGCTGGAGGGGAGGGGTACAATGAAGCACAGACATAGTGTCTCCAGGCCCATTCACAAAAAAACTGGACCCCTTCCAATGATGACACTTTTACCCCCTAAACAACATTTCTTTAAAATGCTAAAAATACAATTGGAGTGAGTTTTAAAATGAATTGAAAGACAGATTTATCCAATAATGTCTTGAAATGTAAAATTACACACTGAAATTTGCAGAAATTGGGTTTGCATGCCAAGTAATTTTCTTTGATAACCCTCTATATATATAGAGAAAATAAAAGTAAGCTGACAGTACTTCATATGTTAAAATGTACATAACTGATTTTAGATTTAAACCATCAAGTTACAATTGAGAGTTTAAGATTTCTTGTCAAAGGATTAGCAGGGAAGACAATTACCCTGTGACATAACATTACATAATCAAGACTTCTCCAGTGCTCCATTCAACAAAAGCCAATCTGTCTGATTCAATCACATTTAATTTTCATGCAAACAACTAAATAAAAGGGGCTGACATTTATTCATCTTCTAAGAATTTACATCACTGAGTTTAGATATTAACCATAAAGTTATAATAATTGGGAGTTTTAAAAAGATTTAGTGTCAACATTTTAAAATATTAACACACAAATGCATGTTTTTGAATATACTTAATTAATGCTTTGAAAGTCCATATAATTATCCCCCATGCTATGCTATGGGGGATTGTACTTTTAGTATCCATGCATGGCATCCATCAAATATCTCAAACACCACACCATGCACAATGCTCATCCTTTCCCAACATTCAAAGACCCCCCTAAACTTGTCAAATCTGACCATAAATCAATAAATATCATAACCATTTCCACATTCCAAATACTTTTTGCTGTGCTTTTGGTCTGCAGCCATGTTATTTTTAAAAGCAAACTCCACCCCCAGGTGTCTCCACATCCTTACATGTATGCACAATTGTGGCCCTGGTGGAAATATTTGGCATAACTAAATTGGAATTCTGGTGGGTATAGGTAAATGTGTAGGGCATGGGGGATATGGAGGCAGTATACCTGCTCTTGTTATATATGAAATTTATATATTTCTTATTGATAATATTTCATGAGGAGAGGTAGAAAAAGTCAAATTTAGACATTATTTTGGCAAATTTGATTGACCAGGGCCAATATTTACTGATATATGATTATCTGAAAATCCTTAATATTTATCTAATTTTGTTAATATTGACCTATGCTGCGAATAAAAGTTTTCATATTGTTCAAAATCAGCATCATGATGATGTGAAACATGTCAGGTTTATTTTGACAAAAAAATGTCAACGACTGGTATGACATCAGAAGGAAATGGAGAGTAAATAAACATTTTAATGATTTTTTGCCTTTTTTCAATCATACATTTCGATGGAAAAAATTGCAACAACTCATGCAATGGCTGTGAATATTAGTCAATAGTGTGTCTAACTACAATAAGACCTAAAGTTAACTAACTTTCCCATTACCATTTGGCTTTTCATGCAGAAATGTTGGAATATTGGCATTTTTTTCGAATTTTTGGGTTTTTATATAAATTCATAGGACCAACATTCCAACTGATTAGAGATGTTTAAAGAGGCATACGTCAGGCACCTAAGTGGAAAATTTCATAGATTTAACTTCAAAATTGACTGAATCATACAAGTTTAAAATAATAGTATTTTTTCATATTTTTGGTAAATTGTCGTCTGTTCAACTTTCTCAGAGCATTTAGACCCACAAAAAACACATCTTGGGTATTTAATACATACAATATGCCAATTTCAGTGTCAAAAGTACTGCAGTTTTTTAGCTCTGTCACAGAAACAAAAAAAAAAAATTTTCACGTTTTTCAATGATTGTGAGAAAAGTATTAATGTCATGGAGATTAGACCTATGAAAGGCTCAACAGGGATAAAAGATACCATATTTACCCAAAAATGATGAATATGCATACCATAGTTTTGGCTTGACACCCAATACACAAAAAAATATTTTTTCACATTTTTCAATAATTGTGAGAAAAGTATTAATCTCATGTGGATTAAACCCCTAAAAGGCACAACTAGGATAAAAGATGTAATAATGTCCCAAAAATAAAAAGTATACATTCCATAGTTTTGGCATTACTCCCAATACACAAGTGGGACGCCCGTTATCCGGACGCCCGCCCGTCCGCCCGCCCGCCCGCCCGCCCGCCGGACGGACAAATTTTCCCAAAGTAACTACAATACCCGTCGGCAATGTATACATTGCCGAGGGTAAAAAAGTGAGGCTGCTGGGAAAAATCTGGTTCCCAACAATAAAAGTCATATTCTTATTTAGTTATACCTGAAGAGCCTGTAAATGCAGAGTTGAAATATGGTGTTTTGCATATGAGGCCAATGTAATACAGAAGACAGTAGGCTGACCTATAAGTCACTGAAACGAAAGTGTATATTTATCAACTCTTGTCCAGGTGACAGTTTTTTGTGCCTTTCCCATCAGAACAGGAACAGATCTGTTGAGCTCTCTGAAATCCTGAGGTCTTTGTGATGCATCCAGCTGCTTAAATTGTTTAAATCCAACGAAAATTGAGGAAGTTATGCCATTTTATTGCCAGAGAAAACCTTGAAATTGAGATTTACGCACTTTTACCGCAACCGCTAGCCCGCAACCGCTAACCCGCAACCGCTAGCCCGAAACCGCCAGCCCGCTCGTAATGACCCGCGTTTTACGCACGACGTCGCACGTGCATCTTCGTGCACAGGACGCAAGGGCAAGCTTAATTGTGCGCCCTGGCAGTTAGTTTTGCGTAATAGCCCTTTCACACCAACTTCGTACAGGCTCGTATAGGCCAACTATTTAACAAGCAACCCTACGAGGGGGCATACGAGGGGACAGGTAATGAATCAGCAACCATCAGCAGTCATCAGCAACTGTACGTTAGATTTTTCAGAAAAATTAATAGCCCTTTCACACTAACATAATAGCACGCAAGCATCAGCAAATTTGTGCTGTTTTAAATCCGCAACTTAGTACACAAATGAACTAGAATTGAGCTGCTGGTGACTGGTTTATGATTAGTATTGATTACTGGTGTACTGGCCACGTTCTGGGTTGCGTACAGGCTCGTACAATTTCGTTTAGAACTCGTTTTATGTCGTCCAGATTTCGTTTTATGTCGTGTCATTGTGTACATTTCGTGCTCATAATGCACAGATATCGTGTGATTATGTATAACCTCGTGTAAATGACACGCCAGCATCCGCAGCAAAAAATTAAACATGTTTAATTTTTCCAAAAATGTTGGTGTACTACTGCTGATGATTGCTGATTGACTGTGCATAATTTCGTAGGCCTCCTCGTAGGGTTGCTGACTTAAAATTAGCTCATACGAGGCTGTACGAGCTTCAGTGTGAAAGGGCTATAAGCATGTTTAATTTTTTCTTGCGGATGCTGGCGGATAATTTATACAAAATAATACGAAATTCTTGCTAAAATGCACGCCATGGCACGAGATTAAAGGAGCTATGCTCGACACAAAACGATTCTGTACGAATTTGTACGAGCCTGTACGACCTAGTACGCAATTCAGAACGTGGCCAGTACACCAGTAGCCATCCACCAGTCATCGGAAGTCCAATTCCGGTTCATTTGCGTACTGAGTTGCGGATTTAAAAGTGCACATATCTGCAGTTCCTTGCGTGCTATTACGTCAGTGTGAAAGGGCTATAAAATACGTAGTTTTTCGCGTTAACGCGAACAGTGCTAGCTATAGTGAGCAATTAGAAGGTGTGATTGGGATATTATGAATGGAAATGCATTGAATACACACAGAATTGCTGGCTGAAAGTGGCGGGAGTATCTGGATCCTCCTGGATCACAACAAAGCAGACGAAACGGAAGTGAGCTGACGAAGGGATGGGGTCAGCAGCAAAGGAAAAAGGAAAATATAGTTGAATCGAGGATAAAACGGGGATGACAACTGGTGGAAACAGTATCCCATTTGAATAAGAGATACGAAATAGGAAGGAAAATGCATGGTAGGTGTGCAAAGGAGTAGGTGGCTGTCTGTGCATTGTGTGCAAAGAAGTGAGGAATAAGGGGGTGACCATTTAATAATCTTAAGCGTTTATAAAGATAGATTATTAAGGCCTAAAAATATTCAATCTCTGTTGAAAATTGCTCTAGACAAGTTCTTATGTCTTAATAAAAATAAATCTGGGTAAATGCAACACATATGGGGAGAGTATTAGCACTGTCCCAACTCTCCCCCATTCCACCATTTTTCTCTAAATCCCAATTATGACAAAACCAGTTGTCTGATAATTTTCCAAAATTTGTTAATAACAACTGAATAATCAAGCCTACCAAGCATGCCATAGAAAATTTTCTCAGTCCTTGTTGTCTGACAGACAATTAAAAACTCGTAAAATGGCTCAGTTTTTCCTTTTTTCATCCAAATTTGAATTTTCTTCTCTCTAAAGATCATGACAAGCAAATTAGCCAGAAATGTTACGTCCATTGAAAGATTTTTATTTTTATAAAATTTTGGTGGCTGCAGCTTTCTCAAAAAATGTTTAGTTTCCTCAAAAATCAGGGTGGCCCAACCCTCCCTGCGGCCCAACTCTCCCAAGCTTCCCCTACACTTCTTACATTTCAAACAAATATTTCTCCAGTTTCTGTTAATATATTGAATGTTTCAGAAGTTCATTAAAGGCTTACTCCTGCCAATTTTAAAACAGTTCTCGGCGGAGCAAAAATGTTTCAAGGCTGCTAAGTACGTACACCAGATACGTCATAAACTTAATACCAACCCCAGCAAAATTACTACGAAAAGATCTTATTCAAGATTCAAGATTGAATTGTTTATTTATTGTCACAATTGACATTCTGTGAACATTAGCTCCATTATAGATAGTGGCGTCATTAGAAATGCGAGTTTGGTGGGGAGCCTGAAGCCCCAAAATCTACAAGCGTTGCTAGAGAGGCGTTAGGGTCCAAGCGCGAGCCACCGCAGAATCTAAAGAATTAAGGTGGCTTTTGATCTGCGGGCACATACAGTAAATAGATAAACCTTAAAAATAACGACACATATGCACAATGTATACTATTTACAGGGTCTTTCCTGGGCTCTGGTTATAAAATCGCCACCACAGTGCCATACAAGGAAAATTTCTTTTTTTTTTGCCCATGATTTATAAATATTTTTGCCCATACCATTTATAAATAAACAAAGGTAGAGATCAATTTTGCCTGGCCTTATGAATGTAGAGTAGCGCGGGGCATGCAGCCCCCCTTAATTTCGAGACGCGATTTGACCAACTTTTTGTAGTCGATTATTTGAATGCTTATGCTGTCAGGAAGGGATCACTTTACTCTACTTATAACTAGTGAAACGAATGTCTACCAATTTTAATAAAGGAGTTACGGCCCTTTTTGTAAAAAAATTTAAATGGCCTTCTTACCCCACCCATCGGGCAAGAAGCCCCCCTATTATAATCCTATGGCAAATTTTTTTGCGAGCGCATTCAGCTTGAAAGTTATTTCTTGGGGTTCTTCTATCATTTTTAAGGCTTTCTATTCACTTTTTCTGAATTTTAGAATTTTTCTGTTCATGCATTTATTTTTTAATATTTTTTGCCCTTTTTCAATTTCGGTCAAAATTTTTTTTATTTCAATTAGCTATTCTATCAAGATTTAAGGTAAAGTAAACATTATTAAATGGTTCCGGAAGCAGCTTTGAGGCCTCAGTGAAGGGGGCCCCATGCCCCATACCATGTGTGGCCTCTCGCCCCAAACCTACATATTTTAATTTGACCTCTATATTTTGAGCTAAAATGCAAAAAACATGATCCAAATCATATTTATGTGATGGTCATAAAGTGAAGCAATGCAGATATCCATTATACTTTTAATAATTTCCAAAGTTATTTCGGACAACCCCCTTCCAAGAATAAGTCAAAGTTACAAAAACCATGCACCTTTTTTTGTTTCTTTAATTACGACTATGGTTTGGAGCTGAATGCCTTGAAAATTTGTGACGTCACCTAAAAAGCCTCTAGCTTCAATCCTATCAATAAGAAAAAGCACCAAAAATGTAAGTTTAGATATAACCTTGGGGGGGCTTCTCACCTAACCCGGGCTTCTTGCCCCGACCCACTCTACTGTGAACATAAGCTCCAAGGACATATCATTTATAAAAAAAGGTAAAGATCAGTTATGCCTGGTCTTATGAATTGCGATAAATCCGAAATATTATCATGTAATTGGAAGAAAATATCACAAAAATTTTCAAATAGAAGCTGCCTATATATTATCCAAATTTGCGTGCTGCAGGTATTTATTTGTTTTAGGCAGCTACAGTACCGGTTCAAGGACATTCAGCATATTCTTACTGGTGTTGATACCGTCTGGACAGTAATCCACTGGTAAGCTGCTCAGTCTAATCCAATTACCTCTTCTCCAGACTTGATTCTTCACTGAAAAAAACCATGAGCTCCTCTAAGATGTGAGGAAAATGACCAGTTAGCAGAGCTTGCCCATTGCCCATTGATTATTTGCGTGAAAAAAGATTAAAAGAAGTAGCCACTTGCATCAGATTTTGGCGCCCGGGTTTCCAATGCTGAATAAGGCCTCATGACAGGATACACCCCCCAAACCCTCTCATAAACTCAGCACCCTCAACTTAACTTCTTTTACCCTCAACTTACCCCTTTTCACTTCCGCCACCGCAACTGCCCTCAGCTTCCCTCAACTACCCTCAACTTAACTCAACTAAACTCAAGTAACCTCAACTAAACTCACCTTCCTCAACTAAACTTGCCTCCCCTCAACTAAACTCGTCTCCCCTCAAGTAAACCCGGCTGCCCTCAAGTAAACTCAACCTTCCTCAGTTACCCCATGATAAAACAGTGGTAACCCCAGGGGGTTGAGTCATGTCATGTCAAAGTTAAAAGTTTGCCATTTGGTTTATATGCACCTATGCATAGCAGATACCTAAATCAAGCAACACCTAATTAAGTAACATCCCCGCCAGAAATTACATGTATATATCTCTAGACTGCCTAAACAGAATTTATCTATATCACCGAAACAAAGTAAGTAATTATTTATTAATAACAAAACCAAGGCCCACCCCCTGATATTCAATCTGGGATCATTTCATTTTACTGGGCTGAACATGCTCAAATTATGTGTGTTGTTGTATTTGTCAAAATGAGCTTAAAATTATGACGGAGGTGAGCGTTGACAATCGAACCAGAAAATTCTGATTATCAATATTGATAGAAAATGCAATTTTATAAAAAAGTGAGTGAATTTCCGAGAAACCGCTTAATTCAGATTATCAGCGCGAAAAAAGCATTCATACACCTCGAACACAAGAAAGTAATAAGTAACAACATTTCTCTTCTCATAAACCAGGATTAAATCAATGGTGACACATTTGATGGGGAGTTACAATTTAAAAAAATTGGACTTCATGCTTTGGAATACAGAAGGAATTAAGGAAAGAGGATTACCATAATCGTGAAAAATGTTTTGAACTAATGAAACAGGATGAACATTGCGCAAAAACCACAAAAAGCTTTTTGTCATGAAGACTTTTTTTTTCTCAACTGCTGTGTTTTCAACACTTTTCATATAAACTCATATACTTCGTATATAAACATCACATTCACATACTTTGAATCAGTGCCCAGCTGTGTGTAGCAGTTACAAGTCACAGTTCAACAGCATCACATTTCTTCCTCGCAAACGACTTCCCCAACTATGACTGGTCAGAAGTGGATCTGTATGTTCATGCTCCTTGGGCTTCTGCTTCTCTCCTTTGAACATGAAATCTCTGCTGCTGAAAGGTAATATTACGTACATTTTGTGTGTATCATTGTGCAATTCGTTACCAGATGTTCTATTGCCTGGCAGATCATGTTTGATGAAATACCAAAGTAGGCCTATAATGTATCAATCCCACCAAAGAACTCTATTTAGTCCAAGCATATGGGATATTAAGTGTCCATGCTGGGGCAATAGAAATATCCTAAGGGAAACCCTGAATGAATAGTGCCAGATGCCAGGTTGAGCTTCCAAGCTAAACCAGGGTTTCTTGCTTGGGCTCTCCCTTGAGTGGATTGGCCCGTGGCAACTGCCACTCCGTGCGCCACATAGGCTAGTCTGTTCCTGGGACAAGCCAAAATACATGTACTTGCATTGTGCAGCACTGAGCAGTCTCTGCTTGAGTATGTGTATATAACAAAAGAATTTTCATGGATTAGCATTCCCATCATTTCCATTTTAAAAACTGGCTCTGTGAGATCTTTTATTTAATTGTTCAATTAATATTGCTGCTTCAATTACCTAGTTGTCATTGTGTAAATGTTAACTGTATCAGTCCTATACTCTTTATTTCTAGGGTCAGGGATAACAGTAGGCGTCTCCATAAAGTAAGAAGATTAAGATTTCGAAGGGAACAGAGAAATGCAGGGCCATTTGGACCGCTTCGCTGTCCCTTTGCGTTTCCATGTGAAGATCCATGAGAACATTTGAGAGAATAGTTTCAAGGGTCTGGAATATTCATGAATATTGTTCTTATCATGTTCTCGAAAATGAAATATTTTATGTTCCCTTGACATGCTCTTAATAATAAAAGTAAAACACTTTAAAACCATGTTTTAAATAATTTTGTTGAATTGAGTTTTAAATAATTTTTATCAGCTGTGATATCATTCTTTAGCTGTCTACAAGTTGACTGCTATTTGCTGCCACCTAGGGTGCAAAATTCACGAGCTTCTGTGAGCGGTCAACCGAATTTCAATCTCTGGAAGAAACCAGGACAGTGTCTGGAAGAAACCAGGACAGTTCCATCATTTAGTGATGGTCTAGTTTATTTCCAAAAACTCTGTATGTGTCTAATCTGACTTTGGTAGGCTTCAACTTTAAGCAGACAGCTGGTAAATACCAAAATAAGTTGGAACTATTTTTTATCATTATGAAATTGTAAATTATATTGTTGTCCTAGTTAATAAATCCCCATAAAGTAATAACAGAATAAATGCACATGAGCCTTTTTTATATCACAAAACAAAAACATTGACTTTGTTTGGAAACATGAATAAGTGAGAGAGCATTCATTTTGGACACTTTACTGACCACAATTTAACATGCACTAAATGGCATAATTTCAGGATAGATTTAACTATAGACCCTTAGCCTAAATTTCGGATGTGGAAGCACTCTGGGTCTGATTCCTGGTGACCTTGAGAGGTCAATGACCTTGGAGGCTATAATTGAAGACTGGAGGCACCTCTGAGATCACCAAGAAGTCAATATTCAATAAACCTTAATTTTGACGCTGATTAGCTTAAACTACTACTTACAGTACAACCCAAATTAAAGTACGATTACCCCAGCAGGAAGGAAGAATCAGCCACTACTTTACCCTTTCACACCTTTTGACTACCTCTGAATCACTTCCTAATCTTACCTACTTGAAACTACCTTTTAAAATTACTTTAAAATCACATTTAAACAAAACCAATTTAAACTCAATCACCCCCATTGTGTTTTGTTTACTTGATATTTTGAACCTCTGCTTATTGCAGTTACATTGGTAGCTGTCTAAATAGAGTTCTTAGTGTGGGCTAAGGTTGTTGTGAGGAGTCAAAGGGAGTTGTAAGGAGATTTGGGGTGGAGAGGAGAAAAGAGGGCAAAATAGGTAAACAGAGGACTTCTGACAGAAAATGTTCTTACTTTATTTTGGTTTGTACTGTAGTGCGGGAGGAAGGCGATCACATAAGGCAAGTCGGTCTTATAATAGGGGGTCTTATAATGCAGGTACCACTGTATTCCCTGCAGGGTCCTTAACAGGGAGACATTCTAATGAACAAATATTGTTTTGTAATCATGTTTCAATGGATTACATGGACAGCTAGGATCTGCACATTATAACTTTCCACCCCCAAATGCATGACAAGACTATAGGGAATGACTGAAATGTCACTGGTGGCATGGCAGAATGCACCCTCCTCTTTGTGGGGTAATGCAAATATAAGAACATGTTATTAGGGGCTGTAAGGGAAAGAGGGGATTTTGGCGGAAAGGAGAGGGTTACTTGAAACTACCTTTTAAAATTACTTTAAAATCACATTTAAACAAAACCAATTTAAACTCAATCACCCCCATTGTGTTTTGTTTACTTGATATTTTGAACCTCTGCTTATTGCAGTTACATTGGTAGCTGTCTAAATAGAGTTCTTAGTGTGGGCTAAGGTTGTTGTGAGGAGTCAAAGGGAGTTGTAAGGAGATTTGGGGTGGAGAGGAGAAAAGAGGGCAAAATAGGTAAACAGAGGACTTCTGACAGAAAATGTTCTTACTTTATTTTGGTTTGTACTGTAGTGCGGGAGGAAGGCGATCACATAAGGCAAGTCGGTCTTATAATAGGGGGTCTTATAATGCAGGTACCACTGTATTCCCTGCAGGGTCCTTAACAGGGAGACATTCTAATGAACAAATATTGTTTTGTAATCATGTTTCAGTGGATTACATGGACAGCTAGGATCTGCACATTATAACTTTCCACCCCCAAATGCATGACAAGACTATAGGGAATGACTGAAATGTCACTGGTGGCATGGCAGAATGCACCCTCCTCTTTGTGGGGTAATGCAAAATATAAGAACATGTTATTAGGGGCTGTAAGGGAAAGAGGGGATTTTGGCGGAAAGGAGAGGGTTATCCGGGGGAAATGGGAGTACGTGGGGGGGGGGAACAGGGGAAATACTTGAGGAAAGAGGGACAAGTGTGGGTAAGTGCGGGGCAAGTTGGGGTTAGTGAAGCTACCAAACGCTTTTGGTGCAGACCAGAGTTTGATAAAAAAAAAAAAATTGTTTTGATGTACTGTGCATATTGCATATTTTGTGCACAATTGGTTTACAATGCACACAATTTTTCCTCAGATAGATTAGGTAAAACTTAACGATTTTTACAGAGAAGGACAAACTCAATTCAACAGTGTATCAATCAATTTAAGTGATCAAGCGGGAAAAAGAGCAGATAAACGCATAGAGGGCGACAGAAATTGATCTGAGGAATTACCCTCTCAGTCTGTTTCTTAGATGACGTATCTCTTGATGAATAACTTCATGACTGAAAAAGCAGGAATAAGGGACTAAAGGGAAATATAGTATGTCACTATGGCTAAGTTGTCTTACGAGATACTGCCTTGTTTTATCCAAAGTTGGTCCAACGAGAGCCAATATAGTCAACTCCCAATGGACAGATCTATGTTGCAGCAACATGGTAATTTACGTAAAAATTTATGGTAGAAATGACATTGAAACAAAGTTATGATGCAATGTCAAATATGTAAAATATGTCATTGTCATTTGTCATTGTGGCAACATTGTGGTAACAATGTGAAAAAAGCTCAATGTTATGTTCTTGTGGTTGTAACATAATTTCTTCCATACATTTAGATTCATGTAGATAATCTGTTTCAATACTACAAAATGTAATGTTTTACCATTTGAGTTAAGTGATTATTCTGACCATTTCTAATTTTCACGTCATGTCAAAGTTAAAAGTTTGTCGTTTGAACGATATGCTCCTGTACATTGCAGATAGACAAGGAATTCATTCCACCATACCTTATTTAGTAACATCCCTGCCAGAAATTATTTGTTTCTAGATTAACCAAACAGAATTTATTTATTTCACCAAAACAGAGTAAGAAATTATTTATCAAAACAAACCAAGCCCCCCCTTGATATTCAATGGTCTCCCCCTTAGTAGCGGCTGAAGTTTTGCCAGCTGTGACCATTTCATTTCACTGGGCTGATCATGTTCAAATTAGCGTTTCTCAGCGTGATAATTCAGCACAGCAGCTATCACTTGATACAAATATAGTCAACTAAATACTGTGCCAAAGGTCATTCAGATCTAATAGACAGCTGTTCTGTTCTGGAGGTTTTTTTGTATTTTATGACTTCTGACCAGTGACCCCGCGATCCCCACAGATGATATTAAGGAAAGAGGATTACTATAATTGTGAAAAATGTTTTGAAAGTAATGTAACTAGATGAACATTGTACAAAAGCCATAAAAAAATGTTTGTCAGGAAAAACACTTTTTTTCTTGACTGCTGTGTTTTACATAAACTCACATACTATGAATCAGGGCCCAGCTGTGTGTAGCAGTTACAAGTCACAGTTCAACAGCATCACATTTCTTCTTCTGAAACTTCCCCGACCATGGCTGGTCAGAAGTGGATCTGTATGTTCGTGCTCCTTGGACTTCTGCTTCTCTCCTGTGAACATGAAGTCTCTGCTGCTGAAAGGTAATATTACATCTTGTGTGTATTATTGCGCAATTCATTACCAAACGTTCTGTTGTATAGCAGGTCATGTTTGATGAAATACACCAATGCACATCCTTCAATCCTAACCCAAGAACTCAATTTAATCTGAGCGCATTGGAAATTCAATAGAGGCGGGGTTTGTGTCCAGTGTTCTATGATGGGACAACTGAAATATACCGAGCTTAAGTCACATTTACCAGACTGGTATGCATGTGACCTTGATGAAAAACAAAAAATTCTTTATCACAAACGTTTGTTCCGGGACTTTTCCTCAACGTCAGACCCATAATTGCGAGGCAATTGGGGTAGATTTACGAAAATTTGAAATATTTCTATGACTCGTTCCTTTCAGATCTAGTTTTAAACATTCATTTTATTGTTCAATAATATTGCTGCTGCTGTCTAAATGTAAAACTTATTATTTCTCGGGTCAGGAAACTCATTAGAGGTCTCTACAAAAAAAAGAAGCTTAAGAACTCGAAGAGAACAGAGAAATGCCGGGCCATTTGGACCACTCCGCTGTCCCTTTGCGTTTCCATGTGAAGATCCATAACAACATTTGAGAGACTAGTTTCGAGGGCCTGAAATATTCATGAATATTGTTCCTATAATTTTCTCAAAAATATAATATTTTATGTTTCCTTGTATTACATTTAATGATTAAATTATCCCACTTTTTGTTTTAAATTATTTTGTGGAATTGAGTTTTAGAAACCTTTTAACTGGCTGTGATATCATTCTATATTGTGTCACTGAGTCAGATTCCTCAGCTTCTAGCCTATTAGAATCAAACTTAACTGTGCGTCATAATTTCAACGTGATGTCATAGTGGAAAATAGGGTTGGAATAGCCCTTGCTAGGAGCCAATGGTCCGTCAGCAACTATGCATCACAGAAGCCAGGCGTTGAAAAAAATTGTGAAAGTCTTGGCTTAAATCAAAGTCCATTGATGTCTGAAGTTCTAAATTGGCATGTTTGCTGATAGGTCAAATAGCTCTTCTGAGATTATAACAGTTGTATACTGTTTTATACATGGTGATGTTTGCCAAGATTTTCAAAGTCGATTAGTATAAAGTATGAAATCCTGTTTTGTATGGACACATCATCAACAAAGGACTTCTTTGGATGCGCGATACACTTGAGATACCATGTTCCATCATGGCCTAGTGGCTACAGCTCTGGACTGAATTCTTCAGTTCTTGAGGACATGGGGTAGAAACCAGCTCCTGGAATTCGACTGAAGATAGCATCCATTGTGTTAGTTCAAACTATAGCAAACTATAGCTGTACAATGTTTCCATATTGCCATTCAGTTTCAGGTTTTCTGAAAATTGGCTGATTTGACATGAAATGACCCACTTGTCAAATACACTTTAAGTTCTGGCAGAGGTGAGTATTGACAAGAAGCCAGGAAATAGGGGTGCTGGAAGGAAACAAGGGTGGCAGGGGCGGTCGACGGTCGGTCAAGAAAGGGCAAATCTAATTCGCGTGACAAAATTTGATGTGGTGTCAATAATAATTTTGAATTAACAATTAAAAATTGTGGCCTAAATCATAGTAAATCAAGGCCTAATAACTTTTTTTCTTTGACGTGAGAAGGGCAACCTTGCCCCCCCTGCCCCTCCTGGCCAAGGGCAGGAGAGGCAATTGCCCCCCCCCCCGGCTGTTCTGGCACCCTTGCCAGGAAAATACAATTATCCACATCCAATTTAAAATCGCAACTAAAAAAGTATCCAGATAAACAGCTTACATTAAAATTGTTATTGTTATCACTGTGTGGAAAATTTCATTTCTCATAAATTCACGATTTAATCAATGGTGACACTTTTGATGGATAGTTACAATAAAAAAATCTGGACTTCTATTCCGGCATACAGAAGAGATTAAGAAAAGAGGATTAACCATGATAGCGAAATGAGTTTTGGAACAAATGTAACAGGATGAAAACCGCACAAAAACAAAAAAATTGCTATTCTATTTAGGATTAACGACACTGCACACAACAACACACAAATTGCAACCCATTGAAGCTGATATTTAACACAGACTGCCTGATACTCCCCCCAAGTACCATGATTGAAGGGGTTGATGGGAAACAGTAAAAGCCTCAGGGTGCATGCTAACATGGGTTTTGATACTAAGCAATAACTCAAGTCTCAACGATCATGTTGCAAGACTGAGGGGCTTATAATTAGGATAGGTAGGTATATTGTTTATCAGACCAGCGTGCAGACTAGGATACAGACCAGAAGGCAGACCAGGATGCAGACCAGGATGCTGATTAGAGGGGTACGCTTAATGTAAAATGTATAAGTCACACACATAAAATTATACAGAACAATTATGCGGATCAATTTTGCGACCCTCATCATTTATATGCGGACTCAACAAAGTACGCTCAAGTATTTCTATTTTCTTAATCTTATTCAAATATGGCTATTGCTATCCTGTTGGGTCTGCATGATTAATTGACCCCAAAGATCTTTGAAAGCTTTTACTAACATACCAATCGCTTTGTCCGCTCCACAAATTCATCATATATGTGTTTATTTTGCAGAAGGATCGAAAAGGCCAACTTAGATGGGAAGATCAGCCGGTGGTACTTTGGTCATCCATGAAGCAGAAATTATGTCATTTTAGTTTAGCAGCCCAAGTTTTCAAAATATTTCTGCTGGCATCCTACATCCACTTATCATATTATTAAGCACACTCTTCACCATCATTCACATATTTCGTTTGTGTAAAACAACATTTGCAGATATTGATCCAAACCAGGATTTATTTTTATTTTTTTATTGTATTAACATACTTTTGAAGCACTACAGAGTTTCTTTCTGACAAATTGCATGTAGTGTGCTCCTGAAACAACTTCTCTCCTAAAAACTCAGACAAATGTATTGCTTTGTTTTGAATGTATTCCCAGCAGGGTCCTTAACAGGGAGACATACTAATGAACAAATATTGTTTTGTAATCATGTCTCAGTGGAGTACATGGACAGCTAGGATCTGCACATTATGACTTTCAACCCCCAAATGCATGACCAGACCATAGGGAATGACTGAAAGTAATGGAGTGCTAAACCAAAAAAACAATAATTGGGTTGATACACATAGGACAATTTGAAAAAGAATCTTAAAGGATTTTTAGCTTGCATTGGAAGGACTAATGACAGGATACAGTTACACCTTCAGTGACCCTCACCCTATGGGGTAACTCAAATACTCATAAGAACATGATTGTTATTAATAGATAGTCTGTTTCAAGACTACAAAATGTTATGTTCTACCATTTCAGTTAAGTAATTATTCTGACCATTTCTAATTTTCAGGATTTGTATCCATAGTCTTACTTGTTGTAGCCACGCTGATAAGGGCTCTGAACTTACCAAATTATTCACCACTTCTCTTTTCAGCCAATAAAAAAGAAATTGGAGATTTCTGTGGCACAAAATGCGGCCTGGTCTTGTAATGGAGTCTTAAATTCCAGGGCTGCACGTGTACAAGGTAGAAACATTGTATTCCCCCAATATCTTTCAACTTTCATTCCCCTCGGAACCATTTAAGAACTTACCTCTGTACATTTCCAAAAGTGTTTGTTGTCTAACAGGGAAACAGAAAGCAAATCTGTGTCTCATTGACAATGTTTGATGTCAGGATTGAGAGGCAGTCATTTCCCAGATTGTGCTCAAGTGACGAGTAGATGGCTTTGATGTCCATTTGGTCAAAAACAACCTTTGAAAAGTGTATGTGCCAATGAAGCTCCTGAATGAACACGTCCTAAGAAAAAAGCTATATACTGAATTACATTAAATTTGATTATCTTATCAAATTTGAGCTGAAAATTGCATCAATATAGCCCAAACATCTCTTCCGCCAAAAGCATACTATTATTGTGACTGGTTGCATTTTCTTTTAGATGAATTGCAATCAAAAATTGTGTCGAAAACCAAAGGCTAAATAAAACGAGTCAACTTCAACGCAAACTCCTAAAGGGTTATTTCATTACTCAAAACATTGTGTTTATAGCTGGTATTACACAATACATATTGTTGTGAACCCCAATCTGTGGACTAATGTCATTTTAATTCTTAATATTCAAATTATCGTGCATTTCCACAATTATTTTTTAGGTAATATTGCAGCTTTATCCTATATTTAGTCAAACATCACTAACTAATGACATAGATGAAGGTATTAAGGACTCTTCTGACATTATTATCCCTAATGGTATTTTGATAAAGAGATGGCATTGTGAGGTCATGACCCTGATGCAAAACAACCCACAACAAACCACCCACATAGGCCAATATTTACCACAAACTGCCTAATACTCCCCTAAGCGGCATGATTGAAGAGGTTGATGGGCCACACAAGCCCCAGAGTTCATGCTAACATGGTGAGCGTTAACTCAATATTCAGTCTGTGTTGCAAGATCTGGAGCTCATGCAGACCAGGTTGGTGGTCCCATTTGACATCTAGTTTATGTAAATACGCGAGGGGTGGGTTGGTCTAGTGGTAGCGTGCTGGACTGCCAATCTCTGGGTCCAGGGTTCAAATCCAGCTCTTGCCGGGTCACCTTAGCCTATGTTGGATGGTTGTTTCAATCATCCTTCACCTCATTGCCCTGTCCTCCAGTTGTCCTAATTAGCCTACCAAGTGCATAAATACAGGACGTAAAGCCCCAATCATCCATCCCTCCATCATGCGAATACGAATATCTTAACGGATGAACAGACACACAGCAACATAAACTCAACAACTTCATTCTTAGACGGACAGAATTACATGTAATTGTGAATGCATGAAATCCACATCTTTCGGAATTCAGACAATTTGCTTGATATATGTCATAAAGTTAATACAGACTCAAGAAGAAGCACCGGCTAACAATCTTTCCAAAGCGAAGGAACGACTAACTTTTTATTGGAATATCACCATTATGGTACCATAGCAAAAGGTATAACAAACTTTTTTCAGTATCAGGTTTTGAATTATCTTAAGTTATTTTCACCAAACAGTCTTTCCTCCACTCACTCATGTATCGACCTATATTGTTTTCTCTGAGCACAAACTTGAGAGTAATCCTTGCAGACGGACAGCAACCAAATGACCGCAATTGGTTTTTTTTCCACCGTTTCTGTTCAGTTTATTTCATTTAAGGGCAATGAATACCATTTAGGATGCACTTGTTGTTGCCACTTCGACTAGTCCATGTCGTGATTCGGGTGTCAGTCTTATCTTAATGTCACCTAGATGTAACCTTGCATAAGGCTTTTACTGCTTGCTTCATCTCAGCATGCCATCTAATTTCAGGTGCTTACTTGCCCAGTGGCTCTTTGAATTCGATTGATAGGTCACAAAAAATACAGATATGATCACTGTTATATTCAATTGTCCAAAACGAGATAAGGAGAACTCTTATTTCATCTATCCATTCCAATGGTTTGCATTATATAAATCTTCCAAATTTTTGTTAATTTTATTAACTTCCAGGGTGGCATGGAAGGTTGCATGTTAAAAACTTAAAAGGGTGTGGAAAAGCAAGAATTTTCCTGATGGTAATAACTACTACTAATAAGGGACTCAGAAAGATATATTTTGGTTTATACATTTAATCTTCAGCCCATTCAGAGTCATTTCCATAAACCAACCTCTGCACATTGCCAATCTGTTTGTTGTCTAACAGGGAAACAGAAAGCAAATTTGTGTCTCATTGACCATGCTTGATGTCAGGATTGAGAGGCAATAATTTCCCAGGTTGTGCTCAAGTGACAATTAAATGGCTTTGATGTCCACTTGGACCAAAAATACTTGGTGAAAAGTGTGTATGTGCCTTTGACATTCCTGAACGAACATTCACAATCGACAAAATAGAAAATTGGGAAAACAGCTGATTATAATTTTCTCAAATATCTTTTTCCAAGCATCGAAACTTTTGACCAATACCCAGAGTAATTGATAACTAATAACATAAATGAAGGTATTCCCAAAATCCTACTGCATGAATTTTTATCTCCTAATGAATTTTTGAGATACCACTGTGGGGTCATGACCCTGGTGAATAACAACCCACAACAAACAACCCATAGAGGCCAATATTTAACACAAACTGCCTAATACTCCCTTTAGAAGCAGCATGATTGAGGAGGTTGGTGGACTACACAAGCCCCAGAGTTCATGCTTACATGGTGAGTGTTAGCCCAATATTCATTTGTGTGGTATGATGACCTAGAGCTCATGCAAACCTGGTGGTCCCATTCGAAAGAGTACGCATATCATTATGGATGGACAGGCAGATAGCAAAATAAACCAAACGGTATCCTGAAAACCATAAATACAGTTCACCAGATGTGATATTCTAAACTACTTTTTTAATAGGAAAGTTTGTCTTCCTTCAGAACAAATTTATGAGATAAAGGCTACTTATTATTTTTTGGCTATTTTGTTTTCCAGTCTCGGTGAAATTTAAAACTTAACTGTGAGTATCATCTAGCGGTCCATTGAAGAGTCAGCATAATACCTTTATTGTCCTCTCTGGTGCAGTCATCATACCACCGGTTAGGTAAATGAACCAAATATCTAAACCTCCTCCCACCCCCAAAATCAACTTGTCGTCCCCTAAAAATAGCAGCAAAAACCAGAAAGTAACCCTTACCGACAGACAGCAACCCAAAGACATCAATTGGGTTTTTTTCCTCATTCATGTTCAGTTTATGTCATTGGAGAATGAATAACATTCGAGATGTTCTTGTGATTGCCATTTTCTCCGGTCCATGTCGTGATTTGGGTGTCCATGTAACCCAGCATAAGATTTTTTACTGCAAGCTGCAATTAAACATGCCATTCGATTTCGAGTCTTCACTTGCCCAATGCTCTTATGAATTGATGTTAGTCCTCGTCTGAAATATGGAACACAAAACATAAGTGATTAATTTATACACATATGTCAATACCATGTTATTAGCATTTATTTAAATTCATCAGTCAATGCAAGACAAGAAAATAGATTACGGATCACTTATAATATATATCTAATTGCCATATTTTCCACGTAATTGATAATTGAGCACTATGATGGTTAAGTTAACGGTTTTCCTTCCTTTGTACTATCTCCCTTCTTCCCATTCGCCCCTTACTCTCTTCTTTTCAATTGTTATTCCTTCCAGACTTCCTTCTTCCTTCCCGACTTCCTTCTTCCTTCCCGACTTCCTTCTTCCTTCCCGACTTCCTTCTTTACCCCTTTGAGAAAGTTGTAAGACATCTAAATTTGACTTGCAACTCAAATGCATGTGAGATGTAAGTCACGTCAAGCCAAAGTTTGCTCTTTTAAGTGATTTGGTCCTATGCATTAGGGATGGCAGAGGAATTCAGTATATAAGAAGAAACTGGGAATTTTACCGGCCACTTCGACTTTTCAAGGCAAATGTCCTGGGAATTGGGGTTTTTCGGTTTCTACTGTTTTTCTTCAATGAGTTGAATCATTCATTATGCAGTTCCTTCAGTTGGCAAGAAGATTTTGCACATGATATAAGGAGGTCACCATTTGATCTTAAGGGGGAGTTGTTTTTTTATGAATAAGGGACCGTTCAGAATTTATGATGGGGGGGGTGGGAGTTTTGCTGGAACTTCCCGTCAAAAATTGATACCCCCCCTTGAGTTTCATGCGGATTTTTAGTACCCCACCGCTAGGTTTCATGCATACATACAAAGCAATACACCCATATATACTGTTATACATGGCCACGCGTACAGATTCACGTCATTTCGCGGACTTTTGCCCGTAAAAAAATCCAAATAAAATGAGTTTATGCGTGTTTTTAACATTTTTTCTTTGTTGAAATTTCTTACCACCCACCCTTTGGAAATCTTGTCAAAAATTAATACCCCCCCCTTGAAACACGTATGAAAAGTTAGTTCCCCCTTGGCCAAAACTCCCACCCCCCTACACTGTAAAATTTGAATTTCGAGTTAGCTTAATTGATTGAGTGAGATGGTTGCACAATTCCTGTGAGCCAAGATAGCTTGTTGTTTGTAAGTTATAACAGCATAACATTATCATAACTCAAAACAACAAGCTATCATGGCTCAAACAAATTGTGCAACCATCTCACTTAATCATTTGAGCTAACTCAAAATTTCAAATTTTACAGTGCAGTCATAAATTCTGAACGGTCCCTGATTTCTTGCTCAGTTTCGGTGAAATAAATAAAACATTTTTTGGCAGTCTTGAATTAAATAATTTCTGGAGGGGGTATTCCTTAAAAAGTCTCTGCTTGATTTGGGTATAGGGGCTTTGTGAGCTTGAAATTAATAATTACAGCCAGCTTTACAGGGAAAATAATAATTTCCCTTCAAGGAAATCTCAAAGCCCTCCCCCCTCGATTATTAAATGGTCGTCCCCTAAGATCACTGAGTAAAGAGAATCACTTTCAGATGTCAGTATTGCCTAAATTGCTTTGAGCAGGATGATTGTGATGTTAGTCCTGAAGATGTAAAATTCAGGTAATTGACAGGGAATTGAGCATAAACTTGGAGAGAATAAACATATTGACTGTTTCTGTTCAGCGGACATAAATTTGCTTTTAGTTTCTCCTGTTTTTACCGCAAACAGTTTGGCATTTGGTGGTGCAAGTGGTCCATGCAGAGGACTCTTGCGAGAGGAACGAACAAGAGGACAAATAATCTGATAATCATATGATTTACAAAGATTGTTTTGTATTGAAATGAGTATTTTCCTTTCCAGCCCTTTTTATCTTAGCTGCCAGGCTGGCTTAAATCATGTTTTAAAAAGAGGTTGAAATGTGTCGTTGATACCATATTTAATAATATGCATCGTCGAGGCAAAGTATATCATAACTATGCTTTATTCAATTCGTCCGATTCAGCTGCTATCAAGAAATATACTATTGGGGACGGCCAAACAGACTTGAAAATGAATACTTTCGAATATTGGATAACGGTCCGTGCTTTAGGCAAGCATTGAGTTGCCAAAAAAGAAAAAGCTTTAATCTGATATATGCATGTGAATATCAAATTAGACTTATAAAAACCATATCCAGGTAGCAAATCGCACAGGCGATCATTCCATTTTCAAGTAGGGGGCTTGGAGCTTTCCTCAGTGAGAAATTAGCTATTTATTTTCTGGTATGTGAAATCCTCAAATTATTTTCCTTTGGAAAACTCTGATAGCTCCAGTAGAAATGATTTGCTTCAAGACTGGCCCGGAAAATAAAAATATTTACAAAAATAAAAAAATTTAAGAAATTAAATGGTAGCCCCTTTGTACTGCTATGTAAATTAGGGCATCAAAATTACATTGATGGGTCAGTTTATTCAATGGTATTTGGTGAAGAACATAAAAAATACATGCACTCAACATATCACTGGTTACCACAGATGCCCCTGACATCTATGCCTCCCACCACCCCCAGAATCAACTTGACAACCCCTAAAAATAGCAAACAAACTGGGTATAATCCTGAGGTACAGCAACCATTGGAAAACATTGCCTTTTTCTCCGCCATTTGTGTTCGGTTTAGGTCAACTTGAAGGCAATGAAAACCATTCGGGATGCTCTCGTTATTACCACTTGGTCTGGTCCATGTCGTGATTTGGGTGTCAGACTGTCAGTCTTATCTTAATGACACTTATGTAGCCCAGCATCAGGCTGTCACTGCTTGCTGCATCTAAACATGCCATCTGATTTCGGATGCTCACTTGACCAGTGGCTCTTATGAATTTCTGTGTAACACTTATCAGGCACAAGATTCCAAGCACAATACACAAGAACAGCAAGGGCCGAATTCACCAACATGGTACTAAGACAAGAGCCAGGTCTTAGTTAAGTCCTGGCTAAGCCAATCAGTCCTGCAGAGCATGATCAAGTTATTTCAGTTCAATGAAAGTTTACACATAGTGTGTGTAACAGCTCAACTGCTACAAAAACAATGTCTCGATTTCTCAACACAGATGAGGGAGTCAGGGGGAGGCAGTTGAGGTTGACTGGGATAGGCCTATATATTTTCAATTAAATAGTCGCCAGCACAATTTTGGTGAAAAAAGGGTCCTGAACCCCCTCCCCTCTGCATAACTAAACTATCTAGCAACCAATACATCAACCAATAAACAGCTGAGGACATTGTAGGGTGTCGTAGGAAGACTCTTACAAGTTTTCATAACTGGGTAATAAGTAATTCGGTAGGAGTATCATGAGGGGTCCGTGAATTAATAAAATGCTTGTTTGTGTCTGCAGTGTTATTCAGCTAAACAATGTATAAATGATCTATTGCAACAAATGACAAATGTTGCTGTATTTGTAACAATGACAATAAATTTTTATTGTATCGTGTCTTGTAGTAAATATGTAGTTTTAAAGCGAACAGCCTTCACTTCTTTTTTCATGTGTTAGTTCTTCCTATCAGTCGTTATTCCTTCCCGACTTCCTTCTTCCTTTCTCATCCCTTCTTTACCCCTTTGAGGAAGTTGTAAGACGTCTAAATTTGACTTGTAACTCAAATGATATGTAAGTCACGTCAAGCCAAAGTTTGCTCTTTTAAGTGATTTGGTTCTCTGCATTACAGATGGCAAAGGAATTCAGTATAAGAAGAAACTGGGCATTTTACCATCCACTTCGATCCTTTCAAAGCAATATGTCTTGGGAATTGGGGTTGTTCGGTTTCTCCTGTTTTTCTTCTGTGAGTTGAACTATTAAATATGCAGTTCCTTCGACCTTCAGTTGCCAAATAGATTTTGAACACTACTTTTAGATTTTAGTGTTGCCAAACTTGTCTCAGGCAAGATGATGGTGTTGATAGTCCTACAGAGATGTAAAATTCAGGTAATTGTCACGGACTCGAGCAAAGACTGGTAAGGAGTAAATGAACTCTCTGCCAGAATTAATATAACAATGTTGATGGGAGTCTGTGGTCGACGGACATAAATTTGCATTTACTTCCTTTGTTTGTACCACAAACAATTCGGCATTTTGTGGTTGTTAGTGTTGGCGAGGACTCTTGCAACAGAGGAATAAACAAAGCGTTGATACTATAAAGCAGTTTCCAGGTAGTCCACTCTAGTTGTCTATAGTATATACAGTATAACCCAAAATTAAGTCCGACCACCCCAGCAGGAAGGAAGTATCAGCCACTACTTTACCCTTTCACACCAGTTGGCTCAGTGGTCGAAATAGCCCATGTTATTTGGGGGGTCTATCAAGTCAAAGGCCTGAAGAGTTAAAGCCCTTAAAGCCGAAATTCTGCGGGACGCCAGAAGCGCTTTAAAGTCGGAGTGTTTCAGATGCTCTAAAAATGAATTCCGAACACTTTATAGGCATTTTTATCTCAGAAAATTATTTTTGAAAACCCTATTGGTGATGTATTTAAATTTAATCTTCACTTGGTGTTTCATGCTTATCCCTCCTAAGAAATTCACTATTTGGGTTTTTTTTTCAGGACTGCCTCTGGGTCCTTCTAAAAATGCATTTGAGGGGGTCCCCCCTTGACCCCCCCCTTATTTCGACCACTGATTTTGCTCCCCCCAAATCACTTTCTAATTTTGTTTTGTGTCCAGTATTTGCGATTCATTGCCCAATATATGGAAAAGACAGTTGACTATTCTGGTATACCACAGGTTCTCTAATGTGCTAATATAATGTTTTGGGAGGATCTGCAAATAAGACATGATTATAATAGAGCGCTATTTATTGAAAGCTATAAAGGGAACGGAAAAGTGATAATTTTCATTTCATACAATACTTTTTTCACTATCACAATTAAATCAAGTCATCCGATTCAGTGCTCTCAATAGATGTGATATGATGCCGGCCTGACGGACTTGACTATGGATATTTTCAAAGCAATGTGCTGAGCTTTTAGCAAGCATTAAAGCACTAATGAAAAATAACAAAAGAAGCTTTTATCTGCTTTAGGCCTAGATGTGAATATCAAATTAGATTTATTAAAAAACATTACCAGGCTGCTAATTTCAGTCATATAAAACCCATTTTCACACATACAATGAAAGCCAAGAAACCCATTTTCCAAAGAGCATAATATCATATTTGTTTGAAATAAAAGGCCTTGTCATTATGGATGGCAATCCACTGCAATGACTGCATAGCTGTGCAATCGTTTCTGAAGCAAACAAAAAACATAGGATTTGTAAGCTTTTTCGTCTTATGGAAAGCTTTTATATAATTTGGCCAAAATTCAAGGGTATGCTTATTGTTTTATAATGTTGCAACTGTAGGCTATAAGGAACAGCACTGCAACAAGAAGCCATGTCAAAACTTGGGAGGATTCCTTTCTATTTTCAGGGAGAGGGCTAGGAGTTTTCCACAATGACGAAATTATTTATTTCACCGTAACAGCGAGAGCAGTTATTTATTTCGGGTGTGTGAAATCCCCAAATATTCCATCTAGAAAACCAAATTCTGGGTTTTAAAAGTACATTTTATACTGACTTTGCAACACTCAGTTATGTCATTTGTGTAGAGTGAAAAACATGTGTGAGACAACATCTTCTGAATGTAATTATGCAATATGTGACATTTGTGGATAGGAAAATGTCCATCACAAAGCTGTCCGCCTTTGACAAAAGGCATCATTTCCAAATACTTTTTGGGACAGACAAAAACGCTCTGATATTTTGAATTATTTATGGTCCCATAATGAATATTTGTGGCTGCTATTACGTTGTATGACTCTGTAAAGTGAGTGGGTTTGATTTTTTAAAAATAGTTATTTGGTAGTTTTTATTAAAATTTCAACATTTAAGAGAAGGGTTTATGTCATTTTTTTTCGCCAGAACGGACAGCAATTAATGAAAAATCCAAAGGCCTGTTATAGCAAGGCATTGTACATGCAAAAGGCAGACATTTAAAAAAAAGTTTTCTAAAAATACCTTTATGATTACTGAATTTAGCTCTATACGAATTCAGAGCTTAAAAGTTTGATCGGCAGCTCAAGATGATTAAAGCATTCTGTTGAAGTAAGCAAATCACAGATACTATACCTTTTGACGAAGTAAATGCAATTTTATGGTTGGACACCTTTTTAAAGTAGGACAATATCATATTATGGTGTCATCCCCAATTTCATTATCAATAAACAAATAGAAGGCCTATGTGGCGGTGGAGGATAATTCATCTTAAAAAGTTTTAAAAGCAAGAATGATTTCCGATGGGTGTATTCATGAAGTTTGATGGGCGTGTTGTCAGTACCTTGTTGAGCAAACAGTATGAAACATGATATGCGTCACATGCTTGGTAAGTCAACATTACTTGATTCCATATATGTGAGACATTGTTCGCGCTGCATTGAAAACATGTGATGTTAGTTCTGAGGAGCCTTTTTGAAGCCGACACACAAAAAGAAAAAGACATTATTTAATACAAAAATATGGAAGAAAAGCTCAAAGGCTGAGTCTATTGTGAAGGATAGGGGAGAGCGGGGCACAGTGAGACACTTTTTTTATTTTCAAGTGTTCTGAAATGTTGGCAGTAACAAGTTAAATGCGACCAGGTCCACATTATAGATAATGACGTTGGGTACATTGTACAGTAGTTTCAGGGTCCTACCTTTTTACACGTTTGGAGAAATTTTGAGTTAAGTCTATGCTCGTTTAGTGTCTCACTGTGCCCCGTGGGGGGGGGGGCACAGTGAGACAGCAGGCGGGGCACAGTGAGACAGGGCATCTGCTGCCATAATCGCCAACTCTCAAGACCTGCGGAATTGTTCTATCAATTGTTGCTACACAAACTATTGTACTTCAATAAAAGCAGCTGGCTAGGTGATTTTTTAGGTCCTTTTTTGAGCATGTTTCGAAACTTCAACGCAGAGGACACATGCACGACTTATTTAACCTGCCGCACCTGTTACATACTAATCAAAATTTTTCTCTGATGCCTCACGTCAGATATGAGTCACTAAAATCAGTAGTTAGTCGCAGGCATTTTGTTTTTAATAGTTAATTGTGAGCTATTCATTACATTCAGGTCTTTTTGAGTGTAATTTGTCATGTCTCACTGTGCCCCGCCTCAAACTGTCTCACTGTGCACCACGCAGCTCTCTTTATAAAATTTTTGAATCCCGTGGACTGGATGCCTGCATTGAGGTTCATCATCTCACTAAACTAGGACAAATAATCAAGGTTTGAATCCCTGGCAATTGATTTGCATTATATCATTTTTCTTGGGAATTATAACAAAAAGTCGTTTAGCAAAATTATTTACTTTTACTGGTTAAAAACCAAAATATTGAAATTCCACTCTCGATATGCTGCGTAGGCATTCAGGATATAGGACAGTATCTCACTTACTTACTTTTTGTACTATACAAAAGAGGGTTGATCTGTAAACAGTACCAGTTAAATGCTACGGGCTTTGTCTCACTGTGCCCGCCGTCTCACTGTGCCCCACTCTCCCCTACTATTTTCCAACTTAGTTACAAATTTTTCCTTACACAAAGATCTTACTTTTTTGCTTGTCTGGAGTGGAGCATTCAACCGTGCATAGTATTTGGAAACAACATACACATTCATTTATTCGTCTGAATCCCTTTTCATTGGTACGAAGATGTGTACCTTTCTCTCACAAGCTGTGGCTTCAAATCAATAAATGTTCATTTGTTGAGATACCAATATGAACTGAAGCAGGTTTTAAGAAATCTAGATTTTACTTGTGAGATGTAAGTCACGTGAAGTCAAAGTTTGTTCTTTTAGTGATTCGCTCCTATGCATTACAGAAGCTAGAGGAATCAAAGACATGAAGAAATTGAGCATTTCAATTTAGACCATCCGTTCCAGTCCTTGCAAGGAAATCTACTTTGGAAAAGGGGGTGGTTTGGTTTTCTAATGTTTTTCTTTCCTGATTTGAACCATTTAAAAATTCTGAAATATTCCTCAAGTTACCTCTTTCTCAATCGGGGCATGTGGAAAGATTGTAAGCATTAGATAATATCACTTATGTCTCAAAGATGTTTTCAGATGTTAGTGAGTATTCTTTTTTAAATCTTGACAGAAAAATGAGGTATAATAAATTGCTTTGGCTTGACTTTTCCTGTGAGTCAAACAATACTCATCCGAGTATGAAAAAATTGGTTCACGGAGAATAATATTTGAGGCATGTGGGATACATAATTCATGGCTGCCAACTTTCTTTGACGCATGGGTCAAAGTTTTTTATAAGTAAGTGAAACCCACGGGCAATACAATTTCAGCCGGTAGGGGTGGGTGGTTTCATTTACTCATGAAAGAGTTTGAACCACATGTTTTGAAGAGCAAACATAACTGGCAGCCATTTGAATTGTCCATTACCCCTTAAATGTCTTCATCTCATTAGATGAACATTCACGCTTCAACATGCAGTTTGGATGCGGATGTTTATCATCAACCCTATGACAAAACATCACCGGATTGACTTACATCGTACTTACAGGCAGTACTGTATCCTTACACATCATGAACAACATCGTGAAAAGAGCCTGAGCAACACAATTACTATTTGTTACAATGAGCTTAAATCCAGCTAATTGTCATGTCTTCAACCTGGTATAGAAGGAGAATCAACTCCCGGTCTGACTTCAAACAAGGTTGATGGCACTTTTTGGACCTAAGACTAGGATATGCACTTGGTGTCTCTGTTTGGCCAACAAACAGTTTGGCAATTTGTGGTTGTTAGTTCGTCAGAGTGCTCTTGTGGGATGGAAGTACAAGTGGATGATACCACCGAAACAGGTCTGTCACAAAACACAGGATTAGTGTAGGTTATTCACCATAGGACATGCAGGGAAATATGTGATTTATATCGCCCGCAGGCTCTGTCCCGAGGTTTGATAAACACATATTCTTGCATCAAGATTTTTTGAGAAGTAGCCAGGATTCAAGAGAAACATTTCTTTTTCAATTTTCTGAAATTTTAAGAAAATTTTATATTGCAGAAAAAAGTTTTACATTGCTTAGTGTCTCACTGTGCCCCGTGGGGGGGGGGCACAGTGAGACAGCAGGCGGGGCACAGTGAGACAGGGCATCTGCTGCCATAATCGCCAACTCTCAAGACCTGCGGAATTGTTCTATCAATTGTTGCTACACAAACTATTGTACTTCAATAAAAGCAGCTGGCTAGGTGATTTTTTAGGTCCTTTTTTGAGCATGTTTCGAAACTTCAACGCAGAGGACACATGCACGACTTATTTAACCTGCCGCACCTGTTACATACTAATCAAAATTTTTCTCTGATGCCTCACGTCAGATATGAGTCACTAAAATCAGTAGTTAGTCGCAGGCATTTTGTTTTTAATAGTTAATTGTGAGCTATTCATTACATTCAGGTCTTTTTGAGTGTAATTTGTCATGTCTCACTGTGCCCCGCCTCAAACTGTCTCACTGTGCCCCACGCAGCTCTCTTTATAAAATTTTTGAATCCCGTGGACTGGATGCCTGCATTGAGGTTCATCATCTCACTAAACTAGGACAAATAATCAAGGTTTGAATCCCTGGCAATTGATTTGCATTATATCATTTTTCTTGGGAATTATAACAAAAAGTCGTTTAG
Source organism: Platynereis dumerilii (assembly GCA_026936325.1). Lineage (NCBI taxonomy): Eukaryota > Metazoa > Annelida > Polychaeta > Phyllodocida > Nereididae > Platynereis > Platynereis dumerilii. The sequence goes on from JAPTHN010000006.1 coordinate 32,000,090, forward strand.
CAAAATTATTTACTTTTACTGGTTAAAAACCAAAATATTGAAATTCCACTCTCGATATGCTGCGTAGGCATTCAGGATATAGGACAGTATCTCACTTACTTACTTTTTGTACTATACAAAAGAGGGTTGATCTGTAAACAGTACCAGTTAAATGCTACGGGCTTTGTCTCACTGTGCCCGCCGTCTCACTGTGCCCCACTCTCCCCTACTATTTTCCAACTTAGTTACAAATTTTTCCTTACACAAAGATCTTACTTTTTTGCTTGTCTGGAGTGGAGCATTCAACCGTGCATAGTATTTGGAAACAACATACACATTCATTTATTCGTCTGAATCCCTTTTCATTGGTACGAAGATGTGTACCTTTCTCTCACAAGCTGTGGCTTCAAATCAATAAATGTTCATTTGTTGAGATACCAATATGAACTGAAGCAGGTTTTAAGAAATCTAGATTTTACTTGTGAGATGTAAGTCACGTGAAGTCAAAGTTTGTTCTTTTAGTGATTCGCTCCTATGCATTACAGAAGCTAGAGGAATCAAAGACATGAAGAAATTGAGCATTTCAATTTAGACCATCCGTTCCAGTCCTTGCAAGGAAATCTACTTTGGAAAAGGGGGTGGTTTGGTTTTCTAATGTTTTTCTTTCCTGATTTGAACCATTTAAAAATTCTGAAATATTCCTCAAGTTACCTCTTTCTCAATCGGGGCATGTGGAAAGATTGTAAGCATTAGATAATATCACTTATGTCTCAAAGATTTTTTCAGATGTTAGTGAGTATTCTTTTTTAAATCTTGACAGAAAAATGAGGTATAATAAATTGCTTTGGCTTGACTTTTCCTGTGAGTCAAACAATACTCATCCGAGTATGAAAAAATTGGTTCACGGAGAATAATATTTGAGGCATGTGGGATACATAATTCATGGCTGCCAACTTTCTTTGACGCATGGGTCAAAGTTTTTTATAAGTAAGTGAAACCCACGGGCAATACAATTTCAGCCGGTAGGGGTGGGTGGTTTCATTTACTCATGAAAGAGTTTGAACCACATGTTTTGAAGAGCAAACATAACTGGCAGCCATTTGAATTGTCCATTACCCCTTAAATGTCTTCATCTCATTAGATGAACATTCACGCTTCAACATGCAGTTTGGATGCGGATGTTTATCATCAACCCTATGACAAAACATCACCGGATTGACTTACATCGTACTTACAGGCAGTACTGTATCCTTACACATCATGAACAACATCGTGAAAAGAGCCTGAGCAACACAATTACTATTTGTTACAATGAGCTTAAATCCAGCTAATTGTCATGTCTTCAACCTGGTATAGAAGGAGAATCAACTCCCGGTCTGACTTCAAACAAGGTTGATGGCACTTTTTGGACCTAAGACTAGGATATGCACTTGGTGTCTCTGTTTGGCCAACAAACAGTTTGGCAATTTGTGGTTGTTAGTTCGTCAGAGTGCTCTTGTGGGATGGAAGTACAAGTGGATGATACCACCGAAACAGGTCTGTCACAAAACACAGGATTAGTGTAGGTTATTCACCATAGGACATGCAGGGAAATATGTGATTTATATCGCCCGCAGGCTCTGTCCCGAGGTTTGATAAACACATATTCTTGCATCAAGATTTTTTGAGAAGTAGCCAGGATTCAAGAGAAACATTTCTTTTTCAATTTTCTGAAATTTTAAGAAAATTTTATATTGCAGAAAAATGTTTTACATTGCTGTATTTCTGAAATAAACATGAAGGATACTATTTAGTGATAATTCATCTCTGATAAGACCATCCCAGGCAGCTATTGTGTTAAATAATATTATGACATTGTATTTTAAAAAGGTACTTATCTCTATAATTTTCTAGAGTAATGTTTTATGATCACTGCAGGGGCGAATTGGGGGGGGGGGTTACTGGTTGCAACCCCCCCCCCCCCAACAAATATCATGTGAGTGAACAAAAAAGACAACAGTTTCAGCAAAAAATTCAGTATGTGAAATTGTAAGATTAGTTAGAACTGCAGTGCAAATAGTCACCATTTGCTTGAACTGCACTTTTGTTTATTTCTTTTTTTGTTCAGCCCCTTTATTAACAAATTTAATGAAGTCTGTCAAACCAAGATAGATCTTTTGAGAAAGGCAGTGGTATGGATCGTTCTGTGACCATGAATTTGGAAAAGAAATTATCCATGGCATCCCTCTTGATGGATTGTGTGCAGACCACAAATTGAAAGATTCATATCGCACGCTTCAGTCACACCCATTTTGAAAGATAAGAATGTCATAACCTTGTCTATAAATGGCATTGCTGAATATGAGCTTTTTCAGGGGTCATCACCTTCCATGATGAAAAATTGAGTGAAAGTAAAATACTGTGCAATGGGTCATCACGATTGGAAAATTGGAAATGTCTGTCACAATGGAGCAACCAATTGTATAATATAGGAAAAGAGCAGATAGAAAAATCACAAATGGATTTTTAAACTGTTTGGCCTTGATCATCAAAATTTCAATATCGGCCTCAGAATTTATCTGTCATGGATTGATCCGTATTGAAATGGAATACTGTTCCCCCAATTTCAGCTTGGAAAATTATTCACGAAGGGGTCTGAACTGCTGTATATGGACAATGACTTACAGGGTGGTCAAGAAAAAACTTTACACACTTTCCGTGGCATAGTTTATCAGTTTGTCTCTAATTACTATCAAACCTTTTCTAATGTAAAGAGGATAGTCATGGCAATATATCATATACATGTAGTATGTTCCTCTGGGCCATGTTGTGTGAACTTGAGCTCTGATTTTGCAGAAATAAAAAAAAGGCCATTTTCACACATTTTGCTGTCCCGAATGCAAGGCATTGCCATCAATTCAAATATTGTACCATTGCTTTCATATTCTTACAGTAACTTAGAGTTCTTGAGAGGAGTGTGGTCCCAGGATTTCAGCTCTCTTTGATTGAAACTCAATCCTGTGGGGAGCTTGAAAGAGAAGAAGGTTGATAGAAATTGCAAGCTACCACAGTTTTTTAAAATGTGCCTCCTGTTGTAATGCCTTATCAATATTAGATCCAAGAGTAGAAACATAATACTGAGATCCCTACCTGAACTTCATACAAGAATGAGACTGATTAGATAAGAACTCACTGAGTTGTGGCTCATGAGCCGAAGACTGTTAAGTTTTTTCTTGACCACCCAGTAATTGGTGTGACCCATCTGCTACTTCCAGAAAAGCAAGGACAGGCTTCTGTTAAACTGCGAATGCCTCATTATAAATCAGATTTATCACACTCTCAAATTTGGAAACTATATAGGCTTATGAAGCAAAATGTTTAGCTGTCTCTGAAAGTACATCGTTTACTTTTCCAGCTGTTTTGGTTTATATGATATGAAAACGAATCATAAAGCTGCGAAAACATGAAACTTTCAACCCAAATGTAATTTCTGTGTCCTATTCTTGCCCTTGGACCATTCGACACCTCTGTTAGCCAATCACATTACAGTATTTCAGGGGAATAATTCCCATATTCTTTGTTGTCCAGTTATCCTCTCATGTTTGACTGTTTGAGTGTTTGTCTCATGGTATAAGCCGGTTATTCACCATGGGATCAGGAATATGTGTTTATCACACCTCGTTCTAAAGGCCTCGGATAATAAATCACATATTCCCGCTCCTGCGGTGAATAACCTTTACTTATCATCCTTCAGAGTGCATACAATACATAAAGGACATAGAGTCTCAATCATCCATGCACTAGTTAACATCTCATCAATATGGGATTTTGCAAATTAATATCTACAAAAAATTGTACGAGCGCTAAGAAACGTCCATCAATGCATTTCTCCGGAATGCAAAACATCTCTGTAAAATACTGTTTGCTCAATTTTGCATTGAACACACACCTATCAAACTTCATAAACACACTCATCAAACATCGTTCCACATTTTACAATTTTTGAGATGAAGCATCCTTCCCACACCCCATTCTGTTTGTTGACCAAGATTCCAATTATTTGTTGTTTGTCATGATTAAGGGGGTGCGACATCCCTGAATGCTCATGTCCTGCACAAACTGATGAAGACCACTTTAAATGTCATTGTCAATATTCAAACAAATGCATCATCAGAGGCTGATCGACCAGATTTTGGGTTGGAGGGGGGTTGTAACCTTGAGACAAACATTTTGTGTGCAAAGCGAGAATTAAGTTTTGCCGTATGCAGTTAATGTATCAGATTTGCAAGCCCAATGATAACACTCTGAAATCTCTTATGCAATGCATAAATGCATAACTCAACCCACTGAATCGAAGCGGTCATAAATATTTAGTCACTAAGAAATTGAAAAGAGGTGATTCAAAATTGATATGCATAAAGTGTTGCCCTAAGTATTAAAGTCTGGATCAAGAAAGTAATCTGGCAAGCCATTGAAGAGATAAGCTTAACTAGGGGGCAACCATTTGTTTTTCAGGGGAAGGGGGCTCCGAGTTTTTCTTGATACCAAAAAATTATTTTGCAGTAATGTCGACAGTATTTATTTATGTTTAGCAGGTGACTTCTCCAAATATTTGTTTCTCAATCAAACGACACCCTGTTTAGAAACAACCACACTAAAATAGTATTTTCCAGACTGCCTACAGTGCCTAATAAGGGGTTATTTGGTTATTCATTACGCAGAAAATGAAAAAAAAAAATTATTTAGACAAAAAGTCCACCCTCCATATCCATGCATAGATAAGTTACCTTAAAAACGTGTTCTTATGTCTCGTGCCTTGAGCTGCAAGTCTACTTTTACATTAATCTTATTTCTCTGGAGATGGAAGAAAGTGAACAAATGTACAAATTATGTATTATACTTAAAGCAGTGGTTAAATATGAGCAAGGTTTCAAAAACAAGGAATGGAAAATAATATCAGCTCTGTTTTCATGAAAGATGCCGACACTAGACTGTTATGTGCTGCATGGGTACAATTGAACTCCTCCAAAATTCAATGATAAGTAGAGCGTCTAATTGTACAATTGTACAGTGCCATCTGAAAGTAATAAGTGATACAAGTGATGCTTTTCCAATGCATAACTTCCTGAACCAAACTGCTTGTGGAACATGAATTCGCAACTATTATGAGACGTAAACCTACTGGGACAATATTCTTGGGAAAACAATATTCTTTTGAATATTCTGCATTATTCACAAAAATCCCAAGCAGTAACTGCCCAGTTATTCGTGCTTTTAGCATTAAACAGAATTTTTCATCTCTCTAAACAGCATTTGACAAAACATATTTCATACATGCACTATAATCATGTCCATATTTTGTTAGCCACCCATGCCACAAAACCATAGTTTTAACAAAAAATGTGTTTCGCCTAACCCCCGTTGCTTTTTCATTCATGTTCTAAAACTGCTTTTAAATGGCTCCATATTTAACAATGCCTTTTCTTTAAAGCTTTTAGGGTTCTAGAAGCAAAAGCAATTTTTCAAATATCATACGGTGAAATAACCATGAAGGCAATAAGGTGCGGCTGTTGCCAAAGTCATAAACAAGAAGGATAACTGTTACAGCTTGCTGCCTTCCTGTCAACCCTTTTCCCTCATAAAGCATCATTACACAAAAATTGGGCTGTTGCCCAGTTATTCTTCCATGAAACCTGTGTAAAAGGGTGTCCTGTATAAAGTATGTTGGGGTTGAACAGACAAAGTGAATATCATATTATGCTGTAGGGCTAGGTTGTATCAGACAAAGGCTTGACTGAATGATGAATATTTTCTTACCTAAAATAAACTTATGCATGATATGAATTATTTAGTATTCTGCTTCAAACAGTGGTATAAATGTTCTTGTCACATTTACAGGGAACCCAAGTTATTTTCCAGTGGCGGATACAGGGGATAATCAGTAAATTACTTCAATATTATCTGACTGAAATATCATGTCTTTATGAAAATATAACTGAATTTATGACAAATTTGACCGAACTTTTGGAAAAACCCTCGTGTAAGAGGCCTACCAAACTGGCACCTGAAGATGACAACTCTGGGACAGGTGGCACCCTGTCAGGTTGTATCTCAGTGATTTCTTTGCTTGGGCACCAAACCATGCCATAATCAGGACCTATTTCCCTCATAGAAATACACAGAATGGACATGAGGCTGTATGACGCCACCTCGAGATGAGGTCACCAAAATTCGCAATGTTTGAACTGCCCTGAGACATGAAGTCATGGCAGCCTCTTGTATGATGTGTTGACATGCCATTGTTATAAGTGACGTCACTGTTATTGGTGACGTCACGGTTACCAAATGCCAGGCTGCCAAGCAGTTCCAAGATGGTGGATTTGGTTGCTTCATCTGCCAGAGACTCAAGTCCGTTCTATGTATTTTTATGATTTCCCTATTATAATTTATTGGGCTTCAGCTAAAGAGTTTAAAGACTGCTGATTGTATGATGGCAAAATGGTTTCAGAGCTTTTGAAAGTAGTCCTTTCTATCTGCCTGAAAACATTATACAAACTTTTGCGCTAACTTTTCATCAAATTACATCACCAAGTCCACAGAAGCAGTCTATGTTTATGGGCAAACACAATGGAGGAAGTAGTCTTGTCTGATGTCTATGTTTCTTTACATTTATTATGTAAGAACATTAGTCAACTGTTTGTCTTGGCTTCAACTGAATATGAAGATTATTATGTTCTGTCATGGCATGCAAACATAAGCTGCCAGAGAAAGTCATCTCTCCACAGTCCCCGGGCAATAGTCACATCCCAGTGCAAACACATCAGTCATGACAGAATTTACTGAGACATCTTGATGATTATATATTTGTCTTTCATTAAATAAAAGAACCATTACCTGTGGTTTATAAAATACATAAGAAGGGCGGGCTCATTTGTAGCTGACATCATCACACTTTAAGTAATGAGTAGTGTAGGCCTATTACTGTCACTGGGAATGAAGATAGGGCAAGGATGATGGTTCAGAGAATGGGATGGGAACAAGAATCATAGTTATTCCCAGGGAAAGTTCAAAGCTTCTTAGTTTCTGCAATACATCTAACAGCATACTATTATCTCATAAGAAAATTTTCTTATTATGTGCTTATTTTTTTTAAAGGAAGTAGTCATGTAAAGTTTCAAGACACAAACTTCAGATTACTTTAGTGTGTTTGCTGGATAATTTCACCGCGCAGTGGCGTAACTCAGGGGTCTGGAGCAAGGGGGAAGGGGCACCTGGGGGGGGGGATTCTCTGTGCGGGCACCCACAATTCTAATTGCATATTTTGGCCAAGGTTGAAAAGTTCATATGGGGAGCACTGCATGATGCAAGAGCGATGAAGACTGGACGCTCGCTGATCTGGCCATGTCTTGATTTGCTCACTGCTTTGCGCGAGATATCAAACTACAACAAAAATCATAAATCTATACATTTCTCATCAGTTTCCTTTGATGTCCTTTGATTCTCAAGGTCAATCCATATGCATGCATCAAACCAGGACAGTAGGGTTCACCGTTTGACAATTCTTTGTGCCAAAATATTTATTAGTATATTGATACATAAGGCTCTGTTTTGCATTTATTCATGGCAAAAATGATTTCTGAGGAGTATCAATACACAGTAGATACATTAGATGCATTCATTGTAATAAAGTAGTGTTTGTAAAGCAACACAAACTCGTTACTGGCAGATGGTGTCCGTACAAAATTTAGCAATGTGCAAAATCAGAGAGAAATTTGTTACTCAGCTGAAATTAAGTTGAGCCTCATGTAAAAATATTCTTGGTTTTATTTGACTGAGGCTTCGCATGACATGCACGTCTAGCATCAAATGGCAGTCACCAACAATGGATAATGCTATGGCATGGGAACTTTAGGCAATGTTCCCCGTGTCTCAAACAAAAGGTGCCTTACTATATATGGCTCTGAGCTCTGCCATTGTGGAAGGCTCTTCATGGATTTCAATCCAGCATTGCAGCATGACTAAGAGTATATAAGCAAAATACAATACAACTTCTGAGAGTATACTTCTTAAACCCTCGCTAAGCTTGGCAGCAAACACTCCGGAGGTAAAATTCTGTCTTTTCTCCTAATATTTCATAAGTAAAAATATTGATAACGGTGCTCAAACCGGTTTTCATCAACTTTTTCGACAAATGAGCAATAAAAAAAAATCTTCTTGCATAACACTTAATCCTGGCAATCAGAAAATAATTGGAGTGTTGGGGAAAACAAACAGAATGGGTCTGTGAAATATTTATAATCTTAAAATGCTCAGAATGATGTTTGATGGTTTTGTGTTTATTATGAAATTTGATGGGGTGTTTTTAATGCATTATTGAGAACGCAGTATTTAACGGCTGGTGAACTGCTTGTTGTTTCGTGGCCCTTCTCATACACTCTTGATGCTGGAATAATTTGGATTTTCAAGATGTTGGGATTTTAAAGTTCTAAAATTGGTGATTGAATGTGTGGAATTGCAAAGATTTCTCATCAGACATAACATTTATGAATAAATGATATTATAAACCATTTTTAGTTGCTGAGAATTATCAAAAAAATTTCTTTGGGTGACCCGGAAAAATGGATAATTTTTAGTAAGAAGGCATGTTTTTCATATGTTGAAATTTTGTGTCTGTGTTGTTGAACCATAATGCGATTTTGTTGATTTTTTCTAAAAATGGTCATTTTTCCTGGTCACCCAAAGAAAATTTTCAAATAATTCCCAGCAACTAAAAATGGTTTATGATATCATTTATAGGGGAAAGTGGGGCATAACCACCCCCCTAAGACAAAATGTCTCACAGGATGATAATGATCAACACAATTAAGAACTCCAATTGGCAATATGACACACTCTTAGAGTACTTTCATATCCCTTACCTGCAGCATCAAATGACTCTCCCTTATATCACAAGGATATGAAATAGTTTTTGGTACAAGGTGCCCCTATCAGCATGCCTCGGCGGTCCAACGTCGGCCCGAAGCTGGTCCGTCGCTGCTGACATCGGACTAACGCTGGGCCGACGTTGGACCGCTGAGGCACGCTGACAGGGCCATGGGTGGTTATGCCCCATGCTCGGGGCATAACCACCCACCCCATAGGCCATAACCCCTCCCCCATGGTACCAGCAACAAAAATAACTGGAGGATTTCCATATCTGGTGGAAGGATATTATGTCCCTTTCTGATGAAAATGCAGGTGCTCTTGACTTGGAAAGTATCAAACCATATCAGTGTCCTCACTTTTGCTATGGGAATGACTTCTGAGATATTTCTCTCCGGGATGCTCCCGCCAATACCAATCTTTTGTTTTTTCAAGACAGCCCAAATTACATAATCTATGCTTACCCTTCCCAAGTTTCTCACACATTTACAGTACATTTTTGAAAACCCCCCTCCTGTTTCTGTCGCACCCCTACTGTATTTTTTCCAGGGGCGGGTGGTTACGCCCCATATTGGGGTAAAACAGTCAATACCCCTATTATCACTCATGACATGATTTAATGACAGTTAAATCCATTTTAAAAATTAGTCAGAATATGAACCAACACAATGCCTTTCACCGATACCATACATCTCCTTTATGTAGAATGCCATCACAAATACCGTCACATGTAAAAATAAGATGAAGCGGCTTAAAAACGCTAAAAAACTAAACAAACTGAGCTGGTCAGTTTGGTTCTGCCTTTTTCTTGCAACCCCTTCTTTTAAAAATTTGTCTTTCACAAGTAAAATCACCTGCACTAACAATATTTTCACTATGTGGAACCAATCACCTGGAACCACTGGGTGGGTGGTTATGCCCCTGGGGGTGGTTATGCTCCACTCTCCCCTACATACATGTAAGCCTAATAAGCCTAATGTCTTAGGAGAATAGTTTGCAATTCCATACATTCAATCATCAATTTTAGAACTTTGAAATCCCAACACATTCCGTTAATCTGGTGACATTCATCACGTGGTTATCTCGTGAAAATGTGAGAGTTTTTCTCACATGAACAAAAACATGTAATAACTCTCAGCTATGTCATGTTCACCAGTTTCCCCCCGTGTTTATCACGTGAACTTCACGTGCATTGTTAGCTGGGTTGAAAATCCAAATTATTCCAGCATTTTGATCAAGAGTGTATTGACAAACATGACAATTTTCCTTAAATTTTATCTCTTTATCAGTTGTCAATATTTACCTTTTTGAGATAAGATGGTGATAATTTTAAAAGTTGATCAAATGCCACTGATGCTCATTTGACATTACGATACGATACGATACGATATATATTTATTTGACATTAGCGAGAAGAAGATGACCAATACAAATATCATCATAAACTTGCAATCACATTACTTATTAAATGGTCGAGCAATTACATGAATTATTTGGTTCTTTATAACTTTGCAAATTTGTTATTATGGTGTGCCAATGTGAGGAGACCTGGATAGCCCTGGAGCTGAAATTCAGGCCACCTTTCTAGTTAGGAATGAGATGAAGTGAGGCTAATGTTACGAATATGAAAATTTCTGTTTGATATTGATTCAGCTGATGGAGAATAAGGTCAAATTAAAACATCAATGACATATATAGCAATTTCGAATTTGACATGCAACATTAATATATAGGTTGTGCAGGAAGCAGAACATGAATGTTGACAAAGCTCAGTGATATGGCCTACATCATGACAAAGCTTTCTTTAATCACCAAAACTGAAAGGTTTTAATGAGAAACATCGGAAAAGCCCACTGCATTAAGAAAGCCGAAGCATGCTATTTGTAAAAAAAGGTCTTCTATATGAGAAATAAACACCTAAAGCAACGCGAAATAAACACAATTTCATAGACTCCTGTGAAATGCTTTGATTTAGAAAGTTGAAAGGATAAAAGGATGTATGTGCAGGCTATTTGTGCCAGCTGCCATATCCCAAGCCAACTGAACTTGATTTTAAAAGTGAACCACTTTTATGAGTGAAATTGACAACAATAATGACCATGTGATAGATTAAAGTGCTCTTCTTGTCTATGCTACAAAATATTCTGTTTGTGCGGTATCAACCTTGTCATATTTTGTAAGTGAAAATATAGACAGTGACTCTCCTAGTGGTTTGCATCAACTTGTTCAACATTCGTGAATTTGAAAAAATCTTCTTGCGCCACACTTAATCATAAACACAAATAAATTGGATGCTTGGACAAACAAACTGAATGGGTCTGTGAAACATTCATAATCTTAAAATGCTGAGAATGATGTTTGATGGTTTTGTGCTGATCATGCAATTTGTTGGGGTGTGACAAAGCTGTAGAATAATTATGGCCTACAATACGTCTGAGCTTCACATAAACAAGAAGCCGAAGCTTTTTTTCTTTTCAAATAGATGTAAAAAAATATACAAAGCTGCCTACATTAAGAGAGACAAAGCCGCTTAACCCACATACATGTGCTTTCAGAAAATGGGTCACCCATATGGGAAACAAAAGCATGAAACACTATGGATAAGCACCACTTCCATGAAGCGGTGTGGTTAGAATTGTTCAAATAACAAGGAAGATATGTCACAGTATGGACAATTTAATTATCTCATTCATATCCTAAGCTGACAGAAACATAATAATGAAAATAATGCTAGCATCTTTATGTAACTCTTACAATAGTGGAACATTTATGAAATACCTTTTTGCACTAAACTCAGCAAAGTAAAGATAGAATCTAAGGCTGCACCTAGCAATGAAACTCCTGCTTTTTATTGATTATTTTTTCTTTAATTACTATTACAGCCAATTCCATAATTGTAGACACTGCGCCTCTGAGTCTGAATGTGAGTTTTCGTCTGAGAAATGTTTTTCTACAGGGCAAGGTGATGTGATAAATATTTTGAGGTCACTTTCCCAATAAATTGGAAAAAATAAACACATTAAGCTGAATGTCTACAATAATGAAAAAACTTGTAACATAGAACATTTCGTAGAATTTTTCTCAGTGCTCGAATTGCTTTAAGATTTACTGTCGCCATTACTTCCTAAATGACAAAGAAAGAAGTCTTGTCAGTGCCACTTAGAAATTTTAGACTGTCACCATCTTACTTTGTGGGAAGTATAAAATTTATGAGTTTTGTTTTGAAGCAAGAATTCAGGTGAGGTGCAATCTTCTATTGAAGGTTCTTTGATGTTACGCAGTACGCTATTCCAGGGAAGGCTCAAAAGTAAGACCCCAGTAAGCAGGATCGAGGTGCTTTAATGGCCGCCTCTGCAACCAAATCGCCGCTATGTGACAGTAAACGGTCAGGAGGGAATGTAGAATAAATCTCTGGCTTAGTGTTAAATGTTGGCAACCATGAAAATTCTCCAAAGAACATCAAGTGTGAATATACTTGGAATTCCTGTTATCAAAGGTGATATTGTCAGTTGCCTCTATGTTATAAGATTACACATTCTGCCTTAGGCAAATACATGTAGTAGGGGGTGATAGGAGGGGAGGCGGTGGGAGCGCTATAGCTATTTATACCATGATCGCTGATAAATCCTTCAATAATTACCATGATATATATCGCCGTATATCATGTATATTTAGTGGTCACATGACAAGTGGTGATGTCACAATGCACAAACACTGGATCAGCCAATCAGAAGCCAGCATTTGAATCATGACGTCATGACAGATGCCATTGAGCCTCACTCAGGAGTTTACATGAGCTTTTGTATATTGAACATAATTTAAGTTGCTGACACTAAAATATTAATTAAAAAAATAAGCTATTAATTTTGTTAAATAAAGGTACATTTTATGACCATTTTGGTATCTCTGGTAATAAAATAAAGGAATTTTTAGTAAATCGGTCTTCATCTCCAAACACATGATAACAAAATAATCCTCTGAAACAGCGAATAATGGTATAAATCAGTTATACCATAGGCATATTTGTGGTATACGGGATATATACAGCCTCGGTGGTAAATATAACCCTCGGGCTACACCCTTGGGTTATATTTACGGCGTAGCCCGAGTGGGATATGGGAGTCCTCGGGTGAATATATTCCATATCCCATAAAGCAAGGTCACTGTATAATATTTATATCCTTTGGCAATGCTCCTAATCACTTTCTTTGTCTGGAAATGAGCTAAGCAATGCTGCACGGTGAAACATGTTTATAGACAACATGAATTTCAGTTGCTGACTTTTCACAGAAATTATTATCTCATTATGTTGGGACCTATTTCAGATTAAACAAAATCAAATTTGCTAAATTTTGGTGTCAATAAATAGATGCTGCTTCTTACAGGAGTGGAGCTATGCAGTGACACATAATGCTTCTCATAAAAAGTCCAGAGCTGGTCAATCTGGTGACGTCACAATGGGTACATCTGCACTGGTGGGTGGTGACGTCATGGTAACATAACAATGTGATGATGTCATCTGATGGATATATTTCATATCCCACCTCATGAATATTCAATGAGGTGGATAAATTTCATACCCACCAGGCCGCATATTTAGTTTTAAATGGATATGGAAATATATACTGTGACTAATCAGCCAATCAGAGCGCAGGATTTTTGCTAGTCACAGGATATATCTCCGTATACCACATATGCCCATGGTATAACTACTATATATATATATACCACCAAAATAATAGGTGAAGAAGGCTAAAAACTCGTTTGACATGGTATAAAATTTGGCTTGTGAAATTCGGGCAAATGTTGCTTGCCAAAAATCCAACCCCCGTATGCCTATGTGTTCAGCAGTCAAGAAAACAGTTTTCTTTGTAGGAACCATTGTATCGGCAAATATATTCAATTTGTTTACCACATTTTAAACATTTTGAGTGAAACTGAAAGAGTTGCAAGCAGTTTGAAAGAATATAAATTTACAATCATTATAAATCCAACGTCTTAACTACAAGGTGAAGAAACATTTCCAGGAAGCAATCAGGGTAATAATGAAGAGGCTATAGCAAAAAAGTCCATTAGATTATGACCCAGCAGTACCAATATTATATTACATAGATAGAAGAAAGGCAATTAATTCGATTCTAAGGAAAAAATATGCCTAAAGGACTCTTTCGCAATCAGAACACTCTTATGGTGTCACAACTTATTCATATAGTAATCACATCTAAATTTGTCTCAAGTTTGGACTCTACTGACCTGAGGTTCAAAACAGGTGATTATAACAAACATTCAGTGTCAAACGATGCTGAACAAGTTAATCCAGTCCAATTATCGAATTTGTTGAAATGTAATATATCACGAGGTCGGAAGTTCATTACTTGTTTCATTCTGTCTAGAAAATTGAATGTATGGCAGTTTTACTCAGTAAGGCAGTTGTCGATTTTTGTCTGTGGTCTCTTTTTTCATTCTCTTCAGTTTAAGCCTGGGTTTCTCTTGCTTAAGTGCCTGGAAATGCTATCAAGATGCAGCAGCTGTTCGGGAAATGACTGGATTCAACCGGAAAATCTTCATAGAACTCCTGGAGGTCCCTAACTATGTCAGATGAGGACCTTTATTGATACACAAGGCACAAAGGAATGGTATTGCATCAAGATGTTACTCTGAGGGAAAAAAACATGCACATCTCTTATTCTAATCATAACTGAGATATCACAATGTATTCTTCTTGGACATGTGCATGCTGTTCACTTATTCATTTTCAGCATTGTAGTCGACATGCGGACGTGATTCCAATATTCTGTTTTGCAAGGTGGGTTACCTCAGGAAGGTTTTTGGTAAGATTCACTCCATTTGTGACTGCATGTACATGTATTTCTCAAGATTGTACGACGTGGTTTCAGGTCACTGTTATTATCTCTTAACCTTAAAGAGCCATGTTTATCGAAATAAATTGGACTTTTTGTCAAAATAAGTCATGGATCTTTAACCCTGTTTTTAATGAAACTACTGCAAACAGGTGCAAGGCTAATACTGTTAGAATGAGGTCTTTGCCTTGTATATCAATTGCTGGTCTTCTAAATTGTGTTTGGGAAGTTTTCCATCGCCATCTTCTGGTAGACTTGGCTGTTTTGCAGGACATATGCTGCATCTTATTCGCATTTGCTGGGTAGTAGGCAGTTAAGCAAAAAGAAATCTGGCCTAAATGAAAGTTAGAGCCTAAACATGCTAAAAGAGTGACCACTAAAGAACAGGAAAACTGATTTCATGAGCAAGAGTAGTTCAGCTAGTAAAATCGATATAAGTGAAGGCGTGTTTCTAAACTTAATTTGAGTTTAAGGGACTCAGTGATGGAAATGGGGGGGAGCTCGGGGGAGCTGAGCTCCCTTGACCAAAAAACAGGGGGAGCTGTACCCTGCTACAGCTCCCCCAATGATCAATGGTGAAATTACAACTATCCTGTTATTTTTTCAGTCCGCATGGTATTTTTAGCCAAAATTGTGCTCTTGTGGAAGAATTCTTTCCATTTTAAAAATTTAGAATGGCGAGCCGCTGCCGCACGAGCCGAGAGCTCCCCCGACGAAAATTTCCCATTTCCATCACTGAAGGGACTTAAACAAAATAGTCAATATTTTGGCTCTGTGCTGTTTATCTTACTAAAATGTGCTCTTTCGAGTATGTGGTTTGGTGCCGTAATGTATAAGCCTGTATCTAACAGGATCAAAATTAAAATTATGCAAACATGGTTTGGATACTTTAAAAGATGTAGATATACATCTATATAAGTCCATGGCTTTCAATGCTCCACATGACCCTTGACCAACATAACCAAATAGACACAATGGTTCAAGAAATAATAGATGAGCAACATATGCCCTTGCAAACTGGCATAATGCGTCAAATAATTATTATTCATGGTTATTTAATTGCTTCATATCCTCTACAAATGGTAGCCTGCTGATAGGGACTGAGCCAACAGGGAACAAGTTTTGCTCCTTCTTGTAACATCTGCATGGCATTGCAACTGAATAAAAATGAAAAATGCGCTGAATAAAGGAATGATTTTCTTGTGGCACTATTGGAAAGGGGAAACTGGTCACTGTCATTTAATATTTTGTTGTGTCTTGTTGAACAACTGGATTCTATTCCAGCACTGGCCGGGCTACCAGGTGGCAGTTTCTGTATTATGTGACTCAAAGTTACATTGTCTCCTGCATTAGACCTGTTCAAAAAATACTTTTTATTTTATTTTAATGCAGGATGCAGTGATTCCCATTCTCCAACCTGTAGAATGACCAAATGTGACATTTTTTTCAAGTTTGGACATTGGGAATGCCTGCCTCATGAGCCATGAAGTTTTAATGTTTAATTTTGTCAAAAACGCCAAAAATATCAGAGGGGGGTGTTATATTTTGCCTCATATCTTTATCAGAGTTAACTATAGAACAACATGGATGGTATCATATGAAAGCTAATTAAAATATCTTTCAAATGAGACCAATAACTTGGTATTTGAGGCAACTCCAGTTCTCTTCAAAGCAGAAATGTGTAACTTTTAGGGAAAATGTTGATGTCGAGTGGTGTATTTTGCCTCATATGCTTATCCAAATTGATTATACAGCAGCATGAGTGGCATCATTTGAATGCCTGTAAAGTTGTCTTTAAATGGACACCATTAAAATAATTATTTAGATATTTCTCGATATCTCTAGTGCAGAAATTACTCCATTTCAAGAACTTCCCTGTCTGATCAAATTCAAGGCAACACTGCATTTTCAGGAAATTTATAAAAATCTTTTGTCTTATTAAATTACTTCATTGATATTGTTGATTGGAACATTTAAATACATTTACCCTGTCCTTATAATGACTTTCTAGCAGGACATTTATTGATTGTTGGTTTTTGGCTGGATGCAAACAAATATTATTGATGACTTTAGTTGTGTTATTTTGCAACAGCCAGTGTTACCTGTGTTACCTTGGCACATTCTTGAAGCAAATTTGCTATATATTTTAGGAAATGCAGTTACACTTGACTTGACATTGTGAGCAACAGTATGCCATAGTTGCCAATTCCAGTAATAGTAAAAATAGTAAGTAAGTGTCCTTCTTGTCGTTCTTGTGCCACTGAATGAATCGGAATAATGACTTTAATCATTTTGATGTTGTAAAAGATTAACACAATAGTGACAATAGCAGGGCTACACAGTAAAATGCAAATCACTCAATGACATGTCTTAAAACTTCCTCATACACTAATACTATGACAAACATGAGGGCCTTATATCACAAATATAAATTGAAACAGCAATTGCAGCGTAACATGGTTCCATAGACTGTGTCTATAATGACTTGTTAAGGGTAGCTGAGATATTTAACACAACTTTTGAATGTGGGTTTTTGAAACTGTCCACTTTCCTACCATTATAAGCCCCCACTGAAAATGAGTCACCCAAAAAACTGTTCCGGATATGTTGCTGTCTGGTAAATTCTTATGATTAATTGTGCGACTCATGTTTAGTAATACTGGGGTATTGTTTGAGCAAAGCCACTCTGCCACACATGTTGTACTTGTTCTTTCCAAGTTTATGCTGGCTGATCAATGAAGTATCATTCATAAACTTCAAGGTGCTTGGGCTCAGACAAGGAGACTCAGTATCATCACAATGCAACAAAATCGAGGACTATCCAAGACTTAACAATGATTTAAAAGGGGCACTTTTGGGGAATTGTTTATTTCACAGTTTCACTATATCTGTAATTTCTTTGTCTACTCCTGTTTGTTTTCATTTACTGAACAGTTTTGCTGGGATTGCAAAATTAAGCTGGTCAAATGAAAACCGTTTGTTGATTACTTTTTTCGACATTTTGTGAGACCAAGTTGTTTCTCATAAACTGTAGAAACTGCGAACATGTTTTTCTTTTCAGTCAACCAAACTTTCAACTGCTCAAACCTCCTTCAAGCAACTTCACCCCCTCCTATCCTTTTGGCTGCCTTTACAACAGCTTGTTTTGTCACACTCTTTCACAATTATACACACACAGTTTAAGTTAGACTACTTAAAATATTCCTAATTTCCTGCAGCGGCCAAACTCTGAAAATAGCTTATAATTTGATATAAGGTGTAATCTGCTCCTCCCATTAACATGATTAACCTACTGATCTACCTTTAGCTGCACACAATTATAAAATTATAATTTTGGTATAAGGTTCCTGGCTCAAGTGATCTCAACAGTTCTATAAATATGTACATTATAATCTGTATGTGTATGTAAATATTTATTTAACGTCATTTCTCATTAAAAAGAAAAATGCATTTACTTCAGCATGACAAATACCTTAACTAATGATTGTGAATAATTTATGTTGATTATTGTACAAGTTTACTTTATATTTTCAAAATTGAACTTTTCTGAAATATTACATGCTGTATAGTGTAATGTGATCCTTCAGAAGTTCATAAAAAAGAAGAATATATTGTTTTGGAGACCACTAAGATACCAATTAATTTTAAAATGTGGCATCAGTTTAAAGAAAACTTTACAGTCATTCATACAATACCACTCATGCACTCTATGATCAATTTGGATGAGCATATGAGGCAAAATACACCACTCGACATCAACATTTTCCCTAAAAGTTACACATTTCAGTTTTGAAGAGAACTGAAGGTGCCTCAAATACCAAGTTATTGGTCTCATTTGAAAGATATTTTAATTAGCTTTCATATGATAACATCCATGTTGTTCTATGACTAACTCTGATAAAGATATGAGGCAAAATATAACACCCCCTCTGATATTTTTGGCGTTTTTGGCAAAATTAAACATTAAAACTTCATGGCTCATGAGGCAGGCATTCCCAAAGTCCAAAATTGGAAAAAATGTCATATTTGGTCATTCTACAGGTTGGAGAATGGGAATCACTGCATCCTGCATTAAAATAAAATAAAAAGTCTTTTTTGAACAGGTCTACTCCTGCATGTATAGGATGGTAAGAAAACACTGAATGTTTGATGCTGTTTTCAGTGTAACTTAATTAATTTTTTGAGGTCCAGACCTTACAAGTTCTAAATCAATACATCCAGCCATCCATGCCCAAAAATCTATTCATGCTTGTAGCATTGCAGAATTTTGTGGCATTAGGGTGTTATCGTTTCCCCCAAGGTGTATACTATCACACGATCGCTTCACTGAAAATAGCCTCCCATAACCGTCCAAGGATGAACTATTTTTAGTGTCTCGGAGGTTATACTGCTTGACACATGGTCTTTCTACCTATAACAAGAGGTCTTTTCATAGGTAGCCTATTACAATAAAGCCATAGAACATTCAGTTATTTGGAGAAATGGAACAAGCCAACACATAAGCACTAAGTCTGAAGATTTATTCCATGGTCCCTAATTTACTGCCACATCACAGTAATTTACCAGCACAGGTGACCATTAAGGAGCTTGGTCCAGCTTACTAGGGTCTTAAATTTGAGCCTTTTCTGAAATAGCTTGCTATACCGCATCAAAAGGTATTCACAAGAAGTCTGCAGTTTTGATTTTCTGATGTCTTACATGTAGCATGACAAGATAGGTTCGATGGTTTAAATCAGTCATTGGTCGACAATAGAGCTTCTGTGACACATAGTCAGGGAAAATTAAATCAATGCACAACTGTGTGCAAGTAATGGGACATGTTTGTCCTTATAATGTCAGGGTGACATAAGAGCCATGCTGATCATTGCAATGCTTTGAGAGACAACTGAGTAAAAAAAGGTTTCACAATTTCATCATATTTCATGATGACACAGTTTTCTTACAAACATAATTAGCCAATGCCAATGCCTTTGAAGTTGTGCTCCTTTCTAGATTTTCAATTAGCTTTATGTCTTATTCCTCATCAGTGGAAAGACCCTTCTCTGAATAGCATAATTCAATAAAGATGCTCGTTTTTATAGATGCAAAATGCTGTATAATATGTAGATGGCAAGGCCATTGAATTCACGAAGCTATATAAAAAAATTATCAAGATTAGTTTATTTTTTAAGATAGTGTAATTATAATTCAGCGTTCAGGATACACTAGACACTACACCATCATAACTTTTTTTACATGCATAATGTGAAACATGTTCAGGTGGCGCTGCTTGTCTGCCAGCAGCAGCCCTCTGGAGGATTAAAAAAGTTCACAAGAAAAAAAAACAACAATTGGCTGGACGAATTTGTTCCGTCTTGTCCAATGATTAATCAATACACAACATGGAATATTTAAACAGTTTTGAGGAATTAAAAGGTACGTTTTTCAACATTATGGAATTCGAAACCAACCAGTAGTTCAGAGGCTGGACCTGCAATCTATTTTTAGCACACTGACAAATCATGGACTGTTGATCAATCAGGTCCACCAGGAGAGCAACAACAACAGGATGCTCTCTGCACTCAAGTGAGCTACGCTCACGGCTGCCTTCGGCAGCCATTCGCTTCGCTCATATAAATGCTGCATGACAACTTTTTAACTCACACAAATCAACAAGTTTATTCCTTGTATGGTTTTGGTTTTAGAGGGTTATTGTTAATGATGCTGAATCATCAAATGGCTCTCACAAGGCTTAAATTTCAGTTTATGTTCTGACCATACTTTTTGTTTTGGTTTTTAGTTGCTATCTGAGGCTTCAATGCATTAAACAATCATACTTTCAAAAAGCTGCCAAAGCTAGATGCGGCTCACTATCTAATTATAAAAAATTGAATTCTTATTGAACAGTTAATTCACGTTCCTCCGTGGCCTAATGGTTACAGGTGATTTCATTAGTACACGATTCTTAGGTTCTAGACCCACAAAATACATGACATTTTTAGTTAATCTGACTGGTTTTAGAAGCAACTGAACGTCACACATTTGATTTATCAAACGTGCTAAGTGCTGGTTTAGCATTGATTCCTCACAGCAAAGTGTGTTAAAGACAAGAATCGCATGCTAATGAAATCGCCTGTAAGAGTGCGCAACCACAGGTTCTTAGGGCATGGGTTTGAATCCCACCCTGGAACTCAATATCCGAGCCCATGGGACATTAAATGGAGGCGGGTTGTATCCAGTGTTCTCTGCTGCGGCAACTGAAAGACCCTGGGCATCCCTGAATTAATAGGGTGTATGCCAGACTCCCAGTCTTCTCATCAATCATCTTCACACGACGATCAGCAACACTGGAGGGTGCTACGGCACGGGAACTTTGGGCAATGTTCCTGTACCCTCTGCCCATGGGCGTTGAACTGCAGCTGCCCTGAACTGTATCATAGATGGAAGGCTCACCACAAAATTCATGTGCTGCATGTTGGTCCATGACCAATAAATTAAAATCAAATCAAATCATATGTAAGATTTTCTCCATTCAGAGGTATTCCTGTAGATCTTTCAAATCGAACGTTTTTGAATGCAAACATCTCAGATGTAGATTTCCTGCATATCCAACAGTTTTTCCAGTACCAGTAACACAAAGCCATTCAGAAATACTCGACAGATATCATAGGAATGGACATTTTATTTTCCAGGCTTCTGCATGAGGCTCCTTTGTGGCTACACAGATATTGCATGGCTCAGGTTACCATCAAGCACTTAAGCCATAGCTTTTGGGTCATAACAGAGTTCTTTGGTTGCTGACCTCTCTTTAGACTTTACTCATAAAGCAGTGTTTAACTAAATTGTTTGCCACAAAAAGCCTAGAAAAAAACGTCATAGTTTATAATTCCGCAACCCTCTCATATGCATTGTTGGCCCAAAAGATGAAACTTTATTATATTGTAACTTGATCTTGGCCGGCTCAGGTTATATACTTTGCGGTTTCCGAAGAGAAAATGAGCTACCCCTTTTCCATACAAGTCCTCTACAGCCTGGAACGTCCATCATCCAACCACCCATGGCCGAAAAAGTTAGCTCTAGACTCATTTTAAGGAATTCTCGGAATCAGAATGCATTTATTTGCTATTCAGGTATTTGGCAAAATCTAAGAACAAAGCTGAAAGATTTATTTTTGGTTTCTACACGCTGTACCCTATTACATGGCTGATATCAGGCATCTTAGAGGGCAATTAAGGTGGCCTTGGTCAGCTTAAAGAGAACCTTAGTAAAAATTGCCTCCCATTACTGGCAAAGATAAATCATTTTAGTCTGAGGAAAGAAAATCTGATTGCTACACCCTTCTTTGAGTTGAGTATTAAGAATAAATTCCAATTGCATTTGTTATTAGGAGAGAAAGAAAATGTTTTAACACCTTAACGCTAAGCTTATGGATTTATTCTACTGTCCCTCCAGAACATTAACTGTCACATAGCTGCAATTTATCAGTGGAGGTGACCATTAAAGCAGGTTGTTCCAGCTTACGTTTGGGCTTTTCTTGAAATAGTCTGCTATTTCACAACACAGCCTGTTCACAGGAATTCTTATAGGTTTGATTAACATGTTTTTCCTAACTGGTTTTACAGCTTCTATCATGTCTGTTAGAAATGCAATTGGAATTAACAAATTACTTAACAGTGTTGAATACATCAAGAGATAATCAGGTTTTCATTTCCTAAATATTATTAACTTGTACAACTACCTGTTCGATCGATTAAATTGATTAAAGGAGGGTATTGCCGAGCACGTAACCATCCCAATTAGGAAAAGAGATGATATCATTATTTGCTCAGTATGCTCGCTATCATAACAATTCATATTTTTAAAATGCAATATTTCCTTGTGCCTTTGAACTTGAAGTTGTCCTTATATGGGTTCTTCAGTGCGCTTATACTTCTCATTTCAAAGACCCTTTTCTGGACAGCGTATTTGATGTAAGAGGCTTTTATTTACATGTACATGTGGATGGCTGTACAACATCATGAACGAAATCTGTTAAATTTAAATAAGCTTTGGCGTGGGATGCTCAGTTGTTACTAATAATAATAATATAAGCGCTATGTTACATGGCTTTGTAAATTCACATATATTCATGGGTTTGCTTCATTTAAGGTTTTAGCTTTAAAAGGATTGCTGTTAAACGCCGCTGAACATCAAATGGCACATTTGAACTCAAACAAAGTGTCGTCACTTTGGTAGTCAGTAGATAACAATAATGGTCCTTTTTTTCGAAATATAAGTTATGAATGCATGCAGATAATGTCAACAAGCAGGCATTAAAACACCATGGAAAAGAATTTGCATAGAAATGTGACATTTATCTGACATAGAAACGCTATCTTAAATTAGCCAGACTACATTAATGGCTTGCATAGCATGAAATAAAGAACAGCACTACTTATCAAGGGAAATCATAATGAGATTCAGGATGTGATCAAAGCAAACAAGATAGCATCTCTTGGAATCAGGTGGATGAATCAGTATGACTATTTGTAAGCTGAAAAGGCTTACAATGTACTTTATTATGCTTGGCACAGACATGGTTGAAAACGCAAGTTTTTCTTTATTTGATAATTTAACCCTCAGCATTAATCAGGCCAGAGCCATGATATGTGTATTTGTGTAAAAACAAAACTGTGCTTTAAAAAATTGCTGTTGAAATATCTATAGCAGATTATTATCAATGAGTTTGCATATATTATCTATTTGTCATGTGTCTGCCAATTGACACTAGTCCAACAACTAATTCAAATTGCAAGATAATTTGACTTGTCATGCCAATTTTTTGAGAAAGGAATGCCATGACCTTATCGAAATCAAACTTTTCTGAGTGCCAGTACATTTAGCCTTTGTCACCCCCACTAATGGAAATTTGAGCCCAGCTGAATGACTGTGCACAGGAGACAGATGGTATGGCGCCCTAATTTTCTAAACTGCAGAAAAAAAAGCCTTTCAGAGAATGTCCTTACTAGGGTGATGCAGATTGCGAACAAAAAAATAAACTTTTGAATTTTCAATGGGGCACCCCCCAAATATGTTCCAATATATGAAAAAAAAATTCAGTAACAATTTGAGTCAAATTGGACAAATTTTAGGGGGTGCTACCGCAATTTGAAATATAACATTGTATTGCAATGGGCGAAATCCCAGTTTTATGGGTGATGGGTTGAGGAAGGTATAATACCACTAGAGTGTTGGTAATTTTTTTCTTATTTAAGCTTTCCACTATTCTCATTACAAATCCATTTATATTTTGCCGAAATCCGGTCATTTCAGGCCACAGGGCACTCCTAAAGCAACAAATTTTGCCTGATTTTTACAGCATTATGGTTAGACGCGGTATTGAATAACATAACCAGGAATATAGGTACACAAATTTAAGTTACACCATCTTATTGAGCAGGAAAATAGCTTTAATTTGAATACCAACATTACTGTGTTGCTATATTCTACAGTATTATAGCAATACCTTGAATATTGGGAATTTTCGCAAATAATTGTATATGACAAATAAGCTAATTCAACGGGGTCAGATGGTCAGAGTATAGCAGTGTTGGTATTCAAATTAAAGCTCTTTTCATGCTCCATCTATTGAAGTACCTTTCATTTCTGTAACATGGAAACTGGTAATGTTATTAAATACCGCGAATTTGGTATATTTTTACTATTTTATCTTTGTAAGTCTGGTGGTAGCAACATGGAGAAGTCAAAAATAATCCAAATTTGCATTGATCCGCTTGTCTTACAACCAGACCCAAAAATTATGACCATGCCGCATTGATTTGGTGCACCAGGTATAGTTGAACCCGCTACATGCCAAATAATTGGATATTTTCGTATGGAATACTAATGTTAATTTTCATGATGCGGTAGCACCCTCTAATTTTTGTCCAATTGAGCTCAAATTTTTACTGAATTTTTTTTTCATATATTGGAACAACTTCAGGGGGTGCCCCATTAACATTTCAAAACTTCACTTTTTTGCATCACCCTAGTCCTTACTTCATGCTGCTACGCCTACACACTTTTGCCGCGGATCGTAATCTTGAATAATGATTCATGTTTTAATTTGAAAACTGAGCTCTTGCTGCGAATTGTAGACTGCCTTAAATGTTTGTTTATGTATACATGTATCTATCCCAGCTTGCTGTTATGTCAACTTTTTTCTATAGTGTTCACTGTAATATATTTCCCCTTTTTGATGAATGGCAATGTATTATAGTTATGGATCGACTTGAATATACTGTATATATACACTGATACAGTACAATCAAAAATAATGTGAGATTATTTTCTCTTGGAAGTCCTCTGTTTACCTATAAGAAGTCCTCTGTATACCTATTTTGCCCTGCTTTCTCCTCTCCACCCCAAATTCCTGTACACTACCTTTGACCACAACTTCATTCCATATCAAGAACTCGATTAACACAGCTGACAATATAAGTGCAATAAGCAAAGGGCCAATATATCAAAGAAATCAAGCTGCTTAGATACTAAGCGCGTAACTGGTGCCATGCTTGCAGACTTGTCGTCCTCATGATCTGATAATAGCAAAACTTGCCGCATACAATGTTGACAGAAATTCACTAGTGTTATTTGCTAGTTATCTTGGGGAAAATGTACAGAGGGCAAAAGTTGGAAATAAGCACAGTAATTGGCGTATTATAAAAAAGGGCGTGCCCCAAGGATGCATTCTAGGGCAGTCATTATTTAGCTTTTTTGTTAACGACCTCCTTTTTCCATATGTAAATTACAACATCATCAACTATGTAGATGACACAAAAATTGTTGTCAATGCATCCAGTTGGGATTTGTTGAAAAATGTAAGCTCTGCGACAAGTTCGGCCGTTACTTGGTTCAAGGAAAACCGCATGCAGGCTAATCCTGCGGCGTTTCAATCCATTACCATTGGTTGTTTAACTGAAAGCCTCGTAATTAATGAAAATGTGTCACTTGAAAACAATGACTGTGTTAATTTCTCAGGACTACAACTTAACATAAAGTTAAACTATAAAAAGCAAATTGCTGCGATATGTAGAAAATCTGTTTGGCAGCTATGTGCTTTAAAAAGAATATCAAAGTATTGAATAAGCTCCCTAATAAGCTAAAAGAAATAGACTCAATTTTGGTTTTATCTGAATTTATACTTTCTGTTTTATTGTCGGTGACACTACTCACTTGTCACTAAAGTTTTTTGTTGTAAAAACCGACGTTAAATAAATTTGTCTATTGTCTATTTTCTATTAAATCAAACACAATGGGGGTGATTGAGTTTTAATTGATGTTGCCTTGACATAAATTTCAAGTAATTTTAAGAGGTAGTTTATTGTAATTTTTTTTATAATTAGCTTTAATTTTGGATTGATGAACACTGCCAAATTTTAGAAGAATAGCCATTTTATAAAATTGTGTACTCTATTACATGAGAACATACCAGGAAAAAAGTAGCCATTCCGCAAAAAAAAGTTCTCTCCCAGCGAGACTGGAGAGCTAACTTTTTTTTTCAAGGGCTACCCTTGTATATTTAGTTTCGTTTAAATCTGGGTTGCTCTTCTGACTACACTGACGAATCAGAACAAGATAAAATGAAATGGATTGTGTAGATAGTCGTATTGAAAACTTTCGAAAGGTTTTTCTCTACTGAGAAAGATGAAGTACCAAATATATGCCAGTGATCTCTCCTTAGACAGGTAACACAATTCATGTTCATGTCTTATGTATTTTGTCAATACCAGATTATATATACACATTGATCAGATACCGCATAGTAATCACTGTTATTTGGGACTAGTAAACCAATGGCATTCAGAGATACTGAAAGCTATCATATTGACAGATCTTTTATTTTCAAGGGTTCTACCGGAGGTTCCTATGTGGTCGTACCTATATTGCATGGCTCAGGTTACTATCGAGCACTTTAGCCATGGCTCATGGAACACAATAAGCTTTGTTGGCTGGTGAACTATGTCTGTCGTTACTCATAAAGCAATATTACACTGAATTGCTTGCCACAAAAGGTCTATCATTCATGCAGTTATCCTGTTTCATGCATTGTTGACCCTACATATGATACAGTAACATGATTATGGCAGGCTCAGCCGCTCAGGTGATACCCATTGTTGTCTCTGAAGAGAAAAAATGAAGCTTCCCTTTTGTTCAAACCTAGCAAACAAAGGCTGTTCAAGAATTATTATAAAAGTGTGTAGGAGTATTAAAACTATGATGACATGTGGTTGATGGAAAGACCCTCTCATGGAGGTTTGAATATTCCAGAAATCAGCCATTCCCAGAAACAAATATGCATATTGTCCATGCTGTGTACAGTTGTCTTGCAGCACCCTTAGATCAGTAGACATCAATACAAGAATGCAGAAGAACATATTTCCCTGCTGTATCTTTTGGTTTTCAAATTCATTTGGGGCATCTTAAGGTTTGAATTTATGCACAGTAATTTCATGCAGTGTATTATAAATGTGATATAGAGTTTTAAACCATAGTGACTGAGATTGGCATTCACTATTTGTGAATGTTATGATGCCATAGGTCAAAATGGCCAATGGCACTCCTGATGGACAACTTCATCACAGCCTTACAATGTGTAGATAGATAGATAGATAGATAGACTTTATTTAGCCACATTAAAAGAGGGTACAGACATACATATTTAATAATAAGCAGTACACTGTTGTAAGGCGGTTCGGATTGCACACAAAAGTTAAAAACTTATGTCCAGTGTGGTCCGGACAACAAAATGACGTCAAGATGCAATAAAGGCTATCCACGCTGTTGAAAAAATAAATATATATAGGCCTATACAATACAATACTGATTAATGAGTAACAGTAGCAGAAATTTCATTTAAGTGTGCTGGTGCTTTTAGTAATTGTCATTATATGAACTGGATTTTTTATGGTTGGATACCTTGAAATATGTAATATGTTGTTAGTCTTTGGCAGGTTCCACGAAAAGTGCTCTCAAAGGGTACCTTAAACTTTCCAACCTTTTTGTTATTTCTCTGTTGCTTCCTGAAGCAAGTAAACCTATTACTCAGTACATCTGTGAGCTAACAAATAAATATCATTAAAATAATCCTCAAATATGTAGCTTTTTGCTCTTAAAAAGAT
Organism: Platynereis dumerilii; assembly: GCA_026936325.1. NCBI lineage: Eukaryota > Metazoa > Annelida > Polychaeta > Phyllodocida > Nereididae > Platynereis > Platynereis dumerilii. The sequence continues at coordinate 32,027,970 of JAPTHN010000006.1, forward strand.
ATTTTTTTATCCCTCATGAGGACATTTTTGGACGACCAAACTTACTGGTGATCAGACGTGCTTACTTTGGCACTCTGTGGAATCTGCTAAAACCAGTTCAGGAAAATGTAATGATGTGTGATTGATAAAACACATCTTGAAAATTATTTTGGAACCATTTTTAATTGTGTTGGTCATTATAAAACTTGAAAAAAAAAAAAAAAAAAAAAAGACTGCTAATGTAACTCGATTCCTTCACTGGACACTGAGGTTACATTAGCAACTTTTACATGGGAATTTTTCTGTGTTCTTGCTACTTTTGCAAATTTCGAACGTGAAATTCTAAATCTGTCTTATTTGCCTATGTACATCACCAAAAATATGAACAGCTCTGTGCTGTAGCTGTTTTTTTATTGCTAATGTAACTGAAATTTCGCATCTGTCCATTTCATAGTGTTACATTAGCAAAATTTGTCTATATAAATTATGCTAAGGATCACATGATTTGATCTCAAATTTTTTCTGAACTGAAAGCCAGGTCTCCCAGGAGCAGGCAGGGGTGGTACCCTGCTGTTGTTTTCATTTATATTGCAGTGGTATCAGCATTAACAAATTCCGTCCTCCATCATTTAACGTTGTTACATTAGTACAAGGCCATATTTTTAGTTATTCTGATGTACCAATTCAACAGCAAATAGTGTTTACCTACGATTTTTTTGTCCTGACAGCTATCCCTAAAAAAACACCCTGAAAAAATTTGAGAAGCTACGAATCAATTATGTCTGGCCTTATCCGTCTTTGTGCTAATGTAACTTGTGGTAAGTAATTTTGCTGCTTTTCGTGGAATCTGCCCTTTCCTTTTGTGGAATGTGGACGGATGAATGAATATGGCTTTACGTCCTGTATTTATGCACTTGGGAGGCTAATTAGGACAGGGGGATCACACGGCAATGAGGAGAAGAATGATTGAAACAGATCGCAGCATTTTCCTGATCACATGAATACTTCAATCAGTTTTCTGATTCTGATGTTATTTTCCATGAATTATCAGTATAGCATTAACACCACAAAATTTAATGTGCTGAATCATTTATTGATAATTTAAGGAAGCGTTTCTTCCTCACATTGCCCATTTGGTAGCATATTCTGCCAAAAAGAATTGTGTATTTTTTAAAAGCATTGCCAAAGTCATAATTTTTGATGGGAAAAAAATTATTTTATGTGCTTGTACAGGAGGTTTAGATACTTCATCATGGATCTGATAAAAGTTAAAATGTATAGCCTACACTGTATAATTTTTGTATTGGGCACCTTCAAAGTATTGTATTCTACTTGGTAGCTGTGCAGCTATACAAGTCACACATCCACAAATAATTAAGCAACAGCTCAAATCTGATGTTGATAAATGAGAAATGAATGCATGCAGTCGCAGCTCCACTTTGACAAAAAGAAAGTTTCGACTACAAATTGCTGTATTTATTACTAGGTCTGAACTCCTGCTATTCATTCTTAGTGACAAAGCACTCTGTGAAGTGTACCTCTTGGGTGCATATAAATGACTATCAAATTTTCTTTGTTCTACAAGCAGATACATGATCCATATCTTTGATAAGTAAAAATAACAAATAAAGTGAACATTCTGTGATCAAGTACTTAGGTCTTTATGCTGCAAATGATGAGGATTAATTCTTGTTCGCGTTTTTATTGTTCTGTTATCTGACTTGTCACTTATTTTTAACATATTATAGAAAAAATAAATTGTAATTTAATATCATTTGCTGATGCCACTCCTGACCCTTGACAAATTAAGCTGAGTCACTAATAAAAATCAGGTTTCTCACGCATCAGAAAATACTAATTTCTCTCACATAATATTGTATGTGAAAAAAAAATTTGTACGCTTAGGTTAATTTTTAAAAGGTCAGACTCATCTGAATTTTTCAAAGTGACTTTCCCTTACAAGTTCAGCCCAACAACAATGTTATTCTCAACATCCTGTAATCTAATTATAATTTTTTGACTTTCATGCCTGTGCTGCTGCGAAACTACCAGGGGTTTTTCAAAAGTACTGTCCAACTTGTCGTAACTTTTACTATATTTGATGCAGAAACATGATATTTGGGTCAGATAATACTGAAGTAATTTGGAAACAACACCCAAAAAATCAAGTCATACAGATAAAAATAAATGCTTAGGCTAATATGTTGCCATGGAAACCAGAAGTCATAAATACGGCGCAGACTTTGTAGTGCAAACTAAAAACTAATTGAGTACCTGCTTGCATTATCCGTGTCTTGACTGATTGATTCAAAGTATATATTCATAATTTCTTTCATGAAATACAATTAGTTAATTGTAAAATCATTAATAACAATGAAAACTGGTATTATTGTCACATTTCAGTTATTTTACCATCACTCATGTAGTTTCTCAGTTTTTTATGAGATGAGCAATTTTTTGAATATGGATTACATCATATATGCTGGTTGTATTTATTCAATTTAATTGGATAAAAACTAGCAGAGAGAGTAAGAACCTATTATCAAACATATACAAGGAAGACAGTATGAGTGACAACAAACTTTTTCTGAATGACGAGAATACACATTGAAAAACCTAAGAAAAGAAGACTCGACAATGCCAAACCTGACCTTAACACGAAGACTGATGTATCTTATTTAAGCATGGTATAAAGTATGAGAACATTTATTTGCAGGGTAACAGTCAATAGTCTAGGGAGTTGTGAAATGACTATGAATGTTTTAAATATATTCTCTTTTATACCTCTTGTAATATACACATTTTGATAAGATATGTATGAAGTATGTGTCTGTTAACAAGATCTCGGCCGCATTTCATGACTTTCCATAGCAATGAATAAACAATTTATTTTTACATCTATGATCTGATTTTTCGGACATCATTTGCAAATTACTTCAATATCAGCTGACAAAAATATCCGTTTCTATATAAAATCTAGCAAACGTCATGCTAAGTTGGACAGAACTTAAGGAAAACCAATCGTAAAGTGCAAAAAGCCAACAATGACTTCAATGAGGACTTTGAGGCATTGATTTTTAAGGTATATAAGTTTAGAGGAAATGTCTCAGTGTCAAGTTCATTATTATAAGAATTCAGGAAGTGTTCGGGATTAATCTTGGTAGGTTTCTTGTTCTGTATCAATGGTAGAAATTTAATTTTTAACAAGATATAATGAATCTGTGTCTCTAAAATTGCCATTGGCAGCATTTCATGACTTTGGTTTCCATGGTATCAAATTAACCATTTCTTTTTGTTCCATTTTTCTTTATTTTTGAGGATAATTTGCAAATTACTTCAATATTATCTGACCCAGATATCATGTTTCTGCATTAAAATTGCAAAAGTTATGACAAGTTGGAGGGAACATTTTGAAAACCCCTACTATTTGGTGAAAAACCAAATCAAGGGATATGGTTATCATAATGCTAAATGAGAAGACACAAATTGGAATCTTCTTTTCTTAATACTTATGATGAAAATACCTTTTTGTCTCAGGTATCAGAACTTTAGACTGATGCAATAAGGGACAACAGTAAATGCCTTGAACCCCATGCAAAAATGAGCATAGCGTTATCATGCACCTTTTAGCGCTTAAGTTTAATTACAGCAATTCATTTAGTATGAGTTTCTGCAATGTGATAGAAAAAAGTAGCAAGTGTATTGTTCAAGTGATTGGTATGGGGCACTTTTTCACATAACAATAATCTAATTTAAATGGCATGACAACATATTTAAATTGCAGTTGACGTGTCTGAAAGTGGCAATGACTGCCTCTATTTACCTGTTAATTTGACCAGGTTGTCAAACTGAACTGCTCACAGAAGTAAAATAATACATCTTTTATTGCTTCCTTGGTCTTCCTATGTTCAACTGAGAGATTTGCAGGATGTTTTATTGCTCAGGTTCCAATCAGTTAAACTGGCATGCATTTGGCAAACAGAAGTTCATATTGAACAAGGAACAAGTGATTGATAAATAATAGAAACACAGCAAGGAATCATTGAACCTATCAACACTGAAAGCATAACTATAATAAGCTGTAACAAACAAACAGAGATTGAGTGTTTCACACATTGGAGGAGCAAGAAAGCGACAGGGATGAAGAAGACCTTGGACAAAGCTATGCACGACCCCTTGTGCTACACTTTTATATATATCGATTGATGGTTGCAAACTAAAACGTTTTAAATAGACCTATTCCCAAGCGTCACCATTTTCTTGAACTTGTAAATCAATCAAGTACATACATGTACATTTCCCGACAACATTAAAACATCTTGTCCTGAGAAATGACTTGGGGTAAGTTTATAGCACTGAATTGCTCCTCTTACATTATATCAGAGACATAGATTCAAATTGGTATCGAAATTTAGAAAATCTCAAATTTCTGAAAATCAGATATATACAACTTTGGTAAAATTTATTGATTCAGATGTTTACAAAATTCAACAAAGAAAGAAAATATTGCAAAAATGCATCTTGAAGATTTCAAAATTTTATGAAAAAAAGATGATGCTTCCCCAGGATAATATCAGATGAAAGATTAAAATTGCATATTAAACAAAAACAAATTATTGTTGGATGCAAATCAAAATTTATTACATCATTAATTTTATAGACAGAGGATGGATCATCCAATCCAACAAATTTAGATGTCATCTACGAATTGGCTACCAAATTGTTCATATTCAAATGCTCCTTATGACACTTGTTTTTCCATACCCTAAAAATAAAAGAATAACACAGCTTAACTAATTGAGTTCTCGTAGGCCATAGCCTAATAGTTGAGGCGCTTTATTGTGAGTCCAATGGTACTTGAGGACGTGGGTTCAAACCTCACTTCTGGAACTCAATTGGAGTGAGTTGGTTGTGGCTGCGGCTGGGGAGGGTAGCCACCTGTGTAGGCTGGGCCAACCCTCCTGTCAGGTGTGATCAGCAACACCTCCAACCAGACTCCCCTGGATTGGTGGACTGGACCAGAGATGTGCAAAAGATTTGAAAACTGAACACAACTTCAACGCGAAGAGAACCAATCCAGACCTGAAGAAGACCTCCAGTCACATTGAAACATTATATATATACATTGTAAAGTGTCATAGAGCACAGAGTCTCTGTGAATGTGGTGCTATATAAATGCGGTATAATAATAAAATAACATTAAAATGTTGAAACAGGCACTGTTCGTACTTCTGTCTTTTGGGCTGGTACTTCTTCAGTGTTTTGATTGCAGCATCTGTCACAAACCTTTTTAACTGAACCAAATGCAAGGAGAACATACACGCCTTGCAAGCTATTGATGATGACAAAGGGATACCAGAATTCATCTATGCTGGTAAGACTAGGAAGAAACCCTAGTAGCCATGTAACACCCATCAGTAAAAACAGCCTCAGATATATCTTAAAGAGCTTTTTTTTTTCTAGCAGGGTTGACGGAACTAGTAAGTTGAAAGGCACTCCTCAAGCTCCATGCACATTTTAAGATTATGATGGAGTTAATACTTACTAAAATGAGCATCGGTAAAGCAAAGGAATATAACAATACATTTGGTTTAATGTTTTCTATCCAGCACCTATCTTCACCTCCGTATTGAAACAGGCCCGTTCCTTGAAAATCCAGTACCAAGCAAGGAGCAACTACAAAAATTGGGACACCCCATGCAAATAATGTGTAGCACACAAACTCTTTTGTTCTGGACATAGAAGTTCCGTTGCCCATAATATTGGAAAACGATCTCCACATTCTGAAAGTAATGATGGTGATCCAGGTGAAGGTTGACAGCCAGAAGTAATGCTGCAGAGCAGCGACAGCTTTACAAAGCATTCTCCATTTTGCAAAATCATCATTGGCTTGCAACAATATCTGGGCACATCCAAGGGCAACAATGTAGTTCATGATCATCTTACCCGGATGAGTACGCAATTCTGGTAAACACAAATAAATGAAAAATGTTATAAACAGACTCGATACTGAAAGAGTGTTTCCAATGAGAGTTAATATTCCAAGAACAAAGTCGTTCCTACTGCTTGTGACACTTTCATTTTCTACAAGACAGACAAGCACACCATCTTCAAAAGTAACCACATACTCGTGAGGCTGAAAAATTGTGCCATTCAGAAATTCCTCAAGGTTGTCTACAAGAACTAGATTAGAACCTTCAAATTTATAGGAATCTTTTTTGAGGATGGTTTTCTTACAGTTTTGAATGGTAAGTCTGCATGTAACAAAGTTAATAACCATTTTCTTGAAGGGTTGGACTTCAATTTCCAAAGATCCGTATCGCATATCATAATAATACCCAGTGGGGTCAATGATGTGAAATCCTGTTGATTTGTGATATCCAAACATTGGATTTTTTATTTTTATCAGCTCTAAGTTTCTTCGTTTACACACCTCTTCAATTGTAGCATTATATTTTAATGTATTCCACAATTTTATCTCCTTGAAAACTGAGGAGTTGTCCCGTACTGAAGAGAGCAGTTGGGAAAACCTTTCTTTTACATTAAATTCCTCCAATGGTAAAGAATACTGAAAGCAATTTCTGTCCATACAAGCTACTTCCTCACTATGTGATGCTGTGAACTTGGAACAGTTTTGCCGGCCGTTTGATGTATCAAATATTAGTCCTAAGTCTTCCTGTGTATGACCAAAGGCATACATCATGTCATTAGACTCCCAGAGATGAAACTGTATGTGCAGGTATGTCATGACATTTCGTAGGTGCATTTTTCTTGGTAACCTGTGGCACCGATATTCATAAGTTATATGTATGCGGCCATTACACGTAAAGGGAACACAGCTTTTTGATGATGAACACAGAGTCATGCCTGAGTCCTTGATCCTTGTAGGTTCTCCATTAAGATCAAACAACATCTTAAATGAAGGAAGTAACGGAGTCCTTGTAAGCTTTACATCAGCAAAATGGATGTCATAGACAGGACACAGCAGCTGGGGAGGCTGAAGAGTATTCATTGACAAATTGTCAATACTGAGTGAATTTTTATATAAAGTCTGGTTACTGATTATTAGTGATTTATAGCGCCGGGCAACAGAAGTGGACAGGGCATCATCATTCAACTTCTCTCTTTTTATCAACAATAAGCAACTTTTTTGGCCCCTAAAGTCCTCTGAATCCATATAGAAGGAATAGCATTTCTTATCAAGAAGATCCACAAATTCTGAAGTACCATTTAAATACAAAGTTGCCATGACATTGTGATCGAAATAATTCTTACAATTATAACCAAGTTCCACTGAAGATATCAAGTCTTCATTAACATCATTACACCTGGCACAAAAGACGTTCTTGTAGATTTCCAACCCACCTTCATATTTAAATACAAAACGTTGCTTTCCACTGAGACACTGTCCAGCAATTTCATCTGCACTATTAGGTTTACAGCTCGTTGTTGTTGTAACATAGGAGTTTGGTAAAAAAAGCAAACATTCATGTCTGTCCGTATTATGTCCATATATTTTGTCTGCAGTTAAAGCAACTTTAACAATGAAATCAGTGTCTGTCTGTTTATGTAAGCATGCATTGCTATAATTTGAGTTTGAATGACAAAATGTAGGTACAATTTTATTAGAAAACTCCTTTATGTAATCTATTTCAGTTTGGTTCATCGTAATTACATTGCTAGTTGAATTTAATTGAGTAAAATTCCCTAGTGCCTTATGGATAAGAGATGGTAATTCATTTGGGCAATGTATTGCAAAGTCAAAACAACAGTCACCATTTCTCAGACAATCCTCATCACAAGAACACCTGAGTAATTGAATCATTTCATTTTTGCGGTTAGACGTTCCACACAGATCCTTACAAGTTTGTCCTTTGCAATTCATCCAACTTATTTCATGATATTCTGAGAAGAAAAACTCTTTTGAAATCATTTCGGAATCTGAAGGTATTCGCCAAAGTTTTGCTTTATTGAAGACATTTTCTGATTTGAAAGCTGAAACTGTAAGGTTATAGAAAAACTGGATTAGTCCCATCCAGGTTTAAATGTTTTTCATAATCATGGTTCAGATATTGTACTTGAAAATCATCAATGTAATCAATTTGTTCCAATTTGATTACATTCAATTTGGCCTGACAAACTTAATTTTAATTGTGCTGCCACTTCATTTAGCAAAGATACGCAAATGATTTGTTTGCTGTGTTTCAAAATGAAGCTATACTTCTTCAATCGGCTGATTTTGTTTAATGTTTATCTGAAATAATTGACTTACCACTCATTTTTAAGATAAATACTGTGCATTCAAACAAACTGAAACATACTATCCAAACAGCATGCATGTCTTTTTTTTTCTTTTTACAGCCTAGAAACTTGATATGCAAAAAGAGTGGACTGCTACACTTTGAAAATGGCACTTTGTGTGTTATCATGCTGATGATTTGTCATGATCATACCCAACTCTTTCAATGTTAATTTGATTTAAGATCAATCCCGCTTGTTGGTAACAGGCAAACACAGGGATTATATATGCATCTGATGTTTTACTTTAAAATCAGTTATGACAAATCAAATGGCCTTCTCTTGATCATGACTAATCAAACAGCCGCTATGTTTCCCATGTTGAATGTAGAGAAGACGACACTTCATCTGCTATAGTGAGCCACAAAATGTCATTTTCATAGTGCAATAGTCCACTCCTTTGCAAAGCAAATTTCCTGGCTGTAAAGATAAGCTGAAATAGTTTTGGATTCAGTGTCAAGGGTTTGAACCCTGGCAGTCAGAGAGCTTCAGCATATATACACATTGTTCGATTAAATCAGTTAATGTACTGTACATCTATAATCTCTAACATGCAAATAAAAATGAAATGAAGGAAACTAACTTAAAATCTCAATAAGTGTACTTACATCTCGCTTCTCCCTTACTTAGCAGCAGTATCAAGCAAATGAGCTTTTTGAAGTTCAATCTTTTGTGCAATGTAGACATACTGCAAGTGCTTCGATGCTACTGCAAGTGCTTCGATGCTGCAAATGAAGGGGATTAATTCTTGTGCGAGTATTTGTTTTCATCTGATTCTACCTTTCTTTCACTCAATCTAAAAAAAAGGATCGTGATTTCAGATCCTTTGCACAGGTGGCCTTTGACCTGTGCCATTAATCAAAACATCAGAATCGTGAGTGGAGGAAAAAAAAAAGACTTAGAGCATGTATCTCATTGCATTTATTTTTTAGAAATAATGACCCTAGGCATTGATATTGAAATCAAAATGAGTGTATGACGTTTTTGCTTCTGGATCAGTAAACCCATCGCAAAATTGAAAAGAATGAATTCCCCCCTTATTAACAGTTCTGACTTCATTATGTTAAAGAATCTTCCAAAAATCTACAGCAACTGAAGCCTCATACACAGAAGCAGTTAGGGATAAATTATAATGTATGTGCAAGATATCTTATTAAAATCAACTTTAGCACTAGCTGATGATACTTTCAATATAGAAATTCCAAAACTTTCAGTTCATGTAAAAAGAAATTTAAGAAAACATTGATCACTCAATTGTGACCTGCTCCACCAAAATGTGTTCAAAGTCGGCCTGCTATCATATTCAGCTGTGAAAATGACTTTGTTATAATGGAATTTGGCTTTAAAATGATGTTTCATTTGTTTTGATATCTCCACCCAATCTAAAGATATGGCACCTCAAACATTGATGATATGAAACATCGAACTTTGAGAAAATGACATTTGAATTTCCTGCCATTACAATAAAAGAACTAGGAAGATCAAGAATGATATCCAATTTAGATAATTTAAAAGCGGTTTTTGATTAAAATGGCCTAAGTAATTAAAGCAAATTACTTTTGCCAAAGCGTGGTACCAACAGTTAAAAATCATCAAAATGTGACCTTTTGACACATTTTGCTCATTTCTGGAAAATACAGATTGCCTACTTTGAACTCATTTTGGCGGAGCAGGTCACAATTTTCTTCATGCTGACCCATCATGTTGCCATGTTGAGCTTCAGTTAGCTGTATATACCTTTACATAAATACAATGCAAAACATGAACTCCCTGTTATTCCGTCACAGAATTTCACATTGTTTTTAGCATTTATTTTTCACTGTCAAAGCCACATGTAGCATGCATCAGGGAATCAAGATGTTTGGATGCGGAGAGAGAATGTTTGGCCGTGCAGGGTCTATTATATTCTACTCTACACCATTGAGATTCTTTTGCGCTCGTTACCATTGCCCTGCATTCAGTGTGACGGAATCACAATCGTAACGGAAGTGATTTTTTGCACTAAATTTTGTCATGGTCATTGCAAGCATATTCCTCAAGAAAGATAATTCAAACTTTTTTTTTCAAAGTATACGATATTCCCTAGGTGGCTGCATAAGTACTGTGATGGAATCACTTGACGGAATCACTTGTCTTCCATCAGGTATTGCATTTTACTACATTGGCAGTAAGGCATGAAAAACTGAAAAAATTGTCAAAAATTCCTGAAAAAATGTAAATTAGAAAAGTAAGAACATCTGATGGATTCAACATTCCTCTTGCAGAGACAGTGTTTCATTGATTAGTACACCTCCAAAAAGAAAGACCATTTTTCTAACCAACAAAAAGTCTAGATATGAATAAAGTAACAAATGACCAAACTTGTCAAGATTAAAAACAATTTTTATTTCATGCAAATATATTGTAAATTGTTTGCTAGGTCACCTTCTATAAAGAAAGGTGATATATATCAAGTAGTTTTATGAGACAACCATGGTGTTTTTTTCATTGAAATTTTGTTTAACTGGTCATTTTCTGTTTTTGTTTTTGGAATTGATCTTCTCCTCGGGTAAAATAGTTTTTCAAAGAACCAAGACCTCTTGTTGGAATTAGTCTACCCTGGTATCAGAGTTTTTCATGCCATGATAAAGATTGCTCCATGTGTCAATATGACGACATTCGTGTATGATATACCAGATTACCATGAACAAATAATTTGCTTGGAGACAATTGCTTTTTCATTTATCTAGTGATACTTTTAAAAGAACCTAGTTTCAGTTTCAATATATAAGGAACTTCATGGAACTTATAGACAACCTCGTTACCGTGCTTGTTGAGACAGGCCGGCTCCCCGGAGAACAAAGCCTCCTTCTGTAGCACACGTAGTGCCATCTATACTGGCATGCATTTGGCATACAGAAGTTCAGATTGCACCAGGACCAAGTGATTGACAAACAGTGAATTATCTCAAAATGTGTTTTTTGTCCCAGCTTACACATCGCAGTTAACTTAAAAAGTACATTGAGTCTCATGTTTGTCAAACAATCATGAATAAGAAATGGTTAGGCAAGTGGCACCATCTATAACTACTTGGGTCAAATTTAGTTTGTAACTTTGTAATTATAAAAGGCCCTTGATGGATGGGCATGTTGATAACTGATTTATTGAATGATTATTTATCATTAAAGGCAAACACTCATCAAATACTGACTTTGACTAAATTCTGCTTCAATTGCTAGAATTGAGTCTCATGAGTACACATAGGTAGTTTTAAAGAAATTATTGCAAGTCTATACTTTACAAAGGAACTGTGAAAATGTTGTTTTGGACCTGCTTCGTGGGCCTTCAGTCAGCTGGCTCATTCAATATGTGTGACGTAAGGTTGGGGAGTCTCAAGCCCAGCCAGTCAAGAGTGACCATTGGTCATGCATGCCAATGAAGATTTATGAAGTTTATGCTCTGTGTGTGGTTAGAGCTCCAAGTTTGGATTTCTACTATTATCCCAATTAGTGCAACAGGATTTGATGTCCAAAGTCATATTATAAATAGACATTTGTATATTTATATGAGCAGGCAAAATATTTATTATAATTTTCATTTTTATGTTTCTATATCTTTTTAGCATGATATCTGCCATGTTTTGCACAATAAACTAGAAAAAGGGAGCAGAACAGATTTTCCATGAATTAGCTGTTCCATACTATTGATTAACAATCCTTTATAAATATAGAAAATGTATGCTAACAAGATATTGCACTGCTGTGGATGCCTCGCCTTCTGCTCATATCAAGCATGACATTGACTCTAATATCCCAGTCAACATTTGAGTCTGCAAAGCACTCACTGTGAGATCACAAGAAACTCACGTGGTGATGTCATGCTTGAGAGTGTCATCAAGACATCACAGTGACCTCACGCCTTGTGACCTCATGCATTGCCACCTCATGCAGAGCTCTCTGAAATCTAACATATTGAGGTCAAAATGTGAGCCCACTACGAGCTCACAGTGAGCTCACATTTGATGGTGTCACTATGAGATCTCTCAGGGAGATGACAAGGAAATCACACAGAGATGTCACAGAGAGCTCACATTGTGATGTCATGCATTGCTACCTCATGCAGAGGTCACAGAAATCTCACATGCTGAGGTCAAAATGTGAGCTCTCTTTGAGCTCACAGTGAGCTCACAAATGACGATGCCACTATGAGATCTCACAGAGAGCTCACCCCGTGAGCTTTTTGTGACAGGAAGTGACATCACATGGCCATCACAACATTCCATCCACCATTTTGAATCAACAAGTAACAGGGAAATTTGGGAGATGAAATAATGTAAGTACACTTTTATATAGTTTGTAGATTTGGAAATTATGTTAGCATCGGTTTAAACACTCAGTGATTCCACAGGCATAGAAATCATGCAACCGGAAAATTACAACTATATGTGTTTTGACAGTTAAATTATACAGCAGTTTTGGAACAATATTTTAACTGCCATTTTGTATCAGGAGCCATTGCACTAAACAAACACACACAGTTTTGACATGTATGAACTAGTAACGTTTTCCATTTTAATTGACAATTTTTCTTGGAATAATTAGGTAATAGACATCAACCAAACACACAGTATAGGATAATTCAGCCCATATATATGTGGGACATTATAGAAGTTGCTGATATATTATATGCAGCACATACATGTATTTGTATTATTAAGAATTTACCTATGGTAAATTCTATTTGTTTTTGTTAATATTATTATTATAAATTCCCCCGTTAGGGGAATTTATATTGTTTTTGTTCGGTTTTTTTTTTTCATCTTTTTTCTTCTTCTTCTTATTTTTCATCACCACTTTTGAGAGCTCATATTTCTGGAACTATTTATGATATCTTCATAAAAATACATACCTATAATGCACTTGCAAAGTACTATAACATCCTTGAATTACAGAGCGTAATTACTAGTACTCTGGAAATTACGTCCAAAATTCATAAAAAATTTGTGTCAACGGTTCTGGAATAACCGCAATACGAAATTACACCCAATTTTAACACAATAATCTCTAAAGATATACGCAGTGCGGAAAGGCGGCTTTTGGCAATATCTTTAAAAGTTTTTTTTATATGAATTTTTCAAATAAGGGAATTCCCAAAATTTCTACTAAAATTTTCCAAAAACTAGGAAGAAATGCTCCAATCAAGCTGAATTTGTATGCAGTTACAGTCATACTATGGTGTAACAATCCACTAGAATTTCAACTTTCTAGCGTTAACGGTATCGGCGCTATAGCACCACAAAAACGCTACTTTTCAAGCGCCGATAACTCGGCTCCTATTGAAGCTACAGAAAAATAAAAAACACCACCAGAAAGCTCTGTTTCTTAGCTTTCATATGGTATATAGCATTTTACTGTTGCGCCGTCCGTTAAAAATCGCGGTGGACCCTGAAAATTTTATCTCACTTTTTTCCTCCCCAAATGCTTCTTATGGCTGGAAACACTTTTTCCTGGCCATATGCCAATTTCATCGCTTCTCATACTTCACTGGCTGCACATTTTCTTTGTTGAAATAAATGCTGACCCAATTACATTTTTGTGTGAATCATCGGATGGGGAAGGTAGAAGGGAAGCGGCAGGGGGATGTAAGGGGGCAGGGGAGAGGAAGGGAAGGGGGGAATTTATCTTTGTAATTGTGCACAATTACAGGTGTACTAGTTATAATCCCCCGCCGCTTGCGGGCGGGGGATTATATTGATATTGTTCGTTTTACTATTATTATGAATTCCCCGTAGGGGAATTCATCTTGTTATTGCTACTTTTTTTATTATTATTATTATTATTATGAATTCCCCGTATTATGAATTCCCCGTAGGGGAATTCATCTTGTTATTGCTGATTTTGTTATTATTATTATTATAATCCCCCGCCGCTTGCGGGCGGGGGATTATATTGATATTCTTCGATTACCTTTTATTATTATTATTATTATTATTATTATTATTATTATGAATTCCCCGTAGGGGAATTCATATTGTTATTGCTGATTTTGTTATTATTATTATTTTTCTACGGCCCTCAAAAAAAAATTTTTAAAGGCAGATTATGAGAACAGTGATCAAAATAAAACAAAATGGACAGAACCTCCTTACAGATTGACAGAAACACTATTACCAGAGGTAATTGCATGGTGCAATTACTTCTCAGTGAGACGTAATTCCAGAAATTTTTTTTTATATTGTATTCACCGTTTCTCATAAACTATGACAGATAAAGACATGGGAATTTTTTTCAAAATACCTCAGACACTTATCCAGTGCAGAAAGGAGCCTGACGGAATTACGTTGAAAAAATTCCAAGTTATGATTTTTTGTAAAAACGGAATTCCGAAAAAAGGAATTTCAAACTTCAGAAAACAAGGAAGGAATACTCAGATCAAGCTGAATTTGTATGTGCATGCAGCCCTACCCTAGTCTAACAATCCCACAAAATTTTGTTGTCATCGCGTAAACGGTATCGGCGCTATGGCCGCACAAAAACTCAATATTCAATTGCCGATATCTCGGTTGCTATTCAAGCTACAGAAAAAATAAAAACACCATCAGAAAGTTCAGTTTCTCCTCTTTCAGATGATATACAGCATTGTACTTTATCAGGAAGTTTTTATATCTCGCGTAAGACATTGAAAATTTTATGTCACTTTTTCGATCGAAAGAAGCCTTTTTTGCCCAAAAACAAATGAAGCTCTTCATGGATGTTCATGATTAATTTTTGCGTGGTACCCACTATGGCCCTGCATAATCTCTCCAAAGGAAATGTTTCTACTTCAAGTACTTTTTGCCTGACAATCTTTTTTACATATTCCATTATAACTCCAGAAATAATGCTTCAAATCACTTCAAACTCAGATGAAATCTTTCTGTATTTTTGTCCTATTTTTCCATGTAAGCACATCTTCCTACCATTCATTTTATAATTCAACTAAAACTCATCCAATAATGTTTCAAATCACTTAAAACTAATTTGACATGTTCCTGATTGCCTGCCCTCTGCATGTATGTAAGCACATCTTCCTACCTATCATGGTTTGCCCGTAACAAATCATTAGGGTTAGGGTTTCATCAAAGTTAGGGTTATGCTTAAGTAAGATTGTATTGCTTTGAGGGTGGTATCATTTGTCACTACACACCTGGCTGCATGCTTAGCGCTATATGAGTGTGTGCAACTGTACACTTCCATCGACTACTAAGTGCTCAAAAGGGGCCTGGGAATGGAATAAATAGAAAGGGAGGGAATGGAAGATGCGGGAATGGAAGAGGAGGGAGTGGAATGGAAGGGAAGGGAATGGAAGGCAAGGAGAGGGAGGGTAAAGAGGGAGGGAATACGGGGAAGGGGAATTCATATCTTAAAATTGCTGTGCAATTTTAATTATTCTCTAGTTATTATTATTATTCAGCTCAGGAAAACTGTGATTACTACAAAACTATTAAAGATCCTGTTTTACAAGTCAAGGGTAGTATGCAACTCTATTGCGCGCTTCTTCATACAAAATTTCATGATCAAATTTCATGATGCTTATGAGTTATGAGGAAAATATAAAAAAAATTTCCGGCGCAGGTTTCTGAGAACCTAAGCATAACTGAGAGCTGTTGATTTTTTCTAAGATACCTTGACAAAGTCTCCAGTGCAGAAAGGCGTCTCGTGGAGATTTCATGAACACATTTCAAGATATGATTTTTTGAAAATTGGATATCTCGAAAACTGGCCAAAATTTTTCCTAAAAACAGGGAAGGAATGCATGTAGAAAGCTGAAAATGGGTGTGCTTACAGACATACCCTAGTGTACCAACTTCACAAAGTTACGGACCGCTCGGACCAACGGTCTTGGCGCTACGGACCTCCAAAAATGCAATTTTCAAGTGGCCATATCTCGGTCCCTATTTAAGCTACAACAAAGTTTGACATATCACTAGAAAGGTCTGTTTGTCAGCTTTCCAATGGTGTATAGCATGATGGTGTCAGACACGCTGCGTAGAATCGCGTCAGACATTGAAAATTTCATGTCACTTTTTAGGTCCAAAAAACCTTTTCGGCTCAAAAAGTCAATGTAATTCTTCATGCACGTCCATCATTATTTTATGTGGGCTACCCATATCAGCCCTCCATATTGTCCCCAAACATAAATGACCTACATCAAATACTTTGTCCTAGAGAATTTTTTTAATTTTCAAACTTCAAATATAAATTGCTCAGCTTCCGGTTATTCAAATTTCATGAAATTAATACCAAAAGATGCTTAAAATTATCGCCTTTACTGTCCTCCAAGGCCATACAGCTCATAGTAATAGCCAATTTTACATAGATGATTTTATATAAGCCACTATAACTCCTGCATTTATGTTTCAAATCAGATGAAAATGCAATGACATGTTCCTAATTTATTGCCTGATTTTTCCATGTAGGCACATCTCCCCAACTCTTATGGTTTGCCTGCAGCAAGCCATTAGGGTTAGGGTTAGGGTTTACTGAACATGCACTGCTTGCAGGGTG
Organism: Platynereis dumerilii; assembly: GCA_026936325.1. Lineage (NCBI taxonomy): Eukaryota > Metazoa > Annelida > Polychaeta > Phyllodocida > Nereididae > Platynereis > Platynereis dumerilii. The sequence goes on from JAPTHN010000006.1 coordinate 32,044,772, forward strand.
GTACGCTTGGCCACCACAGGTGTGTCTGGCAGTCAAGATATTTGATAGGCATATGCTCCAACAACATTGCAGCGTTCATACATGCTTTTAAGAATTCATCATGAAGGACATAAATTGGAAGGGGAGAGTAAGCAGGGAAGGGGAGACAGGGGGGGCGCGGGGGATTATCCGATATTGCCGTACGGCAATATCAGTTATACTAGTTAAGAACTTCCCGTAGGGAAGTTCTTATTGATATTGTACGTATTCTTTTTCTTATTATTATTATTCTTTATTATTATTCTTATTCTTCCAACTTTTTGACATTTTTTAATGTTGAATAACTTCTGTCCTGGAAGAGATAACTGAATTATCAATTGCACAACATTATGACACTATAAAATTCCTTCTATGCTGGGAATTACACATCGGAATTCCATTTGACATAGGAATTACAGGCAATTTTCACGAAAAATTTCCGATTCCGGTTCCGGGAAAACTGTCTGTCAGAATGTCATGAAATTTTTTCCTGTTAATCTCTAATGGAATATGCATTGCAGAAGGGAGCCTAGTAGCTATAGGGTGAATAGCTTTGGAGAAAAAAAAGTTCAAAATCAGAGCATAGAGAAATTTCAAGGGATGATGTCATGAAAAACCCTGATTGAAATGTCAGATTTTCATGTCCTTACAGGAATTGTTGCTACTACTGGGGTATAGTGTTATTGCAAAAGTATGGCATCCTAGGGCTTATACTTTTTGTGCCACAGGGCCTCAAAAGTCGAACATTTGATGGGCTGTATCTCCCTTAATATTGATCCTAGAAAGAAAAAATGGCCATTTTTGGAAACCTCAGAATGTCAGCTTTCCATTGATATATAGCAATATGCTGTACGACGAACGGTATAGAATCGCGTCAGACATTGAAAATTTTATGTCACTTTTTGGGTCTCCCAACACCTATTTTGCCCAAAAAAACTATGAAGATCTTCATGGATGTTCATGTTGATTTTTTAGGTGGTGCCCAATATGGACCTGCATAATATGCCCAAAGAAATTTTCTTTACTTGAAGTACTTTATCATTGAGAATTTTTTTAATTTCAAAATTGAAATGTAGATTGCTCAGCTTCTACTCATGCAAATTTCATGAAATTAATACCAAAAAATGCGTAAAATTATGCCCTTTTATGTGCTCCCAGGGCATATATCTTTCACTAATAGCCAATTTTACATTAGCAATTTTATATATCCAATTATAACTCATTAAGTATTCATTAAAATCAATTAAAACTAATTTGACTTATTGCTAAATTTTTGCTCTATTTTTCCATGTAAGCACATGTTCCTACCATGAATTTTTTTATCCTATTTAAACTCTTCCAATAATGTTTCAAATCACTTAAAATTGATATGATATGTTGCTTATTTGTTGCCCTATTGTTTGCAAATAACCTCATATTTTTTCCATTAAATTTATAATGAAATTATAATTTGTCAAATACTGCTGCAAATCACTTAAAACTAATTTGACATAATGCTGACTGCTTGCCCTCCGTGTCTATGTAAGCACATCTTCCTAGCTCTTATGGTTTGTCCATAACAAATCATTAGGGTTAGGGTTTCATCAAAGTATTGCTTTCAGGGTGCTACCATCGCCCACAAAAGGCCTGGCTCCATGCCAAGCGAGATATGAGTATGTATGCCTGTTTGTGCAGTTCCATGGACTATGCAGGGAAGGTTATAGCAGCAGTTTTGCTCATGGACAACCTAAACACACTATTAAGCAATGAAAAGGAAAGGAATGCAAGGAACTCAAATAGCAGGGCAGGAAAGGGATTGGCAGGAAGGGAAGGGATAGGAAGGGAAGGGAAGTTCTTCCTTTAAATTGCTGTGCAATTTAGTATACTAGTTATAAATTCCCCCGTTAGGGGAATTTATATTGTTTTTGTTCGTTTTTTTTTTCAGCATCCTATTTTTTTTTTTATTTTTCGTCAACACTTTGACAGGCCGTATTTTCGACACTATTTACAGTAACTACCTGAAATTGCAAAGTGATATTGCTTTTGGTGAACAATTTTATATACTGGAATTACAGAGCGTAATTTGTAGTAAACTGGTAATTACGCAGCAAATGCATAAAAAATTTGTCGTCACGGTTTTAGAAGAACCAATGAGTGAAATTACACCAAATTTTTACACAATCATCTCTAGAGATATACGCAGTGCGGAAAGGCGGCTTTTGGCAATATCTCTAAAAGTTTTTTTTATATGAATTTTTCAAATAAGGGAATTCCTGAAATTGCTACTAAAATTTTTCAAAAACTAGGAAGAAATGCTCCAATCAAGCTGAAGTTGCATGCAGTTACAGTCATACAATAGTGTAACAATCCACTAGAATTTCAACTTTCTAGCGTCAACGGTATCGGCGCTATAGCACCACAAAAACGCTATTTTCAAGCGCCGATAACTCAGCCCCTATTAAAGCTACAGAAAAATAAAAAACACCACCAGAAAGCTCTGTTTCTTAGCTTTCACATGGTATATAGCATTCTACTGTAGCGCCGTCCGTTAAAAATCGCGGTGGACCCTGAAAATTTTATCTCACTTTTCAGCTCCCCAAATGCTTCTTATGGCTAGAAACACATTTTCCTGGCCATATGTGCATTTCATCGCTTCTCATACTTCACTGGCTCCACCTTTTCTCTGTTGCAATAAATGCAGACCCAATTACATTTTTATGTGAATCAGGGGATGGGGAAGGTAGAAGGGAAGGGGGCAGGGGGATGGGAGGGGGAGGGGGAATTTATCTTTGTAATTGTGCACAATTACAGGTGTACTAGTTATTATTATTTTTCTACGTCCTTCAAAAAAAAATTTTGAAATGCAGATTATGAGAACAGTGATCAAAATAAAGCAAAATGGACAGAACCTCCTTACAGATTGACAGAAACACTATTATCAGAGGTAATTACATGGTGAAATTACTGCTCAATGAAGCGTAATTCCATAAAAAAATTTTTTTATTTCGTTAACGGTTTCTCAGAAACTAAGACAGATAAAGACATGGGATTTTTTTTCAAAATACCTCAGACACTTATCCAGTGCAGAAAGGAGCCTAAAGGAATTCCGTTGAAGAAATTCCAAGTTATGAATTTTTGTGCAAAACGGAATTCCCAAAAATGACATTCCAACCTCCAGAAAACATAGAAGGAATACTCGGATCAAGCTGAATTTATATGTGCATGCAGCCATACCCTAGTCTAACAATCTCACAAAATTTCGTTGTCATCGCGTAAGCGGTATCGGCGCTATGGCCGCACAAAAACTCATTTTTCAATCGCCGATATCTCGGTTGCTATTAAAGCTACAGAAAAATTAAAAACACCATCAGAAAGTTCAGTTTCTCCTCTTTCAGATGATATATAGCATTTTACTTTTTAAGGAAGTTTTTATATCTCGCGTAAGACATTGAAAATTTCATGTCTGTTTTTGGGCTCATCAAAACTTTTGGGCCCAAAAAAACTGTGAAGGTCTTCATGGATGTTCCTGAATATTTTTTTAGAGGTACCCACTATGGGCTTGCATGATGTCTCCAAAGGAAATATTTCTACTTCAAGTACTTTTTCCTTGAGAATTTTTTGAATTTCAAAATTGTCATGTAAATTGCTCAGCTTATAATCATTCAAATTTCATGAAATTAACTCCAAAAGATGCGTAAAATTAGTACCTTCACTATCCTATGAGGGCATTAACCTATTACTAATAGCCAATTTTACACTTATCATTTTCTATATCCACCTATAACTAATAAATTACACATTCAATTCAGTTAAAAGTCACATGGCATAATGCTAATTTTTCCCTCTATTTTTCCATTTAACCACAGCTCCATGACTCTTATGGTTTGCCTGCAACAACCCATTAGGGCTAGGGTTAGGCCTCAGTCAAAATGTATTGCAGTGAGGGTGGTAACATTGCTGACAACACACCTGGCTGCATGATAAGCGCTACTGAGTCAGTATGTGCAAATCTACACTGCCAAGGACCAGATTACAACCAAAACTGGCTAGGGAATGGAATGGCATGGAAGGGAAGGGTCTGGAAGGGCAGGGAATGGAAGGAAAGGGAATGGAAGGTCAGGGAATGGAAGGCAAGGAGAGGGGAGGGTAAATAGGGAGGGAATACGGGGGAGGGGAATTCATATCTTAAAATTGCTGTGCAATTTTAATTATTCTCTAGTTATTATGAATTCCCCGTAGGGGAATTCATCTTGTTATTGTACGTTTTGTTATTATTATTTTTCTACGGATTTGCAATTTTTCAATGTTGAATTACTCATAACCTAAATGAGATATCTAGATTAAACTGCCACAAGATAAACACAACATGAAAGACTTCATCTGTCTGGAATTACACATGGGAATTCCGAACGACATGGGAATTACAGCCAATTTGCATAAAAAACTTTTGTTCGCCGATTTGAGAAAACCAGTGGTTGGTTTGTCGTGAAATTTTTTTGACATATTGTCCATGGAAGTGCGCAGTGCGGAAAGGACACTAAAGGAATTCCGCTGAAAAAATTCCAAGTTATGATTTTTTGAAAAAACAGAATTCCCAAAAATGACATTAAAATCTCCAGAAAACAAGGAAGGAATGCTCAGATTAAGCTGAATTTATATGTGTTTACAGCCCTACCCCAGTCTAACACACTCACACAATTTTAGCCTCCCAGGTCCATTACTTTTTGTGCCACAGGGCCGCAAAAGTTCATTTTTTGAAGGCCTGTATCTCCCTTAATATTAATCCTACAAAACAAAAAGGGACATTTCTAAAAACCTGAGAATGTCAGCTTTCCAATGGTGTAAAGCAATATCCGCTACGACGTACGGTATAGAATCGCGTCAGACATTGAAAATTTCATGTCACTTTTTGGGCGAAAACAGATTTTGCCAAAATAAACTATGAAGCTCTTCATGGATGTTCATGATTAATTTTGAGTTGATACCCACTATCGGCCTGCATTATGCCTCCAAAGGAAATTTTTCTACTTCAAATACTTTTTGCTAGAGAATTTTTTTAATTTCAAAATTGAAACATAGATTGCTCGGATTCTAATCATTCAAATTTCATGAAATTAACACCAAAAAATGCGTAAAATTATAGCCTTTTCTGTGCTCCAAGGGCATGTACCTATTGCTAATAGCCAATTTTACATAAGCAATTTCACATATTCAATTATAACTCATTAATTATTCACTAAAATCAATTAAAACTCATTTGACCTATTGCTAATTTTTTGCCCTATTTTTCCATGTAAGCACATCTCCCTAGCATGAATTTTATAATCCAATTAAAACTCTCCCAATAATGTTTCAAATCACTTAAAATTGATATAATATGTAGCTCATTTGTTGCCCTATTGTTTGCAAATAATCCCATATTTTTCCCATTAAATTTATAATTGAATTATAAGTTATGAAATACTGCTGAAAATCACTTGAAACTAATTTGACATGTTGCTGACTGCTTGCCCTCTGTGTGCATGTAAGCACATCTTCCTACCTCTTATGGTTTGTCCATAACAACTCATTAGGGTTAGGGTTTCATCAAAGTTAGTTACGCTTCAGTCCAATTGTATTGCTTTCAGGGTGGTATCACCTGCACGCTAAGCGCTATATGAATCTGTCCAACTCTGCACTTCCATGGACTACATAGTGTGCAAAAGAGGCCTGGGCACAGTGGCGTCCCTATGGGGGGGCACGAGGGGGCACAGGCCCCCCCCATATTGGACCTGTGCCCCCCCAGGTGCCCCCCCATATGAACTTTCCAACTCTGGCTAAAATATACAATTAGTATAGCGGGTGCCCCCCCAGAGAAGCGCGTGCCCCCCCAGGTGCCCCCCCATTTGAGACCCCCCAGTTACGCCACTGCCTGGGCATGGAATACAGATGAGGGCATGGAATGGAAGGGCATGCAAGAGGGTTGAGTGCAAAGTAAGGGAATGGAAGGAAAGGAAAGGAAGGGGGGGGGCTAAAGAGGGAGGGAATACAGGGAGGGAATACGGGAGAAGGGAATTCATATCTTAAAATTGCTGTGCAATTTTAATTATTCTCTAGTTATAATCCCCCGCCGCTTGCGGGGGATTATATTGATATTGTTCGTTTTATTATTATAAATTCCCCCGTTAGGGGAATTTATATTGTTTTTGTTCGTTTTTTTTTTTCATCATCTTTCTTTCTTTTTTCTTCTTATTTTTCATCAACACTTTGACAGGCTATATTTCAGAAACCACTTGCAGTAATGTTCTGAAATTACAATATAGTATTGCTTTTGGCAAACAATTTTATATGCTGGAATTACAGAGCATAATTTCCAGAAGTCTTGTAATTACATGCAAAGTTCTTAAAAAATTTGTGTCAACAGTTCTGGAATAACTGTTGCATGGAATTACACCAAATTTTAACACAATAATTTCTAAAGATATACGCAGTGCGGAAAGGACCGTAATTGCAATAACTTATAAAGTGTTTTTTATATGAATTTTTCAAATAAGGGAATTCCTGAAATTGCTACTAAAATTTTTCAAAAACTAGGAAGAAATGCTCCAATCAAGCTGAAATTGCGTGCAGTTACAGTCATACTATAGTGTAACAATCCACTAGAATTTCAACTTTCTAGCGTTAACGGTATCGGCGCTATAGCACCACAAAAACGCTATTTTCAAGCGCGGATAACTCGGCCCCTATTAAAGCTACAGAAAAATAAAAACCACCACCAGAAAGCTCTGTTTCTTAGCTTTCACATGGTATATAGCATTTTACTGTAGCGCCGTCCGTTAAAAATCGCGGTGGACCCTGAAAATTTGATCTCACTTTTCAGCTCCCCCAATGCTTCTTATGGCTGGAAACACTTTTTCCTGGCCGTATGCCAATTTCATCGCTTCTCATACTTCACTGGCTGCACATTTTCTTTGTTGAAATAAATGCTGACCCAATTACATTTGTGTGTGAATCATCGGATGGGGAAGGTAGAAGGGAAGGGGCAGGGGGATGTAAGGGGGCAGGGGGATGTAAGGGGGCAGGGGAGAGGAAGGGAAGGGGGGAATTTATCTTTGTAATTGTGCACAATTACAGGTGTACTAGTTATAATCCCCCGCTCGCGCAGCGGCGGGGGATTATATTGATATTCTTCGATTACCTTTTATTATTATTATTATTATTGAGCTCAGGAAAACTGTGATTACTACAAAACTATTAAAGATCCTGTTTTACATGTCAAGGGTAATATGCGACTCCATTGCGCGCTACTTCATACGAAATTTCATGATCAAATTTCATGATGCTTATGAGTTATGAGGAAAATATAAAACAAATTTCCGGCGCAGGTTTCTGAGAACCTAAGCATAACTGAGACCTGTTGATTTTTTCTAAGATACCTTGACAAAGTCTCCAGTGCAGAAAGGCGTCTCGTGGAGATTTCATGAACACTTTTCAAGATATGATTTTTTGAAAATTGGATATCCCGAAAACTGACCAAAATTTTTTTGAAAAACAGGGAAGGAATGCTCTTAGAGAGCTGAAAATAGGTGACCATACAGATGTACCACAGTGTACCAACTTCACAAAGTTACGGACCGCTCGGACAAACGGTCTTGACGCTACGGACGTCCAAAAACGCAATTTTCAAGTGGCCATATCTCGGTCCCTATTTAAGCTACAACAAAGTTTGACATATCACAAGAAAGGTCTGTTTGTCAGCTTTCCAATGGTGTATAGCATTATAGTCTCAGACGCGCGGCGTAGAATCGCGTCAGACATTGAAAATTTGTTGTCACTTTTTGAGCCCTTCGAAACGTTTTAGGCAGAAAAATCAATGAAGTTCTTTGTGAATATTGATGAATATTTTTTTACTTATTCCCTTGTTATGCCTCCATACTGCCCTTAAAGGAAATTTGCCTGCATCAAATGGTTTTTCCAGGAGAATTTTTTGAAATTCCAAATTGAAATGCACATTGCTCTGCTTCTACTCATTCAAATTCTATGAAATTAATACCAAAAGATGCGTAAAATTATGAGCTGCACTGTCCTCCAAGGCCATTTACCTATTCCTCATGGCCAATTTAACATAAATGATTTCATATATTCGATTATAACTCTTGTATTAATGTTTCAAATCAGTTAAAAGTCAAATCACATGTTGCTAATTTTTTGCCCTATTTTGACACATAACCATATCTACCAGTCCTTTTTCCTTCCCCTTAAGAGAAAAAGTTTAAAAATAATTCACAGATGCATACTAGTCTGCTGTCGGGACCATTCTGCCTCACTGCCAGGTTTTGCTGCCAGGCCCCAGCATTACACAATGCAAACAGCAGCACATTGATCAATAGGAAGGTACAGGCTGACGCCTATCATGACAAAGGAATGATATATACATTGAAGGGAAGGCGTTTTGGAGGTGTTGGGAGATAAGGCATATATGGCCTGTATTTATGCACCGAAAGAAGTAATTGTACAAGCAGAGACCATGATGAGCAGAAGTACCTATAGTTGTGAGACAGTATATCTGATGTCTTGCAAATGCTAGCACAGTGCAAAGCCAGGGAATAAGGCCAAATTCCCCAGAAATGTGTCTATTAATATATTTGCCACAGATTCTATCTATGATGTTCATCTCTTGGTAAGGAAGTTCATTCCCTAAAATGATGGCCAGGGGATAAACACAAATTAAGGACATGATGTGAAAGGGAGAGCAAGCAGGGCTGGGGACAAACGGGTGGCGCGGGGGATTATCCGATATTGCCGTACGGCAATATCAGTTATACTAGTTATTATTATTATTATTCAGCTCAGGAAAACTGCGATTACTTCAAAACTATTAGAGATATTAGTTTACAACTGAAGTATGATATGCAACTCCCGTGCGTGCTATCACTCACAAAATTTCATGATCAAATTTCATGACACTTATGAGTTATGAGCAAAATACAAAAAAAATTTCCGGCGCAGGTTTCTGAGAACCTAAGCATAACTGAGAGCTGTTGATTTTTTCTAAGATACCTTGACAAAGTCTCCAGTGCAGAAAGGCGTCTCCTGGAGATTTCATGAACACATTTCAAGATATGATTTTTTGAAAAATAGACATCCCGAAAACTGACCAAAATTTTTCTGAAAAACAGGGAAGGAATGCTCGTAGAAAGCTAAAAATGGGCATGCTTACAGACCTAGCATAGTGTACCAACTTCACAAAGTTACGGACCGCTCGGACAAGCGGTCTGTGCGCTACGGACGCACAAAAACTCAAAATTCAAGTGGCCATAGCTCAGTCCCTATTGCAGCTACAGACTAGTTTCACATATCACAAGAAAGGTCTGTTTGTCAGCTTTCCAATGGTGTATAGCATAATAGTGTCAGGCGCGCGGCGTAGAATCGCGTCGGACATTGAAAATTTCATGTCACTTTTTAGGCCCAAAAAACCTTTTCGGCTCAAAAAGTCAATGTAATTCTTCATGCACGTCCATCATTATTTTATGTGGGCTACCCATATCAGCCCTCCATATTGTCCCCAAACATAAATTACCTACATTAAATAGTTTGTCCTGGAGAATTTTTTTAATTTTCAAACTTCAAATATAAATTGCTCAGCTTCCGGTTATTCAAATTTCATGAAATTAATACCAAAAGATGCTTAAAATTATCGCCTTTACTGTCCTCCAAGGCCATACAGCTCATAGTAATAGCCAATTTTACATAGATGATTTTATATAAGCCACTATAACTCCTGCATTTATGTTTCAAATCAGATGAAAATGCACTGACATGTTCCTAATTTATTGCCTGATTTTTCCATGTAGGCACATCTCCCCAACTCTCATGGTTTGCCTGCAGCAAGCCATTAGGGTTAGGGTTAGGGTTTACTCAACACTCACTGCTTGCAGGGTGGTACCCTTGGCCACCACAGGTGTGTCTGGCAGTCAAGATATTTGATAGGCATATGCTCCAACAACATTGCAGCGTTCATACATGCTTTTAAGAATTCATCATGAAGGACATGAATTGGAAGGGGAGAGTAAGCAGGGAAGGGGAGACAGGGGGGGCGCGGGGGATTATCCGATATTGCCGTACGGCAATATCAGTTATACTAGTTATAATCCCCCGCCGCTTGCGGGGGATTATATTGATATTGTTCGTTTTATTATGAATTCCCCGTAGGGGAATTCATCTTGTTATTGCTGATTTTGTTATTATTATTATTATTATTTTTCTACGGCCTTCAAAAAAAAATTTTGAAAGGCAGATTATGAGAACAGTGATCAAAATAAAACAGAATGGACACAACCTCGTTACAGATTGACAGAAACACTATTATCAGAGGTAATTGCATGGTGAAATTACTTCTCAGTGAGACGTAATTCCAGAAATTTTTTTAAATATTGTATTCACCGTTTCTCATAAACTAAGACAGATAAAGTCATGGGAATTTTTTTCAAAATACCTCAGACACTTATCCAGTGCAGAAAGGAGCCTGACGGAATTACGTTGAAAAAATTCCAAGTTATGATTTTTTGTAAAAACGGAATTCCGAAAAAAGGAATTTCAACCTTCAGAAAACAAGGAAGGAATACTCAGATCAAGCTGAATTTATATGTGCATGCAGCTCTACCCTAGTCTAACAATCCCACAAAAGTTTGTTGTCATCGCGTAAACGGTATCGGCGCTATGGCCGCACAAAAACTCAATATTCAATTGCCGATATCTCGGTTGCTATTAAAGCTACAGAAAAAATAAAAACACCATCAGACAGTTCAGTTTCTCCTCTTTCAGATGATATATAGCATTTTACCTTTTAAGGAAGTTTTTATATCTCGCGTAAGACATTGAAAATTTCATGTCTGTTTTTGGGCTCATCAAAACTTTTGGGCCCAAAAAAACTATGAAGCTCTTCATGGATGTTCCTGAATATTTTTTTACAGGTACCCACTATAAGCCTGCATGATGTCTCCAAAGGAAAAATTTCTACTTCAAGTACTTTTTCCTTGAGAATTTTTTGAATTTCAAAATTGCAATGTAAATTGCTCAGCTTCTACTCATTCAAATTTCATGAAATTAGCACCAAAAAATGTGTAAAATTATGGCCTTTTGTGTGCTACAAGGGCTTATAGCTATTTGCAATAGCCAATTTTACATGTATGATTTTACATATTCAATAATAACTCAATAAGTATTCATTAAAAATCAATTACAACTAATTTGATATATTGCTAATTTTTGGGCTTATTTTACCATTTAAGCTCAATTTTCTACTTCAAGTACTTTTTCCTTGAGATTTTTTTTAATTTCAAAATTGAAATGTAGATTCCTCAGCTTCTACTCATTCAAATTTCATGTACTTAACACCAAAAACTGCATAAAATTATGGCCTTTTATGTTCTCCAAGGGCATAAACCTCTTGCTGATAGCCAATTTTACATTAGCAATTTCATATATCCAATTAAAACTCATTAAGTATTCATTAAAATCAATTAAGAATAATTTGACTTATTGCTAATTTTTTGCCTTATTTTTCCATGTAAGCACATGTTCCTACCTTGAATTTTTTTATCCTATTTAAACTCTTCCAATAATGTTTCAAATCACTTAAAATTGATATGATATGTTGCTTATTTGTTGCCCTATTGTTTGCAAATAACCTCATATTTTTTCCATTAAATTTATAATAAAATTATAACTTGTCAAATACTGCTGCAAATCACTTTAAACTAATTTGACATGTTGCTGACTGCTTGCCCTCTGTATGTATGTAAGCACATCTTCCTACCTCTTATGGTTTGTCCATAACAAATCATTAGGGTTAGGGTTTCATCAAAGTTAGACTTACGCTTCAGTCCAATTGTATTGCTTTCAGGGTGGTATCAACTCTAGCTAAGCGCTATATGAATCTGTCCAACTCTACACTTCCATGGACTACATAGCGTCCAAAACAGGCCTGGCCATGGAATACAGATGAGGGCATGGAATGGAAGGGCATGCAAGAGGGTTGAGTGCAAAGCATGGGAATGGAAGGGAAGGAAAGGAAAGGAAGGGGGGGGGTAAAGAGGGAGGGAATACGGGGGAGGGGAATTCATATCTTAAAATTGCTGTGCAATTTTAATTATTCTCTAGTTATAATCCCCCGCTCGCGCAGCGGCGGGGGATTATATTGATATTCTTCGATTACCTTTTATTATTATTATTATTATTATTATTATTATTATTATTGCAGTCAGGAAAACTGTGATTACTACAAAACTATTAAAGATCCTGTTTTACAAGTCAAAGGTAATATGCGACTCCATTGCGCGCTACTTCATATGAAATTTCATGATCAAATTTCATGATGCTTATGAGTTATGAGGAAAATATAAAAAAAAATTGCGGCGCAGGTTTCTGAGAACCTAAGCATAACTGAGACCTGTTGAATTTTTGTAAGATGCCTTGACAAAGTCTCCAGTGCAGAAAGGCGTCTCGTGGAGATTTCATGAACACATTTCAAGATACGATTTTTTGAAAAATAGACATCCCGAAAACTGGCCAAAATTTTTCTGAAAAACAGGGAAGGAATGCTTGTAGAAAGCTGAAAATGGGCGTGCTTACAGACCTAGCCTAATGTACCAACTTCACAAAGTTACGGACCGCTCGGACAAACGGTCTGTGCGCTACAGACGCACAAAAACTCAAATTTCAAGTGGTCATAGCTCAGTCCCTATTGCAGCTACAGACTAGTTTCACATATCACAAGAAAGGTCTGTTTCTCAGCTTTCCAATGGTGTATAGTATAATAGTGTCAGGCGCGCGGCGTAGAATCGCGTCGGACATTGAAAATTGTTTGTCACTTTTTAGGCCCAAAAAACCTTTTCGGCTCAAAAAGTCAATGTAATTCTTCATGCACGTCCATCATTATTTTATGTGGGCTACCCATATCAGCCCTCCATATTGTCCCCAAACATAAATTACCTACATCAAATAGTTTTTCCCAGAGAATGTTTTTAATTTTCAAACTTCAAATATAAATTGCTCAGCTTCCGGTTATTCAAATTTCATGAACTTAATACCAAAAGATGCTTAAAATTCTCGCCTTTACTGTCCTCTAAGGCCATACAGCTCATAGTAATAGCCAATTTTACATAGATGATTTTATATAAGCCACTATAACTCCTGCATTTATGTTTCAAATCAGATGAAAATGCAATGACATGTTCCTAATTTATTGCCTGATTTTTCCATGTAGGCACATCTCCCCAACTCTTATGGTTTGCCTGCAGCAAGCCATTAGGGTTAGGGTTAGGGTTTACTCAACATGCACTGCTTGCAGGGTGGTACGCTTGGCCACCACAGGTATGTCTGGCAGTCAAGATATTTGATAGGCATATGCTCCAACAGCATTGCAGCGTTCATACATGCTTTTAAGAATTCATCATGAAGGACATGAATTGGAAGGGGAGAGTAAGCAGGGAAGGGGAGACAGGGGGGGCGCGGGGGATTATCCGATATTGCCGTACGGCAATATCAGTTATACTAGTTATTATAATCCCCCGCCGCTTGCGGGGGATTATATTGATATTGTTCGTTTTATTATTATTATTATTATTATTATTCTTATTATTATTCTTATTATTCAGCTCAGGAAAACTGAGATTACTGCAAAACTATTAGAGATAACATCCTGAAACCTCAAACACAATATGTGACTCTGTTGCGTGCTACTTCCAGTGAAATTTCGTGATCAAATTTCATGATACTAACGCGTTATTGAGAAAATAAAAAATCTATTTCTGGCAGCGTTTCCAGGAGAACAAAAGAAAATTGGCCTTTGCTGATTTTTTGTAAGATACCTTGACAAAGTTTCCAGTGCAGAAAGGCGTCTCATGGAAATTTCATGAATAGTTTCAGAGATATGAATTTTTCAAAATTGGATGTCATGAAAATTTTCTAAAATTTTTCTGGAAAACAGGGAAGGAATGCTCGTAGAAAGCTGAAATTGGGTACACTTACAGATGTACCCTAGTGTACCAACTTCACAAAGTTACGGACCGCTCGGACAAACGGTCTCGGCGCTACGGACGTCCAAAAACCCAATTTTCAAGTGCTCATATCTCGGTCCCTAATTGAGCTACAGCAAAGTATTATTATAATCCCCCGCCGCGAGCGGGGGATTATATTGATATTGTTCGTTTTATTATTATTATTATTATTCTTATTATTATAATCCCCCGCTCGCGCAGCGGCGGGGGATTATATTGATATTCTTCGATTACCTTTTATTATTATTATTATTATTATTATTATGAATTCCCCGTAGGGGAATTCATCTTGTTATTGCTGATTTTGTTATTATTATGAATTCCCCGTAGGGGAATTCATCTTGTTATTGCAACTTTTTTTATTATTCTTCTTATTATTTTTCTACGTCCTCAAACATGACTTTTTAATTGCCTATTATGAGAAAAGTAATGGAGATACAACAAAAGGGATACAACAGTCAGAAGTGTTGGCTTAATCACAATTTTCAGAGGAAATTTCTCAGCGGAATTACTTGTCATCATTGCGTAATTCCAGAAACTAATTTTTACATTGTGTACACGGTTTCTCAGAAACTAATACAGATAAACAGATGAAATTTTTTTTCAATATATTTTAGACACTTATGCATTGCAGAAAGGAGCTTAAAAGAATTCCGTTGAAAAAATTCCAAGTTATGATTTTTTGAAAAAACGGAATTCCGAAAAATGCCATTCCAACCTCCAGAAAACAAGGAAGGAATGCTCAGATTAAGCTGATTTTATATGTGTATACAGCCCTACCCTAGTCTAACAATTCCACAAAATTTTGTTGTCGTCGCGTAAGCGGTATCGGCGCTATGATTGCTCAAAAACGGAATTTTCAATCGCCGATATCTCGCTTACTATTGGAGCTACAGAAAAATTAAAAATATCATCAGAAAGTTCAGATTCTTCTCTTTCAGATGGTGTATAGAACTTTACTGTACCAGTCTTAGTATAGAATCGCGTCAGACATTGAAAATTTTTTGTCACTTTTTGGCCCTCCCAAACCCTATTTTGGCCAAAAAAACTATGAAGATCTTCATGGATGTTCATGTATAATTTTTTAGTGGTACCCATTGTAGGCCTGCATAATCTCTCCAAAGGAAATTATTCTACTTGTAATACTTTTTCCTTGAGAAATTTTTTAATTTCAAAATTAAAATGTAAATTGCTCAGCTTCTACTTATTCAAATTTCATGAAATTAACACCAAAAAATGCTTAAAATTGGAGCCTTGTATGTGCTCCAAGGGCATCAACCTCTTGCTGATAGCCAATTTTACATAAGCAATTTCACATATTCAATTATAACTCATTAATTATTCATTAAAATCAATTAAAACTCATTTGACATATAGCTAATTTTTTGCCCTATTTTTCCATGTAAGCAAAACTCCCTACCATGAATTTTACAATCCAATATAAACTCTTCCAATTATGTATCAAATCACTTAATATTGATACTATATGTTGCTTATTTGTTGCCCTATTGTTTGCAAATAAGCTCATATTTTTTCCATTAAATTTATAATTGAATTATAACTTATGAAATACTGCTGCAAATCACTTGAAACTAATTTGACATGTTGCTGACTGCTTGCCCTCTGTGTGTATGTAAGCACATCTTCCTACCTCTCATGGTTTGTCCATAACAAATCATTAGGGTTAGGGTTTCATCAAAGTTAGTTACGCTTCACTCCAATTGTATTGCTTTCAGGGTGGTATCACCTGCACGCTAAGTGCTATATGAATCTGTCCAACTCTACACTTCCATGGACTACATAGCGTCCAAAAGAGGCCTGGGCATGGAATACAGATGAGGGCATGGAATGGAAGGGAATGCAAGAGGGTTGAGTGCAAAGCAAGGGAATGGAAGGGAAGGAAAGGAAAGGAAGGGGGGGGGGGGGTTAAAGAGGGAGGGAATACGGGGGAGGGGAATTCATATCTTAAAATTGCTGTGCAATTTTAATTATTCTCTAGTTATTATAATCCCCCGCTCGCGCAGCGGCGGGGGATTATATTGATATTCTTCGTTTTACTATTATTATTATTATTCTTATTATTCAGCTCAGAAAAAGTGTGATTATTTCAAAACTATTACAGATACTACGTTACAAGTCAAGGGTAATGTGCAACTCCATTGCGTGCTACTTTACACGAAATTTCATGATCAAATTTCATGACACTTATGAGTTATGAGCAAAATATAAAACAAATTTCCGGCGCAGGTTTCTGAGAACCTAAGCATAACTGAGACCTGTTGATTTTTTCTAAGATACCTTGACAAAGTCTCCAGGTCTGAAAGGCGTCTCGTGGAGATTTCATGAACACATTTCAAGATATGATTTTTTGAAAAATAGACATCCCGAAAACTGACCAAAATTTTTCTGAAAAACAGAGAAGGAATGCTCGTAGAAAGCTGAAAGTAGGTACACTTACAGACCTACCCTAGTGTACCAACTTCACAAAGTTACGGACCCCTCGCACAAACGGTCTCGGCGCTACGGACGTTCAAAAACTCAAACTTCAAGTCGCCATATCTCAGTCCCTATTTGAGCTACAGACTAGTTTCACATATCACAAGAAAGGTCTGTTTGTTAGCTTTCCAATGGTGTATAGCATTATAGTGTCAGACGCGCGGCGTAGAATCGCGTCAGACATTGAAAATTTTATGTCACTTTTTAGGTCCAAAAAATCTTTTCGCCTCAAAAAGTCAATGAAATTCTTCATGCATGTCGTTGAATATTTTATGTGGGTTACCCATGTCAGCCCTCCATACTGTCCCCGAAGATCAATTATCTACAGCAAATAGTTTTTCCTAGAGAATTTTTTAAATTTCAAAATTGAAATGTACATTGCTCAGCTTCTGGTTGTTCAAATTTCATGAAATTAATACCAAGAGATGCGTAAAATTATGCCCTTTACTGTCCTCCAAGGGAATATACCTCTCCTGAATAGCCAATTTCAAATAAATGATTTTATATATTCAATTATAACTCATGAACTATTGTTTCAGATCACTTAAAACTGAATGTACATGTTGCTAATTTTTTGCCCTATTTTGTGGTATAAGGGCATCCTCCTATCTCCAATACTTAGCCGGTAAAATAGAGCTAAAAAAATAATTCACAGATGCATGTTAGTCAGCCGTTGGGTATATACTGTCTCACTGCCACCTTTCCCAGCAGCTGACCTTGTGCCTACCACGACATTTCATAGGCATATGCACCAGCAAGATTACTACGTTCATACATGGTATGAAGAATTCATCATGACGGCCATGAACTGGAAGGAGGGAGCAAGCAGGGCAGGGGAGACAAGGGGGGCGCGGGGGATTATCCGATATTGCCGTACGGCAATATCAGTTATACTAGTTATTATTATTATTTTTCTACGTCCTTCAAAAAAAAATTTTGAAATGCAGATTATGAGAACAGTGATCAAAATAAAGCAAAATGGACAGAACCTCCTTACAGATTGACAGAAACACTATTATCAGAGGTAATTACATGGTGAAATTACTGCTCAGTGAAGCGTAATTCCATAAAGAAAATTTTTTATTGTGTTCACCGTTTCTCAGAAACTAAGATAGATAAAGACATGGGATTTTTTTTCAAAATACCTCAGACACTTATCCAGTGCAGAAAGGAGCCTAAAGGAATTCCGTTGAAGAAATTCCAAGTTATGAATTTTTGTGCAAAACGGAATTCCGAAAAATGACATTCCAACCTCCAGAAAACATAGAAGGAATACTCAGATCAAGCTGAATTTATATGTGCATGCAGCCATACCCTAGTCTAACAATCTCACAAAATTTCGTTGTCATCGCGTAAGCGGTATCGGCGCTATGGCCTCGCAAAAACTCATTTTTCAATCGCCGATATCTCGGTTGCTATTTAAGCTACAGAAAAATTAAAAACACCATCAGAAAGTTCAGTTTGTCCTCTTTCAGATGATATATAGCACTTTACTTTATCTGTAAGTTTTTATATCTCGCGTAAGACATTGAAAATTTTGTGTCACTTTTTCGATCAAAAGACGCCTTTTTTGTCCAAAAACAAATGAAGCTCTTCATGGATGTTCATGATGAATTTTTGTGTGGTACCCACTATGGCCCTGCATAATCTCTCCAAAGGAAATGTTTCTACTTCAAGTACTTTTTGTCTGACAATCTTTTTTACATATTCCATTATAACTTCAGAAATAATGCTTCAAATCACTTCAAACTCAAATGACATCTTCCTGTATTTTTGTCCTATTTTTCCATGTAAGCAAATCTTCCTACCATTCATTTTATAATTCAATTAAAACTCATCCAATAATGTTTCAAATCACTTAAAACTAATTTGACATGTTCCTGACTGCCTGCCCTCTGCATGTATATAAGCACATCTTCCTACCTATCATGGTTTGCCCGTAACAAATCATCTGCCCGTCACTACACACCTGGCTGCATGCTTACCGCTATATGAGTCTGTGCAACTGTACACTTCCATCGACTAAAAAGTTCTCAAAAGAGGCCTGGGAATGGCATAAATAGAAAGGGAGGGAATGGAAGATGAGGGAATGGAAGAGGACGGAGTGGAATGGAAGGGAAGGGAATGGAAGGCAAGGAAAGGGAGGGTAAAGAGGGAGGGAATACGGGGAAGGGGAATTCATATCTTAAAATTGCTGTGCAATTTTAATTATTCTCTAGTTATTATTATTATTGCAGTCAGGAAAACTGTGATTATTACAAAACTATTAAAGATCCTGTTTTACAAGTGAAGGGTAATATGCGACTCCATTGCGCGCTACTTCATACGAAATTTCATGATCAAATTTCATGATGCTTATGAGTTATGAGGAAAAAAAAAAAAAAATTCCGGCGCAGGTTTCTGAGAACCTAAGCATAACTGAGACCTGTTGATTTTTTGTAAGATGCCTTGACAAAGTCTCCAGTGCAGAAAGGCGTCTCGTGGAGATTTCATGAACACATTTCAAGATATGATTTTTTGAAAATTTGATATCCCGAAAACTGACCAAAATTTTGTTGAAAAAAAGGGAAGGAATGCTCTTAGAGAGCTGAAAATGGGTGGACATACAGATGTACCACAGTGTACCAACTTCACAAAGTTACGGACCGCTCGGACCAACGGTCTTGGCGCTACGGACGTCCAAAAATGCAATTTTCAAGTGGCCATATCTCGGTCCCTATTTAAGCTACAACGAAGTTTGACATATCACAAGAAAGGTCTGTTTGTCAGCTTTCCAATGGTGTATAGAATGATGGTGTCAGACGCGCGGCGTAGAATCGCGTCAGACATTGAAAATTTCATGTCACTTTTTGCGCCTTTCAAAACATTTTTGCCTAAAAAATCTATGAAGTTCTTCTTGGATGTTCGTGAATATTTTTTTCTATATACCTTTGTTAGGCCTACATACTGTCCTCAAAGGAAATTTGCCTACATCAAATGGTTTTTCCTAGAGAATTTTTTTAAATTCAAATTTCAACTTTAGATTGCTCAGCTTCTGACTATCCAAATCTTATGAAATTAACACTAAAAGATGTGTAAAATTATGGCCTTATCTGTTCTCTAAGGGCATGGACCTCAATCTAATAACCTATTTTACATGTATGATTTCATATATTCAATTATAGCTACTAAGTGCATATTTCAAATTAGTTAAAACTCAAACGACATGTTGCTAATTTTTTGCCCAATTTTTCCATGTAGACACAACCATGCAACTCTAATGGCTTGCCTGCAACAGGCCATTAGGGTTAGGGTTAGGGTTTACTCAATATGCACTGCTTGCAGGGTGGTATGCTTGACCACAACAGGTGTGTCTGGCTGCCTCGACTTTTGATAGGCATATGCACAAACAAGATTACTACATTCATACATGGTTTTAAGAATTCATCATGAAGGACATGACCTGGAAAGAGGGAGTATGCAGGGCAGGGGAGACAGGGGGGGCGCGGGGGATTATCCGATATTGCCGTACGGCAATATCAGTTATACTAGTTATAATCCCCCGCCGCTTGCGGGGGATTATATTGATATTGTTCGTTTTATTATTATTATTATTATTATTATTATTATTATTATTATTATTCTTACCAGTCAACCGAAACTAATATTTCCACACATGGGAGACCATGCACAGAGCTCAAAACCTAGCCCTCAGTTTGGAAAATTAATTGGCCACAAAATGATGATGGAAATATTCTAGAACACTTTCTGACAACTTTCTTGGGCAGAATCCAACAATAACAGGTGAATGAACAAGAAGTGCTGCATTTTGTTGGTGTTTGCATGACATTTTATATTTTAAACAAATAATTGCCAAATAGTACACAAAAACACAAAATTGTGATACCTTGGAACAATTTTGACCTCTCATATGATCTATAATTCAAGAGATACAGTGCCGCCTGTAAGTAAGTGAAATGCATGAAATGGAGCCATTGCATCAATGCTATATAAACATCCTCAGCTGAACGGCTTGTGGAAATATATATTCTCATCTGATGAGAGAAAGACATATTGGGTCATTAAGGCTGATATGTGAGGCATGTGGAATGACAATGCCGTTTTACAATGGAAGCCAATTTTAGATATGGGTCAAAGTCTTCGATAAGTAAGTGAAACACAGGCCCAATTTAAGGGTGGTTCACATACTTATCAAAGACTTTGATCCATACCTAACTCTTTGACTACAGCAGAGAAAATTGGCTGCCATTGTTATCCCACATGCCTCACACATCAGCCTTTATGACCGAATTATGTTTTTCTCTCATCGAAGGACAATTCATGCTTCCACAAGCAGTTTGGTTGAGGACGTCTATCATTGATGCAATGGCACAAAATCATGTGTTTCAATTACTTATAGGCAGCACTGTAATTCCCAGCTGACAATGCATATAAAGTTCACATGATAAACCTGGGAAAACTGACGCACATGACATAACTGACAGTTATCACATGCTTTTATTCACATTAGAAAGACTGCCACATTTTAACAGGATAAACATGTGATGACTGTCAACAGAATATCACTTGGATACACATACTAACTGAGAGTTGTTACATGATTTTATTCACATGTCAGAATTTCCCCCATTTTCACTGCATAAACACATGATTGTCATCTGATAATCACATGATAATTTTCCTCAGATAAAAATGTGAATACCCCTCCCCTAAGTTATGCAAGTGAGAATTTTCATGACATAACAAGAGTTATCAGGTGGTTTGTTCATGTGGAGGAATTTCCACTAAAAAACATTTATGGGACAAACACATGATGACCATCAACCAGATTATCATGTGATGATTTTCCCCAGTTAAACACATGCATTTGTACCTGAAGTTTACACCAGGACACCACGTGGTAAAGATACCCCCAAAGATGAATGTGTTAAGTGGTGAAGATACACATCTGATTTATAGAAGAGCCAATCGAGAAACACAGAGCTAGAGCTCTGTTTACCGAGTTATGCACACAGATGACTTCAAGTTTAAACTAACTTAGCAAATGATTATAATTTCTAATTCTGCATGGGATTTTGTGGTGACAAAACACCCCAGAAAATCACGTGGCTAACAGGTGAAGATATGCACCAGAAAATCATGTGGTTAAAACAGTGAAGATTCCCCCCAGAAAATCACATGGTTAAGTGACACTTAAACACAGCCTTCTCGCATGGCAGAGATGCGTGTTTTGAACAGCATAAGCAGCACTATGAGCGTTGACCATCTTTCTCTAAAAAATTCATGGGTGTTCAGAACCATTATTAATATCACAAAACCACATCAATCACATTCACAAGCAGACATCGAAATATATGAGGTTTGTTAGATGAAATTCACATGCCAAAGATGTGGCATTTTAATAATTATACATTTGCAAGAATTAGGCCTAATAAATTTGTCTGTGATTAATAGGCTGAATAAACAACAAAATCCAATATCAAATTCCATGCAGACTTCTCAGAATGACACAGCTTCTACCGAGCAACCGCTTGATGAAAATCCTGGTACTTGTAAAAGACTCATTATTTCAATAAGCACAATTCGCAGCTTTAACCTTTTGATGACAGTCACATGCTACATATATATATAGATACAGAGCATTTTAATAAGTTCTATTTGAAATAATTAGTCCACAAGTATTTTGAAAGACAAACTTTTATTAAAAGAACGATCCAATTACAAACAACCTAATTTTTTGCAATAAATACAGTAAACACACCTACTATTCAAACCTTCACATGACATTTGAAAGAAAAACCTGATAACATCACATAATTATCGTGCCATTCAGTAAGAAAGTTTCTCCAATGAACAATTTAGATAAATTTATTTGAGATATGTCACCGCGAGAAAAATTATATCTGTTCATTTTTCTTTTCCTAATTCTCTATCGGCCAGTCATGTCACATCTGAAAAATCTCTGAAAAAAAAACACATTTAAACAGGATTTATTTAGAAATTATGTTGTGTCAATAATTGTGCCATACAGATAGTAGTTATTGAGAAGACCAACAATATATTGAGCAGAACGTTCGCATAATTGCCCTACTAGAACAAAACAAACTAGAACCCTAGGACTAGAACAAAACTTTCCAAACATTTTTGACAACAGTTATATTCCAATGGGAGTAACTCGGAACAGAACTACTAAGCTGGGCAGATCCAAATATTCTTCAAAAGGGGGGCACGGCAAACATTGGAGTGTCCGAATCTAAAAATTTTTCCAGATAGCAATGTGTAGGATTTATCAGACGAATCTGCCTTTGCTCAGCCTGTCATCCACTGACTCAAAGTGTGGACTTTTTTCATAGTTACTATGGCATTATTTCAACTATTCTGAATCAGGTTACCACGAATAATAAGTCATCAGTCATCAGTGTAGTCCTTGTGATTTCAATCAGTAATGGGGCATGGAGCGCCAAATATCATATTTGCAAGGGAAAATAGGTAAAAAGAATGTCTAACGTGTACTTCAGATAAATATTTCTTACTGAATAGATATGGAAAATGATAAAAAACAAATCTTATCTATGGCGAGTGTTATAAAAACATGTTTTTTGCCATTTAGGTTATACATAAGAATAATATTATTTGTTCCTTAAACCCCATACATAATGTGAAATGCTCCTACCAACCATTGTAGATATCTCCATAAATTGAAACCTGACTAACAAAAGAGAAAATGCCATTTAGATGGCAAGATCATGGAGTTCCTCCAATCCACAACCCATTTTTCTACGAAGAACATCTATAATCAGGCCTGCAGCAATAACCACCCAACGTTTCAAATAAAAAATTGGTACATAGATTGCCTTACATGTATTCCCCCCCCTCTTTTTTTCGTTTTTAAATATGGTGGTTATAAGAAGCTAAAATTTTTTTTGCCGTCAGGAATGTGTAATTTCACCTATTGTCGTAAAAAAATGTGATTTCCTTCTCTAAGTAACCCATGTACATATGTATGCATAACCCAAAATGCACAACAATATAGAGGTTCTCCAGTAACGTAAAATCTGATTTTCAATAACTAAAATTTGTTATTTGATCTAGCAATATGAGGGACATTGAGGGTGCATCATCCAATCCTCAAAACCCGTTATAATGTCATTATTGACCAGTAATGTCACAATTGACCAGTATAATGCAGGGGCAACTGCAGGCTTTGCGAAGATCCTCAAGCCTCTGTCAGACATTCGGTCTGACAAACAGGCACCTGTTGTCAGACAGAAAAGATTCTTGTCAGACCGAAAAATGTATGCGTCATTGCAGCACTAAGACAAAGAGACAGAATTATTGATTGTCGAGCTTTCAAAAAGAATATCACCAGGAGATTGTCTTAATTAGGCCTAGTAAATGCACAAAACGATTTATAGGCCTAAATTGAATTAATTTAATATTTAAACACCCCAATTATGGACTGGGAAACTAGTGATAAGTAATTTCCTTTGCAAAATCACGGCTATACACGATACAGTTGTCACATAATTGGACTACTGTCCCAGAGGTCCACAGACCAATCATGGTCAGAAATTTCAAACTCCTCAGTCTTCAAATGTTTATTATGGCTTGTAGTGTTGAACTACAACAGCACAGATATCATAATGTGTTCAACTTGTCAAGAGCTTTAAATTGATACCAAATATACCCACGTGTGAAATCTTCATTCAGTACATCCTCTCTGGTACCTCCCCCACTAATCTGCATTTTACTTGCAAACCATAGACTGGCTGCCCGCATTTTACCGCGGTGAGCTGCAACTCGGGCAAAGTTCCGTTAATGTTGCGATCATGATTTTTGTGATATTTTGAGCGGAATAATGTCTTTTAAGATGACAAGACCTGCAAATTGAGTGTCGGTCATTCGGTCTGACAATGAGGATGATGTTGTCGGACCTGCTTTTTAAACAGTCGGACCGGTCCGACGATCTTTGCAAAGCCTGCAACTGCATTAAAAATTTGGGCCGATGGATAAATAAACATTATTTAAAATCAAAGGTTTCCACACATTTTAAAATTTTCATTGATTGTGAAATCCTGGCTAATGTCGCTCAGCCCTTCCCCCCAAAATATAATACAGAGGATTTATTAGAATCTAAAAAGAAATGATTGTCCACTCCATTTTTGTTCTCCAAATATCCATCCATAATTCAAATAATCAATTTCGTGTTGCCCAATAGCAATTTTTTTAGGTCATTTTCATTGGTACTTACAGTTTCCTTGATGTCACTCTAAAATCAATTGCAAAAGAAAAATTGTATTATTATATATACATTGAGTGAAATGAAACATATTTTTATGATTTCTCTTGAAACGAAATTATGTTCAACAAACAGCATAATAACAAAAATGTCCCAATATTTAGAATTATCAATTATACTGGATGATGGCGGAGTAAATTTATGACATTACAAGTGTAAATTATTTATGGGATAAAATTGTCAAGAAAAAAACACTGGATTCCAATAATGGGACTTCATGGTCCCAAATTTTTTACTCTAGCAATTAGAGCAACTAACTCGTCCAAATATTGCATCATGAACTGATAATAATTTCTACAGAATTAGCATAAAAAGTAGCAATTTACCTGTACAAAACACTGTTCTTTTGAAAATCGGACATCTTCGGAATAATGGTAGTGCTAATGGGCAAGATTTTCTCAGCAGCTGCTCTGGAAGGTACTCTCTCTTCTTACAATGATGCTGGAAAAAAGAAATGTGATCAATATTACATAATAACTGATTATTTGACACTGAAGGAAGATTACTTTAGTTATGTAATGATTTCTTATTGACCAGTTTTAAAATTTAAAAAATCCTAGTTTTAAAATATTTAATTTAGCTTTTCATGGCTAAAATAAATTATTCATGCAAAATGAGAAGTACAGCGGTTATTATTTGAAAATAAGTATTGGAATTTTGAGACATTTTTGAAGATTTTTCTGGCATGTTTATCTTAGTACGAAACTAAATTTTTGATAAGAAGCTGGCACCATACAACCTAACTTCCTGCCTTTGACCCTTGATGCTGAGGCCATCACTACACAGATTTTGGATGTTTCTTGTGCTCAGTTCGCCTTCGGCCATTTGGTTGCGCGAATATTAATTCTTTAAATTGAGTAACATCACAGTCATTGTAGTGTCAGGTGCGACATAAAATTGAGGCAACGCGTGTGACCAGTATTTATGCTGGGCAAGTGAATTTTCCAATGCTGTTAAGTGACCAGTGCCTTTTACACACATATATGACACCAATCTCTTAACATGAAATCAATAAATCTGTGTTCTTCTGATTAAAATCAATACCCAAGCAAAGCAATTAAACAAACTTTAATCTGTGTGATTGCTAATCCAAGTCACAAACAGCCTTGGGACACGAGACTTGCACTATTGGACATATTTTTAATCTGGTTGAAAATGATAGACTTAGCCAATTGACGATAAATTTGTATAAATAGGGCTGAGAAACAAGACAATAAAGAATGTTTAATGCCATTTCACTCATACTATCTGCCAGCATTAATTAATCCAACATTGCCACCAGAAATTTTAAATGCCTGAAAAAAAAAAGCTTCTTTCGTGTTTTTATCAGGCCTAGGTGAAAGGCAGAAGTAAGCAAATTAGGCTTCATAGAATTTAGCTGCATTTTCTGGGCTTGCGGCAGTAACAAAAGTATCTGTGCCAAACTTTTCGAGCCCAGATTCACTGAAGTCAGGCACCATGACTTGACTTGAGTGCTTAGTGACTTGACTTGTGTTACTTTCATGACTTGGAAAATTACCATGACTTCACGGTTTCAAGACTTGACAAACTCCAATGGCTTATTTTCTTTTTTTTCTTTTTCAAAGTTGCAGGTCATGCATTGCAAAGTGCCGGCTTAACGTGAGAGTTAAACTAAAACACAAAAAAAAATTCAATGTGTTCATATAAATAAATCTAACTGAACAAACACATGAAATGTCCAGTAATTTAAATTAAATTCTATCAATTTTAGTAACTGAATCCATTTAAAGTTATAATTCTTGTTTTTAATGGGCAGATAAAAAGAATTTGTGTCTGAAAAGGCGGTGAACTTTACACAGGTCTCTGAAAATCAATGTATTCTGATTTCTGAAATCTCACAATCTTAAATTCCTAAATCACAAATTACCTGCCGGCTGCAGTTATAAAGTAGAAATGTTTGTGTTATTCCCTCTCCTCCTTTGCTGAAAAAAAAAGGAAAAACTATAGGTTAATTCTATATTATTGAATATTGGCAATCGATACTCAGGTTACCGAGATTATCAAAAGTGGGATGAGGGTGTTAATGGCAACTGATCTGTCTCCTGTTTAGTATCTCTAGTAAAATATGTGTCATATATATATATATATATGGTATCAGGGGGCATCTGCTGTCACCTGGTCACTCAATTTAAGTGTAGCCTACTTAGCAGAGGGATATCACCCAGTTAGTTGTCGCTTGCTTAGGGCTGCACGATATTGGCAAAATGGTCGATATCGATATCAGGGGTTTAATTGTCAATTTCGATATCATTTTCGATATTCGGCAAAATTAAAGTGTGTGTGTGTGTGTTTTACGACTCTGCAGCACCTCAATGGGCTATATCGAGGCAGGGGTAAAATTAAAGAACTGCTCCCTCAACTGACTGCTCCCTGCGCCCACCAGTGCAGGCCATAGTCTAGTCATAATGTGAAATGACCTAGAACAAATTGCAACACAAATGGTTCCAGTGGCATTTGGTCCCTAAATATGTCGAGAAAGACATACTAAAAGTCCTGGAAAATCCATGTGGTGGAACACCCCAAATTAGCCATAAATCCAAGATGGCCGCCATAAAAATCATGTTTTTTGCAAATAACTCAGAAACTATTAGATATAGACCCCATTTGTGTATGAAACTTGAATATAAAATTGGGTATTACGGACATTTTGACACTATTCCCATGTCTCTATCTCTAATAGTTCTCAAGATATAGCATATTAGAATATCTCAGATTTTACAAAAAAAGCCGTAAATCGCCGAAAATGTCATTTATGAGTCTTGATTCTGAATACTTGAAGTAGGACTTTCACCTTACCTACTAAAGATACAAAAGGAATAACTTATGTTTTAATTAAGACCCCAATCATGTCTCTACCTCTCTTCAATCCCCTATTGTGCCATATTTTGCATTTGGAAGTTTTCCCTCGAAATTCCATTTATTTAGCTAAAATTGGCATTTTATGTGAAGGAAAGTGCTCATTTTGGGTCTGAAATGTAAGAAATATTGTGGGTATGGAATTAAGCCTATTCTGAGTTACTGCATGTGTAATGCTAGACATTATTAAACTAAAATCACTAAAGAATCATACAGAGAATCTGAAATAGACAATTTTTTCCAAACCATATATTATCATCGATTTATGTCACGAGCTTCAATCAGCGCCTAGCATCATAAGTTTACCGGCAATTTATGAAGCAACTGTTTACTTCTCTGAGACGTATAGCATATCATTTTAAAGCTCTCAGAGAGTTCTATCTATCCATGTGAGAATCACACCTGTAACCAGTGATGTTGTTGAGGCCGGACCATTAAAGACTGAGCCTCCAAGACTGAGACCATCTAAGTGTAGCCTCAAGGCCGGCCTCGAGGACCTCAAACACTGGCCCAAAGACACCCCAGACCGAGGCAATACCAAGGATTTTGAACCGAGACTGAGCCAAGGATGAGGCCATCAAAATATGGCTCAGAGGCCGGCCTTGAGACATTCAACTGAACCTCTAACCCTTACGGAAGTGCGAAATTGGCCTAATTTGCATTACATGAATGAAGGCCTGTTCATTGGCTAGCTTTTGGAGTGTGTCTGGCTTAACACTCAATTCTGTGTAAATAAAGAATATAAGTTAGTCTATGTAGGTGACAAAATTAGAAGTATAAAAATAATGACAAGTTTTGCTTTGAGATGTCAAAATTACACCTTTATGATTTACTTAGCTCATTTGGAGATGCTATGAAATTTCGATACAAATACAACAACTGAACAAATGACAGATTTTGGACATTTATTTGGAATTTTTGTTCACAAAATTGAATGGAAATGACTAAGTTTATGAATTTAAACAATTATTAAATATATATATGAGTATGTGTTACATGATTACCTTGCACACATTTGTCATATGACCATGTTCAAATTGAAGATACTTTTTTGGAATTTTTACCTTTATTTCTCGAAGTAACACAAGTCTCCAATCACGTTTCAGTCAATTTTTGAAATTGTTTAATAAAATTTAGTGACATGTGCTGAGATATATTTACCCAAAAATATTTATAATACAATGAATTAGGACATCATGGCAGAAAAGCTGCCGAAAGCCGAGGGTCTGCTGCTGTGCAGCTTATTTTTTTACAAAAACCTTTTCATTTGCATTCTTGAGCTATATTCGGAAACATTTCAACCACGAGCGGAAGTATGTGTCATTGATAGACATGGTATATCAGTGCTTGTTAATCTATTTAATCCATCCATATACTAGAATGTGACAAGTCCAAGAAATGCCCTGAACATGTTTGTTTTGATATATTTGTCACAGATTCTATCAAATTTGACAGCTGACTATGAAAAACATTTCATCAAAATTAACAGTTATTGTTGGGTGTTGTTAGTTCTATAACTTGCAGATTCTTATATATTTTTTATCTCATGTCTAACTGCTAAAAGCACACATAGTAACAAACAATGTATAACAGTTTGTGATCACTGCTATGGTTGTATTATAATTGGAATTTGCCATGTGACTTTGGAATAGGCTCCCACTAGTTTTGTATTTCTTCAAAATATGCAAATACTATAAGAGAGAAAATACTTTGCGTGCCAGAACATTATCAAAATAAGTGAGATGTACAAGGTCAACTATTACATTGGCACCATATCTGCGTGTTATTTGCAAAACGGCTCATCTTCTGGAATCTACAAATTTGAATTTCATACGTTTGTATTGTCTATAGGGTATTATTGCTATTCATGTGCGTGATTTCAACACAGACTGGTGACGTGCCACACTTTGTGCTTGAAACTGACAAATAAGGAGGTGACTAGGTGATCATTTCGCCCCAAAATTTCACTTTGTGAAGTGTGATTCTGTGTATGCCTTGATTTTTTCTGAAATATTAATTTGGAAAGCTGCATATACATATAAATATAAATATTACTTCTAACTTTGAAAGGTGTATTAACTTACATATACTTAACTTAAACAGAATTCAGTGAATACGCAGGGCACACTCCAAAAGCTTGCCCATGAGCAGGTCTTCACTCATGTCATGTAACTTAAGCCAATTTCGCAATTTCACACACTTCATTAGGGTTAGAGGCTCAGTTGAAGGTAGCGTTGCCGGTCTGGGGGCCATATTTTGATGGTCTTAGCCTTGGCACAGTCACAGTGTCAAATCCTTGGCTTGCCTTGGTCTTGGTCTTGGAGGCTGATGCCTCAGTTTCTAATGGTCCGTCCTCAATCATATCACTGGTTCAGGTGTGATTCTCACATGGATAGATAGATCTGTCTGAGAGCTTTAAAATGATAGGCCATACGTCTCAGAGAAGTAAACAGTTGCTTCATAAATTGCAGATAAACTTTTGATGCTGGGCACTGATTGACGCTCGTGATATAAATCAATGATAATATATATATATATATATTTCTATTTCAGATTCTCTGTGTGATTCTTTAGTGATTTTAGTTTAATAATGTCTAGCATTACACATGCAGTAACTCAGAATAGGCTTAATTCCATACCCACAATATTTCGTACATTTCAGACCCAAAATGAGCATTTTCCTTCATATAAAATGCCAGTTTTAGCTAAATAAATGGAATATCGAGGGAACACTTCCAAATGCAAAATATGGCACAATAGGGGATTGAAGAGAGGTAGAGACATGATTGGGGTCTTAAATTAAACATAAGTTATTCCTTTTGTATCTTTAATAGGTAAGGTGAAAGTCCTACTTCAAGTATTCAGAATCAAGACTCATAAACACTGATAATTGACATTTTTGGCGATTTACAGCTTTTTTGGTAAAAATCTGAGATATTCTAATATGCTATATCTTGAGAACTATTAGAGATAGAGACATGGGAATAGTGTCAAAATGTCCGTAATACCCAAGTTTATATTCAAGTTTCATACACATATGGGGTCTATATCTAATAGTTTCTGAGTTATTTGCAAAAAAACATGATTTTTATGGCGGCCATCTTGGATTTATGGCTAATTTGGGGTGTTCCACCACATGGATTTTCCAGGACTTTTAGTATGTCTTTCTTGACATATTTAGGGACCAAATGCCACTGGAACCATTTGTGTTGCAATTTGTTCCGGGTTAGACCCAATATTTTCATATAATGACTAGACTACCAGTGGAGATGCGCAGCTCAGTGGGTGAGACGTTGTCAGAGAGAGCAGAATGGCATGATGATGCATCGGATTTTCACAATTTGGCTAATTCCGTCAATTCTGGTTGGATTTTCATCAAATAAATGTTGAAATGTTTCTAATTCAGTGATTTGGCACCTTTCACCACCTCCTATGGGTGTTTTATGGCCGTTTTTGACACCGAAATGGATTTTGGCGGCAAAAAAAGTTGGTTCTATTTTGAAATAGTGATATCGTCATTATCGAATATTGCACGATATCAATATTGGGCCATGTGATATCGCGACAACGATATAATTTCGATATATCGTGCAGCCCTAGCCTTGCTGGTAGTGTTGTCACCAGGGCTTTGGAGTCAGGGTCAGGAGTCGTGGAATCAGGTGGTTTTCAAGTGGAGTCAGAGTTGAGCTTTGGTTTCCAGGTGAAGTAAAAAAATATCTGGTGACTCCTGGCTCCCAAGAATTATCCGAAATAATTTACAATACATATCATAAAAGAAAGTGCCCTGTATTAAATTTTAAAAGACCAATCACACAAAACCTCTTGGATTACTATTAACACTGATTAATGTATAAAATGCAAAGAAATCATTGGATAATTCATTAATTTTTTTTGCTTTGCTGATCATTTGAAACTTGAGCGCAAATAATTCCGATAGGAGGAGCCGGAAGTGGTAGTCAGAATTCAGGGGACCTAAGGAGTTGGGACTTGGGAGTTATTTTTCAGGAAGGGACTCAGGAGTAAGTCAGAGCTGGTTGTTGCCTTGTTGACTGGTAATCTCCGGCCCTGGTATGATGACCTTCATTGTTGATTAGTGTCCCATTTCAGGATAAACTGAACATTACATCGCAAAACGCAGTATGACGACCCAAAATTCACCAGAAAAATGTGTTAATTTGTTGAATTTTCAGTAAATTTGGGTAAATCTGTATCACTATGACATTGTGTTTCGTAACGAATGCATTACGATACGTATTGTATCAATATTCAAGTCAATATTTTGCTGTTTATTTAAATCCCTCACATGGGGTAAATGTGCAACATATCAAGGATTCCTGCTCTCTCTCCCATCTCATCAATCAACCCTCATGAGCACCCAGTACTGCGCTTAGAGGCCTGCACTTACCATATCTATCTATCTATCTTACTATCATTTTCATTGAAGCTATCTAAATCAGAATTTCCATTTTCTCAAATTTTTCACCATTTCGGGACCAGTGTGCCCTTAAAGCAATTTTTGGCAATACACGTAAATACCATTGCAGTTGTTAGCCTTGAAAACTAACTGGTTTGATGTCATACGATATACCAGTGTATATATCGACATATAAACCCAGTTCGCGTCAGTATGGTAAGGGACTGTTCAGAATTTATGACTGGGGGGTGGGAGTTTAAATTTCATACAGGGTTCCTACTCCTTTGCGAAGTTCAAATTAAATGTAGCTCGGAAAAATAAAGACAATGTGAAAATTCAACATGTATTGCTTCCTTATTGTAAAGATGACGGTAAAGAGAACCCCAAATTCCCGAGTTTTTCAAGGTTTTTGGTGAAAATATTATATTTTCCCAGCTGGTCTCAATCGCGAAAAGCACAGCCCAAAATTCTCAATTTTTCAGGAGGAGTGGGAACCCTGCAACCCCCCCCTCCCCCCCACGTTGTAATTCCGAAAGGTCCCTTAGTACGGTGTTTATCGCTGTACACATCACTTTAAATCTACTAAGTTGTAAATTACCTGCAGTTTCTCCTGATTGCTGATGAACCTGAAGCATGTTGGAATTAGAGACTTGAAGCATACGCAGTTTTCTGTCTCATCATCCCGACTTCGCGTGCTGCAAAAGAAAAGTTGCCTTTTTCATGTTCCCAGAAACCGAAGTTTTCGCATAAATACCAGCCGGCTTACTACGGCCCAATTAGCTATGATTACCTAATGCAAGGCTCATCTGATTTTTCTTTGCAATGAGCAGATGAGTGGATATGTTGAGACAATTTTAACCATTTAATAGCACGATTTGTGAACAGTAAGAGACATGATCGATAACAAAGACTCGCATCTATTAAAATTTCAAGTTAGTGAGTGAATTTGTGTTTTATGCCCCATCACTAATAAAATTTCAAAATACAAGAGTCTGATGATCATAAAGCTAATTGTGAACTTACTATAACAGAAACATATTGAACCAAATGATAATATATAGCAAACATAAATTAATTTTCTCAAAACGTTGCTGTCATTTTGTTTGGCCCAGATGAATGAAGTTTTACAGACATATTGTGATAAACAAAAATAACCCAAAATCAATATTTTCACACAATTCTTATCGATTTAACCGCAAAAATAACAATTATGGTTCGAGAATCAAGTATTTGACATCACTTATGTTTAGAAAAAGCACATTTGTCATGATTGACGCTGCCCAATTATCAGGATTATCGCAATGAATATAATTTACCATTACACTATATTGTGATATTATTGTGGTGTTACACATTAAATAATGCCCAGCCCTAATATTCATTATCAAATCTGATACATAAGGCTGAAATTAACATGATGAATGCAGTCGAATTTTGATATTTTCAAGCATGACGTGCAATAGGAATGTCACCATCGAGGAGTGACACAGATCTTTTAATAAAAAGTTTGGGATTTTGGTATTGCACTAATGATAAAAATCAGTGATGTTATTGTGCAATTCTGTATCGCGATTATCGTAAATATCATGACAAGCCCATGTGCAATAAACACATAAACTTTTTTTACCCCATCAACGTAGACAGCTGTATCCAAGTTTCTTCGTCGCCATATAGTAGGCCGATTTCATGATCTGAAATAAATGAAACGTCTGGGCTGTGATCAAAACCTCCGAGTCCTTACCCTTACAATCTTGACATGTTCCTCTGTCATGAACTTGGTTTTCAACATGAAGTGATCTTGTTCCAGACATTCCACCAGTCTTCTCTATTCCAGCACAAATGAAAGATGCTCAGAATGCAACTGAACCAGTTGCAAAATCTGAAGAGAAATAGAACATGTAGAAAGTTATTATTTAAGAATATACCATTTGCTAATTCTCAGAAATTCATGGAGTTGTCACTATACCTACAGCAAAATTTGTATCAAGTAACCGCAGCTTAATGTATCACGATTATCGTAATACCGCGGTGAAAACTTTGCGTGTCTGAAAACAATTTTGAGCTCTTTCAACACGACTTCGTGGTTCAACAAAGTGATGTAACCGAAATTCAGGCCTACACTGAAACCGCCAGTTTATGATATATACCGGTATCAGAAATGACCACAGTAACTTTTACCACCATGTTTTAATACCATGATAATTGTGAATATAGGTAATCATGACAACTCCACATGGGATGCCATGGATAGATGACTAGGGCTTTACATCAAGTATTTATGCACTTAGTAGGCTAATTACGACAAGAGGACACAGCAATGAGGCGAAGGATGATTGAAACAGCCTTCCAACATAGGCCCAGGTGACCGACCCGCAAGAGCTGGATTCGAACCCTGGACCCAGCGATTGGCAGCCCAGCATGCTACCACAAGACCAACCCTCCCCCCACCATGGGATTCCATGAAATAGCATTTTGGTACTGTATTCTATACTCAGACGCTATTTCAAATTAACCTAAATTTGGTTTAGATGAACCCAATATGTGGTAAAATTACTAAAATGGCAGTCAATTTGAAATACAAAGGCAACAATTCATTACGTTAATAACTTAAAGCATCATGTTGTGATTTTGACAACCTTCATGATAAATTGTACAATGAGGACCATGCAGATTTTACGGACCAGACATTACTCACATTAGACAAATACACAGTATTAGGAGGAGCATTGATTGTTTAACTTGCAGAACAGACTTTGCCTGCAAGTTATGCTGACCAGTAGTGCTGTGTATCGTGAGCTGAAAGTCGATATGATATAAATCATGAATTCATGATACATGAAGTCATTGCGATATGTATAGATTTACTGGCGTTGATTGGGAATTCAACAAATTTTTTGTAACTGTTTCCGGTGAATTTCAAGCCGTTATATCGCAATTTAAGGCATAGCGTCGCAAAACGGCTGCTTACGACATCCCACCATTTTGCGGCAAACCAAATGTGATTTTTCGGCTTAGACTTTTACTCCACATGGATTTTAAGCGATTTTTGCAATAAACGAACATTGATTGTTTGGCTAGAAAAACAACCGGTATGATGCCATACGATATACGGTGCGCATATCAACATAAAAAAACTTAATGCCCAGTGCACACTGGCATCGCATGCGAGGCAGGGTGGTTCGAAAAACAACAATTTTACCGAAGAGGGCAAGACACCCCCTCATTTTGTTCCATTTGCCAAATGATACACCCATGCAAAATTTTGGACTCCTAAGTTAGATAGAACTGTAGAAGTGGGTGCTCACCAGCTCACAGAGCCTGAAGTTTTAGCCAATAGCAAAAAATTTTTAATACGCGAATCCGCAGTTTGGCATAACTTTGTCAGTTTTAAAGTTACAAAGTTCTAACTACCATTTTTGGAATGGCCAAAAAGACCTTTCATTTGAATGGTAACATGATGGGTCTGCAAGGATATTGAGTGATCAATGTTTTCTTAAATTTTGTTTTACCAGAAATGAAAGTTTTTGAATTTCGTAAATTGCTATAATCATCATTTTAGTGCTTAAATTGGTTTTAATAAGACATCTTGCATATAGTGACATTATATACTAGATATAATTTATACCTAACGTCTTCATTGTATGATACTTCAGTTGCTGGGGATTGTGGGAAGATTTTTTAACAGAATGAAGTCAGAATAGTTAATAAGGGGGATTCATTCTTCCATATTTTCGCAACAGGTTCACTGATTCAGTAGCAAAAACCTCATACACTCATTAGTATTTAATATTAATGCTCAGGATCATTATTTCTAAAATAAATGCCATTGAGATACATGATCTGGTTAATAATAGTATGATTTAATGTTATTGTTCTAATACTGTTAGGCATCGTGAGTATTGAAAACAAAATTGTGCAAGGAGCTTAACATTTGAACTTACACAATTTGATGATGTTACAATGTGAATTAATACAAAATTTGTGTATGTGATTGATCTAAGTGTGTGGGCTTGTCTGAGACTTAATAAAAAATAAAGAACTGTATGGTCACATCCTTCATAAATAATTATCTAGAATAGCAGGGTAGAGAATTTTAGATCTTTCAACTTCAATAACAGTTAATGATTGTCACTTATAAGTGTGCTGTGGTTCATAATTTTCAGTGATTTCAAGACAGACCTTATCATGAATAATTGAATGTTGATAAGTCTGATCATTGGCATTGTTTTGTATTTTGAGCACATTCACATGCTATACTCCAACATTCCCACAGGTTCCAGGGAAACACCCAGAAGTGACAACAATCTACCAAGCGACATTCATCAAATCTATTGCATTTTTCACTCTGAATCTAATTTCAGTTAATTCAACTGCAAAATCATTTTCTTCTTGTTGTATTGTCTCTATAATGACGCATTTTATGACATCACCAAAGTGTACAATATAAAATGTTGTACTCATTGGGATTAAACATTATTTCATTTTTACATACTCAAGTATTAAGACATCACATCAAGGAAAACGGTATGCTCACTGCTCAGTATCATTAACATGAGAATGAATCTAGAAATAGATATATCTTTAAAAACAATGAGGTAAAGTATTAATTTTCCAGTCAAACAAAGGTATTTGCCTCTAAACCTGCATAAAGGACCCATTCTTGACATAAAGGCGTTTGAATATACTTCATTAATTCTTTCCACTGTATTCTGACATTGTTTTACATTATTCAACCGCTATAAAGCCACAGTGGGCTTATCATGCTGCTATAGACCAAGGATAAATTTTAAGATATTTAGAGCATGCTAGATGTTGTTTAAGCCAATCTTAGCACTCAATTGATGTTAATAAAATTCGAAAACTTTTTTTTCATGTAAAATGAAATTTAAGAAAACGTTGACCACTCAATTTTCTTGTAGACCCATCATGTTACCATTCATATGAAATGTCTGTTTGTGGCCATTTCAAAAATGGTAGTTAGAACTTTGTAGCTTTAAACTTGACAAAGTTATGCATAACCGCGGATTCGTTCGCGAATTAACAATTTTTTGCTGTTTTGGCTAAAAGTTCAGGTTCCGTGAGCACCCACTTTTTTTTAACTTAAGAGCCCAAAATTTTGCATGGGTGTATCATTTGGCAAATGGAACAAAATGAGGGGATGGTTTGCCCTCTTTGGTGAAATTGTTGGTTTGCGAATCACCCTAATGCGAGGGCATCACATACGATGCTGTTGCAACCGCTTTCTGCTGCAAGATCGCAAGTGGATACAAACTGGGTAAATCTGTTGCAACCCCTCATTAAAATTGGGGTATTTAAATGAATTTACAGGGCTCCCACCCCAGTTTACCCCCTATTTTGGCAGTCTTGAGCAGACGACTCTACAATGGGTCACGTGGTACGAAGGCCGGCACAATACCACTCTCGCCACTACCACTCTCGCCAGATGGCATGCCAGTCTGATCAAGACTGCTATTTTGGCCTGTGAGGATGTCGCAAGTCAATGCACACTAGAGAAACTCATTGAAACCCATCAAATGTCCATTAAAACTTGCGCTGGGATCGTAGGATATCTAGCAGTGCTAGATATTCTGCGACAGGCTCGCAAGTCAATTAAATAGCATCGCAATTTGGTGCACACCAGAGAAGTTGGGGTTGCAACATGATCGCATGCGATCCCATCGCAGAAATAATACAAGTGTGCATTAGGCATTAGCTTTAACTACATACTGGCTGCCAGAATGTCTGGTCCGCAAGGTCAGCATTTACCACTGAATAAACTGTCAAGCTGAAAATTAATACTCTTGAGATTTTCAATAAAATGCACAAAAATCTAACACTACAGTTTTTACTTGGGAATAACTCACATATGCTAGCTGTTCCCGAGTATCCTGGTTGCAGTCCCATGGTTACTCAATTCCATTTGATGATCTGAAATAAATTAGCATTGAGCTGTCATTACAAGTCAATTAACAAGCTGCGAAAAATCATGCACAAATTCATAACATTCAGCATGACCTTTCTACTTGCCCCCACATGTAATCGGTAATTGGAAAGCAATTTTCAGCTTCTAATTTACAATTTGTAGGTCAAACACAAGAACAGCAACTTGCAGTTGGAGAAATTTGGCAAGTGAATGAGGACAATTCATGAACTCTATAGTTTTAAAAAGTCATTAAAGACATTCTTTTTTAAACAAGCATATAATCTGTGATTTCAATTTTAATTATCTTTACACTGCTTTTATCTTTAATGTTATTTACTGCGATTTTATCTTTATAAATTATATTCTCTGTCCTATATTGTTTGTACAGCGCCCTAGAGCATTTTTTATGAATAAGGCGCTTTATAAGTTTATGTAAATAAAAAAGAAATAATAAGTACAATTTTTAGTCACAAATATTCAAGTTTAACGTCCTGTAACAGGGAAGTGCTCGAGAAAGGCAAAAATTGGAGGTTCAAATTAGGCAGGGACGGACGCAGGGGGGATGGGGGGATGCACCCCCTCCTCCCCCACCAGACCAAAATTTCATTACTTTTACCATCGCGCGGTCGCGTTTTGTCGCGAACTATGCGTTCCGCGACGCGATAGCCCGATAGACCCCCCCCCACCAGAATTTTCTGGATCCCCCCCTGAAACTAGGACTAGTCCCGGGGCATTTACAGTTGTCATAAAACATAGGCCTATTAGGCCTATATAAATAGCAGAATAGGGCGAGTCCTAACATTGTGAAATATCATAATCACTGGTCCATTAGGGGACGACCAGATGACCCTTATAAACATGAGTTTTCACTCATTTCAGCTTTGCCTTAAGCATGTTAAGATGTGATTGTGTTGATGATCCAGGCTCAATACACAAATTTGAAATTCTGACACAAGTTTTTGACAGGAAGTTTCTGAACTTCCAAGCATAATTTGGGACCCTTAAAATCATTCTGAGGGAACAATTAGTCAGTGGCGTCCCTATGGGGGGGGGCACGGGGCCGCGGGGTGGGGGGGGGGGGGGGGAGATACGTGCTCGAGACCCCCCAGTTACGCCACTGCAATTAGTAGATTTCGAACTTGGGTCTAATCTGAAAAGCATGAGCACAAATGGCCAAATATAAATGTGATTCTATTGCATTTTAAAATGAGTTGATAAATTTGACGGAAATGATCAGAGAAAGTTTCAATGTTCAGGGCTGCATTAAGACTCCTCAAAGCACATAACAGGTAGAGGACAAATTGAGACTGTCGAATATCTAATAAGTGGTCATCTTTAAGATTTTTTCAAGTATCAGACAGATTGGACAACAGTAGCAGTGGTTTGCCAGCATTTTAAAATGTGTTGTTTTACCGCAAATCTAATAAATCGGACGGAAATGATCGAAGAAAAGTTTCCAACTTCAGGGCTTCACTTGGACCCTTTAAAGCACAGTTGGGGGAAAATTTCAAATTGTCGAATAACTAATAGGTGCTCATCTTTAATGCTTCCAAGTATAAAACAGATTGGACAAAAAAAGCAATGTTTTTCAAGCATTTTAAAATGTGTTGTTTTACCGCAAATCTAATAAATCGGACGGAAATGATCGAAGAAAAGTTTCCAACTTCAGGGCTTCACTTGGACCCTTTAAAGCACAGTTGGGGGAAAATTTCAAATTGTCGAATAACTAATAGGTGCTCATCTTTAATACTTCCAAGTATAAGACAGATTGGACAAAGAAAGCAATGTTTTTCAAGCATTTTAAAATGTGTTGTTTTACCGCGAATTTCACTATCTGACGGAATTTCATGACAGAAAGTTAAAGCCCAAATATTTCCACTTAAACCCTGAATTAAAGGACAATTCAAAGTCATCGCATATAGTATAAATCATTGTCTTTCAGATGAGACTAAGAGAAATCACACAGGCGTAACACAAAATGGTTATATGAGCATAATAAAAAATTGTGTTTACCGGAAATTTTCAGTTCGTCTGCCAGCGTGACTCTGAAATACACGGCGGCTTCAGATGCATTTTGTGCAACACTCGATCGTCATATCAAAATTTCGATAACACTGTTAGATCCGCAGTGAAATTTTACATAAGAATCATCCAACATCTGTAATTTTCCGTTCATCGGGCTTGGTGCCAGTGGCCAAGTTTGAGCATGGTTTCAAAACTTTTTCCACTTGAATCTTGATGGCCTCCTCCAAAATCCACAAATAAACCATGCTGCCTATCGAGTGACCTATTGCAACTCACGTGAGGACTATCTCACATCCATATAGATTATTAGAATCACAACAAAATGTAGCACAAAATAAATCCAGGTTTCATAGTAATCCGTCATCAGTTTGGTCTTAATCCAGCCGTGAAATCAGGAGAAACTCTCAACCTCCTTCTTGGAAATCCTCCATTTTTGAAACTGGAGCGTAAAATGGGTCACATGACAGCTACTCGGCCTGTGATTGGTTGATAGGCCTGGATCATTCTGGATCATTTGGCTCTTCCAATAAATGAACTGACGGAAAACCCGTCGACAATAAGGCTTGTTTCCATTGAAATGGAAAGATATTTGCAAAGAAAAAATAATAATCACCCATTTGATGTAGATAAATAATTTAGGTTGCATATGAGCAAACTTATAGGTCAGTAAATGTTGGTCTACATAGGGGCCCACCTCAAAATGTAAACATGTTCGGTTTAATCTGATTAGGGTAGAAATATTAGTTAATTATAATCCCCCGCTCGCGCAGCGGCGGGGGATTATATTGATATTCTTCTTTTACCTTTTATTATTATTATTATTATTATTCAGCTCAGGAAAACTGTGATTACTGCAAAACTATTAAAGATGCTGTTTTACAAGTCAAGGGTAATATACAACTCCATTGCGTGCTACTTTACACGAAATTTCATGATCAAATTTCATGACACTTATGAGTTATGAGGAAAATATAAAAAAAATTTCCGGCGCAGGTTTCTGAGAACCTAAGCATAACTGAGAGCTGTTGATTTTTTCTAAGATACCTTGACAAAGTCTCCAGTGCAGAAAGGCGTCTCGTGGAGATTTCATGAACACATTTCAAGATATGATTTTTTTATAAATAGACATCCCGAAAACTGGCCAAAATTTTTCTGGAAAACAGGGAAGGAATGCTCGTAGAAAGCTGAAAATGGGCGTGCTTACATACCTACCCTAGTGTACCAACTTCACAAAGTTACGGACCGCTCGGACAAACGGTCTGTGCGCTACGGACGCACAAAAACTCAAACTTCAAGTGGCCATAGCTCAGTCCCTATTGCAGCTACAGACTAGTTTCACATATCACAAGAAAGCTCTGTTTCTCAGCTTTCCAATGGTGTATAGCATAATAGTGTCAGGCGCGCGGCGTAGAATCGCGTCGGACATTGAAAATTTCATGTCACTTTTTAGGCCCAAAAAAACTTTTCGGCTCAAAAAGTCAATGTAATTCTTCATGCATGTCCATCATTATTTTATGTGGGCTACCCATATCAGCCCTCCATATTGTCCCCGAACATAAATTACCTACATTAAATAGTTTGTCCTAGAGAATTTTTTTAATTTTCAAACTTCAAATATAAATTGCTCAGCTTCCGGTT
Source organism: Platynereis dumerilii (assembly GCA_026936325.1). Taxonomy (NCBI): domain Eukaryota; kingdom Metazoa; phylum Annelida; class Polychaeta; order Phyllodocida; family Nereididae; genus Platynereis; species Platynereis dumerilii. The sequence continues at coordinate 32,086,480 of JAPTHN010000006.1, forward strand.
ATTCAAATTTCATGAAATTAATACCAAAAGATGCTTAAAATTATGGCCTTTACTGTCCTTCAAGGCCATACAGCTCATAGTAATAGCCAATTTTACATAGATGATTTTATATAAGCCACTATAACTCCTGCATTTATGTTTCAAATCAGATGAAAATCCAATGACATGTTCCTAATTTATTGCCTGATTTTTCCATGTAGGCACATCTCCCCAACTCTTATGGTTTGCCTGCAGCAAGCCATTAGGGTTAGGGTTAGGGTTTACTCAACATGCACTGCTTGCAGGGTGGTACGCTTGGCCACCACAGGTGTGTCTGGCAGTCAAGATATTTGATAGGCATATGCTCCAACAACATTGCAGCGTTCATACATGCTTTTAAGAATTCATCATGAAGGACATGAATTGGAAGGGGAGAGTAAGCAGGGAAGGGGAGACAGGGGGGCGCGGGGGATTATCCGATATTGCCGTACGGCAATATCAGTTATACTAGTTATTATATATTGTTTTTGTTCGGTTTTTTTTTTCATCTTTTTTCTTCTTCTTATTTTTCATCACCACTTTTGAGAGCTTGTATTTCTGGAACTATCTATGATATCTTCATAAAAGTACATACCTATAATGTACTTGCAAAGTACTTTAATATCCTGGAATTACAGAGCGTAATTACCAGTACTCTGGAAATTACGTCCAAAATTCATAAAAAATTTGTGTCAACGGTTCTGGAATAACCGCAATACAAAATTACACCAAATTTTAACAAAAACAATCTCGAAAGATATACGCAGTGCGGAAAGGCATCTTTTGGCAATATCTCTAAAAGTTTTTTTTTATATGAATTTTTCAAATAAGGAAATTCCTGAAATTGCTACTAAAATTTTTCAAAAACTAGGAAGAAATGCTCCAATCAAGCTGCAGTTGCATGCAGTTACAGTCATACTATAGTGTAACAATTCACTAGAATTTCAACTTTCTAGCGTTAACGGTATCGGCGCTATAGCATCACAAAAACGCTATTTTCAAGCGCCGTTAACTCGGCCCTATTAAAGCTACAGAAAAATAAAAAACACCATAAGAAAGCTCTGTTTCTTAGCTTTCACATGGTATATAGCATTTCACTGTAGCGCCGTCCGTTCAAAATCGCGGTGGACCCTGAAAATTTGATCTCACTTTTCACCTCCCCAAATGCTTCTTATGGCTGGAAACACTTTTTCCTGGCCATATGCCAATTTCATCGCTTCTCATACTTCACTGCCTGCACATTTTCTTTTTTAAAATAAATGCTGACCCAATTACATTTCTGTGTGAATCATCAGATGGGGAAGGTAGAAGGAAAGGGGCAGGGGGATGTAAGGGGGCAGGGGGATGTAAGGGGGCAGGGGACAGGAAGGGAAGGGGGGAATTTATCTTTGTAATTGTGCACAATTACAAGTTTACTAGTTATTATTATTCTTATTCAGCTCAGAAAAACTGCGATTACTTCAAAAGTATTACAGATACTGTTCTGCAAGTCAAGGGTAATATGCAACTCCATTGCGTGCTACTTCATACGAAATTTCATGATCAATTTCATGATGCTTATAAGTTATGAGGAAAATATAAAACAAATTTCCGGCGCAGGTTTCTGAGAACCTAAGCATAACTGAGACCTGTTGATTTTTTGTAAGATACCTTGACAAAGTCTCCAGTGCAGAAAGGCGTCTCGTGGAGATTTCATGAATACATTTCAAGATATGATTTTTTTAAAATCTGATGTCCGAAAACTGACCAAAATTTTGTTGAAAAACAGGGAAGGAATGCTCTTAGAGAGCTGAAATTGCGTGAACATACAGATGTACCACAGTGTACCAACTTCACAAAGTTACGGACCGCTCGGACCAACGGTCTTGGCGCTACGGACGTCCAAAAAGTCAATTTTCAAGTGGCCATATCTCAGTCTCTATTTAAGCTACAACAAAGTTTGACATATCACAAGAAAGGTGTGTTTGTCAGCTTTCCAATGGTGTATAGCATGATGGTGTCAGACGCGCGGCGTAGAATCGCGTCAGACATTGAAAATTTCATGTCACTTTTTGCGCCTTTCAAAACATTTTTGGCTAAAAAATCTATGAAGTTCTTCTTGGATGTTCGTGAATATTTTTTTCTATATACCTTTGTTAGGCCTACATACTGTCCTCAAAGGAAATTTGCCTACATCAAATGGTTTTTCCTAGAGAATTTTTTTAAATTCAAATTTCAACTTTAGATTGCTCAGCTTCTAACTATCCAAATCTTATGAAATTAACACTAAAAGATGTGTAAAATTATGCCCTTATCTGTTCTCTAAGGGCATGGACCTCATTCTAATAACCTATTTTACATGTATGATTTCATATATTCAATTATAGCTACTAAGTGCATATTTCAAATCAGTTAAAACTCAAACGACATGTTGCTAATTTTTTGCCCAATTTTTCCATGTAGACACAACCATGCAACTCTTATGGCTTGCCTGCAACAGGCCATTAGGGTTAGGGTTAGGGTTTACTCAATATGCATTGCTTGCAGGGTAGTATGCTTGACCACAACAGGTGTGTCTGGCTGCCTCGACTTTTGATAGGCATATGCACCAACAAGATTACTACATTCATACATGGTTTTAAGAATACATCATGAAGGACATGAACTGGAAAGAGGGAGTATGCAGGGCAGGGGAGACGGGGGGCGCGGGGGATTATCCGATATTGCCGTACGGCAATATCAGTTATACTAGTTATTCTTATTATTATTCTTATTATTCAGCTCAGGAAAACGGCGAATACTGCAAAACTATTAGAGATATTGGTTTACAACTGGAGTGTAATACGCGACTGCATTGCGCGCTACTTCTTACGAAATTTCATGATCAAATTTCAAGACACTTATGAGTTATGAGGAAAATACAAAAAAAATTTCCGGCGCAGGTTTCTGAGAACCTAAGCATAACTGAGACCTGTTGATTTTTTGTAAGATGCCTTGACAAAGTCTCCAGTGCAGAAAGGCGTCTCGTGGAGATTTCATGAACACATTTCAAGATATGATTTTTTTAAAATTGGATATCCCGAAAACTGACCAAAATTTTGTTGAAAAACAGGGAAGGAATGCTCTTAGAGAGCTGAAAATGGGTGGACATACAGATGTACCACAGTGTACCAACTGCACAAAGTTACGGACCGCTCGGACCAACGGTCTTGGCGCTACGGACGTCCAAAAATGCAATTTTCAAGTGGCCATATCTCGGTCCCTATTTAAGGTACAACAAAGTTTGACATATCACAAGAAAGGTGTGTTTGTCAGCTTTCCAGTGATGTATAGCATGATGGTGTCAGACGCGCGCCGTAGAATCGCGTCAGACATTGAAAATTTCATGTCACTTTTTGCGCCTTTCAAAACATTTTTGCCTAAAAAATCTATGAAGTTCTTCTTGGATGTTCGTCAATATTTTTTTATATATACCTTTGTTAGGCCTACATGCTGTCCTCAAAGGAAATTTGCCTATATCAAATGGTTTTTCCTAGAGAAATTTTTTAAATTCAAATTTCAACTTTAGATTGCTCAGCTTCTAACTATCCAAATCTTATGAAATTAACACTAAAAGATGTGTAAAATTATGCCCTTATCTGTTCTCTAAGGGCATGGACCTCATTCTAATAACCTATTTTACATGTATGATTTCATATATTCAATTATAGCTACTAAGTGCATATTTCAAATCAGTTAAAACTCAAACGACATGTTGCTAATTTTTTGCCCAATTTTTCTATGTAGACACAACCATGCAACTCTTATGGCTTGCCTGCAACAGGCCATTAGGGTTAGGGTTAGGGTTTACTCAATATGCATTGCTTGCAGGGTGGTATGCTTGACCACAGCAGGTGTGTCTGGCTGCCTCGACTTTTGATAGGCATATGCACCAACAAGATTGTTACATTCATACATGGTTTTAAGAATTCATCATGAAGGACATGAACTGGAAAGAGGGAGTATGCAGGGCAGGGGAGACAGGGGGGGCGCGGGGGATTATCCGATATTGCCGTACGGCAATATCAGTTATACTAGTTATTATTATTATTATTACGCCAAGGATCACAATATTATATTTAATGGTAAAAAAAGTAAATTAATGAGGTTTAGTAAAAATCTTTCCGAGAGTTATGCAGATGTCTATGTTTGTGATCAAAAAGTAGATAAAGTTCAGAAAATGGAATATCTCGGCCATACAATTTTTGCGGATAGAAGTAATAGTATGATTGGTACAATAGTTAATGACTTTAATGTCAAGATTAATACTATGTTAGGTACCTTTAACCATTTATCATCGTGTATTAAAAATGATTTGTTAGATAAATATTGCACTAGTTTTTATGGTTCCAATGTGAGTGCTTTATATGATAATGACATGAAAGATTTATGTATCAGTCAGCGTAAAGCTATAAGAAGAGTTTGGAATCTCCCATGGAGAGCTCATAGTGATCTGTTACCTCATATCTCAGGATACATGCCTGTCGACGTCATACTTGATAAAAGATTTTTAAACTTTTATATCTCAGGGTGCCACAGCCTTAATCCAGTCTTAAAATTCATTTTTAGTAATGCATTGTTTTGTTATGGTAGAACAAGTAGGAATCTGAATTATATTTGTTACAAATATGGAATTGAGAGGTTAGATTCTAGTCAATTTAATAATATTAATTCATTCAGTTCTATTATTGCAGATAAATGGAAAGACAGTTGTTTGTCTGAAAATGTGAGAGTAGCTAGTCAAATTAAAGAAGTTGTTGTTATGAGGGATTCTTTTGATCCGTGGTTACTAGAAAGGCATGAGTGCCAAGCCATTATTGATTTTTTATCTCAGATGTGAGATCTGCTCCTGTAAATACTTTTTTATGTTATATTTTATTTTATTTGTAAATGTTTTATACCTTCTTCTGTACATTTAGTACGAATAAAGATTATTATTATCACATATCACAAGAAAGGTCTGTTTGTCAGCTTTCCAATGGTGTATAGCATAATAGTGTCAGACGCCCGACGTAGAATCGCGTCGGACATTGAAAATTTCATGTCACTTTTTGCACCTAAAAAACCTTTTCGGCTCAAAAAGTCTATGAAATTCTTCATGCACGTCCATGAATATTTTATGTGGAATACCCATATCAGCGCTCCATATTGTCCCCAAAGATCAATTACCTACATCAATTAGTTTTTCCTGGAGAATTTTTTGAATTTCAAAATTGAAATGTACATTGCTCCGCTTCTGTTTATTCAAATTTCATGAAATTAATACCAAAAGATGCGTAAAATTATGGACTTTACTGTCCTCCAAGGAAATATACTTCTTCTGAATAGCCAATTTCAAATAAATGATTTTATATATTCAATTATAACTCATGCATTATTGTTTCAAATCACTTAAAACTGATTGTACATGTTGCAAATTTTTTGGCCTATTTTGTGGTATAAGGACATCATCCTATGTCCAATACTTTGCCAGTAAAATAAAGCTGAAAAATAATTCACTGATGCATCTTAGTCTGCTGTTGGGACCATTCTGCCTCACTGCCAGGTTTTGCTCCCAAGCCCCAGCATTACACAATGGAAGGAGCAGCACACCCAAACACCGTCAGCAAGAACAAGGTGCAGGCTTAGGCCTATCATGACAGGGAATCATACACATTCAAGGGAATGGATTTTCTAAGCATTGGGTGATAATTATAAGGCATATGTCATCTATTCATGAACTGAAAAAGCTTAATACTATGACCAAAGAGGCATATACACTAAAATTATGGACATTAATTGAAAGGGGAGAATAAGCAGGGCTAGGGTCAAACGGGGCCCGCGGGGGATTATCCGATATTGCCGTACGGCAATATCAGTTATACTAGTTATTATTATAATCCCCCGCTCGCGCAGCGGCGGGGGATTATATTGATATTCTTCTTTTACCTTTTATTATTATAATCCCCCGCCGCGAGCGGGGGATTATATTGATATTGTTCGTTTTATTATTATTAAGAATTTACCTATGGTAAATTCTATTTGTTTTTGCTGTTATTATTATTATTATGTTTTTTTCAAAATGGACTTAGGTCTTTGAAAGTGTTTTCAGTTGATAGGTCAGTGGTTGGATATTACGTAATTGGGTCTTTTGATGTCATTTTCACAGTTGTCTTTTTCACAGAGTCGTTCAAAGTCGAAAATTAGTAAACTTTAAAGGCTTATAACTCAAAAAGTATTTAAGATAATAAGTCAAGAGTCAAAATCCTGTGATAAAAAGTTGTTGTCAACATTTTGTTCCCTGGTCATATGACAGTTGGTCTAACGGGTAAGGGGTTATTGACACATGAGCTGTTTTCAGTCTGTCACTGAGATGTCAAGTTATGTAATAGATAGGAATATGGTGATGGTGGCTAAAGTTTGCCAGTATCTGGGGCCAAGGTCGACTGTAATATCATTGGGATTGATGCAATATACTTTGAAATATGGCAATTTTTCAAAATCGAGTGTTCAGAATTTAGGTGGAATTGTAAAATCTCCGTGAAGGAGTAGTCTGAGGTGATCAAAATGTATAATCAACTACCCCTAACTTTACCCAAAAAGACTATATTGACCAAAAAATTTGGCCTATTGGTCATATTGAAGGTGATATGAGCCATTAAAGTTTAAAAAGTTGAAGTTTTGAAAAATTCTGAAAATTATGCTATTTTCCACCAATCCTCTTAAATCTTTGAGGTATACTGGTCACTAATATGGTTATCAAAAGCCCCCTATTTGAATTGTTTCATATCCTCAACTAAATTTGTAAAAAATTGTGAAATATGTTACTTCGCGACTTACATGACATTTCCATAAAAGATTTAATTTGAGTGGGAAATATCACTCCTACAGCTTTCTGTAAATTAAATGACCCCTTCTATCACATGCTGGCAACACATGAGCACATTTATTTTCACCTGTGACAATTTCTGCAAGGTCAAATTTCAGGTCAAAGATGAAATGAAAATTGATCATTTTCCCATATGATTTTTTTTAACTACCAAGGAAACTTCCAATTTTTCTCATTTTAATTAACAATGTTTCCTGAATTGTTTTGGTCAATTGTGGTAAACAGCAAGTCTGTAGCTACAGGCAACTCTGAGCAGTAAAGGTCGAAAGGTCAAAAAATGACCTGACGGTCAGCAGAAAAATTCATTTTCACATGATGCTGGTGAGCCATCTTCACACTCCAACACAGGCTGGCCGCATAAATTATCATACATTAGCCATATATGGAGAGCTCTTCTGGCCCTCTCAGGTGACGGGGCCAGTGTACATTACTGTCTTATGGTTATATGTATATTGCAGTCTCAAATGACTGAATCAGGAGTTGGAGTCAGCAGTCAGGACTTGGAGTCAGGACTCAGAGTCAGGACTCGGAGTCAGGACTCGGAGTCAGGACTCGGAGTCAGGACTCGGTGTCAGGACTCTGTGTCAGGACTCTGTGTCAGGCCTGAGTCACAACTGTGAGTCAGGACTCTGTGTCAGGGCTAAACTCGGAGCCAGGACTCGGAGTCAGGACTCGACTCAAAGTGAGGACCTGGAGTCAGGATTTGGAGTCACGACGCGTAGTCGGGACTCAGAGCCAGGACGCTCAGTCGGGACTCTGATTCAGGACTCAGGCGCAGGACTCGGCGTCTGGCCTCGGAGTCAGGACTCTGAGCCAGGCCTCGGAGTCAGGACTCGGATGCAGGACTGCGAATCAGGACTGTGAGTCAGGACTGGGAGTCAGACTGAGCATCAGGACTCGGAGTCACGACTCGGAGTCACGCCTCTGAGCCAGGAGTCTGAGTCAGGCATCAGAGAAAAGAGCAGCATCAGGCCTCAGAGTCAGGGACTCGGAGTCAGGACTCTGAGTCAGGACTATGAGGCAGGACTATGAGGCAGGACTCTGTTTCAGGACTCTGTGTCAGGCCTCTGAGTCAGGACCCGGAGTCAGGTCTGTGAGTCAGGACTCGGAGTCAGGATTCTGAGTCAGGTCTCTGATGCAGGCCTTGGAGTCAGGACTCAGAGTCAGAACTCTGATTCAGGACCCTTACCTAGGACTTTGAGTCAGGACTCTGAGTCAGGCCTATGAGTCATGACTCTTGAATCACGACTCTGAGTCTCGACGCTGAGTCACGTCTGTGGGTCACGACTCTGAGTCACGACTCTGCATCACGACTCTCAGTCACGACTCTCAGTCACGACTCTCAGTCATGACTCTTCAGTCACGACTCTTAGTCCGTGTTGAGTCGAGACAGGAGGCTGAGGAAGGATTTAGCATCAGCAGTTGAAGTCACAAGTCTGAGCCAGGAGTGTGAGTCAGTCATCAGAGAAAAGAGTCTGCGTCACGAGTGAGATTCAGTAGTCTGATATCTGATCAGGAACCTGATCGGGATTCAGAATTGGAGTCGGAGTCAGAGTCGCAGTCGTGGTGAGGAAGCAGAGTCAGCATGTGTTTGTCAGTCCGTCAGTTTCATCCATCTGTCCCTTTGTCTGTCCATTTTCAAGCAAAGTTTAGTTAAAAGTAAAGGTAAATTCTTTGTAATTGTCCGTGATGACAATTACCGTGTTCTCTAGTTCTTATTCTTATTATAATCCCCCGCCGCGAGCGGGGGATTATATTGATATTGTTCGTTTTATTATTATTCTTATTCTTATTATTCTTATTATTCTTATTATTATTCAGCTCAGGAAAACTGCGATTACTTCAAAACTATTAGAGATATTGGTTTACAAGTGGAGAGTAATGTGTGACTCCATTGCGCGCTACTCTACACGAAATTTCATGATCAAATTTCAAGACACTTATGAGTTATGAGGAATATACAAAAAAAATTTCCGGCGCAGGTTTCTGAGAACCTAAGCATAACTGAGAGCTGTTGATTTTTTCTAAGATACCTTGACAAAGTCTCCAGTGCAGAAAGGCGTCTCGTGGAGATTTCATGAACACATTTCAAGATATGATTTTTTTAAAAATAGACATCCCGAAAACTGACCAAAATTTTTCTGAAAAACAGGGAAGGAATGCTTGTAGAGAGCTGAAAATAGGTGAACATACAGATGTACCACAGTATACAAACTTCACAAAGTTACGGACCGCTCGGACCAACGGTCTGTGCGCTACGGACGTCCAAAAACGCAATTTTCAAGTGGCCATATCTCGGTCCCTATTTAAGCTACAACAAAGTATTACATATCACAAGAAAGGCCTGTTTGTCAGCTTTCCAATGGTGTATAGCATGATGGTGTCAGACGCGCGGCGTAGAATCGCGTCAGACATTGAAAATTTTATGTCACTTTTTGCGCCTACAAAAATGTTTTAGGCTAAAAAGTCAATGAAGTTCTATATGGATGTCCATGAATAATTTTTGTGGGATGCCTAGTGCACGTCTCCGTACTGTCCCAAAAGATCAATTATCTACAACTAATAGTTTTTCCTAGAGAATTTTTTTAATGTGAAAATTGAAATGTACATTGCTCAGCTTCTGGTTGTTCAAATTTCATGAAATTAATACCAAAAGATGCGTAAAATTATGGCCTTTACTGTCCTCCAAGGGAATATACTTCTCCTGAATAGCCAATTTCAAATAAATGATTTTATATATTCAATTATAACTCATGAACTATCGTTTCAGATCACTTAAAACTGAATGTACATGTTGCTAATTTTTTGCCCTATTTTGTGGTATATGGGCATCCTCCTATCTCCAATACCTTGCTGGTAAAATAGAGCTAAAAAAATCATTCACAGATGCATGTTAGTCAGCCGTTGGGTGTATACTGTCTCACTGCCACCTTTCCCAGCAGCTGACCTTGTGCCTGCCACGACATTTCATAGGCATATGCACCAGCAAGATTACTACGTTCATACATGGTATGAAGAATTCATCATGACGGCCATGAACTGGAAGGAGGGAGTAAGCAGGGCAGGGGAGACAAGGGGGGCGCGGGGGATTATCCGATATTGCCGTACGGCAATATCAGTTATACTAGTTATTATTATTATTCTCACAGGAAAACTGCGATTACTTCAAAACTATTAAAGAAACCGCTTTATAAGCCAAGGGTAATATGCAACTCCGGTGCGCGCTACTTTGAACGAAATTTCATGATCAAATTTCATGACGCTTCTGAGTTATGAGGAAAATATAAAAAAAAATTCCGGCGCAGGTTTCTGAGAACCTAAGCATAACTGAGACCTGTTGATTTTTTCTAAGATACCTTGACTAAGTCTCCAGTGCAGAAAGGCGTCCTGTGGAGATTTCATGAATACATTTTAAGATATGATTTTTTGAAAATTGGACATCCCGAAAATTGACTGAAATTTTTTTTAAAAACAGGGAAGGAATGCTCGTAGAAAGCTGAAAGTAGGTACACTTACAGAACTACCCTAGTGTACCAACTTCACAAAGTTACGGATCCCTCGCACAAACGGTCTCGGCGCTACGGACGTCCAAAAATGCAATTTTCAAGTGCGCATATCTCGGTCCCTAATTGAGCTACAACAAAGTATTACATATCACAAGAAAGGTCTGTTTGTCAGCTTTCCAATGGTGTATAGCATTATAGTCTCAGACGCGCGGCGTAGAATCGCGTCAGACATTGAAAATTTGTTGTCACTTTTTGCGCCCCTCGAAACGTTTTAGGCTGAAAAATCAATGAAGTTCTTTGTGAATGTTGATGAATATTTTTTTCCTTATTCCCTTGTTAGGCCTCCATACTGTCCTCAAAGGAAATTTGCCTGCATCAAATCGTTTTTCCAAGAGAATTTTTTGAAATTCAAAATTGAAATGCACATTGCTCTGCTTCTACCCATTCAAATTTCATGAAATTAATACCAAAAGATGCGTAAAATTATGGACTTCACTGTCCTCTAAGGGCATTTACCTATTCCTCATAGCCTATTTTACATAAAAGGTTTTATATATTCAATTATAACTTGTGAATTATTATTTCAAATCACTTAAAACTCAATGTACATGTTGCTAATTTTTTGGCCTATTTTGTGATATAAGGACATCCTCCTATCTCCAATACTTTGCTGGTAAAATAAAGTACAAAAATCCTTCACAGATGCATCTTAGTCAGCAGTCGGTTATATTCTGTCTCACTGCCACCTATCCCAACAGCTGACCTTCTTCAACAATCGCAGCTAGCCGCTCAGTACTGTCAAGTGCGTATCTAATGTCAACAAAACCATGTAGAGTGTAACATTTACATTGGAATGATATACATTTCTCATTGAGAGGGCATCACGCGTAAGGGTTTCCTCATTGGGTTTTACATCCTGTATTTGTGCATTAAACTCATTAAGGCATACAGGCACTACAGTGATGATGTTATGCACACTCTTGGAATTGAACTTCATTCCCTACAAAGCGGGCCCGGCTAATACACAAAAATAATGGACATGAATTGGCAGAGAAGAGTATGCAGGGCCCGGGTCATACGGGGCCCGCGGGGGATTATCCGATATTGCCGTACGGCAATATCAGTTATACTAGTTCTTATTCTTATTCTTATTATTATTATTCAGCTCAGGAAAACTGAGATTACTTCAAAACTATTAGAGATATTGGTTTACAAGTGAAGGGTAATATGCAACTCCATTGCGCGCTACTGCTTACGAAATTTCATGATCAAATTTCATGATGCTTATGAGTTATGAGCAAAATATAAAAAAAATTTCCGGCGCAGGTTTCTGAGAAACTACGCATAACTGGGACCTGCTGATTTTTTCTAAGATACCTTGACAAAGTCTCCAGTGCAGAAAGGCGTCTCGTGGAGATTTCATGAATACATTTCAAGATATCATTTTTTGAAAATTGGACATCCCGAAAATTGACTGAAATTTTTTAAAAAAACAGGGAAGGAATGCTTGTAGAAAGCTGAAAATGGGTATACTTACAGACCTACTCTAGTGTACCAACTTCACAAAGTTACGGACCGCTCGGACAAACGGTCTCGGAGCTACGGACGCACAAAAACTCAAACTTCAAGTGGCCATATCTCGGTCCCTATCGCAGCTACAGACTAGTTTCACATATCACAAGAAAGGTCTGTTTCTCAGCTTTCCAATGATATATAGCATTATAGTGTCAGACGCGCGGCGTAGAATCGCGTCAGACATTGAAAATTTTATGTCATTTTTTGGGCCTATCAAAACGTTTTCCCTCAAAAAGTTCATGAAGAACTTCATGGATGTTCATCAATAATTTATGCGGGCTACCCAGGTTGGGCCTCCATATTGTGCCAAAAGGAAATTTGCCTTAATCAAATACTTTTTCCTAGAGAATTTTTGTAATTTCAAAATTGAAACGTAAATTGCTCTGGTTATAATCGTTCAAATCTCATGAAATTAACACCAAAAAAATGTGTTAAATTACGCCCTCTAGCAAGCTACAGGGATATCTTCCTCTTACCTTTAACCAATTTTACATATAACATTTTATATATTCAATTATAACTCATTCATTATTTATCAAAATCAATTAAAACTGATTCGTCATGTTCCTAATTTTTTCCTCTATTTTTGTATGTAAGCACAGCTCCATAACTTGCATGGTTTGTCTACAATAACCCATTAGGGTTAGGGTTTCACCTACCATTCACTGGAAATGTATTGCTTTGAGGGTGGTACCGCTGGGCACCAAACACAGGTCTCCATGCCAAGCGATGTCTCATTTCAATATATCAGCCTCTTCAAGAATTCATCATGAAGGCCATGAACTGGTTGAAGGGAGTAAGCAGGGCAAGGGAGACAGGGGGGGCGCGGGGGATTATCCGATATTGCCGTACGGCAATATCAGTTATACTAGTTATTATAATCCCCCGCCGCTTGCGGGGGATTATATTGATATTGTTCGTTTTATTATTATTATTCTTCTTATTATTCTTATTATTATTCAGCTCAGGAAAACTGAGATTACTGCAAGACTATTAGAGATAACATCCTGAAACCTCAAACACAATATGTGACTCTGTTGCGTGCTACTTCCAGTGAAATTTCTTGATCAAATTTCATGATACTAACGCGTTATTGAGAAAATAAAAAATCTATTTCTGGCAGCGTTTCCAGGAGAACAAAAGAAAATTGGCCTTTGCTGATTTTTTGTAAGATACCTTGACAAAGTTTCCAGTGCAGAAAGGCGTCTCATGGAAATTTCATGAATAGTTTCAGAGATATGAATTTTTCAAAATTGGATGTCATGAAAATTTTCTAAAATTTTTCTGGAAAACAGGGAAGGAGTGCTCGTAGAAAGCTGAAATTGGGTACACTTACAGATGTACCCTAGTGTACGAACTTCACAAAGTTACGGACCACTCGGACAAACGGTCTCGGCGCTACGGACGTCCAAAAATCCAATTTTCAAGTGCTCATATCTCGGTCCCTATTTAAGCTACAGCAAAGTATCACATATCACAAGAAAGGTCTGTTTCTCAGCTTTCCAATGGTGTATAGCATAATAGTGTCAGACGCGTAGCGTAGAATCGCGTCGGACATTGAAAATTTCATGTCACTTTTTGCACCTAAAAAACCTTTTCGGCTCAAAAAGTCTATGAAATTCTTCATGCACGTCCATGAATATTTTATGTGGGATACCCATATCAGCCCTCCATATTGTCCCCAAAGATCAATTACCTACATCAATTAGTTTTTCCTGGAGAATTTTTTGAATTTCAAAATTGAAATGTACATTGCTCCGCTTCTGTTTATTCAAATTTCATGAAATTAATACCAAAAGATGCGTAAAATTATGGACTTTACTGTCCTCCAAGGAAATATACCTCTTCTGAATAGCCAATTTCAAATAAATGATTTTATATATTCAATTATAACTCATGCATTATTGTTTCAAATCACTTAAAACTGATTGTACATGTTGCTAATTTTTTGGCCTATTTGTGTGGTATAAGGACATCATCCTATGTCCAATACTTTGCCAGTAAAATAAAGCTGAAAAATAATTCACTGATGCATCTTAGTCTGCTGTTGGCACCATTCTGCCTCACTGCCAGGTTTTGCTCCCAAGCCCCAGCATTACACAATGGAAGGAGCAGCACACCCAAACACCGTCAGCAAGAACAAGGTGCAGGCTTAGGCCTATCATGACAGGGAATCATACACATTCAAGGGAATGGATTTTCTAAGCATTGGGTGATAATAATAAGGCATATGTCATCTATTCATGAACTGAAACAGCTTAATACTATGACCAAAGAGGCATATACACTAAAATTATGGACATTAATTGAAAGGGGAGAATAAGCAGGGCTAGGGTCAAACGGGGCCCGCGGGGGATTATCCGATATTGCCGTACGGCAATATCAGTTATACTAGTTATAATCCCCCGCCGCTTGCGGGGGATTATATTGATATTGTTCGTTTTATTATTATTATAATCCCCCGCTCGCGCAGCGGCGGGGGATTATATTGATATTCTTCGATTACCTTTTATTATTATTATTCAGCTCAGGAAAACTGTGATTACTACAAAACTATTAGAGATAATGTCCCAAAACCTCAAGGACTATATGCGACTCCGTTGCGCGCTACTTCAAGCGAAATTTCTTGATCAAATTTCATGATACTAACGCGTTATTGAGAAAATAAAAAATAAATTTCTGGCAACGTTTCCAGGAGAACAAAAGCAAATTGGGCTTTGCTGATTTTTTGTAATATACCTTGACAAAGTCTCCAGTGCGGAAAGGCGTCTAATGGAAATTTCATGAATATCTTCAGAGATATGAATTTTCTAAAATTGGATGTCATGAAAATTTTCTAAAATTTTTCTGGAAAACAGGGAAGGATGCTTGTAGAAAGCTGAAAATGGGTACACTTACAGATGTACCCTAGTGTACCAACTTCACAAAGTTACGGACTGCTCGCTCAAACGGTCTCGGCGCTACGGACGTCCAAAAACTCTATTTTCAAGTGCTCATATCTCGGTCCCTATTTGAGCTACAGCAAACTATTACATATCACAAGAAAGCTCTGTTTCTTAGCTTTCCAATGGTGTATAGCATAATAGCATCAGACGCGCGACGTAGAATCGCGTGTAGCATTGAAAATTTCATGTCACTTTTTGCCACTATCAAAATGTTTTTCGCTCAAAAATCAATGAAGTTTTTCATGCATGACCATAAAATTTTTTTTGGTTATAGCCTTCTTAGGCCTTCATACTGAGGTAACAGGAAATTTGCCTACATCAAATAGTTTTGCCAGAAGAATTTTTATAATTTCAAAATTTTAACTTCAGTTTACTTCACTTCTACTTATTCAAATTTCATGAAATTACCACCAAAGGATGCTTAAAATTATAGCCTTTTCTGATCCTCAAGGACATACACCTCGCCACATGACATACGGGTTAGGCTTAGTGTTCACTCCACATGCATTTCTTTCAGGCTAGTATGCTGGCCACCACAGGTGTATCTGGATCCCTAGACATTTGACAGGCATATGCATAGCTTTCATGAAGGACATAAACCGGCACAAGGGAGTAAGAAGGCCATGGGAGAGAATGGGGGCCGCGGGGGATTATCCGATATTGCCGTACGGCAATATCAGCTATACTAGTTATAAATTCCCCCGTTAGGGGAATTTATATTGTTTTTGTTCGTTTTTTTTTTCAGCATCCTATTTTTATTTTTATTTTTCGTCAACACTTTGACAGGCCGTATTTTCGACACTAATTACAGTAACTACCTGACATTGCAAAGTAATATTGCTTTTGGTGAACAATTTTATATACTGGAATTACAGAGCGTAATTTGTAGTAAACTTGTAATTACGCAGCAAATGCATAAAAAATTTGTCGTCACGGTTTTAGAAAAACCAATGAGTGAAATTACACCAAATTTTTACACAATCATCTCTGGAGATATACGCAGTGCGGAAAGGCGGCTTTTGGCAATATCTCTAAAAGTTTTTTTTATATGAATTTTTCAAATAAGGGAATTCCTGAAATTGCTACTAAAATTTTTCAAAAACTAGGAAGAAATGCTCCAATCAAGCTGAAGTTGCATGCAGTTACAGTGATACTGTAGTGTAACAATCCACTAGAATTTCAACTTTCTAGCGCTAACGGTATCGGCGCTATAGCACCACAAAAACGCTATTTTCAAGCGCCGATAACTCAGCCCCTATTAAAGCTACAGAAAAATAAAAAACACCACCAGAAAGCTCTGTTTCTTAGCTTTCACATGGTATATAACATTTTACTGTAGCGCCGTCCGTTAAAAATCGCGGTGGACCCTGAAAATTTTATCTCACTTTTCAGCTCCCCAAATGCTTCTTATGGCTAGAAACACATTTTCCTGGCCATATGTGCATTTCATCGCTTCTCATACTTCACTGGCTCCACATTTTCTCTGTTGCAATAAATGCAGACCCAATTACATTTTTGTATGAATCAGGGGATGGGGAAGGTAGAAGGGAAGGGGGCAGGGGGATGGGAGGGGGAGGGGGAATTTATCTTTGTAATTGTGCACAATTACAGGTGTACTAGTTATTATTATTATTATAAATTCCCCCGTTAGGGGAATTTATATTGTTTTTGTTCGTTTTTTTTTTTCATCATCATCTTTGTTGTTTTTTTTTTTCTTCTTATTTTTCGTCAACATTTTGACAGGCTGTATTTCAGAAACTATTTCCAGTAAGTACCTGAAATTACAGAATAATATTGCTTTTGCTGAACAATTTTATATACCGGAATTACAGAGCGTAATTTTTAGTGAACTGGTAATTACGCAGCAAATGCATAAAAAATTTGTCGTCACGGTTTTAGAAGAACCAATGAGTGAAATTACACCAAATTTTTACACAATCATTTCTGAAGATATACGCAGTGCGGAAAGGCGGCTTTTGGCAATATCTCTAAAAGTTTTTTTTATATGAATTTTTCAAAAAAGGGAATTCCCAAAATTGCCACTAAAATTTTCCAAAAACTAGGAAGAAATGCTGCAATCAAGCTGAAATTGTGTGCAGTTACAGTCATACTATAGTGTAACAATCCACTAGAATTTCAACTTTCTAGCGCTAACGGTATTGGCGCTATAGCACCACAAAAACGCTATTTTCAAGCGCCGATAACTCGGCCGCTATTACAGCTACAGTAAAATAAAAAATACCACCAGAAAGCTCTGTTTCTTAGCTTTCACATGGTATATAGCATAATACTCTAGCACCGTCCGTTCAAAATCGCGGTGGACCCTGAAAATGTTATCTCACTTTTCAGCTCCCAAAATGCTTCTTATGGATGGAAACACATTTTCCTGGCCATATGTCCATTTCATCACTTCTCATACTTCACTGGCTGCACATTTTCTCTGTTGCAATAAATGCTGACCCAATTACATTTTTGTGTGAATCAGGGGATGGGGAAGGTAGGAGGGAAGGGGGCAGGGGGATGGGAGGGGGAGGGGGAATTTATCTTTGTAATTGTGCACAATTACAGGTGTACTAGTTATAAATTCCCCCGTTAGGGGAATTTTATTGTTTTTGTTCGTTTTTTTTTTCATCATCTATTTTTTGTTTTTTTTTGTTTTTTTTTTTCTTATTTTTCGTCAACATTTTGACAGGCTGTATTTCAGAAACTATTTTCAGTAACTACCTGAAATTGCAGAACCATTTTGCTTTTGCTAAACAATTTTATATACTGGAATTACAGAGCGTAATTTTTAGTGAACTGGTAATTACGCAGCAAATGCATAAAAAATTTGTCGTCACGGTTTTAGAAGAACCAATGGGTGAAATTACACCAAATTTTTACACAATCATCTCTAGAGATATACGCAGTGCGGAAAGGCGGCTTTTGGCAATATCTCTAAAAGTTTTTTTTATATGAATTTTTCAAATAAGGGAATTCCTGAAATTGCTACTAAAATTTTCCAAAAACTAAGAAGAAATGCTCCAATGAAGCTGCAGTTGCATGCAGTTACAGTCCTACTATAGTGTAACAATCCACTAAAATTTCAACTTTCTAGCGCTAACGGTATCGGCGCTATAGCATCACAAAAACGCTATTTTCAAGCACCGATAACTCGGCCCCTATTAAAGCTACAGAAAAATAAAAAACACCACCAGAAAGCTCTGTTTCTTAGCTTTCACATGGTATATAGCAGTTCAAAATCGCGGTGGACCCTGAAAATGTTATCTCACTTTTCAGCTCCCAAAATGCTTCTTATGGATGGAAACACATTTTCCTGGCCATATGTCCATTTCATCACTTCTCATACTTCACTGGCTGCACATTTTCTTTTTTGAAATAAATGCTGACCCAATTACATTTCTGTGTGAATCATCGGATGGAGAAGGTAGAAGGGAAGGGGCAGGGGGATGTAAGGGGGCAGGGGAGAGGAAGGGAAGGGGGGAATTTATCTTTGTAATTGTGCACAATTACAGGTGTACTAGTTATAAATTCCCCCGTTAGGGGAATTTATATTGTTTTTGTTTGTTTCTTTTTTTCATCATCTTTCTTTCTTTTTTCTTCTTATTTTTCATCAACACTTTGACAGGCTATATTTCAGAAACCAGTTGCAGTAATGTTCTGAAATTACAATATAGTATTGCTTTTTGCAAACAATTTTATATGCTGGAATTACAGAGCGTAATTTCCAGAAGTCTTGTAATTACATGCAAAGTTCTTAAAAAATTTGTGTCAACAGTTCTGGAATAACTGTTGCATGGAATTCCACCAAATTTTAACATAATAATTTCTAAAGATATACGCAGTGCGGAAAGGACCGTAATTGCAATAACTTATTAAGTTTTTTTTATATGAATTTTTCAAATAAGGGAATTCCTGAAATTGCTTCTAAAATTTTTCAAAAACTAGGAAGAAATGCTCCAATCAAGCTGAAATTGCGTGCAGTTACAGTCATACTATAGTGTAACAATCCACTAGAATTTCAACTTTCTAGCGTTAACGGTATCGGCGCTATAGCACCACAAAAACGCTATTTTCAAGCGCCGATAACTCGGCTACTATTAAAGCTACAGAAAAATAAAAAACACCACCAGAAAGCTCTGTTTCTTAGCTTTCACATGGTATATAGCATTCTACTATAGCGCCGTCCGTTCAAAATCGCGGTGGACCCTGAAAATTTGATCTCACTTTTCAGCTCCCAAAATCCTTCTTATGGCTGGAAACACTTTTTCCTGCCCATATGCCAATTTCATTGCTTCTAATACTTCACTGGCTGCACATTTTCTTTGTTGAAATAAACGCTGACCCAATTACATTTCTGTGTGAATCATCGGATGGGGAAGGTAGAAGGGAAGGGGCAGGGGGATGTAAGGGGACAGGGGGATGTAAGGGGGCAGGGGAGAGGAAGGGAAGGGGGGAATTTATCTTTGTAATTGTGCACAATTACAGGTGTACTAGTTATTATTATTATTATTATTATTGCAGTCAGGAAAACTGTGATTACTACAAAACTATTAAAGATCCTGTTTTACAAGTCAAGGGTAATATGCGACTCCATTGCGCGCTACTTCATACGAAATTTCATGATCAAATTTCATGATGCTTATGAGTTATGAGGAAAATATAAAATAAATTTCCGGCGCAGGTTTCTGAGAACCTAAGCATAACTGAGAGCTGTTAATTTTTTGTAAGATGCCTTGACAAAGTCTCCAGTGCAGAAAGGCGTCTCGTGGAGATTTCATGAACACATTTCAAGATATGATTTTTTGAAAATTTGATATCCCGAAAACTGACCAAAATTTTGTTGAAAAACAGGGAAGAAATGCTCTTAGAGAGCTGAAAATGGGTGGACATACAGATGTACCACAGTGTATTAACTTCACAAAGTTACGGACCGCTCGGACCAACGGTCTTGGCGCTACGGACGTCCAAAAAGTCAATTTTCAAGTGGCCATATCTCGGTCCCTATTTAAGCTACAACAAAGTTTGACATATCACAAGAAAGGTCTGTTTGTCAGCTTTCCAATGGTGTATTGCATGATGGTGTCAGACGCGCGGCGTAGAATCGCGTCAGACATTGAAAATTTCATGTCACTTTTTGCGCCTTTCAAAACATTTTTGGCTAAAAAATCTATGAAGTTCTTCTTGGATGTTCGTGAATAATTTTTTCTATATACCTTTGTTAGGCCTACATACTGTCCTCAAAGGAAATTTGCCTACATCAAATGGTTTTTCTAGATAATTTTTTTAAATTCAAATTTCAACTTTAGATTGCTCAGCTTCTGACTATCCAAATCTTATGAAATTAACACTAAAAGATGTGTAAAATTATGGCCTTATCTGTTCTCTAAGGGCATGGACCTCATTCTAATAACCTATTTTACATGTATGATTTCATATATTCAATTATAGCTACTAAGTGCATATTTCAAATCAGTTAAAACTCAAACGACATGTTGCTAATTTTTTGCCCAATTTTTCCATGTAGACACAACCATGCAACTCTTATGGCTTGCCTGCAACAAGCCATTAGGGTTAGGGTTAGGGTTTACTCAATATGCATTGCTTAGAGGGTGGTATGCTTGACCACAACAGGTGTGTCTGGCTGCCTCGACTTTTGATAGGCATATGCACAAACAAGATTACTACATTCATACATGGTTTTAAGAATTCATCATGAAGGACATGACCTGGAAAGAGGGAGTATGCAGGGCAGGGAGACAGGGGGGGCGCGGGGGATTATCCGATATTGCCGTACGGCAATATCAGTTATACTAGTTATTATAATCCCCGCCGCTTGCGGGGGATTATATTGATATTGTTCGTTTTATTATTATTATTATTCTTATTATTATTCAGCTCAGGAAAACTGTGATTACTGCAAAACTATTAGAGATAACATTCTGAAACCTCAAACACAATATGTGACTCCATTGCGCGCTACTTCATACGAAATTTCATGATCAAATTTCATGATGCTTATCAGTTATGAGGAAAATATAAAACAAATTTCCGGCGCAGGTTTCTGAGAACCTAAGCATAACTGAGACCTGTTGATTTTTTATAAGATACCTTGACAAAGTCTCCAGTGCAGAAAGGCGTCTCGTGGAGATTTCATGAACACATTTCAAGATATGATTTTTTGAAAATTGGATATCCCGAAAACTGACCAAAATTTTGTTGAAAAACAGGGAAGGAATGCTCTTAGAGAGCTGAAAATAGGTGAACATACAGATGTACCACAGTGTACCAACTTCACAAAGTTACGGACCGCTCGGACCAACGGTCTTGGCGCTACGGACGTCCAAAAACGCAACTTTCAAGTGGCCATATCTCGGTCCCTATTTAAGCTACAACAAAGTTTGACATATCACAAGAAAGGTCTGTTTCTCAGCTTTCCAATGGTGTATAGCATTATAGTCTCAGATGCGCGGCGTAGAATCGCGTCAGACATTGAAAATTTGTTGTCACTTTTTGAGCCCTTCGAAACGTTTTAGGCAGAAAAATCAATGAAGTTCTTTGTGAATGTTGATGAATATTTTTTTAATTACTCCCTGGTTATGCCTCCATACTGTCCTCAAAGGATATTTGCCTGCATCAAATTGTTTTTCCAAGAGAATTTTTTGAAATTCAAAATTGAAATGCACATTGCTCTGCTTCTACTCATTCAAATTTCATGAAATTAATACCAAAAGATGCGTAAAATTATGGGCTGCACTGTCCTCCAAGGGCATTTACTTATTACTCATAGCCAATTTAACATAAATGATTTTATATATTCAATTATATCTTGTGAATTATTATTTCAAATCACTTAAAACTCAATGTACATGTTGCTAATTTTTTGGCCTATTTTGTGATATAAGGACATCCTCCTATCTCCAATACTTTGCTGGTAAAATAAAGTACAAAAATCGTTCACAGATGCATCTTAGTCTGCTGTCGGGACTATTCTGCCTCACTGCCAGGTTTTGCTCCCCAGCACCAGCATTATGCCATGCAAAGAGCAGCACACTCAAACACGCGCATCAACAATAAGGTACAGGCTTACGCCTATCATGACAGGGGAATGATACACGTTGAAGGGAAAGGCCTTTGTAAGCGTTGCGTGAAAAGGCATATATGTCCTATATTAATGCACTGAAACACCTTAATAGTATGAGCATACACACAAATAATGGACATGAATTGAAAAAGAAGAGTATACAGGCCTGGGGGTCATACGGGGCCTGCGGGGGATTATCCGATATTGCCGTACGGCAATATCAGTTATACTAGTTATTATTATTATTATTCAGCTCAGGAAAACTGCGATTACTGCAAAACTATTAGAGATAACATCCTGAAACCTCAAACACAATATGTGACTCCATTGCGCGCTACTGCTTACGAAATTTCATGATCAAATTTCTTGACACTTATGATTTATGAGCAAAATACAAAAAAAATTTCCGGCGCAGGTTTCTGAGAACCTAAGCATAACTGAGACGTGTTGATTTTTTGTAAGATACCTTGACAAAGTCTCCAGTGCAGAAAGGCGTCCTGTGGAGATTTCATGAATACATTTCAAGATACGATTTTTTGAAAATTGAACATCCCGAAAATTGACTGAAATTATTTTGAAAAACAGGGAAGGAATGCTTGTAGAAAGCTGAAAGTAGGTACACTTACAGATGTACCCTAGTGTACTAACTTCACAAAGTTACGGACCCCTCGCACAAACGGTCTCGGCGCTACGGACGTCCAAAAATGCAATTTTCAAGTGCACATATCTCGGTCCCTAATTGAGCTACAACAAAATGTTACATATCACAAGAAAGGTCTGTTTGTCAGCTTTCCAATGGTGTATAGCATTATAGTGTCAGACGCGCGGCGTAGAATCGCGTCAGACATTGAAAATTTGTTGTCACTTTTGGGCCTATCAAAACGTTTTCCCTCAAAAAGTGTATGAAGAACTTCATGGATGTTCATCAATAATTTATGCGGGCTACCCAGGTCGGGCCTCCATATTGTGCCAAAAGGAAATTTGCCTAAATCAAATACTTTTTCCTAGAGAATTTTTCTAATTTCAAAATTGAAACGTAAATTGCTCTGGTTATAATCGTTCAAATCTCATGAAATTAACACCAAAAAATGTGTTAAATTACGCCCTCTAGCAAGCTACAGGGATATCTTCCTCTTACCTTTAACCAATTTTACATACAACATTTTATATATACAATTATAACTCATTTATTATTTATCAAAATCAATTAAAACTGATTTGTCATGTTCCTAATTTTTTGCTCTATTTTTCCATGTAAGCACAGCTCCATAACTTGCATGGTTTGTCTACAATAACCCATTAGGGTTAGGGTTTCACCTACCATTCACTGCAAATGTATTGCTTTGAGGGTGGTACCGCTGGGCACCAAACACAGGTCTCCATGCCAAGCGATGTCTGATTTCAATATATGCACCTTATGAAAAAAGACCTTATCACATTTGTAGAGAACAGCCATGTACTAGACCAATCAGATGCAAGTAAGTTGCTGGGTATGGTAATTAGAAAACAGAAGAGGCTGGTCTTTGAGACTCTATGACTGCCCAGTTGTTTCCCCTAAGCCAGTGTGTTCTTTTGTTCAGAGATAACTCCTCCCGTGGGAATGTCTCAAAAGTGACTGATTACTGGCCATCCAATCAAAATGTTTTGATTTCAAATTTTCCCATGGATTATGAAAATATGTTATTCTTTACAGTCTGGCCTGAGTCTATTTCCCTGAGTGAATATATGAGCCTCTTCAAGAATTCATCATGAAGGCCATGAACTGGTTGAAGGGAGTAAGCAGGGCAAGGGAGACAGGGGGGGCGCGGGGGATTATCCGATATTGCCGTACGGCAATATCAGTTATACTAGTTATTATTATTATGAATTCCCCGTAGGGGAATTCATCTTGTTAAGAACTTCCCGTTAGGGAAGTTCTTATTGATATTGTACGTATTTGTTATTATTATTCTTATTATTTTTCTGCCGCGTTTTTCACGTTTCTTAAATATTGCTTTAATCACAGTGAGGGAAAGATATCAGCATAATAACCTCAATCTATATGTACAGTGAAAATTCCCTTCTCTGGTAAGAATTACGCATCGGAATTACGTTTTACATAGGAATTACAGAGATTTTTCATGAAAAATTTCTCGGGACGTGCCAGAAGAAAGTCTTGATTATTTTCCTCTGAATTTTTTTGTGTGCATTCATCAAGGACTTAAGCAGTGCAGAAAGGAGCCTAGTGGTAAACGACTGGATAGATCATGAGATAAAAAAGTTCAAAGTTAAGGCAAAACGAAATTTCCAGGGGTCATGCCATGAAAAACCATGATGCAATTATCAGATTTTCATGTTCTTCAGGAAATGAGTAGTACTACTTGGGTACACTGTCTATGCAAAAGTATGGGACCGCAGGTCAATACTTTTGGTGCCACAAGGCCTCAAAAGTGCAACATTTGAAGGGCTGTAACTCCCTTAATATTTAACCAAGAAGAAAAAGAAAACCAGTTTTGGAAAGCTCAGAATGTCAGCTTTCCATTGGTATAAAGCATTATTTGCTTGCACGTCCAAGGGAAAATTTCGCTTAACAGTGAAAATTTCATGTCACTTTTTGGCCCGATGAAAACACGTTAGGTTACAAAAACCTATGAAGATCTTCATGGATGTTCATGTATATTTTTTTACTCACACCTGGCCTACATCCCTATGATGTGCCCAAAGGAAATTGACCTCCATCTAATACTTTTTCCTAGAGAATTTTTTAAAATTTCACAATTCAAATGCCAATAACTTCTTTCCTAATGACTGAAATTTCACCAAAAAAACGTTAAAGGATGTGTAAAATCATGCTCTTTATTTTATTTAATGTAACAATGTATGTCCGAGCAAAAGCCAATTTTACATGAATTTTTTTATGTTTTCAATAATAACTCATCCATTTATGATTCAAGTCAATTAAAACTGATGTGACATGGTGCTGACTGTTTGCCTTATTTCTGTATGTAAGCACATTTTCCTAGCTGTCATGGTTTGCCCGTAGGAAGACATTAGGGTTAGGGTTTCATGAAAGTGTATTGCTTTTAGGATGGTACCTCTGGCCACCAAAGATCTTGCTCAATGCCAGCGATATATGACTAAGCATGTATGACTGTTCTTGTATGTACTTCCATGGACTATGGCAAGCATTTCAAAGTAGCAGCAATGATAGTTTTTGCCCAATCAAAAACACGCTAACCTCTGGAAGGGAAAGGAATGCAAGGAACTGGAGGAGAAATGAAGATATAGGATTTGAAGGGAAGGGAAGGGATGTGAAGGGAAGGGAAGTTCTTCCTTTAAATTGCTGTGCAATTTAGTATACTAGTTATTGCTGATTTTGTTATTATTATGAATTCCCCGTAGGGGAATTCATCTTGTTATTGCTACTTTTTTTATTATGAATTCCCCGTAGGGGAATTCATCTTGTTATTGCTACTTTTTTTATTATTATGAATTCCCCGTAGGGGAATTCATCTTGTTATTGCTACTTTTTTTATTATTCTTCTTCTTCTTCTTCTTATTATTATTTTTCTTCGGCCTTAAAATGATTTTTTAAATGCCTATTATAAGAAAAGTAATGCAGATACAAGAAAAAGGATACTACAGTCATATATGTTGGCTTGATCCCTATTTTTAGAGGTAATTTCACACCGGAATTACTTTTCAATCGTGCGTAATTCTACAAACTAATTTTTACATCGTGTACGCGGTTTCTCAGAAACTAACGCAGATAATGACACAAAACTTTTTTTCAATATATTTTAGACATTTACCCATTGCAGAAAGGAGCCTAAAGGAATTCCGTTAAAAAAATTCCAAGTTATGATTTTTTGAAAAAACGGAATTCCGAAAAATGACATTCCAACCTCCAGAAAACAAGGAAGGAATGCTCAAATTAAGCTGAATTTATATGTGTATACAGCCCTACCCCAGTCTAACAATTCCACAAAATTTTGTTGTCGTCGCGTAAGCGGTATCGGCGCTATGACCTCACAAAAACGGAATTTTCAATCGCCGATATCTCGCTTACTATTAGAGCTACAGAAAAATTAAAAATATCATCAGAAAGTTCAGATTCTCTTCTTTCAGATGGTGTATAGAACTTTACTATAGCAGTCTTAGTATAGAATCGCGTCAGACATTGAAAATTTTTTGTCACTTTTTGGCCCTCCCAAACCCTATTTTGCCAAAAAAACTATGAAGATCTTCATGGATGTTCATGTTTAATTTTTTAGTGGTACCCATTGTAGGCCTGCATAATCTCTCCAAAGGAAATTATTCTACTTGTAATACTTTTTTCTTGAGAATTTTTTTAATTTTAAAATTAAAATGTAAATTGCTCAGCTTCTACTGATTCAAATTTCATGAAATTAACACCAAAAAATGCGTAAAATTGTAGCCTTGTATGTGCTCCAAGGGCATAAACCTCTTGCTGATAGCCAATTTCACATAAGCAATTTCACATATTCAATTATAACTCATTAATTATTCATTAAAATCAATTAAAACTCATTTGACATATTGCTAATTTTTTGCCCTATTTTTCCATGTAAGCAAAACTCCCTACCATGAATTTTACAATCCAATATAAACTCTTCCAATCATGTATCAAATCACTTAATATTGATATTATACGTTGCTTATTTGTTGCCCTATTGTTTGCAAATAAGCTCATATTTTTTTCATTAAATTTATAATTGAATTATAACTTATGAAATACTGCTGCAAATCACTTGAAACTAATTTGACATGTCGCTGACTGCTTGCCCTCTGTGTGTATGTAAGCACATCTTCCTACCTCGTATGGTTTGTCCAAAACAAATCATTAGGGTTAGGGTTTCATCAAAGTTAAGAGTTACGCTTCAGTCCAATTGTATTGCTTTCAGGTGGTATCACCTGCACGCTAAGCGCTATATGAATCTGTCCAACTCTACACTTCCATGGACTACATAGCGTCCAAAAGAGGCCTGGCAAGGAATACAGATGAGGGCATGGAATGGAAGGGAATGCAAGAGGGTTGAGTGCAAAGCAAGGGAAGGAAAGGAAAGGAGGGAATACGGGGGAGGGGAATTCATATCTTAAAATTGCTGTGCAATTTTAATTATTCTCTAGTTAAGAACTTCCCGTAGGGAAGTTCTTATTGATATTGTACGTCTTTATTATTATTTAAGAACTTCCCGTAGGGAAGTTCTTATTGATATTGTACGTCTTTATTATTATGAATTCCCCGTAGGGGAATTCATCTTGTTATTGCTGATATTGTTATTATTATTTTTCTACGGCCTTCAAAAAAAAATTTTGAAACGCAGATTATGAGAACAGTGATCAAAATAAAACAGAATGGACAGAACCTCCTTACAGATTGACAGAAACACTATTATCAGAGGTAATTACATGGTGCAATTACTTCTCAGTGAGACGTAATTCCAGAAATTTTTTTATATATTTTATTCACCGTTTCTCATAACCTAAGACAGATAAAGACATGGGAATTTTTTTCAAAATACCTCAGACACTTATCCAGTGCAGAAAGGAGCCTGAAGGAATTACGTTGAAAAAATTCCAAGTTATGATTTTTTGTAAAAACGGAATTCCGAAAAAAGGAATTTCAACCTTCAGAAAACAAGGAAGGAATACTCAGATCAAGCTGAATTTATATGTGCATGCAGTCTTACCCTAGTCTAACAATCCCACAAAATTTTGTTGTCATCGCGTAAACGGTATCGGCGCTATGGCCGCACAAAAACTCAATATTCAATTGCCGATATCTCGGTTGCTATTAAAGCTACAGAAAAAATAAAAACACCATCAGAAAGTTCAGTTTCTCCTCTTTCAGATGATATATAGCATTTTACTTTATCAGAAAGTTTTTATATCTCGCGTAAGACATTGAAAATTTCATGTCTGTTTTTGGCCTCATCAAAACTTTTGTCCCCAAAAAAACTATGAAGCTCTTCATGGATGTTCCTGAATATTTATTTAGAGGTACCTGCTATTGGCCTGCATGATGTCTCCAAAGAAAAAATTTCTACTTCAAGTACTTATGCCTTGAGAATTTTTTGCATTTCAAAATTGCAATGTAAATTGCTCAGCTTCTACTCATTCAAATTTCATGAAATTAGCACCAAAAAATGCGTAAAATTATAGCCTTTTATGTGCTCCAAGAGCATTTACCTATTTTGAATAGCCAATTTTACATGAGCAATTTCACATATTCAATTGTAACTCATTAATTATTCATTAAAATCAATTAAAACTCATTTGACATATTACTAATTTTTTGCCCTATTTTTCCATGTAAGCACATTGCCCTACCATCAATTCTAAAATCCTATTAAAACTCTCCCAATAATGTTTCAAATCCCTTAAAATTGATATCATATGTTGCTTATTTGTTGCCCTATTGTTTGCAAATAAGCACATATTTTTTCCATTAACTTTGTAATTAAATTACAACTTGTGAAATACTGCTGCAAATCACTTAAAACTAATTTTACATATTGCTGACTGCTTGCCCTCTGTATATATGTAAGCACATCTTCCTAGCTCTTATGGTTTGTCCGTAACAAATCATTAGGGTTAGGGTTTCATCAAAGTTAAGCTTATGGTAAGTCAAATTGTATTGCTTTGAGGGTGGTATCATTCCTCGCAGCACACCTGCCTGCATGCTAAGCGCTATATTAGTCAGTATGTGCAAATCTACACTCTCCTTGACTGCCTAGCGATCAAAAGAAGTCTGGCAATCCACATGGCAAAGGAAGGAATGGAAGAAGAGGCAATGGAAGGGGAGGGAATGGAAGAGGGTTGATTGGAAAGGGGATGGAAGGGAAGGGAATGGAAGGCAAGGAAAGGGAGGGTATATAGGGAGGGAATATGGGGGAGGGGAATTCATATCTTAAAATTGCTGTGCAATTTTAATTATTCTCTAGTTCTTCTTCTTTTTCTTCCGCCGCATTTTGGTCATTCCTTAAATGTTAAATAACTCCTGAAAAAATTACTATTTCCACATAAAAAGGGAAGCACTATTTTGACAGTGTAAACTTCCTTCTGTGCTGGGAATTACGCATCGGAATTCCGTTTGACATAGGAATTACAGGCAATCTTGACCAAAAATTTCTGCTTCCGGTTTTGGAAAAACCATCAGTCAGAATTACATGAAATTTTTTCCTGTTAATCTGTAATGGAATATGCAGTGCGGAAAGGCGCCTAGTGGTAATAGGATGAATAGTTCTTGAGAAAAAAAAGTTCAAAATTCGAGCAAATCGGAATTTCAAGGGGTCATGTCATAAAAAACCATGATTGAAATGTCAGATTTGTATGTCCTTACAGGAATTGTTAGTACTACCAGGGTATAGTATCTATGCAAAAGTATGGCATCCCAGGTCCAATACTTTTGGTGCCACAGGGCCTCAAAAGTCGAACATTTGAGCGGTTGTATCTCCCTCAATATTGGTCCTAGAAACAAACCAGGGACATTTCTGGAAAGCTCAGAATGTCAGCTTTCCAGTGGTGTATAGCAATATCCTGTGCGACGTCCGGTTTAGAATCGCGGTGGACCTTGAAAATTTTATGTCATTTTTTGCCCTGTCAAAACCTATTTTGCCCAAAAAAACTATGAAGTTCTTCTTGGATGTTCATGTATATTTTTTGTGGGGTACCCATTGTGGGCCTGCATATTGCCTCCAAAGGACATTGTTCTACTTCAAATACTTTTTCCCTGAGAATTTGTTTCAGTTTAAAATTCCTGTGTACATTACTCAGCTTCTACTGATTCAAATTTCATGAAATTAACACCAAAAAATGCGTAAAATTATGCCCTTTTATGAGCTCCAAGGGCATATACCTCTCACTAATAGCCAATTTTACATTAGCAATTTCACTTATTCATTTATTACTCATTAAGTATTAATTAAAATCAATTAAAACTAATTTGCCATATTCCTAATTTTTTGCTCTATTTTTCCATGTAAGCACATCTCCCTACCATGAATTTTTTTGTCCTATTTAAACTCTTCAAATAATGTTTCAAATCACTTCAAAATGATATGATATGTTGCTAATTTGTTGCCCTATTGTTTGCAAATAACCACAACTGCCTCCCATTAAATTTATAATTAAATTATAACTTGTGAAATACTGCTGCATATCACTTAAATCTAATTTGACATGTTACTGACTGCTTGCCCTCTGTGTGTATGTAAGCGCATCTTCCTAGCTCTTATGGTTTGTCCATAACAAATCATTAGGGTTAGGGTTTCATCAAAGTATTGCTTTCAGGGTGGTACCATCGCCCACAAAAGGCCTGGCTGCATGCCAAGCGATATATGAGTATGTGTGCCTGTTTGTGCAGATCCATGGACCACTGCAGGCAACGTCAAGCAGCAGTGATGTTTCGCTCCAGGACAACCTAAACACACTATTAAGCAATGGAAAGGAAAGGAATGCAAGGAACTAGAATAGCAGAGCAGGGAAGGGATTTCAAGGAAGGGAAGGGATAGGAAGGGAAGGGAAGTTCTTCCTTTAAATTGCTGTGCAATTTAGTATACTAGTTATTATTATTATTCTTCCGACACATTTTGGCCATTCCTTAAATGTTAAATAACTCCTGACCTAATAATTATTTCCTCATGAAAAGTAATACACTATTTTGACAGTGTAAAATTCCTTCTGTGCTGGGAATTACGCATCGGAATTCCGTTTGACATAGGAATTACAGGCAATCTTGACCAAAAATTTTTGATTCCGATTTTGGGAAAACTGTCAGTCAGAATTACATGAAATTTTTTCCTGTTAATGTCTAATGGAATATGCAGTGCAGAAGGGAGCCTAGTGGCAATAGGGTGAATGGCTTTGAAGAGAAAAAAGTTCAAAGTTCGAGCAAACCGAAATTTCGAGGGTGATGTCATGAAAAACTATGATAGAAAAGTCAGATTTTCATGTCCTTACAGGAATTGTGAGTACTACCAGGGTATAGTGTCTATGCAAAAGTATGGCATCCCAGGTCCAATACTTTTGGTGCCACAGGGCCTCAAAAGTCGAACATTTGATGGCCTGTAGCTCCCTTAATATTGGTCCTAGAAACAAACCAGGGACATTTCTGGAAAGCTCAGAATGTCAGCTTTTCAATAATGTATAGCAATAGCCTCTGCAACGTCCGGTTTAGAATCGCGGTGGACATTGAAAATTTTATGCCGCTTTTTGGGCCGATCGAAACGTTTTTTGTCAAAAAGTGTATGAAGAACTTCATGGATGTTCATGAATAATTTATATAAGATACCCAGGTTGGGCCTCCATATTGTGCCAAAAGGAAATTTGCCTACTTCAAATACTTTTTCCTAGAGAATTTTTTTAATTTCAAAATTTAAACGTAAATTGCTCTGGTTATAATTGTTCAAATCTCATGAAATTAACACCAAAAAATGCATAAAATTATGCCCTCTAGTGTGCTATAAGGATATCTTCCTTTTACCTTTAACCAATTTTACATATAGCATTTTATATATTCAATTATAACTCATAAATTATTTATCAAAATCAATTAAAATTGATTAGGCATATTCCTAATTTTTTGTTCTATTTTTGCCTGCAAGCAAAGCTCCATAACTCTCATGGTTTGTCTACAATAATTTTACATATAACGTTTTATATATTCAAGTATAACTCATTAATTATTGATCAAAATCAATTAAGACTAATTTGACATAATCCTAATTTTTTGCTCTATTTTTGCATGTAAGCAAAGCTCCATAACTCTGATGGTTTGTCTGCAACAAGCCATTAGGGTTAGGTTTTAACCTACATTCACTCACAATGTATTGCTTTGAGGATGGTACCGCTGGTCAACACACACTGTTCTCCATGCCAAGCGATGTGTCATTTCAATATATGTCACTGTATACTACATGGCCTACAGGAATTTGAACGGTAGGTAGTGGAAGGCAAGGGATGGCAAGGAAGGAGAGGGATTGCAAGGAAGGGAAGGGATTGGAAGGGAAGGGAAGTTCTTCCTTTAAATTGCTGTGCAATTTAGTATACTAGTTATTATAATCCCCCGCTCGCGCAGCGGCGGGGGATTATATTGATATTCTTCTTTTACCTTTTATTATTATTCTTATTATTATTATAATCCCCCGCCGCTTGCGGGGGATTATATTGATATTGTTCGTTTTATTATTATTATTATTCTTATTATTATTCAGCTCAGGAAAACTGTGATTACTGCAAAACTATTAGAGATAACACCCTGAAACCTCAAAACACAATATGTGACTCTGTTGCGTGCTACTTCTTGCGAAATTTCTTGATCAAATTTCATGATACTAACGCGTCATTGAGAAAATAAAAAATCAATTTCTGGCAGCGTTTCCAGGAGAACAAAAGAAAATTGGGCTTTGCTGATTTTTTGTAAGATACCTTGACAAAGGTTCCAGTGCAGAAAGGCGTTTCATGGAAATTTCATGAATAGTTTCAGAGATATGAATTTTTCAAAATTGGATGTCATGAAAATTTTCTAAAATTTTTCTGGAAAACAGGGAAGGAATGCTCGTAGAAAGCTGAAAATGGGTACACTTACAGATGTACCCTAGTGTACCAACTTCACAAAGTTACGGACCGCTCGCACAAACGGTCTCGGCGCTACGGACGTTCGAAAATCCAATTTTCAAGTGCTCATATCTCGGTCCCTATTTAAGCTAAAGCAAAGTATCACATATCACAAGAAAGGTCTGTTTCTCAGCTTTCCAATGGTGTATAGCATTATAGTGTCAGACGCCCGACGTAGAATCGCGTCGAACATTGAAAATTTCATGTCACTTTTTGCGCCTAAAAAACCTTTTCGGCTCAAAAATTCGATGAAATTCTTCATGCACGTCCATGAATATTTTATGTGGGATACCCATATCAGCCCTCCATATTGTCCCCAAAGATCAATTACCTACATCAAACAGTTTTTCCTGGAGAATTTTTTGAATTTCAAAATTGAAATGTACATTGCTCCGCTTCTGGTTATTCAAATTTCATGAAATTAATACAAAAGATGCGTAAAATTATGGCCTTTACTGTCCTCCCAGGAAATACACCTCTTCTGAATAGCCAATTTCAAATAAATGATTTTATATATTCAATTATAACTCATGAACTATTGTTTCAGATCACTTAAAACTGAATGTACATGTTGCTAATTTTTTGCCCTATTTTGTGGTATAAGGCCATCCTCATATCTCCAATACTTTGCTGGTAAAATAAAGCTAAAAAAATTATTCACAGATGCATGTAAGTCATATCTGTCTCACTGCCAGCTTTCCCAGCAGCTCACCTTGTGCCTGCCACAACATTCCATAGGCATATGCACCAGCAAGATTACTACGTTCATACATGGTATGAAGAATTCATCATGACGGATTTGAACTGGAAGGACGGAGTAAGCAGGGCAGGGGAGATAAGGGGGGCGCGGGGGATTATCCGATATTGCCGTACGGCAATATCAGTTATACTAGTTCTTATTATTCTTATTCAGCTCAGAAAAACTGCGATCATTTCAAAACTGTTAGAGATAATGTTTTGAAAAGCAAGGATGATATGCAACTCCCGTGCGTGCTATTACCCACAAAGTTTCATGATCAAATTTCATGATTCTGATGAGTTATCGAGGAAATAAAAAATCAATTTCCGGAAACGTTTCCAGGAGAACCAAAGAAACGTGGGCTTTGCTGATTTTTTCTAAGGTACCTTGACTAAGTTTCTAGTGCAGAAAGGCGTCTCATGGAGATTTCATGAATACATTTCAAGATATGATTTTTTGAAAATTGGACATCCGAAAATTGACTGAAATTTTTTTGAAAAACAGGGAAGGAATGCTCGTAGAAAGCTGAAAATAGGTATACTGACAGACCTACCCTAGTGTACCAACTTCACAAAGTTACGGACCCCTCGCACAAACGGTCTGTGCGCTACGGACGTCCAAAAATGCAATTTCAAGTGGCCATATCTCGGTCCCTATTGAACCTACAACAAAGTGTGACATATCACAAGAAAGGTCTGTTTCTCAGCTTTCCAATGGTGTATAGTATAATAGTGTCAGACGCGTGGCGTAGAATCGCGTCGGCCATTGAAAATTTTATGTCATTTTTTGGGCCTATCAAAACGTTTTTCCCCAAAAAATGTATGAAGAACTTCATGGATGTTCATCAATAATTTATGCAGGCTACCCAGGTTGGGCCTCCATAATGTGCCCAAAGGAAATTTGCCTACATCAAATACTTTTTCCTAGAGAATTTTTTTTAATTTCAAAATTGAAACGTAAATTGCTCTGGTTATAATTGTACAAATCTCATGAAATTAACACCAAAAAATGTGCTAAATTACGCCCTCTAGTGTGCTACAGGGATATCTTCCTCTTACCTTTAACCAATTTTACATATAACATTTTATATATTCAATTATAACCCATTCATTATTTATCAAAATGAATTAAAACTGATTTGACATGTTTCTAATTTTTTGCTCTATTTTTCCATGTAAGCACAGCTCCATAACTTGCATGGTTTGTCTACAATAACCCATTAGGGTTAGGGTTTCACCTACCATTCACTGCAAATGTATTGCTTTGAGGATGGTACCACTGGGCACCAAACACTGGTCTCCATGCCAAGCGATGTCTCATTTCAATATATCAGCCTCTTCAAGAATTCATCATGAAGGCCATGAACTGGTTGAAGGGAATAAGCAGGGCAAGGGAGACAGGGGGGGCGCGGGGGATTATCCGATATTGCCGTACGGCAATATCAGTTATACTAGTTATTATTATTATTCTTATTATTCTTTTTCTTCCGCCGCATTTTGGTCATTCCTTAAATGTTAAATAACTCCTGACCAAATTACTATTTCCACATAAAGAGGGAATAACTATTTTGACAGTGTAAAATTCCTTCTGTGCTGGGAATTACGCAACGGAATTCCGTTTGACATAGAAATTACAGGCATCTTGACCAAAAATTTCTGCTTCTGGTTTTGGGAAAACTGTCAGTCAGAATTACATGAAATTTTTTCCTGTTAATCTGTAAGGGAATATGCAGTGCGGAAAGGAGCCTAGTGGTAATAGGATGAATGGTTATGGAGAAAAAAAAGTTCAAAATTCGAGCAAACCGGAATTTCGAGGTGTGATGTCATGAAAAACCATGATTGGAATGTCAGATTTTGATGTCCTTACAGGAATTGTTAGTACTACCAGGGTATAGTGTCTATGCAAAAGTATGGCATCCCAGCTCCAATACTTTTGGTGCCACAGGGCCTCAAAAGTTGAAAATTTGAGCGGCCGTATCTCCCTTAATATTGGTCCTAGAAACAAACCAGGGACATTTTTGGAAAGCTCAGAATGTCAGCTTTCCAATGGTGTATAACAATATCCTGTGCAACGTCCCGTTTAGAATCGCGGTGGACATTGAAAATTTTATGTCACTTTTTGGGCCGATCAAAAAGTTTTTTGTAAAAAAGTGTATGAAAAACTACATGGATGTTCATGAATAATTTATGTAGGATACCCAGGTTGGGCCTCCATATTGAACCAAAGGAAATTTGCATACATCAAATACTTTTTCCTAGAGAATTTTTTTAATATAAAAATTGAAACGTAAATTGCTTGGTTCTAATTGTTCAAATCTCATGAAATTAACACCAAAAAATGCATTAAAATTATGCCCTCTAGTTTGCTACAAGGATATCTTCCTTTTACCTTTAACCAATTTTACATCTAACATTTTATATATTCAATTATAACTCATTAATTATTTATCAAAATCAATTAAAACTGATTTGACACATTCCTAATTTTTTGCTCTATTTTTCCATGTAAGCACAGCTCCATAACTCTGATGGTTTGTCTACAACAACCCATTAGGGTTAGGGTTTCACCCAAATGTATTGCTTTGAGGGTGGTACCGCTGGCCACCACACACTGGTCTCCATGCCCAGCGATGTGTCATTTCAATATGTGACTGTATTGCAAGCAAATGTCTAGTGATAGCAACACTTACCCTTTTGCAAATGAAACAGCTTCAGGGGAAGGAAGGCATGTGAAGGGTAGGAATTGGAAGGGAAGGGATTGGGAAGGAAGGGAAGTTCTTCCTTTAAATTGCTGTGCAATTTAGTATACTAGTTATTAAGAACTTCCCGTAGGGAAGTTCTTATTGATATTGTACGTATTTGTTATTATTATTATTATTATTCTTATTCTTATTATTTTTCTGCCGCGTTTTCGGCTTTTCTTAAATGTTGCTTAAATCATAGACATGGAAAGATATCATAATAATAATCTAAGATTTATATGTACCAGGTAAATTCCCTTCCTTGGCAAAAATTCCGCATCGGAATTACATTTCGCACAGGAATTACAGCGTTCTTCACAAAAAATTTCTGGCAACGTTTCAGCAGAAAGTCTTGAAATTTTTGCCATGAAATTTTTTTTGTGCATTCATCAAGGACTTATGCAGTGCAGAAAGGAGCCTAGTTGTAAACGCCTTGATAGGTCTTGAGATAAAAAAGTTCGAAATCAAGGCAAAACGAAATTTCCAGGGGTCATGTCATGAAAAACCATGATGCAATTATCAGATTTTCATGATCTTCAGGGAATTAGTAGTACTACTTGGGTACACTGTCTATGCAAAAGTATGGGACCCCAGGTCCAATACTTTTGGTGCCACAAGGCCTCAAAAGTGCAACTTTTGAAGGGCTGTAACTCCCTTAATATTAAACCAAGAAAAATAATAAAACCATTTTTGGAAAGCTCAGAATGTCAGCTTTCCAATGTTATATAGCATCAAAACACGTTAGGTTACAAAAACCTATGAAGATCTTCATGGATGTTCATGAATATTTTTTTGCTCGTACCTGGCCTAGATCCCTATGTTGTGGCCAAAGGAAATTGACCTCCATCAAATACTTTTTCCTAGAGAATTTTTTTCAATTTCAAAAGTCAAATGCCAATAACTTTTTTTCTAATGACTCAAATTTCACCAAAAAAGCGTTAAAGGATGTGTAAAATCATGCTCTTTATTTAATTTAATGTGATCATGTATGTCAGAGCAACAGCCAATTTTACATGAATTTTTTTGTGTTTTCCATTATAACTCATCCATTTATGCTTCAAGTCAATTAAAACAGATGTGACATGATGCTGACTGTTTGCCCTATTTCTGTATGTAAGCACCTTTTCCTAGCTGTCATGGTTTGCCTGTAGGAAGTCATTAGGGTTAGGGTTTCATGAAAGTGTATTGCTTTTAGGATGGTACCTTTAGCCACCAAAGGTCTTGCTCAATGCCAGCGATATATGACTAAGTATGTATGACTGTTGTTGTATTCCATGGACTATGGCAAGCATTTCAAAGTAGCAGCAATGATAGTTTTTCTCCAATCAAAACACGCTAAGCTCTGGAAGGGAAAGGAATGCAAGGAACTGGAGGAGAAATGAAGATATAGGATTTGAAGGGAACGGAAGGGATGTGAAGGGAAGGGAAGTTCTTCCTTTAAATTGCTGTGCAATTTAGTATACTAGTTAAGAACTTCCCGTAGGGAAGTTCTTATTGATATTGTACGTATTCTTATTATTATTAAGAATTTACCTATGGTAAATTCTATTTGTTTTTGTTAATATTATTATTATAATCCCCCGCCGCTTGCGGGCGGGGGATTATATTGATATTGTTCGTTTTACTATTATTAAGAACTTCCCGTAGGGAAGTTCTTATTGATATTGTACGTATTCTTATTATTATTATTATTATTATTATTATTATTATTCTTATTATTTTTCTGACCCACTTCGGCCATTTCTAAAATGATGCATTACTCAAAAACTATGCAATTTATCTCCATGAAAGTACAACTGCATAGGGATATCATGGAACTCGTCCAGTGGTGGGAATTACGCATGGGAATTACGCATGACATGGGAATTACAGCGATTTTCTAAAAAAAATTTCTGCTTCCGGTTTTGAGAAAACTGTTGGTTTTTTTGGCCTGAAATTTTTTTCTCATATACTACAAACAAATGTGCAGTGCAGAAAGGAGCCTGGTGGTAAATGGCTTGATAGGTCTTGAGATAAAAAAGTTCGAAATCAAGGCAAAACGAAATTTCCAGGGCTCATGTCATGAAAAAACCATGATGCAAATATCAGATTTTCATGATCTTCAGGGAATGAGTAGTACTACTGGGGTACACTGTCTATGCAAAAGTATGGGACCCCAGCTCCAGTACTTTTGGTGCCACAAGGCCTCAAAAGTGCAACTTTTGAACGGCTGTAACTCCCTTAATATTAAACTAAGAAGAAAATCAAAACCATATTTGGAAAGCTCAGAATGTCAGCTTTACAATGGTATATAGCATTACCCCCTTGGATGCCCAAGGGAAAATTTCGCTTAACAGTGAAAATTTCATGTCACTTTTTGGCCCGATCAAAACGCTTTAGGCTACAAAAACTATGAAGATCTTCATGGATCTTCATGAATATTTTTTTGGTAATACCGGCCTAGACCCTATAATATGGCCAAAGGAAATTTACCTCCATCAAATAATTTTTCTAGAGAATTTTTTTACATTTCAAAATTCAAATGCCGATAACTCGTTTCCTAATGACTACAATTTCACCAAAAAAACGTTAAAGGATGTGTAAAATCATGGTCTTCATTTCATTTTATGTAACCAGCTTGTCAGAGCAAAAGGCCAATTTTACATGAATTTTTTGGTGGTTTTCAATAATAACTCATCCATTTAT
Source organism: Platynereis dumerilii (assembly GCA_026936325.1). Lineage (NCBI taxonomy): Eukaryota > Metazoa > Annelida > Polychaeta > Phyllodocida > Nereididae > Platynereis > Platynereis dumerilii. The sequence goes on from JAPTHN010000006.1 coordinate 32,125,278, forward strand.
GCTTCAAGTCAATAAAATTAAAATTGATGTGACATGGTGCTGACTGTTTGCCCTATTTATGTATGCAAGCACTTTTTCCTAGCTTTTATGGTTTGCTGTAGGAGTCATTAGGGTTAGGGTTTCATGAAAGTGTATTGCTTTCAGGATGGTACCTCTGGCCACTAAGGTGTCTCGCTCCATGCCAAGCGAATATATCACTAAGTACATATGTATGGTGTTGTTGTATATCCGTGGACTATGCAAGCATTTCAAAGTCGCAGCAATGATAGTCATTGCCCAATCAAAACATGCTAAGTTCTGGAAGGCAAAGGAATGCAAGGAACTGAAGAGAAAGGGAGAGATAGGATTGGAAGGGAAGGGAATTTGAAGGGAAGGGAAGGGATTTGAAGGGAAGGGAAGTTCTTCCTTTAAATTGCTGTGCAATTTAGTATACTAGTTATTATTATTATTATTCTTATTATTCAGCTCAGAAAAACTGCGATTACTTCAAAACTATTACACATACTATGCTACAAGTCAAGGGTAATATGCAACTCCATTGCGTGCTACTTCACACAAAATTCATGATCAAATTCATGGCACTTATGAGTTATGCGGAAAATATAAAAAAAATTTCCGGCGCAGGTTTCTGAGAACCTAAGCATAACTGAGACCTGTTGATTTTTTTTCTAAGATACCTTGACAAAGTCTCCAGTGCAGAAAGGCGTCTCGTGGAGATTTCATGAACACATTTCAAGATATGATTTTTTGAAAAATAGACATCCGAAAACTGACCAAAATTTTTTTGATGAAAAACGGGAAGGAAATGCTCTTAGAGAGCTGAAAATAGGTGCACATACAGACGTACCCCAGTGTACAACTTCACAAAGTTACGGACTGCTCGGACAAACAGTCTCGGCGCTACGGACGCACAAAAACTCAAACTTCAAGTGGCCATATCTCAGTCCTATTTGAGCTACAGACTAGTTTCACATATCACAAGAAAGGTCTGTTTCTCAGCTTTCCAATGGTAATAGCATTATAGTCTCAGACGAACGACGTAGAATCGCGTCAGACATTGAACATTGTTTGTCACTTTTCGCACTCACAAAAGTGTTTTAGGCTAAAAAATCAATGAAGTTCTTCATGGATGTCCATGAATAATTTTTGTGGGATGCCCAGTGCACGTCTCCATACTGTCCCCAAAGGAAATCTGCCTATATTTAACAGCTTTGGCTAGAAAAATGTTTTAGTTTTATAATTGAAATGTAAATTACTCAGCTTCTACTTATTCAAATTTAATGAAATTAATACCAAAAGATGCGTAAAAATACAGGCTTTTGACTTGCATAAGGGCATTCAGCTCACAAAAACATCCTATTTTACATAGATCATTTTACATAATTCAATCATAACTCATGATTACTGCTTCAAATTCAGTTACAACTCATTAGTCATGTTGCTAATTTTTTGGCCTATTTTGTGGTATAAAAACACATCCACCTATCTCGAAAAAAAAAAAATTCTCAAACTTTTAACAGATGCATTTGGTCTGCAGTCGGGGCCATCCTGTCTCAGTGCCACCTTACTGTACTGTCAAAGCAGCTGAATAACGAATAATATACATTGTACATTGAAAGGGTTATGATGCATATAAGCGTTTCACATAGTCTGCTATATTGTGTATTTGTGCAATAGACTTATTAGGGCAGCAGGGACTATTGTAATGATGTGATGTGCCCGCTTGGAATCGAAGTTCATCCCCCAAACCAGTCCAGGGGACTTACACAAAAATAGTGGACATGAATTTCAAATGAAACATATGCAGGCCTGGGGGTAATACGGGGCCCGCGGGGGATTATCCGATATTGCCGTACGGCAATATCAGTTATACTAGTTATTATTCTTTTTATTCTTTTTATTCTTATTATTCTTATTATTTCAAAATGGACCTATGTTCTCGAAAGATTGTCGTAAGGTAGATTTGTTGTTGGGTATTACGTAATTGGGCCAATTGATGTCATTTTCACAGTTGTCTTTTTCACAGAGCCGTTCAAAGTCGAAAATAAGTAAACTTTAAAGGCTCGTAACTCAAAAACTATTTGAGATAATGAGTCGGGAGTAAAAATCCTGTGACAAAAAGTTGTTGTCAATGTGTTAGTAGAAGTCATGTGACAATTGGTCTAGCGGGTAAAGGGCTATTGCACTTGAGCAGTTTTGAATGTTGCACAGGTTTCTGAAGTTATGTAATAGATAGGAAATGTAATGGGGGGCAAAAGTTAGCCAGTATCTGGGGCCAGTGCACATTCAACAAATGGTTTGTATTTGTGCAAGACTTTTTGAAATATGGCCATTTTGCAAAATCGAGTGTTCAAAATTTAGGTGGAATTGTCAAATCTCCATGAAGGAGTAGTCTGAGGTGATCAAAATGTATAATGAACTACCCTTAACTTTACCCAAAAAGACTATATTGATAAAAAAATTGGACAAAAAGGTGATATTTGAAGGTGATATGAGCCATTAAAGTTTAAAAAGTCCAATTTTCCAAAAATTCTCAAAAATTATGTTTTTTTCAACCAATCCTCTTCAAAGTCTAGGGTCTACTAGTCAATAATGTGGTTATCAAAAGCCCCAATGCAATCTGTTCAAGGTCTTCAAAAAATTTGTCAAAAATTGTGAAATGTGCCCCTTTGCAAACACACCTGATGTTTTGCATAATGATTTAATTTGAGTGGGAAATATTACCCTACAGCTTCTGTAAATTAAATGACCCCCTAGATCACATACTGGCACAACATGAGCACATTAATTTTCACCTGTGACAATTTCGCAGGGTCAAATTTGAGGTCAAGATGAAATGAAAATTGATTGTTTTCACAAAATGATTTTTTTTAATAGCAAGGAAAGTTCCAATTTTTTTAATTTTCATTGACAAGCTTGACCAAATACTTGCGGTAAGTTGTGGCAAATGACAAGTCTGTAGGTACAGTCAACTCGAAGCAACAAAGGTCAAAAGGTCAGAAAAATGAAGAAATTGTCAGCCAAAATTCATTTTCACATGATGCAGGTGAGACGGTTTCACACTCCAAGGCAGGCTGGCCGCATTTATTAGCATACATTAACGATATTTGGAAAGCTGTTCTGGCCGTTTCAGGTGACGGGGCCAGTGTATGCTACTGACTAAGTCTCAAATGACTGAGTGGAGTTGGGGACAGGAGTTGTAGTCAGGACCCTGAGCCAGGACCCTGAGTCAGGTCTTGAGTCAGGTCCCTGAGTCAGGACCCTAGGTCAGGCTGTGAGTCAGGTCTGTGAGTCAGGTCTGTGAGTGAGGTCTGCGAGTCAGGACCCTTAGTCTGGACTCTGAGGCAGGTCCCTGAGTCAGGACTCTGAGTCAGGACTCTGAGTCAGGACTCTGAGTCTCGACTATGACTAATGACTATGAGTCTCAACTATGAGCCGGGCAGCTGAGTCAGGACTCGTAGTCAGGACTCGGAGTCAGGCCTCAGAGTCAGGCCTCGGAGTCAGGACTCGGAGTTAGGACTCCGAGTCAGGACTCGGAGTTAGGACTCGGAGTCATGGCTCGGAGTCATGACTTGGAGTCAGGAATCTAAGTCAGGTCTGTGAGTCAGGTCGATGAGTCAGGTCACTGAGTCAGGATTCTAGGTCAGGACTCTGAGCAAGGACTCTGAGTCAGGTCTGTGAGGCAGGTCTGTGAGTCAGATCTGTGAGTCAGGTCTGCGAGTCAGGACTCTGAGTCGGAACTATGAGTCAGGACTCTGAGTCTCGACTATGAGTATTGACTCTGAGTCTCGACTATGAGTCAGGCCGCTGAGTCAGGACTCGGGATCGGGACTTGGAGTCACGACTCGGAGTCAGGCCTCGGAGTCAGGCCTCGGACTCAGGACTCGGAGTCATGATTCGAAGTGAGTCAGGTCTGTGAGTCAGGTCCTTGAGTCAGGTCCTTGAGTCAGAACCCTAGGTCAGGACTCGGAGTCAGGCCTCAGAGTCAGTCCTCTGAGTCAGGCCCCTGAGTCAGACTCGGAGTCAGGACTCTGAGTCAGAACTTGGAATCAGTACACTGAGTCAGGACTCTGAGTCAGGACTCTGAGGCAGGACTCTGAGTCAGGACTCTGAGTCAGGACTCTGAGTCAGGACCCTACGTTAGGACTCTGAGTCAGAAGTCAGGACTCTGAGTCAGAACTCAGAGTCTAGACTATGAGTCTCGACTATGAGTCAGCCTGCTGAGTCAGGACTCGGAGTCAGGCCTCGGAGTCATGACTAGGAGTCATGACTCAGTCAGGAATCTGAGGCAGGTCTATGAGTCAGGTTTGTGAGTCAGGTCTGTGAGTCAGGTCTGTGAGTCAGGTCTGTGAGTCAGGGCCTGAGTCAGGACCCTAGGTCAGGACTCTGAGTCAGGACTCAGAGTTAGGACTCTGAGTCTCGACTATGAGTATCCACTATGAGTCTCGACTATGCGTTTCGAGTATGAGTCTCGAGTATAAGTCTCGAGTATGAGTCTCGGGTATGAGTCAGGCCGCTGAGTCAGGACACGCTGAGTCAGGCCGCTGAGTCAGGACACGCTGAATCAGGAC